>CM075061.1:47000500-47656500 GCA_037428765.1 Rubia yunnanensis | reverse complement strand
GACCTCAGGTTTCGAGCTCAGACGTACGATCTGGAAACAACCTTCCCTTATGTAAAAAAATAGTGCATTTTTAACATTTGTTGGTAAAATTCTGTTACTAGCACGGAACAAGCTCGGCCCTATAATTGAAAGCATAAAACAGTGTGTTAGGAACTCTGAACACGAGTTTCGAGCTTTAATGTCCAGTCTGGAACCAACCTGCCCATGGATTGAAATAAGTGTTCTAATGATTTATTAACGTAAAAAAACCATTACGAGCTCGGAGCAAGTTTGGCTCATACATGTGAAAGCACAAAATTATGGTTACGAGCTCGGAACTATGGTTCTAACCTCAGATGTACAATCTGGAAGCGAAATGTCTAAAAGTGGCAATTTACATTCTAAATGACAATAGAGTCCCAAAAGAGGAACTCTAAATTATGTCTTTGATACACTGGTTCGACTTAGTTCCAGACTCAGAACTCAGTAACTTATATCAAAAACCCAAAATCGAGATTGATTCTCAAATCCCTAATCTTCATTATCAAATCCCTAATCCCTCATATTCAAATCTACTAGCACGCAGGAAGGACATCCATCCACTAGGTCGTCATCAAATGAAAATGTTGCCCCTACCAAGCAACGTTCCAAATCAACGAGAGGGAGCTGACCAAATCAACCAGGCTACGATTCAAGGTTTGTTTCCCTTGAAGCTAAAAGTAGGTATAATGCTTTACGAGAGGGTAGAAAAGCTTTAGATCCTTATGTGAAAGACATGAAAGTGTATAAGACCATAGGATTAGAGGATCCCTGATAAGATGTCAAATGCATGCATTTTCCAAAGTATTTAAGATCTCTTTTGTCATCTTTTGGTTGGAGGATTGCTAGATTTAGGTAGGTTTAAATAATAAGGTGTTTAGATTAACTTTTTTAGTATTCATATCTAAATCCTTCATTTTTTTAACCTACATATAATCTAATGGATTTTTAGTCTTTACGAGCATATACATTCATTTTTGTAAGCTTAATATGTAGATTACTCATAAGCACTTCAGATTGGTTTAGTGAAGGCTATTCGGAAGGATGGTATAAAATTGAAGGCCACGAGTCAAAATGTGGTAGAAGATAGAAGGGTCGAAGAAGGAAGACAAAAAAGTGGATGAACTGTGACCCTAACGTTGGAAAGAGTTCTTAAAATGATTCGAGATGAACCAACCTCCAAGGGTGGTACCATTGGATTTGTATTCTCTAGCACT
Organism: Rubia yunnanensis; assembly: GCA_037428765.1. NCBI lineage: Eukaryota > Viridiplantae > Streptophyta > Magnoliopsida > Gentianales > Rubiaceae > Rubia > Rubia yunnanensis. Next base: position 47,655,265 of record CM075061.1, on the reverse strand, counting down.
ATAAAATCGACTACAAGAACTCCTAAAATGGATCAGCGGTTCCCGTAGCGATGAAAATAGGAAGGGGGCAGCAACACCATTACGGGCCACAGCCCCTTCCTTGCGGCCTACAGCCAAAATGCTAAATTTTCACATATGGGGCAGCGCCTTCATAGCGGGCCACAACCCCTTCCTAGTGGCCCACATCGAACACTTTTTGGGCTAGCTTTAAAAGCTGAAATAAGCTTTTAATTCCCTTCTTCTTCATTTTCTCTACCCTAATTTCCCCCTTCAAAAACCCTAGTTTTTCTTCATCTTGTAGATTTGTTGTTTGTTTTCATATTCTAGACTAAATATAATCTTGCGAGCAATTGGTAAGCATTTCTAGTATGAATTTGTGAGCTTCTTTTTATCCTATTTTGTGCTTTGAATATCAAGTATATTTGGTACTTTCCTGTGTGGTTGATGCATGATTTAGACTAGGACGATCAACTACTTGATGATTGTGGATTGATTATATGCTAGGTTTTTTTTCAAACCTGGAAGAATTTGACTTTTAGTTAATGTGATTGTTGAGTGTTAGTGTAGTTCTTTCTATTTTTTTGTTTTGTTTTCTCGTTGTGTGTTCTTGTTTTTTCATAGTGTGTGCTTGTTTTGTTTATGTTTATTTTTGGAAGGACGTATTGCTTTTGTTATTGGTTTATTATACGTGTTCGTTCCATGAAACGAGAACCTTTGCACTACGCCCCAATTTTTTTGTGGTTCTTTGTTTTTATTTGCTTTTTTGGAATGTGTATTTGTTGAGTTCTTCGTGTACTTCTACTGAGAATCCTTACACTACCATTCCAAGTTTTTGAAAAAAGGAAAGAAATAGAAGATCTCACCTTGATGGAACTCATGATGAGATGAAAGTCTCAACAAGAATGTTTTTGTAGGATTTGTCATACTGATCATCCTACCGAGTCTTATTATTGGTTGAGAGAGGAGCACCACAAGGAGAATAGAAACCTTTGTTTTCAAAACTAAAGGTATCATGCTATGAAGAGGTTGGAGTTGTTGGTTTCCATGGTCAAGGAGCTCAAGAATGGTATCCATACTATGACTCTTACAATCTGGAGTGGAGTGGTAATCCAGATTCGTTGTATGGAAATGCATCGGAAAGCCAACACTATAAGAAATATGATTGGCCTTCACCAAATTATGACATGCTCTGAAACCATGGTCAATGAGGAAATTCATGCTCGTATGAGTAGTTCATGCATGCTATAACCAACATGGTCTCTAACTTGGAAGACCAAACCACAAATAGAAATTCAAACGTGGAGGACCACTCTTTCGTAAGATTCAAGATTTTGGGAACCCAAATTTGCCAACTTGCATCTTCCGTGAGCCAATTGGAATCTCGATATTCCAAAGATAGACCACCCCAAGTTGAACTCAAAGATACGGTAAGTGAGGTCATGTTGAGAAATGAATTTTAGTTCCGAGGGGATGAGGAGTTGGTTGAGGAAGACAAAGAAGTTGAGGAAGAGGTGATTATCCTATATTCATTGCCATCATCACACCTTCCTCCACCATCTGAACCAACTCCACCATTTTTGGAATTCTTGGAGGAGACAATAGGGAAGCAAAATCATTATGCCAAGCTTGCAAACCACCCATCTCCTTTGAAACCACCTCCACCTTCACAAAACTTTTCTCTTGAAAGTTTTGTATCCACACTCTACTTTTGGATGCTCATGGTGAAGGGGTTCAAACCTCCACCATATGGATAACATTAGGGTCGTGCTGACAACCTTAAAAATATGAAGATTCTTGGGAGGCAACCTGAGCTTTTAAGTTAGGCTAGTATTTCACTTTTCTTGAAAAAAAAATACTTAACCATGTCTTCACACCCATACCCAAACCACAAGAGTACCACAATCCACCGTCTAAAACCACCACCAAAACAACCATCTAGGAGTACTACTACTTGTTGTCTTTTGTGAGTGTTAATTGGGATTTGTGTAGTTTTGGAATTGTAGTGGATGGGTTGAAGTTGCATACTTGGCGGAGTTCGAGAACAAGGAGGAAAGAACATTCATTGAGAAGTGAGCATTGTCATCACCGGGAATGACCTTCAAGGTCCTAGTTGTGGGTATTTTTTTATTTCTCCCTTATTTCTTTATCTTGTCCTTTGGTTCACATTGAGGACAATGTGTTTTTCAAGTTTGGGGAGGTTAAGAGAAATATATCTCATTGTATTGTATTGTAGTGTGTATATGCTCTACTTTGATTTGTTTTGTTTTTTTTTTAAAACATTCCCGCTAAGTTGAAAACCCAGGAGGGAGACTTGGAAAAAGTGGGAGGCCTAGATAGGTTGAAAACCCAAAAGGGCAACCTATGAAAAAATGAGAGGCCAAATGGTGTGGAAATAGATGAGGGTGAGCCTTGAAAAAATAATAGTGTGAAGCTAGGATGTAAACCCGAGAGAGCTCCCAGGAAAAATGAGAGAAAATGAGACAAATTTAAATATTTTATGCTTCTCTTGATTTGTCTATTGGGTAGCTTCTTTGGTAGAGTAAGCTAGTTTTGGCACTTGTGTTTTATACCTCACCTTTGTTTGGTATGATTGTTTAGATTATCTTAAACTTCGGGATGTGAGAGTGTGAGAGATTCTTATGTCTTGGGGGTTAAGGTAGTCTACGAATATGATGTTGCATGTTTTGGGAAAACTTTTTGCATGATATCCTATGCTTAGATCTTTGTTTGCTCTTGTTTACTCGAGGATGAGTAAAGGTTTAAGTGCGGGGATGTTTGCTAAGATTTCAAATGCATGTATTTTCCAAAACATTTAACATATCTTTTGTCATCTTTTGGTTGAAGGATCGTTAGATATATGTAGGTTTAAATCATAAGGGGTTTAGATGAACGTTTTCATTTTTCATAGCTAAATCCTTCATTTTGTAATCTATTTATACTCTAATGGATTTTTGGTCCTTACGAGCATCTACATTCCTTTTTGTAAGCTGAATATGTTGATTGCTCGTAAGCACTTCAGATTGGTTTAGTGAAAGCCATTAGGAATGATGGTAGAACATTGAAGGCCATGAGTCAAAACATGGTAGAAGATAGAATGGTTGAAGAAGGAAGACAAAGAAGCGGATAAATTGTGACCCTTAAGTTTGGAAAAAGTTCTTATAAATATCATCGAAGAAACAACCTCCAAGGGTGGAACCATTGGATTCGACTTCTCAATCACTATAAAATTGACTACAAGAACTCCAAAAATGGATCAGTAGTTCACCCGTAGCGATGAAAATAAGAAGAGGGCAACAACACCATTGTGGGCCGCAACCCCTTCTGCAAGCAAAATGCTCATTTTTCACACACGGACACCGCCTTCATTGCTGGCCGCATCCCCTTCCTTGCGGCCAACCGCAAACAGTTTTTGGCCCAGCTTTAAAAGCTGAAATCAGATTTTAATTCCCTTCTTCTTCATTTTTTTTTACCCAAATTTCCCCCTTCAAAAACCCTAGTTTTTGCACTCTTTTATGAATGTTTGTAGATTTTTTGTGGGTTTTCATAATCTAGACTAAATATACTCTTGGGAGCAATTAGTAAGAATTTCTAGTATGAATTAGTGAGAATATATTTATCCTATATGTGCTTTAATTATCAAGTATATTTGGTGCTTTCTTGTGTGATTGATGCATGATTTAGACTAGGATAATCAACTAGTTGATGATTGTTGATTGATTATATGCTAAGTTTTTGGTCAATCTTAGAAGACTTTGACTTATAGTCAATGTTATTGTTGTCGGTCAATGTTAGATTATAATTAGGAGTGACAACTAACTATGATTGTTGGTTGATGGATTTTCTTAGAGTAAGGTTGAATTTAGATGGGTTTGCCTAATTATCAATGTATCCCACTAATAACGATTAGCATGAAGGCCGATCCTCGTAGTCGGTATTAGTAAATATGCTTGTGCTATCTATGTGTTTCTTGCTTGTAGGACATTGTGGTAGTAATGTTGGATCTCCATGTCTATTGTTGTCCTCGGGGATGTCTATGACGTCGATCATCTAGGGTGACCCGAGGATAAGGGTTATTGTGTGGCGCTAATCGCTCACTCTAACTATAACCAAGGAGATGTGATAAATATCAACACTTGAAAGGTGTTGATAAGTTCTCCACAATATGTGACTCATGCATAAAAATAGGATAGTTAATTTATAAGCAAAGAATGAATAGAAATGTAAACCAATTGCGCCCAAGACTCGTTATAATTTTAGTTACATCATTTGTGCTATTTGTGATCGTTTTTGCATTGTTCTTTCTAGTTGTTTGTTAATTTCATTACTTTATGTAGTCGTAGTGTTTTTCCAAAACCAAAGCCCCCCCCTTTGTTACCATGCACGTAAAGTGACTTTTTCGTGTGATTTTCAACTACATTTAACACTCGATAAAATCCCTTTTCCTCGTGAACAACCCCTTCTTACCACTAGCTACAATTTAGTAGTTAGCTATAATTTGTGCTTATAAATATTATCTTTGAGAGGCACGGTGACAGCCTCCCAATCCCGTTAAGTATTTCAAAGATCAACATCTTCTTAAGCTCCTTAGTTTTTTCAAGCCTGCATATTTTGAAGAAATTTGTCAATTTTACACGAATTTCCATAGGGCAGATGGTTCAGGTAGTTATTGGTCTAGGGTGAACGGGTTTAATGTTGAAGTAAGCCCTTGGATTATCAATCATTTAATTGAATTCCCCTACAAGGGTCTGGAAGATGTATACCATCAAGTGGAGGATGGCCCTCTAGATTATTTCTATCATAGGGGAGAATGGCCGCTGTTACATGACTATCTCGGTATCGACCCAATTGCATGTAGTGCGAAGTACTTCAAACGTAATCCTCATTATCTAGGTAGACCGGAATCCTTTGATGTTAAGGAACTAGAGCCCGAACAATGCATTGTGTACGAGATAATAGCTAGGTCTATAGTACCCGCAGTTGGTCACCTCACCAAGCCAAACTACGCAATTCATATTATGTTCTATTATGTGATTAAGGGGGCCATAGTCAATTCCGGGACCATGCATTTCAAACACATGGTTTATGTAGCTCCAATGAAGCGAATGATCAAGAATCTACCTTATGGAAACTTGATTACTTCAATCTTGAGAAGTGTTAAAGGGTTGGACTTTCATGGCGAGGAAAAAGACTGCAAGTACTTTGAAAAGTAGTATTTTGAGAAGAAACAATGGACACTACATGAGAATAAGTGGCATCACAAACCACTTGAAGGTGCCCAGCATCAAAAGAGAGCAAGGGTAGAAGAAGGTAACCGTCTAATTTTTCATAAATATAGTTATGGTTATACTATTTAATTTTATTAATTTCTATATAAAACATGGTAATGCAGAAGATTTTAGCCTTGGATTTATAAAGAGCACGAAGAAATTCTTCAAATGGTTGCGCGACGAAGTGTGTCAACTAAGGGAGCGCATATGGAAACTAGAGAAGAAGAAGCATGCCTACGAGAGAGCATGCCTCGACTGAAAAGATGCTTATCTATGTAACTTGTTGTAAGGATTTCTTTGCAAATTGACCAGCATGGTTATTGTTATAGTTTGGATACTTTATATTAGGAATTCGGTACACTTTCTTATTGTCGAGTGAATGATGTTGTTATTTGTGTCTTGGATTTGAAATTGTAGTGCACAAATTATTTGTTGTTTTCAGAACATAATGTTTATCCATGTGTACTATAAAACTTAAGGTAAGACAAAGGAAACATTTACTTATGACCACTTGACCCGAACATGTTCCAAACTCGGAAGTGAATCGGATCATATGGTCATCCATCTTTAAATCCCTGATCAAACAATAATGACCTGGATTTCAACTTTTTCTTCACCAACTTCTTCTTGACTTTTCTTCATTTTATTGGAAATCTTCCTTTGGGCATCAACCCATATTACCTAATCATGATCCAACCTTCCCCAATGCATACATAAACTCGCCTCATCTTCTTAAAGATTAAATCATTTTCATTTGAACCTGTAAAAGCATTTGTGCCAGAACTAATGAAATCTTCAAAATCGTTTTCACAGACAATGCTCTTTTACGTTTGACAACAATCTCCCACTTGGGGTCAATAGGGTCCTTCCCATTGAAAACTTGATGTACTTGACCTTCTAATATGAATGGGTTTTCCTTCCAAGCCAATCGACTCTGGTAAATGAGAGTGAATCCCAAGTCTTCAGTTGGTTGACCACTATTAACATCCACTCATTCACACTTGAATACGGGAACTCGCATGGTCACATAATCGACTCCCATATTTTGACTATGGTTCCAAAGTAACATGTATTCCCATAAATTGGATTTTTGTCCCCTGATCTTGCAATAAGAAGTACCTCGAAAACTAGTGAAACTCCACTATTTTGGGAAACACCCTTATCATCTGTTGATTTGGTAGTAAACATAAAACCATAAATAGCATACCCTCCACATGAAAGAACCGTTCCAAGAGGTCTACGTGCTAACCACTTAACCATTTCAGGGTGCCTACCCCTGCCAATGTGAGTGCAAAACCAAGATGAAAATGTTCTAGTGTGTTTTTTGAGAACATGAGTTTCATTAAATGAAGGATGTGCCCCCTTATATCATTCATATAAAGCTCAATGTATGGACCAACATAGTGGTTCTGAAGTACGTATAAATGAGCAGCACGTAAACCCTCTGCCCTAGGGCTGACTAGCATACCTTGTCAAACACCCTGACTATCCAATCGCCCCTCGTGTCTAGAACTTAGAACAACCGAATCAACCTCCTTCAAATAGTCGGTAAAAACTCTATAGCTTCCTCTGCCAAATACTGTTACACAATACTTGCATCAGGCCTATATCTGTTCTTCACAAAATGTTTGAATATTCCCATGTATGTTTCAAAAGGATACATCCATCTCAAAAAAAATAGGACCACATAGATTGATCTCCCGAACCAAATGATTAATCAAATAGACCATAATGTCAAAGAATGATGGTGGAAAAAACATCTCAATTGGGTATAGCACTTCAAAAATCATCACCTGCAACCGATTAATTTTTGCAACACCCATCTGTTTGGAACAAATTGAGTTGAAGAACAAATAAAGCATAGTAACACACTGTCTTACATGAGGAGGCGAAGACAACCTATTCACAATGGAGTTCAATTCCTGCATCAAATTGTGACAATCATGAGACTTCAGACCCACCAACTTTAAATCCTTCACTGGTACACATGAACTAATGTTAGATGAATATGCTTCTGGCACCTTCAAACTACTCAGGGTCTTGCAAAACACTTTCTTCTCTACGTTAGACATAGAGAAACATGCAGGTGGGAGATAACACTTATCACCATCCATCACATACCCTGAGTCTCTCTAATACCCATATCGACCATGTTAAGTTGGCCCTTCTGGCCATCTTTAGTTTTCCCAGGGGTATTCAACAGTGTACCAAGAAACGAATCACATACATTTTTCTCGATGTGTATCACATCAAAACAATGTCTGACATCCAAATCCTTCCAATAAGGGAGTTTTAAAACTATTGAACATTTCTTCCAACTTCCATCTACTAGTGATTTTTGCTTCCCCTTCCCAAGGACATTTGGTAAATCTTTAACTTTCTCAAAAAATTGATGGCCCATTAGTGGTACTCTAATTCAGCCCATTAGTTCTGCTTTAGAGGCTGAGCTTAAGGCAATTCTTTTTGCTGTGCATATTAGTGTAGGATTCCTGCCACCTATTATCATAGAATCCGATTGCCTAAGTGCTACTATTTGTGTTCAGGATCCGTTCAAAGCTAATTGGGAATTGTTTGAACTAGCTGATGAGATTCACCTATTATCATAGAATCCGATTGCCTAAGTGCTACTATTTGTGTTCAGGATCCGTTCAAAGCTAATTGGGAATTGTTTGAACTAGCTGATGAGATTCACCAGCTTTTGGGTGAAATCAATATCCTCCATATACATAGACAGGCTAATTTGGTAGCTGATGCGTTGGCTAAGGAGTGTTTTAATGCTAAGACTACTAGTTTTTACAGTAGTTTACAAATGCTACCTCCTATTTGTTCGGGCCTTATTAAGCTTGATTGGATAGGCACACCTTCTCTTAGAATTTCTCATTGAATGGATGCTACTGAGTTTTTTTGGTTACATGCTTTTGCAGGGACTGTGTATATCAATTTGAAGTCATCAAGCACAGACAGAACCATATGGAAGGGTTCCAAAATGGCTCAGTTACCCTCAGCTGATCATCTCAAAACGGATACCCACAAACACTGATGAAAAAGCTTTACATTTTGCTATCTCCTCCAGTTTCTTAACTTAGAGGATAGGCTTATGATTTAGGTAAAGGTCTTCTCTGACTGACTTGTGTTTCGTTCACTCGATTCACTAAGAAGTTCGAGATCCGATTACCTAGTCATTAGTATTTGTAATCCTCTGGCTACTCCAATACTCTAGCTCATTCTTTTGGAAGCAACAAGGGTTGCTTCAAGAGCAATATGCTCAGTTTGTATAACTAATCTAAGCTTTGGCTTCTTTTAAATTGTTTCTTTATGGCTTGGGAAGGCTAATATAATTTCCCCCATCTACGGATGGTTTAATTTAAAAAAAAACCCATTCCTAATATAATTGATTTGAAAGAATTAAATTGAATCAATCATTTGAACATACCTTCACAAATAATCCCACAAAAAATCACAATAATTTGGTTATGCCTCTTTCCAATGTCTTCTCAATTTTTATTGTGAATAACCCCCGATAAAGATTGAATACATTCCCAATTTGTTAAGTTTCAATCACGAAAATAATCTAATGCTAGACAACAACGATCTGATTCAAGATCCTAACTCAGAAGCATGATCTGAATAATGTTCCTCATTTAGAACTTGGATCAGATAGAGTTACGATCTCGTAAATTGTTTCTTGCTTTCAAAACTCCTAAACCACAGCAGTTCTTCTATCGAAACATTATTCATATTCCAGTTTCAAATTTGAAACTGATGCATTAGAAGTCACTTTGGCACAAGCACCTTTGAATCTCTACAATGGAAGGCTGTTCTTCAATAACTGCCTTTGAATCTCTACATTGGAAGGCGGTTATTGAAGAACCACATCCAATGTTCAATAACCGCCTTTGATTTGGAAAGGCATCAAGAATTGAGCAGTTCCAACCTTGGAACATGTCCCAGAAGGCAGTTCCTCCGAAATTTCTTGGAACTACCTTTGAACTCCGTATTTAATAGGCCATTCTCCACTAGAGTATGGGTTTTTTTCAGAGTTCTTTTTGGAATGTTCATATATTATTAGTAGTTCATTATGTGTCGAGATGGGAGGAAGCTAAAGCCACTCGTACTAACGATGGTCAAGTTGTAACAGGTTTCATGAAATTAACAGTATTATGTAGGTTTGGAATGGCACGAGCAATCATTAGCGATGTGGGAACTCAATTCAAGAATAGTACCATCAAAGCTCTTATGAAGAAGTATGGAGTTCACCATCGACTCACTACTACTTATCATTCTCAATCAAATGGTCAAGTAGAGGTGTCAAACAGAGAGATCAAGCAGATCCTAGAGTAGACAGTAAATCCTTTGAGGAAGGATTGGTATGTGAGTTTGATTGTTTGTTGGTTGTGTAGTTAGTGTCTTTTGGTTATTTTTCTTTTGAATGTTTCTTAGAGTCAGTTAGGGATACTTGGGACTTTTGTGATAAACAACATGATTTGATTCTCATTTCGTACTTGAGAGCAAGCATGACTCAAGTGTGAGGATATTTGATGCGTATGTATTATGTTATTTATTTTATTAGGGTTAATTGTGATTTTACAAAATTAATTTACACTTTAGATGTTTATTTGTAACGGATCACAATTTATGAGCTTGAGAGAAATTTGGAGGAGAATGAGGAATATTTGGCAATTAAGGCGGATAAAAATGACTGTGGAACTTGCGTAGAAAGGGTGCAAACCGTGGAGCTAATTTGGAGAAATATTAAAAGTTGTTTTGGAAATATTTTGGACTAATTTGATGAGATATTTTTGGAGATATTGTGGACATTTAATTATATCTTATTTTTTCAAATCAAAATTTAAATTTAGAAAGGAGTATATTTTATTTGGAGGGTCCAATATGGACGGAAGTTGCAACGTGGCTGCGTGCGTAAATATACGTAGACGCAAGGCTTGGGAATAATTATTCTATGTTTTCATTTTTCTTTTTTTTTTAATACAAACCACCAATAGATGGGGGGGACTTTATTATGGCTCCCCAAACCTCCAAATTGGGCTTAAATCCCGTAGAGTTTATCAGACAGTTAGATACATGAGAGAATTGGACAAAAGATGGACAAAAGTTGTCACAATTACAGCGGCATAGGTATATGCCATATACAAAAGAAGAAGCCTGTACAAAAAAAAAGAAAGTGGAGAGTGGCTCTCCATTCGTGTGTTCGAAACCGGGAACAGGAGGAGCTCTTCTGTTTGTGTAAGACTCCACACCCCAAGTGTCGACTTACACTCCAGCCTAGCCTAGCCAAACCTGTGTTATGCCCTGATTCTTCTCCAAGAGTGGAGATTATCCATCAAAAGCTTCTCTCTCAGTTGTGGAAAATGTCTGAGATCAGTGAGATGCCGTGATTCCCTCCTTTGCTGTCCATACTTTGCTAAAACATCAGCAGGACCATTGATTTCTCTGTAGATGTGGGAAGCTCGGATGTTGTTCTGCTTCATCAGATCTGCCACTTGTCTGGCCAATTGAAGACAGATCCACGGAGGCTCCAATTTGCCATTAATGATGTTCACTGCAGATTGACTGTCCATCTCCAGTGAGACATTGTTATAGCCTTGTTCCATTGCCAATTGGATGCCTTGAAGGGCTGCTTGGAGCTCCACCTGCAAAGGGGAAACCCCGTGTATTAGATTGTAAAATGCCAACCTGAATCTTCCCCCAGTGTCTCTTATAAGACCCCTAACAGACGAAGAGTTTTGTTTAAAGGATGCATCAACATTCAGCTTGAATCCGACATCAGGGGGTTCCTATTTGATGGGGATAAGTCTTGTTAGTGGGGGTGGATTCAGGACAGAGATTAGTCCTCTTTGGATCCATTTGCAATCAGAGGGATTGGCAGAAGCAGGTGGCCTTGCTATGGAGATTAGTCTACTGTTTGCCTTTACTTGATTCCAGGTGTGTAAAGGAGTTTTTTTAACACCCTGGTAAAGTATCTGGCCCCTAGCTTTCCACAATTCCCATAAAATTAAACATGGTAGGGAACAGCACAGGAAAACATGCAGTTTTGACAGATGTGATATACTCCAGTATGATGTTAATCTATCCCATAGATTAACAAAGTGAATCTGTGGTAGTTCTAAGATAGCATGCATTTGTTTCCATATTAGAGAGACATAAGGGCATGTGTTAAAAAAATGTTGCAATGTATCCTCATGCTGACATAAAGGACATTTTGATACATTAGTAATCCCAAAATCTTTAAGCATATCATCCATTGGCATCAAATTATTAAGGATTCTCCAAGTAAGGAAGGTAATCTTCACAGGTAAGTTTAGAGATTGTACCTTCGTCAGTGATGCAGATTCTCTATGCCTGTGTCTCAAGCTTTTATATGCACTTTGAATCGAAAACTTACCTTGCGGGTTTGGGGTCCATACCATGATGTCCTTGTCCTCAGTAAAATTGTGCTCCCTTTGCATCTTCTGTATCATATCAGCAGAGATGTATGGTGCCAAGAAAGCTAATATTGATACCTTATTAGTGTAAAATTCTCTAACTGTCAGGTCAGGGTGCAAAGGCCTGATTCCATCTAACTTATCTATCAGCATTCCATCACCAAGCCAGTTTGAGCCCCAGAAACTGCAGGTACCATTTCCAAGAATGATTCTAGTGTGGGATTCTGCAAATTCAGAAACTGACTTCACTCTCTTCCATACATCAGAAGTTCTTCTGTGGTTTGGAAGAGACCAAAGGAACTTGGTCCAGAGTGCATTGCCCTGCTGCATTTTCCACCAAAGCTTAAGGGAGTATGCATCTATAATGGAGTCTAAGTTTTTGAAACCTATCCCATTTTCTTGTTCTGGAAAGGCCATTCTTTCCCAAGATCTCCAATGCTTATGCTTCCTTCCCTCTGTTTCCCCCCATAGAAAATCTGAGCATAGCATTTCAATTTTCCTAAGAATGAAACTAGTTGGTTGCATCACAGCAAATACATGTTGGGGTATGGAGGAGAGAACATGCTTGATAAGTATTATCCTTCCCCCTCTAGAAATCCATTTAGAGTTCCATGTATTTATTCTAGCACTTATAGATTCTAAAGTTCCAAGAAAATGTGCATTAAGTTTTCTACCCTTATATATGGTACAGCCTAGATACTTAAAGGGAAAACTACCCTCCTGCATTCCCAAGATTCTCTTAATTTTACTTTTATGTGCTCTACTGTTTTTATCACCTGTGTAGAAGTTGGATTTTTGCATGTTTACTTTTTGCCCAGTAGCCATTTCAAATGAGGTGATAAATGCAGCAAAATTTTTAAGAGATTTATCAGTTGCTTTAAGGAATATACATGTGTCATCAGCATAGATTAGATGTGTAAGTGGTGTAGTGTGCTGTGGCAAATGAAACCTTGCTAATGTACCAGATTCAAATAAGGTATGGAGCTTCCTGGACATGAGTTCAGTCAAGATGTTAAACAAAAAGGGAGACAGAGGGTCACCCTGTTTGAGACCTCTTGATGGTTTAAAAAAACCATAAGAAACTCCATTTATGATAACAGAGAACCATGCAGATGCTATGTTAGACATAAGTATTCTGACTAAAGTGCCATGGAATCCCAGTTTGAGCAAAAGTGAATTAAGAGCAAGCCAGGAAACCCTATCAAATGCTTTGGTCATGTCTAATTTGAGGATAAGGTTGAGACATTCTTTATCTTTCTGCAAGAATCTAGTAGACTCTTGCATCAGGATAACATTGTCTACTATTTCCCTCCCTTGAAGGAATGCTGATTGTTCACTTGATATAAGTGAGGGCATCAGTATTTTTATCCTTTCCATCAGTATCTTGGAGCAAACTTTATTGCTAAAGTTTGAGAGGCTGATTGGTCTGAACTCACTAAAGGTTGATGGTTGTTGGTTTTTGGGGATAAGGACTATATTTGTGGAGGCCATTGCCCTTGGGATTGGTGTACCAGCTTGAAAATCCCTTACTGCCTCAGTAAGGTCCTGGGCTATGATGTCCCAACTGTTTCTATAAAACAGCCCATGGAAACCATCGGGTCCACTTGCACTATTTTCTCCAAGACTAAAGACAGCAGCTTTGACCTCGTCAGTTGTGACTGGTTTCAATAGCTCTGAGTTGGCCTGGGGAGTAATCAAGGAGGGAACATCTGTGAGAAAAAAAAGGCTAGGTTTTCACCATGCATGTCTGTATTCTCATCCTGCAGGAGATTTTAAAAAAATCTTTCCCCTGCATTTCCAATAGCATCCTGATCAGTTAACCAGTTCTGATGCTCATCCTTAATCTTTTGTATGGACAATCTAGAGTGCTTCTGTTTTACAGACTTGTGAAAGAACTGACTGTTGCAGTCCCCATCTTTCAGCCATTTAACTCTACTCTTTTGTTTCCAGAAAATGTCTCTCTCCTTAATTTTGAATAGGAGGTTGGTTCTAGCAGTATTGAGAGCTTCTAGGGTTAAAGGGTTATCTAGATCATCATTCTCAGCTTCCAATCTATCTACCTCCTGTTCTGCTTCTTTTATGTTTTGGAAAACATCTTTGAAAACTTCCCTATTCCACTGTTTAAGAAAAATTTTGAGCCTTTTGAGTTTATTACAGAATTTTAACATGCCATAACATTCTATAGGCTGCTCCCAGTTATTTCTTAGAACCTGTTGGAATCCTTCTCTCATGTACCACATATTTTGGAACCTAAATGGCTTTGGGTAGATTTTAGCCTGATTATTAAAGCTTGCTAAGAGGGGGGAATGGTCTGAAGTGGTCCTATTCAGTACATGGATTGAGGTGCTTGGGTAGATTTGCCTAAGTTTTAGGTTGACTAAACCTCTATCTAGCTTTTTAGAGACTTTTTCTTTAACCTTTATTCCTTTCCCTTTTAATCTGTACCCAGCCCATGTGTAAATGTTCCCAACTGTGTGAGGTTCCTCCAGTTCCATAGCATTTATAAAGATATCAAAATCCATTATACTATCAATTCTTGGACTAGAAGAACCATTATATTCAGAAAGAGTTCTAATGACATTGAAATCTCCTACCAGGAAATATGGCAAGGAAGGTAAGTTTAGGATTCTACCATACATCTCTTGTCTTCCTAGCCTAGAGTGTTCAGCATAAACAACAATTAGATACCAGACATTTCCTGGGTTCTGGTTTTCAATCTTAAGAACTGTAAAATTTTGGTCATCATGGATTAGTTGGGTGTGTATATTAGTGTTCCACAAAATTCATATCTTCCCTGATTTAGATGTTAAGCTAGAGTGAAATTGTAATTTCTTAGTAAAGCCATCCAGGGTGTTAATTTTCTGTTTAGGCTCAATAATGGCGAAGATATCAGGCTTATGAACTAAACTTAATTCTTTTATTCTTTCCACAGAGGTGGTTAATCCATTTACATTCCATGTTAAGAGTTTACAATTCATGGGAAATGTTTTGTTTGCCAGCTAGTCTAGAACTGATTCTGTTCGGTTGAGAGAAGAAAGTAGGTTTCTTCTTCTCAACCTTGCCAGTATGTGTCTGCTGATCTACATTGGGTGTATTGGGTACAGCATACTCAGAGGGCACAGAGTGAGCAACAGAAATTTGAGCAGGAACTTGTAAAGAAGTGACAATTGGGGTGGCCACATTATTCATGGGCTCCACATCCTCAATGTGCACCACATTAACATCCTGAGCATCTATATTAGCAGTTGCATTCTCAAGCTCTATTTCAGGTTTATTGACTACAGTGATGGAGTTTGATACATTCTCTCTCAAATGCGAATCTTCTTCTGTTAGCTCAACAGCATTCCCTATATGCTCTAACACTGTCACATTCACACTATCACTAGCAATCATGTTATCATCCTCGTTCATATCAAGTGAAGATTTGAAAGAAGAATTGTTTGTGTTTCTTTTTGAAGAAGAAGGTGGAGGTGGAACCTGGTTGATGAGATTCTTTTCTGCATTGACCAGAGAGACCTCATTCTGGATGCTTACTTCCATAAGATCCATTTCAAGATCTTCAGCTTGCTCCTCTACTTGTTCCACATTATCCTGCTCCTTATCCAAAAGTTGAAATCGATTAGTAGTTTGAAATATAAGTTGACCAGAATTACCTGTTCTCAATGGTGGTGTGCAGTCATCCACAGAAACTCCAATCTTTGATGGACCCGATTTGGCTGGTGACTGAAAGGGGGAATCATGAATGATCTTTCCCTTTCCTTTATCTAAAGTTGGTTCCTCCATGGTGATGGCATCCAGGAAAATATCTTCCTCCTCCTCCTGGATAGTGTGAGGGTCTATATCTTCTTTATTTTTCCAGACCTCCAAAGGTTTCTTTCTGATTTCTTGGTGTGGTTGAGGTTTCTTAGGGGCACCACTGATTATGACTTGGCCTCTTGATACTTGCCCCTTTGCTGTGTTCTTAATAGCACCAGAGGTTGATTGTGAAGCTGCTTGTATTGTAGCCGAAGTCATCCCATTCCTCAATCTGCAGTTTGACCCATTATGACCCAGTTTCTTGCAATCCTTGCAATAAAGGGGGGGATCCTCATAGGTGATATTGTAATACTTATGTTTTCTCAGGGTCCCAAGTCTAACCTTGGCCGGATGTGGGTTCCTAAGATCAAACTCTACGCTCATTCTGACTGTGGAAGGTCTCGATAAGTTCTCTGTTGGGGTATCAGCATATAGAAACTTTCCTAGAGACTCACCAATACCTTCTATGGCGTCAGGGTGGAAGAAGTGCATCGGCGGTAGCTCAACATTGATCCAAATGGGTGCGAATGGGGGCTCCTCATCGATAGCAAAATCTTTGGTCCACTTTAGGATCCTCATTACAGATCCTCCAAGATTCCATGTGTATCTGCTCCAGCAGCGATGCAGATCTTCATCTAGGTCGAAGGTGATTCTCACATGCCTCGCATCCAGAGCAGTGATTTTGAATTCCCCTTTGAATCCGATTGTCTAGAAATGGTGCCGGAGAAATGGCAATGTTGGCCGGCCTCTGGTAAATTTTCCAACTAGGGCGTCATTGAATGGTTCAGCGATGAGGTCGATTTCTTCCTCCGTGAAGAAGCAGCATGGTTCCCCTTTGTAAGATAGCTGAGGTTTGAGATTCAATTTCTGGAGCTTGGGGTATGGTTTGCCATCAGGGTTCCTCTTTGGTTTGAGGCAGTCGGCGTAGGCCGATAGCGGACTGCCTCCAGGTGGAGGAGCCGCCATGGAAGCAAGAATCGGGGACAATTGGACCTAATTCGGACTGATGAAAACGATCAGAGGTGAGGGGTGGGGAAGAACAGTGAGTGTTGTGTGTGTTTCGCACTAATTTTCGCACATAGATACAGTAATTCTAACCGTTGAATTGAGACATGTTTTCATTTTTCATTCCAGACCGAAGACCGATCAGTTTTAGTTTAAGTTTGGGAGTTTTTGGAGTCTTTATTATTTTCGGATACGAGACATACATTAGCTTTGTTTACGTATTTATTTGGTTTGAGTTAGTTAATATTTTAGTGTTTGAAGGATTTCTGGATCCAATAAACTCATTGCCATACTGTGGTTACTTTGTTTTTCCTGCCTAGGTTTAATCACCTTGGCTTTTGTTTATTTTATATGCTTTTGCACAGTCTTGCATACGATATGATTTAGGGGTGACTTCTCTGATTGTACCTTAGAGATGATTGTCATACGATTTGATTTGGTTCCTTGAACGGTCTTTAAGTTAGTGCAATTAAATTTTGGAATGATTTTTTTAATTATGTCTTTGATTCTTTGATGATTTATTGAACCGCCTTTAAATGAGTACAATCAACACTTTTAATCACACCCATTTAAATGCGATTCAAGAAACTGCCTTTAATCCTATAGAATCATAGGTATAGGCAGAGAAGTCACCCTAAATCAAATCGCTTGCAAGGCTACGCAAAGCATATGAAATAAGCAACAACCAAGGTGATTAAACCTAGGCACAAAAAACAATGAAACCACAGTCTGGTAATGAGTTTCTTGCATCTAGGAACCATGCAAACACTAAAATCGTAACTAACTCAAACCAAATAATTACGTAAACTCTGCCAGCCTTTTATTGCACCCATGAACTGTCTTTAATCAGTTCCGAACTTGGAACCACTTTCTCGACAGTTGAACTTCAGACGCAGTTTCAACTGAGGAATTGTTAGTAGTCTCGAGTGCGGAACTGGTAATACGAGTGTTGGACCTATAATGTTCTGAGTGAGGAACCTATTTATGACATGACCAGCATAAATGATGTCCCTATCTCGAAACTATGTCTTTGCTTTATAGCATGTTCCTCCATAGGGGATCAATTATGGACATTTACCAGCATTTTCTGCGATTAAATAATTTTTTTGTAATATATGTTACGAGTCCGGAACTGATTCGGATGTATTTAGTTCCGAGTGTGGAACTTGATTTCGAGACTTTATAAAATATGACAATAAGGAAAGAAACTAGTTCCTTAGTCGGAATTCAGTAGGCTCATATAGTAAAATTCATTTGTTTCATTATATACTGGCTTCTCTAAAGCCTCGTAACACCAGTCCAGATTGTACAAAATACAAGACAAGATGACACTAGTACCAAAAATCTATAGACCACGCTGAGAAAGGAACAATCTATAGATAGAAAATATAAGTCACCAAAAATCTATTCCACACAAATATGTCATCAAATATCTCATAATTCCCCATTGGGATGCCCAATAGAATGCGAGCAGGAGTATACAAGATACCTAGTCAAGCAATTTCTTGCACTATTGATATCATCTTATTTATACGGCTTGTGAACCTTTGGAAAAATCTGTGAAACAAAAGTAATAATAATATAAGAATTGGCATGACATGTTATGCTTATTTAAAATGTTCTCGAAAGAATAATCTTATTACTCACTTCTTCGATTTCTAGGTAATCCTTACGCAGGAAACACTCCGCTACGTAAAGCATAATGTAATAGCCACATTCCCATGTATTTGATTGTTTCTTGTACTAAGTAATAAAAGTTATATTAGCATGTGTTTACATTAAGTGATGTGGTAATATAATTTCTTGATATGAAATGTGAATCTCACCTTGATTTGTATTACTTCCAAATTCTTACTACCATGCTCACCCAAACCTTCGAAAGATTCAACCAATATTTTAACGAACAATTCGGATGGTTGGTTGTGCAGAGGATCCACCTTGTAAACACGCTTCTTGTCGGGGACGATAAATACTAATCTCCAATGGTCACTACCACATATGAGAAAAATATTTACAAATATTGTATTGATTGATTAGCTTAAATGTAGAAAGTGTGTAAGAACCACCTTTCAATTTATGGTGAGACAAATAATTTTTTGTCCCTCCTTTCAATATTTTTTTTGAATGTAGTTAACTCTCTCCTGGACACTACACCCAATTTCTTGAGTAAACACCGGGCACAAATACCCTATCCAACGCTTTTCATTTTGGTCATTCCTAGGGTACCTTTGAATACATGTGTGGAATTAAAAAGGAAGTGAGAAGAAAACTTAGTATTAAAAAAATTTGCATTTATGGAATTCTATGTAACATACAGTAAGTACAAGGACATTATCGTCTGTTTCACTTTGTCACACCTCCATAGGTCTTTGAAGTCAGTCTATTATGAGATTATTTCTCGCATTTGACCGAACACTCATTCATTACCCGAGAATAGGTAAGTTGAGTTTTGTTTGTGTTTGACCATGAAATCGTACAACACCCTCACGAATTGCAGTAACTCCTTAATTACTTTTTTCCGTCTGATAGGGGGTTTTCGAATCATCGGTGCCTCAACAATGGGGTTAGATTTAGCCTTTGTGGTCTCCATTAAATAACGATCTTTGATTGGGTCCGCATAGATAAGGCGACGAAGCCATAGAAGAAACATTCCCCGAGTGGATTTCACTCTTTTGTACTTGCCTTCTAGATATGGTAAAATGGCTTTTGGGAACTTCAGGTTCTCCATTGAAACTCTACAAATCCCATTAGCAATTGGGACGACATGCTGATGTTGCATCGATCCGTGCAGAATTCTGTCGGTAACTTGAAGTGGCCACCCTTTTCACCTCGGTCAATATATAGCTCACACAAATTCGACGCCTAGATTGTGATGGAGAATAAAAAATAAAGTAAAAATATCTAGCCAAATTCTTTAAAAATGAAATCATTTCATTCAACTAACCATTTGTGGGTGACTCAATGGCTTTGACAATGTCATTTTCCTCGTGGGTTGCTGGGTCAAGAATTGGTTGGTTCTTCATCTCAACTTTTCCCGACGAATGTCGTAATCCTCTAGATGGGGGCATCAAAATGGGTGTCAAATCATCCAAATTCTTAGGTATGGGGAGGCCTTGTGTTCTCGACAAATTTCCAAATCAACATATCTAGCTGCTCTATCCGCTTGTCTCCATATAGTGTTTCAGGTTGCGAGACGTGGAGTCTTGATGGTTTTGCCTGATGGTATGATCGAACTATCCCAAATGCCTCTCTTTGTGACTGATATGTCCATTTTATGTGCATAATTTAGTGCAGTTTTGGGTCACTTTTGTGCTCTTTTATTATCAAGAGCTTGTGTTTTACCTTGGAATTATCTTAGGATGGGTAAGGTCAACTTTACGCTCTTTTACATCTTCTAAGTGGATTTTGCATGAAAAGGGAAGAACACGGAGGCATTAAGACCGGAGACCATTAAAGATCACTTTTTCGAAGACATTTGATGACTTTCTTTGAAGACATGAAGACCAGAGGCCATTGAAGACCATTTTTGAAGACATTGAAGACTTGAAAAATGAGAGGATTTGCTATGAAGATGAATGTGTACCAGAGGAAGAAGAAAAGAAAATAGGATTAAATTCTGGCACCCGTCGCAAGTCGTGATGGCCTCATCGCGAGACCGTTGCGAGTCGCTACGAGCCCGTCGCGAGTCGCGACCAACGGTTGGCCAGAATTTAGCCTTATCCTTTTTTAACTATAAAAAGCACTCTCTTTCCTCTTATTCACATCTTCTTCATCTGCATTTTGGTACTGTTTAGAACCCTATTTTCTTTCATTTTTATCTTTGAATTCTCTTGTATTATGTTTACTTGTTTAGCCTTAATTAGTATGAACTCTTGTAGCTAAATCTAGTTCTTGGGAGCAATTGACTAAGGCTTCCAAGTCCATGTCTTAAGAACAATTTGTATCCGATTTGATACTTGTACTAGTATGCATTTATGGAGCATTGAATGTGTTTGTTAATGTCATTAATGTTATTGAAAGCTTGAGTACATGAAGTACTTGTATGATATGCTTGTTAGCGTTTAGTAAAATGGGTTGATTTCCCCTTTTCTTGATAGGAATCCAAGAGTATAATTTAGAGCTTTTGATTGTGTTGATGAATTGATAATTGCTAGATGAATATGATAATGTTGAAGTCTATGTCATGTTTATTTCTTGTAGCAAATGAGAGATGTCTACGAATGTCGATCGTTCTTGACTAATCTTGTGTAAATGCATGAATTGGTTAAATGCTTAGATGCGGTGTAGTGTTTATAAGTGTTGTCAAGCTTGTTGATTCTTCATGCTAAATGCCATCAATGGGATACTTTTAGTTTTGTTTCGACTATGGGAGTCATTGTAGGGTTTGACAAGAGATGTTGAATTCACTCTTGCAAACTACTATCTAAGAAGGATAGAAGTTTAGTCTTCACAAGTAGTGAAAGTAGTAAATAGGTTGCATGTTCAATGATGGATAAGAGGCTAGGAAGTGGAAGTCAATTGCGCCCAAGGTTCCGTTAATTGTTGTTTTTATCGTATCTTTAGTTGGATTGCATGATTAGCACAGTTCTCTTGCTTTGCTAGTTATTGTATTTTGATTTGATAACTTAGGATCAAACCAACCAAAACCCATCCATGTTTATATGCTTTTATATGTATCTGTGTATGTATATGATTAGTATGTTTTCTCCTATATATGATTAAACACTTGAAAAGATCCCTCTTCTCATGGATGACCCTGACTTGCCATTATCTACTTAATTGTATATAGGAAACACTAGGGATTAAAAATATCAACTTTGAGAGGTACGACGACGACCTCCCAGTGACCTAAATGATCCTACCCCTCTTGAACGACTCGGGTGGTCAGGTTTACCCGTAGCCTCATGAAGATATCATGCTTATTTGAAGGAATGATTCGACCCTCAAATTGGTCTTGCTTTAGCTTTTCCTAGACATGTAATATAGTGTCATTAGTAGTAAACGAAGGGAAAAACTAGCCGCATCCTAATTAGAATTAATATGAAGCCTTACCACTCATTCAGCGGTTTCCATAATGTGAGGTTTATCATATCCACCCTTTTTGTTTTGTTGGCTCCTCAAGAAGACATCACACCTATCGATCTCTTTCACATCTATCGGTTTGACGTACGCCCGCACTTCTTCCTTGCACACCCCCATCAATTTCACTCTTCACATCCATTTCACAATGCTCTTTGACTAATTTGAGGGCCGCTAATCCATATCCACCCCGTCTCTTCCGATGTAGTGTTTCGTTTTTCTTAGCATTAATTATTTTTCTTCCCTCGTACCCTTGTTTGGGATATGACAGTCATTGTTAAAACTGTAATTAATGTAATATGTAGATCCACATCTTAAAAAATAAAAATAAAAATTACTTACATTTTCAACATTTTCGAATGTTCTTCTCTTATGAATTTCCCAACTATCCAGTTGAATATGTGTATATGTCAACCATACACAAGCACCCTTTTCACAATATGTAATCTCTAGACAAGGTGTACTTGTGTTCTCTCCAACCTTTTGACATCATAGACGTAGCTTTCTTCTTTAAATCATCCAAATCTGGACAATCGATCTCGAAGGGCTTCTACAATAATCATATAAAATCTTGATCAAATATATCATCCTCATTTCATTTGAACTGTAGATGAATGGAAAATGGGAAAATCTTAACAAATGAAACAAATTATATTTTTTACCTTGCATTCCGTCCAAAGGAACTCTTTGTATTCCTTAGGGACCTCGTTCCAATTATCGTACTTGATGTCCACCTGTGTCCTACCCACTTTCCCTATCCAACTCGACCACTTGGCATGCTCATTGGACAAAAACTGTCCGAATTTGTTGAATACTTAAAAAGTTTACTCTTTCCTCGCAATTCTCCATTCTAAAGTTCTACAATGTGTTCTGGCTATGGCGACCTCCTCCAACCCGCCTTCTTCAACATCTTCATCTCCAATTGTATCAGAATGTCCTTCGAGTGAACCCATTGGTTCATCTCGTGTCCTTTTTTGTGACATTAAAGTACCTTAAAACTTTACTTTGATTAACACTAACCCTAACCAAAATCCAATAACTATTCTAAAATGGAGAATGAAATTAATAAAATCGTACACAATAGCACGTCAAGTCATATTATATCCTATAAAACACCAAAAAACCCTAAACAAGTTCTATAACAACTTACGTGGTTTTAATACATGAAAACCCTAACCAAAATCCAAGATCATTACATAAATCGATAAAAAATTCAAATAGATCATAAATGCAATGACATAATAAACATATATGTTATGAATAAATTTATTAATCAAATAATGCATATGAGCAAAACACCATGAATTGAACATTTACCTTTTCAACAATATGTAGTGACTAGATGCTCAAGCAAGGTAGTTTAACCACAATTTCCATCATTTCAAAACCCTAAACTATTTAATCTGGAAGCAGCCTGTTTAAAATTGCCGATTTACATTCTAAATTACAGACGGAGTCCCGATGGAGGAAATCTGAATCGAGTCTTTGATACACTGGTCCGACTTTGTCCCAGACATACTTTCCACTTATTCACACCTGGCCCTCATATTCAAATCTACTAGCACGCGGGAAAGACATACTTCCACTATGTCGTCATTAAATGCAAATGCCGCCCCTACCGAGCGACGTTCCAAATTGACAAGAGGGAGCCGACCAAATCAACCAGGCTACGATTCAAGGTTTATTTTCCCTTGAAGCTCAAAGTAGGTATAATACTTTATGAGAGAGTGTAAAAATATTTAGATCCTTATGTGATAGATATGAAAGTGTACAAGACCATAGGATTAGAGGATCCCGTTAAGTATTTTGAAGATCAACATCTCCTTAAGCTCCTTAGTTTTAATTAACCTGCATATTTTGATGAAATTTGTCAATTTTCTGCAAATTTACATGAGGCGGATGGTTCGGGTAGCTATTGGTCTACGGTGAATGAGTTTAATGTTGAACTAAGCCCTTGTATTATCAATCAATTGATTGAATTCCCCTATAAGGTCCCTGGAGATTTTTATCCTCAAGTGGAGGATGACCCTTTAGATGATGTCTATCATAGGGGGGAATGACCAAGGTTGGATGACTATCCCGGTATTGACCCAATTTGATGTAGTTGGAATTACTTCAAATTTAATCTTTATAATCTAGGTAGACCGGAATCCTTTGATGTTAAGGAACTAGAGCGCGACCAACGCATTGTGTATAAGATAATAGCTAAGTCTATAATTCCCCGAGTTGGTCACCTCACTGAGCAAAACTATGCAATTCTTATGATGTTCTATTATGTGATTGAGGAGGCCTTAGTGAATCCCAGGAAAGCAATTTTCAAGCACATGGTTCTTGTAGCTATAGCAAAGTGACAGATTAAGAATCTACCCTATGGAAACTTGATTAATTAGATATTGAGAAGTGTAGAAGGGTTGGACTTTCATGGCAAGGAAAAAGGCTGCAAGTACTTTGACAAGCAGTATTTGTAGAAAAAATAATGGATGCTGCATGAGAACACGTGGCATCACAAACCACTTGAAGGTACCCAACCTCAAAAGAGAGCAAGGGTTGAAGAAGGTAACTGTCTAATCTTTCATAAATATAGTTATGGTTATATTATTTTCTTTTATTAATTGTTATATGAAACATGGTAATGCATGGTAATGCAGAAGAGTTTGGCCCATGATTTATAAAGAGCAGGAAGAACTGCTTCAAATAGTAGTGCGACAAAGTGTGTAAACTTAGGGAGCGCATATGAAAACTAGAGAAGAAGCACCGTTCCTATGAGAGAGAGTTCAAAGAGTCAAAAAATCCTCAACTGAAAAGATGCTTATCTATGTAACTTGTTGTGAGGATTCCTTTGCAAATCGATCTGCTTGGTTATTGTAATATTTTAGATACTTTATATTAGGAATTCGATACACTTTCTTATTGTCGAGTGAATGGTATTGTTATTTGTTTCTTGGATTTTTTATTGTAGTGCAGAGTTTCTTCTTAGCACATAATATTTATCCATGTGTACCATCATACTCTGGGTAAAACAAAGGAAACATTGACTAATGATCACTTGACCAGAACTTGGTCCGAACACAGAAGTGGATTGGATCATATGGTCATCCATAAAAAACTTTAAATCCCGGATCCAACAATCAAGACCTAGATTTCCTCTTTTTCTTGACCAACTTCTTCTTGACTTTCCTTCATATTTTTAGAAATCCTCCCTTGAGCATCAACCTGTATTACCTCATCATGATCTTAATTTTCCAAATGCATACATAAACTCGCCTCATCTTCTTGAAGCATTATACCATCTTCATCAAGACCTGTAAAAGAATTTGGACCAAAACTAGTGAAATTCATAAAATCATTTTCACATACATATAGTGCGGTCTTCTTGTCATTGATCAACCTTCAAGGGCCTCGGGTTTTCCATGAAATTCTCTTGCAACATCGTTGACCATCTCATAAAGTCTATCATCTCCACAAAAATATACTCCTTCATTAGTTTTAACATCATTTACAATATTTGTGACAGCCTCCTCGTACCAAATCCAATGAGGATTGTTAGTTTTAAAACCACGCATTATAAGATGTTCATGCAATTTCTTTCTCTCAAAATATGCATCATTCTTACAATTCTTGCATGGGCATCGTGTCAACACCTCGCTGTTCTTGGAGGCATGTTTGAAAGACAAAACAATAAATTATTCAACCAAGGGAATGTAATTGGGTAAGTTTCTACAATCGCCACCTATGAGTTACAATCTATCCATAGAGCTAGGTGCATGCGTACCTACATTTTAATGTGGTTCAAAACATATATATAACACAACATAACCCTAATTAATATCATTTCCATTCACAATAAAACTTCAAGACAAATAACCCTAATTCAACCCATTCCTAATATAATTGATTTGATAGAATTTAATTGAATGAATTAATTGAAAATATCTTCACAAATAATCCCACTAGAAATCACAAAGATTTAGTTATACCTCTTTCCAATGTCTTCTCAATTTTTATTGTGAATGACCCCCGATAAAATTTTAATGCATTCCTTATTTGTTACATTCTAATCTCGGAACTATTCTAGTGCTAGATAAGAATGATCTTATTCAAGATCCTAACTCAAAAGTAGGATCTGAATAGCGTTCCTCATACAGAGCTTGGATCAGATACAATTATGACCTTGTAAACTGTTTCTTGCTTTCAAAAATCTGGAACCACTGCAGTTCCTCTATTGGAACATGATCTGTATTCCTGTTCCAAGTTGGGAACAAATACATTAGAAGTCACTTTGGCACAACCGCCTTTGAATCTTTACAATGGAAGGCAGTTCTTCAATAACCGTGTTTGAATTTCTAAATTGGAAGGCGGTTATTGAAGAACCGCCTTCTAACGTTTAATAACTATTTTTTATTTGGAAAGGCATCAAGAATTGAGTAGTTCCAAGCTCTAGACATGTCCTTGAAGGAGGTTCCTCAGAAAATTCTTGGAACCGCCTTTGAACTCCACCTTTAATAGGAAACTCTCTACTAGTGCTAGTTAAGACTGTAATAACAAGATAGAGAATAATTGATTGTGCATTGCTATTTGCTTTTACTTTGTAAATGCTATATCGGGTTGTTTTAACTCTTAATGCTATCAAAATGTGTTCTGGTTTAGCGAATACTTTTTGGGGACATTTTGGTTAGGGAAACAGTTAATTAATTATAATTGGTTAACTGTCGATAAAGTAAGAAAGTATTGGGTGGATTACGCGTACCTACTTCCCTATAACCAGTAGATGTGTAAGAATTGATTCATTATTGCGCATGTTGTCAATAATAATTAGCATGAGTTATTCTTAGCCGATATCCTTAATATATATGTATATATATATATATCATTTCCTCAATTTTTGTGCCATTATTTGCATTTTTAGTGTTAGAAAATTCTCCGAATTTAAGGAGAGGTGGCATCACCGAAACTGTTTTCTAAATTAGTAGGAGAATTAATTAATAATTATTGCTTTTGCTCCTTGTGGGATCGACCCTGATCACCGGTGTACTAACTATAGTTAATCTGAGTTTGCAGGTTATTTGGCAAGTTAAACGATGCTCACCAACTATATGATGAAGGGTGTGAAGATGAACCCCGGGAACACCATACTTATGCACATGTTGAAGGCGGCGAGTGCGAAAAAGAAGTATCTACCTTACGATGGATTGACTATGGCCATGGTTAAGAAAGCCTGAGGTTTAACCCAAAATCGCCCTAAAAGATTGGAGTACTATGATAAGGCGTGGTTCCAACAAAAGAACTCGCAACCCATAGTTGATGGTAGATAGGACCAATGCGTGATTCCGGGTAAAGCCGCAAAGAATACAAAAAGGGCTAGGGATGAGGATGTTGATATAGCCGAAGGATCATTTTCTCGTATGTTTTTTATGTATAATATTACAGATTCAAATTATACTATGTCCAATAAATATATGATTTTTATTGTTTAACAATGTGTTTTTAATTTCCCTTTCTTAATAGGTTCGCAAAGTGGTTGGAAGAGCTAAATTTCCCGATACTTGAATTGCATTCATGGAGATATGGAGCAAATCGACGATATCTTTGCTAGAGTGGAGGAACAACAAAAACGTTTCTTGGAATCCCAGGGAATCACTATTGTGCTAAGTGAGGATGAAGAATCACTAACTTTGAGCCTATTTTTTCGGAAAGCAAGGAGGAGACGGAGGAAGATCCAAACCAAGAGAAAGGGAACTTCAATGAAGACATTGATCACACAAACTAGTTTGTAAGGGAGAAGGAGTGAAAATTACATTGATATTTTGTCTTGATTTTTCATGTGTTGGATTTTAGTATGCTTGAATATGTTTTTATGCAAGTGTTGGAATATGTTTAATTTTTTATTTCTTAAAATTCTATAATTCATTAATTTGTTGGAATATTTTGGTATATATTTTAGTTAATTATGTGGGTAAATTTTAGCTATGAAATTAGGAAAATATTTTGATTTTGAAAATGGCTATGAAATTTAAGCTATGAAGATAATGTCTTTATTTCTTAAATACAGGGGAAGTTCCAAGTCCCGAACCTGATCATCCCCATATAACAAAGGGACAAATTATTTGTTCATAACTCGGAACCTGTAATATGTCCCTTTGTTAAATGGGGAAAATCAAGTTCTGAATTCGTGTCTAAAATCCGTCCCTAAACTGATTGGAAATGTTGTTTTATTTGTCAATACAAATCCATTTCCGAGCTTGGAACTTGATCGTCACCGTATTACGAAGGGACGAATTAGCAATTCCAAACTCGAAACTAGTGATTTTTCCCTTTCTTAAGTGCGGAAAAACACGTTCCGAATCCGATTCCGGGTTCCAATTCCTTTCCTAAATTGATAGTAAATTTTGGTTTTTATTTTCCGAGTCCTGAACATGTTCTGCCCCATATGACAAAGGGATTAATTACTAGTTCTGAACTTGGATTCGTCCCTTTGTAATACGGTAATGAACAGTTTCCATACTTGGAACCTCCCTTGTATTTAAGGAAAAACCCTCCAAATCGACTCAAACTTATTTTGTCGATTTGCAGCCGAACATCACCCATTTCCGACCTTGGAGGCAAAATTCTTTTCATCCACTCAGCACCAAAGGTTTCTTCAACTTAGAAATATCTAGGGGAGGTTCACCACACAACTCTCGCACTAGATCGATCGAAAATAATCATGGGTATGACAATGTGAAATTCATTTCACAAGGTGCACTAAAGAGGTATGAACTATTACATTCTGACGGGAAATTTGATCACTAGTCTTCCGTACGGGAGTTTAATCACCACCATATTGAAGAAGGTTGAATTGTTAGAGGTTGCCGGTGAAGAGAAACCACGAATGTTTTTTGACAAAACTTACTTCAAAAATAGGGGATGTATATTGGTTGATGGTAAGTGGTGCGATAATCCCAAGCAAGAGACCAAGAGTTGAACTAGGTGCGCAAAATTGTCTTTTAATATTTGACTTATGTACATTGTATCAATGCATATTAATATTTGTATGTTTAACTTTTTTAGAATCTGAGAAGGCCTGTCTCAAAGGTATAAGAGATTACTACCAATGGGTTCGCAGGGAATTTGCCGCGATGAAGGGGAAAATTTGTGAAATTGGAGAAAAGACAGAGAGCATACAAACGCCATTTTGCGACAATGCACCAACCTCGATTTGACCAATCCACATCCGTGGTCGTTCAAGAGGATAACTTAGAGTCACAAATTCCATAGAATTTTCTTAATTTGTTGCTCTCATTTCCCAATGTGCTAGATGATTGGAATTGAGACTTGTTAATTTCTAAGTTTTAATTCAGATGTTGATTTACGGTTATCTTTAATATTCTAAGAATAGTTTGAACTATGGATTTAAGATTTGATTACCATGCTATATTCCAGCTACTTCTTCAAAGTGTTTCAAATGTTTTCGAATTCTTTTAATTTATTTTTAAAAATTACAAGTACAATAAAAAATGTTAAGGATGCTACTTCTTATGTTTTCTTTTCTTTGGAACCTTCTTGGACATCCTCTTCATACAAGTTACCTTTCCACAGACATCAACCTAAATTCCCTCATCGTGATCGCTGCATCCCACAAAACTATTCAAACATATATTGTCCTCCCCTAGGGAGATAGCATCATCGATAACAACACCGGTGGAACTTTGACCAATTCCCACAATTTCTTCGACTTCATAATCTTCCGCAAATCCTTGTTTCCCTTCCACAACTATCTCCCATCTAGGATCGGAAGGGTCCCTCACATAGAAACCTAGTGCGCTTGGGATGCTAAGATGAAAGAATCTTCCTGCCAACCGATTAGACTCATGTCAAAAAGTATGAAACCAAACTCCTCAATATGCTGTGCATTGTTGAAATCCACCCACTGACATTTAAAAACAACTCGCATAGTGACATAGTCCAGCTCCTAGATATCCAAAATTGTGCAAAAATAACATTGATGCGCGTACATTGGATTATTATCAGTTCCATTACCGACATGAAAAGCTTCTGAAACTAAGGAGACTCCACTATTCTGAGACACACCCTCATCATCCAAATATTTCACTGGAAACGTAAAACCATTGACATCATAACCTCAATAAGATAGAATAGTACCAAGTATTCTAAGAGCCAACCATTTCACTATCGTGGGATGGTCTCCAATGGCTACGTGTTCATGCAACCTTAACGAAAAACTACCACTATGTAATTGCAAGACTCATGCTTCATTAAAATTAGGGTTTGCGACTCTAATGGCATCCATGTGAATTGTTATGTATCGGACAACATCTTCTTGATTGCGAAGAACATAAAGGTGGTCCCTACATAAATCTTCCGCACTTTGGCTTTAGAGTTTCCCCTGCCTAACCCTATGACCTTCCAACTGTCCCTTATGTCTATGAGTTTTGACCCTAACCAAATTGACCTCATTCAAATAATTGGTACGGAACTCAATAACCTCTTCTGCCATATACCTCTGTACAATACTTGCATCGGGCATGTACCGAGTCTTCACAAAATGTTTGAATATTTTCATGTACCTTTCAAATGGGTACATCCACCTAGGAAATACAGGACCACAAAACTTTATCTTCTGGACTAGATGAACATACAAGTGGACCATAATGTTAAATAATAATGGAGGAAAATACATTTCCATCCAACATAAAACATTAACAATCATTGACTGCAATCCAACTTTGACAAACTAATGTTATTGCTACAAATGGACTTGAAATACAGACAAAGCTTTGTAATGGATATTCTTACATGGGATGGCAATGACGATCGAATCACAATGACGTTTAATTCATGCATTAGATTGTGACAATAATGATACTTCAACCCCACCAGCTTCAACTCCTCAAGTGACACACAAGTACTGATGTTCGAAGAATAGGCGGCCGGAACCTTAACATCTTTCAGAGTCTCACAGAAGGGTTTTTTTTCTTCGCTTGAGACATAGAATAGCAAGCAGGGGGCAAGAAAAAATTTTCACCGGAACTCACTAAGCCTAGGTTCTTCTTAGTTCCCATATCGACCAAATCTAACCAAGCCTTAAGTTTGTCCTTCGTTTTCCCTAGGGTATTCAACAAGGTCTCGACCAAATAATCACAGACATTTTCTCAATATGTGTGACATCTAGACAATGTATAACATCAAAATGCTTCCAATAAGGCAATCTGAAGAAAATGGAGCATTTTGTTTCCAACTCCCATCCAAGGGCACTTTACATTTCTTTTTCCCAAAGTTATGGGGAAAATTCTTCACTATTTCAAATATCTACATGCCTATTCATGCAACCGGAGCTTCTCTAGCCTCTACTTCCCCATTGAACCATTTCTTTGCCAAACACCATGGACGATCCGCCGGAAGAAACCTATGATGACCTTGATATATGGTTTTACAACCATGCTTCAACTAATGGGGATCAGTGTCCTTCTCACACACAGGGCGTGCAAAGTGGCCTTTACCGTAGGTGGGAAATCATTGATATTGTAAAATAACATCGCTTTCAATGTAAAATAATCTTTAACACTCTCATCAAATGTCCACACACCCTTCTCAAATGAAATAAAAAAATCCTTAATAAGAGGAGCAAGATACACATGTATATCATTAACCGGTTACCTCAGACCGAAAATCATCACAGACAATAACACATACTTACGTTTCATTGTCAACTATGGCAAACGATTGTAAATAACCAACATAACATGGCAAGAACTGTGAGTACTACTCATATTACCAAATGGGGTCATTCCATCAATACATAGGCTGAACCTCAACTGGTGGGCTTCTTTTCCAAAATTGGGGTACAGAGCATTGATTCATTTTCCATTGCTCACCATTAGATGTATGTCTAATTACATCATCCACCGGTTGATCCCTCTCTGCGAACCATCACAATAATTTTTCATCTTCCATACAAACAAACAATTTATGCAATCTAGGAAGAATTGGGAAATACCACATCACTTTTGCCAATGTTTTTTTCTTTATTTTAGTTAACATTTCCGCACCCACCGCAATTGCCTCCCCTTTTCAATTTGTACCGAGACTCACCGTATACCCAACATATTTCTAGATTTTGATCTTGTTTTCCCCGGTACAACATTCAATAATTAGGGCAAGCATGTATTTTGTTCAATTCCAATTCCATTGGGTAAAGAACAATTTTTGCGGCGTACAACCTATCGGGCATCATGTTACCTTCCAGGATTAATTCCCTAACCAATTATAGAGTTTGAGTCATCGACTTATTGGTCCACCCAAATTTGGCTTTCAAATTAATTAACCTTAGAGTCGCATTGAGTACTAAATGTTTTGAACCAAGATACAATAGCGTAACTTTGTTATCAAATAATGCTTGTAATGCCTCGGGTTTAACGTGGAACTCTTGTGCAATATCCTCAACCATTTCGTCAAATTTTTTATTCCCATAAAAATTCATGTTCCTCATTTGTGTCACTCAAATCATTCGTCGGGGCCGATTCCCCAACTTCACCATGCCATACCCAACGAGTGTACAAAGTCTGAAACCCCTCATTATTAGATGTTTTCGCAACTTCTTCCTCACTACATACAAATCATTTCTACAATCTTTACACTGGCACCGGGCTTGTACAACACCATTTTTAGTGGCATCATCGAATGCTATAGTAAGAAATGTTTCAATCAATGACATGTAATCGGGTGATTCTTTGAGATCATTACAAATGAGTTCATCCATTTCCATTATCTTAAAAGTTAATTAAAATGAAACCTATTAGCATTCTTATAACAATAGCGATAACCCTAAAATGAAGGTAACCTAACTACAAACCTAATCCAATAATTCATATATAGAAATATATACATGTAAAACCAATAATAATTTTGTACAGTTGTAGACAACTTACCTTCTTCAATAAATGAAATCCCCTTCAATGGACTAGGATAGGGAGAAAACCCTTTAAATTTGAATGTTTGTGAAAAACCAAAAAATTGGATGCATTTTTTTATGCTGGGTGGATACCAAGTTCGGAACCCACATTCAAAACATTTTAAAAGATTATGGTTTTGAGTTCATAATGTACATCTGAATTGACCTTCCGAACTCGGAAGCACTATGTTATCTCTAATACTGAAACTAAATGGTGTTTCGGACTCGGAAACCATTCCTCCCCTCTTTCCAAACTCGGAACATGCCTCAATCAAAGGCAGTTAGACACAACTGACTTTAATTAGGGTTGATTAAAGGGGGTTATAAGTTTAACCACCTTTTATTAGACTCAATTAAAAGTGGTTAATAAAAACTACTTTAATTGATAAAAAACTACCTTTGACACATTTTTGGCCGGTCCGAACGAATGTTCTGAGTTCGGAACACATGAAATAATTTGGTTCCGGGCTATTTTTTTTAAATAACCACCTTCTAACGCCACCTTTAATAGGAGAGTCTTTACTAGTGAGGTGGGAGAACTTGGTCGCCCCTAAGCGTACCTTTTTTTGACCAAGTTTGCTGATCATAACTGTTTGAGTGAACAATTGGGTTTGTGGGAACTTGTTCGAGCATTATTTAGGAAGGAGGTTTTTGGAATAATAGTGTGTTGACCTATCATATGTTCACACTTGAGTTCCTCACCACACTTAGGAGGGAGCAACGGGCGGATGGGAAATACATCTCATTTCACCTGAATGATGTCAGATATGAGCTAGAGGACGAGTAAAATGCTAAGTGTGAGGTGTTTGATGTGCTTAATATATATCATATATTTAGCACATACGAAGTCTAATTTTGTAAAATGTTAGGGATTTAATTTGAAGGAAATTGACATTTTATCAATTTGAGGGTTAGGATGATATGGCATGTTTTATGTTCTAATTCATTAATTTATGAAATGTTTTGAAGATCATTTTGAAGACTCCTATTAAAGAGTTTGGGTTTGAAGAGTTTGGGATTGAAGACATGGCAAAATTTTGAAGAGAAGGCAAATATTTCTTGAAAATGGTAGAAGCTGGAAAGAGAGCTTGTCACAGTCAGTGAAAAATGTGCACGATCGGTGGCAAATGTGCACGGTCCGTGACAAAGTGTCCAGCATCCCAATTTTTGTTGCTTTTCTCTTTTAATTCCTAGACTATAAATACCTCCCTCCCTCCTCCATTGAAGACCACGATTTTCTTATCATCAAAACCCTAGTTTCCATTTATTTAATTTACTCTATGTTTACCATGGATTCTTGCTAATTTGTTATGGGTTTTGTTAATCTAGGCTAAATATACTCCTGGGAGCAATTGCTAAGCATTTCTAGTATGAATTTATGAGATTTTGTTTATCCAATTTTGTGCTTTGATTATCAAGTGTGTTTTGTGCATTTTTATGTGATTAATGCATGGTTTGGACTAGGATTATCAACTAGTTGATGATTTTGAATTGATTGTTTACTAGGTTTTTGGTCAAACCCGGAAGACTTTGTTGTTTTGTCAAGGTGATTATTGTTGAATGACGTTAGGTTATAATTACGGGTGACAACTAATTATAATTATTGATTATTGAAATTTCATAGGTTTATGATTAATTTGAATGGGTTTGCCTAATTATCAATGTGGCACACTAATAACGTCTAGCATGACGGCCAATCCTTGTTGTCGTTATTAGTAGATATGCTTGTACTATATATATGTGTGTTTCTTGATTTTAGGACATTGTGGTAGTTTTATTGGGTCTCCATGTTTATCGCTATTATTGGGGAAGTTTATGACGCCATTCGTCTAGAATAACCTGAGGGTAAGGGTTATAGTGTAGCGCCGATCGCCCACTCTAACTGTGACTGAGGAGAGGTGAGAAATATCTTCACTCGAAAGGTGTTGACAAGTTCTCCACAATATGTGGTTAATGCATAAAAATAGGATAATTAGTCGATTATAAAAGGATAACTAGAAATGTAAACCAATTGCACGAAAGACTCATTATCATATTAGTTACATCTTCTGTAATGGTTGTGTATCATATTTACATCGTTTGTTCTAATTGTTTGCTAATGTAGTCCTTAAAGTAGTCGTACTGTTTTCTAAACTCAACCACCACCACACTTTGTTACCACACACATACAATGGCATGTTTGTGTGCTTTTAACTACGTTACACTTGATAGAACCCCTTTTTTCTCGTGTGATGCCGGGTGGGGTCGTCAACTAGTTAATCTCTTTATAATATATGACTTCATTGCCACTAGTTCAATCAGAAACCATTCAATAATGTGGATAGCTAAGGGCATGGGCAGTGGTGGTCTCTTAAAATTAAAAGACCGCTTAAGAGACCGAAAACCACCACAGTGGTGGTCTTTTAAGCGGTCTCTTGTTAAGAGACCGCGGACCGAGCTCTTACTAAGAGCCCGGCCTCTTGCATCCAACTGGGACACGCCTCTGACCAAAGCACATGGGACGCCCGCAATTTTTTATTTTTCAACGGGTGGGACACGTGTCGCCACCTGAGTGGGCCACGTGTCCCACTCAGCCACTTTCTTTTTTTTTTTGAATTTCTGTTGCTGACACGTGGCACCCATAGATTGGGCCACGTGTTCGCAACGGTATTTTTCAAAAGCAGGCTGAATTTTTTTCCTAATGGGACACGTGTCCCATTCTGGTGGTGACACGTGTCCCAATAGTGTTTTTTCTAATTTTTTTTTCATTTTTTTTTCAATTTTTTAAGAATTCAAAATTTAATATATTTTTTTCTTATTAGTTATTTTTTTTATTTCATTTTAATAATTATATTAAATTTTACATTCAACTTATTTTTTTTGGAAAAATTTATTTAAAATAATATTTAATGGTCAAATTAATTATTGTTATATTTGGTTTTTCGCAATGTTGTGCGGAATGGAGAAAGAACAGAAAATATGAACGAAAATAACAAGACACAAGATTTACGTGGTTCACCAAATTTGGCTACATCCACGGGAGACGGATTCACTTTTTATGGTTTCCATATTATTTTATAGAAAAAATGAATTCTCATAATATTTATTTATTTAATTTCGTTTTAATAGTTTCTTCAAAAAAATTGAAATTCATTTTATTTTTTACACTGAAGCATCGTATTGACAAAATTTAAATTTTAAAACGTTACAAAATTTAAATTTTAAAACGAATTTAAATTTAAAAACGAATTTAAATTTTGTAACGAATTTAAATTTTGTAATGAATTTAAATTTAAAAACGAATTTAAATTTAAATATTTAAACTTATTTTGGTGGACAAATTTATTTAAAATAATATGTAATGGTCAAATTAATGAGTAGGATAGAGAAAATTAAGTGGGTTCCATGAATAGTGTACAGTGGTCTCTTAACCATTGTAAAAAAAAAAAGGGGTGTCTCTGAAGTGATCTCTTAAAATGAGGTGGAAGAGAGAGAGAAAAAAATAATATATTTAATTGGTAAGAGACCGGTAGCGGCCTCTACCACTACCCATGGCCTAACTTGGGAAGATGTTGACCTCAACAAACATGATTAGAATAAGGAACTAGCATCAGTAAAAGAGTTTGGTGTGATCGATCCTTTCGAATAAACATAACTTCATCATTAAAAGAATACAAAAAGTAATTTCCTATCTCTTTCCCCCAGGTACATTGAGTAGTTGTGACACAAATTATATCCGTGAGAAAAAGAAGAATGCCTAGCTACATTAGCAGCCACATCAAATCAACAGATCAATTAGTTACTAGTGTTAATTTTGAGTATTACCAAGGTTACATATCCTATTTTGTGTGCGATGAATGGGCATGTATTCAAGTGAATACCTGTAAACATTATGACAGTTTTTTAAAAAATTAACTATATTTAATGTTTGATTGTCAATAATAGCATAATTATAATCCTAGGGTTCTATAATTAAATTAATCGTACACATCTTGAAGAATATAGAATGAAAACATTGTTAGTTTTGTATTTGGTTGACTATGGTATGTGATTTACAAATGTGTTGTTGAAGATATAGTCAAATACATTAATTATTGTGATTCAGTTTAGATTTACTTTCAAATCCTATGATATAGTTTAGTTTGGGATTCAGGTTTAGATAGAACTTTCTAATTGGGTTGAAACGTTTTGAACAATTTTCTAAATTAAGTTGAGTTTTTTTTCCCTTTTGAAAACATTGTACTCCCTCTGTTTTTTTTTCATTGGCACACTTACTAAAAGTGGTGTTTTTTTTTAATTGGCACTTGCTATTTTGGGCAAGTTTAAGGTTTTTACATCCACTCATTTTACTTTCTCTTCTTTCAATTCAATTTCATCCACTCATTTAGCATCTCCTCAATTCTAACACCAAAAGAGAGGTGCCAATGAAAAAAAACGGAAGTATTTTCACTCTACTTGTAAATGGTATGGATCCCCTTATCTGTTAAAAGCACATACTCTAGTTGTAGATGATCTCACTTTGTTTCACTATATCTAGGTTCCCGAATTTTGGATCTCATTGGGGGAATATGTCATCCTTTCCATTAAAAAACTTGAGATTTTGGGAATTCTTCGGATCTTGATAGCTGCGGCTTCATTATTTTTTTTTATCCCTAGTTTAAAAGAATGCAAAAGTAAATGTCCCACATCTCTCCACCATGAACATTGAAAAGTTGTGACACAAACCTCAAGAAAGAAAAGAATTGTTAGCTTCAAGATCAGTCACATCTAAACAGTTGATGTATTAGTTCCCAGTGTTATTTTCTAGTATATCCAATTTTACATACTCCCTCCGTTCCGTTTATTATGGCACACTTGTCAGAAATGGACAATTTTCTTTTATTGGCACATCTGACTTTCATGCCAAAAAAAGGGGGGACAGCCATAATATTTGACCATTTTGATGGCTTTGATTTCCCAAATTTACCACTTTCCTTAATGCGTTTTAGTCTCTCGTTTGG
The DNA here is from genome assembly GCA_037428765.1 of Rubia yunnanensis. Taxonomy (NCBI): domain Eukaryota; kingdom Viridiplantae; phylum Streptophyta; class Magnoliopsida; order Gentianales; family Rubiaceae; genus Rubia; species Rubia yunnanensis. Next base: position 47,617,749 of record CM075061.1, on the reverse strand, counting down.
ATTTAGAGGCCAATATAAAATTCAGCTGAACAAAACCTTTCCCATGGATGCTTGTCATCATTTTGGCTGCTGTTCACTTGCCTACAAACTTTGACTTTTCACATTTCTTCATGTAAATTCAGCTGCTACCAAAATTCAAGTGTCATTCCTTGTTGTGCCATAATAAATGGAACGGAGGGAGTATCATATATTTGTGCGATTAATTGTCATGTTTTCTAGTGAATACGTGAAACAATTAGAAAATTTTCAGAAAATTAATTCATTTTAATTAATATTCGTGTGTCAATGAACTCATATATTACAGTCACTAGCATTCTATATTTGCAATAATTGTTCACGTATTTAAAGAATGAAGATTGTTCTTATCGTTGTATTTTGTTCACTATGTTATGTGATTTAGAAGTGCATTTTAGAATTTCATTGTTGGCATTTCAAATCACACAATCCGATGATTCCATGCTTAGACATATAATTTAATCTTCATTGTCCTTTGGCGATTTAAATATGCAAAATCAAATATGTCATATGCGCAATACAATTAACATTATGAACACCATTAGAAGCTAATGTTTTCTTCTGCTTCTTTCTTATTGCAACTAGTATATGCTCCACTATTCACTTCTTGTTTCGTTTCAGTGCACCTCTTATTTTACCATTACTCTTTTGCGGTAAAGAAGCAAGACTAGTTGTAGCATTAGTTAGGGGTTTGATATTCGAGTCACTGCTTTCAGATATTCTTCGCATTTAAAGAAGCACAAGATTCACTATATACAATAATCCCTAATATTGCTGGTAATGCTCCGCTGAGATCCAACTTCAGAGAAATTGGTGTTGAAAATCCATATAGATAGCTAAAACAAAGATCAAAATCAAACATATTTATTTAAACTCAAGGAATTAGTATTATAAGTGTGCATATTGTGTGTAAACTTCCACCACAAGCAACACACAAAAACTTATTATTGTAGTCACTATACCCGCATTAACCTTTGCACATTTTGTGCAAAATGTTACCGAAAATTAAATATTTGAAGTTGCAGCTGCCACAGTATTTTAGCTTCTAATGAGCATTACCATGTGAAGTATTTTTCTCTGTCCAAACCATTGGCCTCGTTGATGAACTAAAATTGAAGCTGGACTCCTACTATGATTCAAACTATCTAAGAAGGCATTTTATTTTTAAGTCAACATAAGAACTTAAAGTAAGCTGAACTTTTTACGCAGAGATTTTTTTTACATTGTAGTGCAGTTATAGCACCTTGGTTTGGGAGTGGATGTAAGGCTATACCATTCTAAGAATATAAGAAAAATATATGCCATAAAGACACTGGAGAAGTTAGATATATTAAGTGGAAGACATGTTAGAATAGGCTAGTTATTCACAGACGTTACTCCAATGGGTTTATGTTCAAATCTTACTTAGTCGATTTGGTTGTATTTCAAGCGTAACTAATTAAGAAAGCTAAAAATTGGAAAATTACCTAAATCTTTGCAACTATAGCATTAATTACAATACGAAATATTGAACGTTTGAAAATCCATATGGATAGCTAAAACATGGATCAAAGTCAAACAAAACCAACCTATCTGTTCAAACTAAGGGAATTAGGACTAAATTGTTTTTTTTCTCCTAACATGTGATGAAATACCATCCTTTGGTCCCCAAGGACAATACTGCGTTTGTCCAGCAACTAACAAATACAAAATGATTTGTTTGGTCCCCAAGGTAGTTTCCAGGTAATCAAAGGTAATTTTTAGGTATAGCTGGGGAGTATTTTAATAATTTTACTTATTAAAAAAACCTGAAAATGAAATTTAGCCATAAAATCATCACGTGCGCAAAAAATTTGTCCTAAAATGCGCTTGAGGCCACGCGTGTCTGGTTCCTCTGCCCGCTCATGGATCTCACGCGTGTCCCTTTCCCGCCGTTCTGCTACTCTCATCTTCACCTACGGCACCCTGAAGCACGGCTTCTCTAGCCACAAGCTGATAGAGGAGCTCTTTGCCTCCAAAGATGCCTCTTTCGTCGGAGAATGCACCACTGTTAGGCCCTACCTACCAACTCTTCACCTAGAATACAATCGCTCATTTGCACCACCGTTGGGCCCTAGCTAAAATTGAACAATCCTTGAGAATGCAATCGCAATTGGTTTTAGGATGCTGGCTGGCACGGTTGGATGAGTGACGGAGAATTGGTAGAGTGTGGCTCGCCGACCGTAGCTTCACAGAGTGGTGCATTTCTAGGGCGGCACCGCCGACTTCGCGTCAGGCACCGGCGGAGTTGGAATTGGGAAGACGTTTCATTTCTTTTTTAAAAAATATTTTTTAAGTCAACAGGGGTATAATCATCATTTTACATACTTTGACCAGGTTAACCATTAAATTTACCTGAAAACCGCCTTCAGGGACCAAACAACGCATTTTGTATTTGTTGGTTGCTGAACAAACACGGTATTGGCATTTGGAACCAAACAAATTTTAAGAAGCTATTTAGGGGACAAAAAAAATAATTTAGTTCGGAATTAGTATTAGAATTTGCATATTTTGTCCAAACTGCCACCACAAGCGATGCACAAAAACTTATTAATCCCTCTGCCCCATGTTAAGCTGCAATTTCCCTATTTGACAAGTCAACGCTGTCAAACTTTGATTACATATTTGAATATATATTTATATATATAAATAATAATATTTTCATATGTGATACAGTTGGATTTGTCGTAATAAGTAGTTTCTAAATATTAACTTTTTATTGTTATTTTATGTAGTTAAACGTATTAACGATCAAACATGTTTCTTGAATACCGTGAAAAAAGTATTTTATAAAGCTTAATTTGGGACGGAGGGAGTAAGAGAGTTACTAGACCGGTATTAACCTTTGCAAATTTTGTACAAAATGTTACCGAAATTAAATATTTGAAGTTGTAGCTATCAGAGTATTTTAGCTTCTCCGGTGAATTACAATGTGAAGTAATTTTCTGTGTCCAAACCATTGGCCACGTTCATGAACAAAAATTAAAGCTTGACTTCTACTATGATTCAACCTATCTAAAAAGACATTTTTAAAAAGTCCATATATGAACTTAAAGTAAGCAAAACTATTTATGCACTGTTTTTCGTTTACATTGTAGTGAAATTGTAGTGAAATTGTAGTGAAATTATAGCACCTTAGTTTGGGATTGGACTTAAGGCTATGCTATTCTAAAAGTATAGGAGAAATATATGTCATAAAGACAATGGAGAAGTCAGATATATTAAGTGGAAAACTGGTTAGAATTGGCTAGTTATTGACAAACATTACTCCAATGGGTTTATTTTCCCATCTTACTTAGTCTATTTGGTTGTAACTCATGCACAAATATTTAAGAAAACTAAAAATTGTAAGAGAACCTAAATCTTTGCAACTACAACATACATTACAATAGGAAATATTAAACATTTATGGGAATTTCATTTTCAATCTGAAATCATACAACAATGAGGATAGCTAACTTGGTAAGAGGTGGACCTCTAAAATTATGATTATAATAAGGAACTAGCACTAATGACAGAGTTAGGTGTGATTTTTCCTTTCGAATAAACATAACTTCATCACTAAAAAGAATACAAAATATAATTTCCTGTCTCCTTTTGCCCAGTACATTGAGTAGTTGTGATAAAACTTCCACGCGCAAGATAGAGAAGAAAGGTTAGCAACTGTAGCAGCCACATCAAGCACAACCGACCAATTAGTTGCTAGTGTTAATTTTGAGTATACACATCATATTTCATGTGCGATGAATGGGCTTGTTTTCAAGTGAATACGAGCTACTATAAGGAAAGTTTAAAACATATTTAATTATATTTAAGGGTGCCCTATATTTAATGTTTAACTGTCAATAAAGGCATAAATTATAATCACTAGGGTTGTATAATTACATTGACTTTACACATCTTGAAGACTATAAAATGAAAACGTTGTTAGTGTTGTATTTGGTTAATTATGTTATCTTATTTACAAATTTGTTGTTGAAAATATAGTAAAATACATTAATTAAAATATTTTGATTTAATTAAGATTTATTTTCAAATCATGTGATAAATTTAGTTTGGGATTCTGGTTCAGACAGATCTTTCTAACATTGAAACATTTTGAACATTTTTTTAGATTCAATTAAATTTGGGTTTTTTTTGAAAACATTATATATTCACTATATTTGTAAATGGTATGGATCCCCTTTTTTTTAAAAGCTCTTGTTCCAACTGTAGATGATCTCACAGTGTTTCACTACTTGTGGTTGCCTGGATTCTGGATCTCATTGGGGGAACAAGTTAGCCTTTCCATTAAAAAATTTGAGATTTTGTGAATTTTTTGGGTCTTGATAGCTGCAGCATAATTATGTTTTTATCCCTAGTTAGAGAGAATGCAAAACGAAATGTCCAACCTCATCCATCATGAACATTGACTAATCGTGACACAAATTCTAGCCGCAAGCAAGAGAAGAATTGTTAGCTACAACACTATTTTATCAAACACAACTGATGCATTACTTGCCACTGTTAGTTTCTAGCATAGACAATTTCACATATCCTATTTTATGTGCGATGAATGGGCATGTTTTTTAGTGTATACGTGCAACTATTAGGAAATTTTCAAAAGAATTAATATGCAAAATCAAATATGTCATACGTGCAATATAATTAACATTATGATCACAACTAGAAGCTAATGTTTTCTTTTGCTTCATTCTCACTGCAACTGGCATATGCTCAGCTATTCACTGGTTGTTTCGCTTGAGTGCACAATCTATTATACCATTTATTTTTGGCGGACAATAAGCCAGGCTTGTTGCAACGTCAGTCAGGGGTCAGATATCAGAGTCACACCTTTCAGATATTCTTCACATTTAAAGAAGCACAAGATTCACCGTGTACAAATAATCCTTAATATTGCTGGTGATGCTCCGCTGCATCAAACTTCAGAGAAACTGGTATTGAAAATCCAGATAGATAGCTAAAACAAGTATCAAAATCAAACAAAACCATCATTTTTATTCAAATCGGGGAATTATTGTTAGAGTTTTCATAGATTGTGAAAACTTCCACCACAAATGATGCACAAAAACTTATTATCAGAGTCTCTAGACCGGTATTAACCGTTGCGAATTATTTACAAAATGTTGCCAAAAATTATATATTTGAAGTTGTCCCTGCCGGAGTATTTTAGCTTCTCAAGAGAATTACCATGTAAAGTATTTTTCTGAGTCCAAACCATTGGCCTCGTCCATGAACAAAAATTATAGCTTGATTTCTACTTTGATTCAAACTATCCAAAAAGACGTTTTTTAAAAGTCCATATGTGAACATAAAGTAAGTTGAACTGTTTATGCACTATTGTTTTTACATTGTAGTGATATTATAGCACCTTAGTTTCGGAGGTGACGTAAGGTTATGCCGTTCTAAGAGTACAATAAAAATATGTGCCATAAAGACACTTGAGAAGTCAGATATATTTAGTGGAAGATAGGTTAGAATTGGCTAGTTATTGATAATCATTACTCAAATGGGTTTATTTTCACATCTTACTTAGTCTATTTGGTTGTAAAATACAACCAAATAGACTAAGATATGAAAGTAAACCCATTGGAGTAGTTCTTTGATTACGAAGCAATGATGAAAACTGGCAATTTGGTTGGTGCTCCGGCAAAAGTAGATCAGGGCACTCTAAATCTAACACGTCCACACGTTGGTAAGGTATGTGTAGAACTGGAGATCACCAAACCAAGACCATTGAGAATATGGTAACAGTATATAGGATTGGGATTTCAGCAAGCTGTTGAATACGATAATGTCCCAGACTATTGTTTGAAGTGCTTCAAGATCGACCCTCACCAATCATCTTGTCAGAGCCAGGATAATCAGAAAAGGGTTGAGGTTTGGAGACCATGACATAAGAAAAAAATCTCACCCAACTCAGGTAACACATCTACGTCACAATATGTTTCCAAAAAATGTTACTCGGATATATAGGCATGTGATTAAGGATCTAAATGTTAAGCCCGTGCAAGAAAAAAAGGAAAACAAAAAGTGATTGTGGATATTTCTGATATGGGGGATAGTAAAAAAATGATGGAAACGATAATCATATAGAGGTTATTTAAAATGTATATATTAATGCTGAGCAATTTGATAAAGAAAAACAAAATGATATACTTGATAATCACACCAGTGGGACTAATTCTCCTGGTGTGAACCTGTCTACTAATGTTTCCCATGAGATTTATGCATGGAGAGGTGTTTTATCTAAAGGTTCTTCATCTCAGAAATTAGAGACAAATGTACAGACGGATGATCAGAATCAATTAGATATACAGAAACCTGAGGAGGAGAAAGCATTAGAAAACATCCAAACTGCACAGGTAAGCTCAGGTATGAATCCCTCCACTTTTTCAACATTGTTGGGATCACAGTTAGAAACATAAAAACAATGAGGATAAGTAGTTTATAGATAAATTGACTTTAAGTCCTAAGATGCAATGGTATAAAGATACAACTTTTAAACAATAGGAGGGGGATATCATTTTAGAACCCACCCCGCTAGCTCAGAATAGATTTGATAGGCTAATTTCATAAGCTAGTGATAATATGGAAGAGGAATCTATGGAATCTTTATTACAGAGAAGAACTCAGAGGAGGAATAAAAAGAAAGAATACACATGCCTTACTAAAATAGTAATTACAAGGTCTCAGGTTGACTTTAAAACAAATATTTAATATGGGATCTTTCAACATTTGTGTTTGGAATGTAAGAGGGATTAAGAATGAGAGAGCTAAGATCAAAGTTAAGAACATAAAAAGGAAACACAACATTCCTTTATTTGTTTTACTTAAACCTATGTTGAAATCTGATCAATTGCAATCTATTGTTTTTAAATTGGGTTTCAACAATTATTACAGTTATCCAAGGGATAAAATCTGGCTCTGCTGGACTGATGATATTAATATTTCCATTATTACTTTCCATGATCAGTTTGTTTTAACCAAAATTAAGCATGTTTCCCTATCTTTTGTGTGGACTGTTGTATTCATATATGCTAGACATAATCTTACATCAAGATATCCTCTTTGGTCTAGCTTATCAAAGTACTGATCTAAGCCTATAATGATGAAAGGAGATTTGAATGTAATTAGAGAACCTAGTGAGTATATTCGCCAGTCTTCACCTGATTTCAATTGCATGATAGATTTTACTGTGTTCATTGGAAAAAATCGATTGCTTGAACTGCCATCAATAGGAAATTAGTTTTCCTGGGAAGGAGTAAGGGAACTAGGTAATATTTGGGAGAGGCTAGATAGGGGACTAGCTAATGAAGTTTTCTAGATCTTTTTCCTAACACCAGCATCCGAGTGAATGCAAGGCATCTATCTGACCACTCCTCTTTGCTTGTTTCTGTAGCTAATTTGAAATTTTCTTCAAGGAAAAAAGCTTTTAGGTTTCAATCTTGCTGGTTAATGCATGATTCTTTTCTAGAATTAGTAAAACACTACTAGAATATTGAATGCAATGAGTTTGGCATGATCAAATTCTCTACAAAACTAAGAAGATTAAAAATGGCTTTAAAAGGTTGGAACAAAATTTTTTTTTGAAATGTAAATGATAAAGTAAGGGAGGCAGAAGAAAGGTATTGCAAAATTTTGATGAAAATAATGATGGCACAACCAGAACTGAACTTCAAAAAGCTCAATTTGAACTAATATTAACATTAAAGAGAGATGAGTCTTTTTGGAAACAAAAGTCTAGGATCAAATGGCTTAAATATTGAGATTCTAACACTAATTTTTATGCATATATTAAGTCTAAACAATCCAGAAAAACAATCTCAATTATAAAAAATGTACAGAATCAGTGGATTCAAAATTCTAATGAAATTGGAGCTGAAGCTGTGAGATTTTATTCTGATTTACTAGCTGATGGTAATACTTACATAGATGGTCTAGACACTGCTTCAATGCTACAGGATATCCCTCAACTGTTCTCTGATCAAATGAATGCATATTTGATGACAGTCGTAACCAAGGAAAAGCTTAGGAAATATGTTTTCACTATGGATGGAGACTAAGCCCCTGTAGTAGATGGGTATCCAGGTAAATTTTATATAGCTTGTTGGGATATTATATCAAATGACCTTTTGAAAATTGGTAATGAGTATATGCTAGACATTCCCATCCCAAGAACCATTGCAGCCACGTTCATTGTTTTGATCCAAAAAGAACATGCCAACTCGTCTTTCACTGATTATAGACCCATAAGCCTTTCCAAATTCCTAAACAAAGTTTTTTCAAAGATCTATACTAAAATATTTAAGCCCATAATGGCTCGGTTAATCTCTCCTGAGCAGTTTCTTTTGTGTAGGATAAAGAATTAGCAAATAATGTTTTATTAATGCAAGAGAAGATGCAGTTTTTGAATTAAAAAAAAGGGGTTTCAATGTATGTTTTAAGATAGAGTCGCTTGGTGGTTTTTTAACTCTCTTTTATTGAAACTTGGCTTTCATGGTCTTATAGTCAAAAACATTATGGGCAACATAGCTGCAACATACTTATCAGTTATGATTAATGGTAAACCTTTTGGATTTTTTTAATACTTCAAGGGGCATTAAACAAGGAGATCCACCCTCTCCCTTTTTGTTTACATTGCTGACTAAAGTTTTTTCTAGAAATCTGAAAAGTTTATATCAACAAGGCATGATTCATTATCTTAAGCTGCCAAATTCAGCTTGTAAATCACACATCTCAGTTTAGCTGATGATACTGTGGTTTATCTTGTAACAAATGGTTAAACCAAGCCGGTAGACTTATTTTGCTTAAACTTGTTCTCTGCTATTCCCCTTCATATTTTAACAGTTTCTAAACAAACTAGAGGGGTAATGGACAAGTTACACATCTTATTTGCAAAAACAATTTGGGTACATCTGAATATGGTTAGAAAAAGACATGGAGAAGTTGGAAAAACCTTTGTTCCCTCATATGGAAAATGGTTTGGATGTTCAAAATCTTCACATCACTGTTAAAAGTTTTCCTTCAAGACTTTGGTGGAAGTTGCAAAATGGGAAATCACTTTGGTATGATTATATGTGCTCTTAACCATATTACTTAAAATTTGCTAAGACCTGGCACATGATTAAAGAGATAGATTACATTGCAACTGAAAACTGCTTCTTACAGTTTGGAAAAGATGAGGTGTCATTTTGGCATACAAACTGGTTAAATAATACTGAACTTTTCAATGTGTGGAATATGAACTTTCCAACACCTTATCCTTACATGACTATAGCATATTTCTTCCAACATCAGCATGTATATGTTTCTGAGTTGCAAAATGGTTTATCTTCTTGGTACATTTGTCTAAGGAGTTTCCATTGTTTGATAATTATCCAGACATGATAGTGTTGAAGCCTGAGAAGAATGGTTCTTTCTCTCTTTGTACTACTTATGAATTACATAGACCTAAGAAGCTCAAAGTTTACTCTTTCAAATATTTATGGTCTAAGTTTTTACCAAAAAAGATCTCAGTTTTCACCCGGAGACTCCTTAATAAACTACTGCCTCTTGCTGACATCTTAGAGGATTTAAGCTTCTATCTATCATCTATTTGCCCTTTCTGTAAAAGGGACTTTGAGGGAGTTCATCACTTTTTTAATAACTATGATTGGACCAAAGGTATATGGACTCAAATCAGTTTTTTTATGTAGAAGATATTCACTTTGAAAACCTGTGGGAAAGGTTCTATTTCTACTGGAATTTAGTTTTAAAATTTAAACTAAAACTTTTTGTGTTAGACTAATCCCATCTATGACATCTTGGTTTATCTGGTGTGCAAGAAACAATACTTTTATGAAAATCATGTTCCTAATTTGTTGTGCTTAGTTAGAAATTTTATAGACACAATCAGACCTTTGGTTTTGATTAATGATTTTAAATGGAAGGTTTTTGAAAAGGATCATGTGCATTCTATACTCCTATCCATAGCTCCAATTGAACAGGCATAAAAATAAGAAGACAAAGCATAGTTTTATTGAAATTTCTTCAACAACCATATAAGCTCAACATATATGGCTCTTCTCTGAAAACCAAGGCAGCTGGAGCTGAAGTAGTAATCACGGATCAACAAGGGAAGGTTCTGATGGTAAAATCTCAGTTCTTAGCGGACAAGGGCAGCTTGGAGGCTACACATAGCCCTTATCATATGGTTACAAACATCATATTTCTATAATTATAATAATATTCAAGTGGAAGTAGACTCTCTACTGTTACTCAAGATGATCAAAAGGGAATACAAGATCCCGTGGAAATTCATTTCCTTGATCAGAACTATATGGAGCCTCACATGTGAGATTTCAGCTTCTTTTTCTCATAATTTTAGAGAGGCAAACTCAGTTGCTGATGCCCTTGCTAAGCTTGTAAGTACCTCCAAGATTTCAGTTTTTATCCTCATGACACTCTGCCACATAATTATAGGGGGCTGGTTATGCTTGATGCAATTTAATTTTCTTATATTGGAGTTCAATAAATTTTGTGCAAAGTACTACTCTTTCTCTGTTATTTTGATAGGTGTTGGGGTGGACTTGGAAGCAATTTGTGGAGTTGTTCACTCTGTTGCTGCAATCCAGATGACAGATTGAAAGGAATCTCCAAACATAATGTTGGTGATCAAGAAAATCAAGCTCGAAAACACTCTCACACCGGATATTGTTGATAACTCAGTTTTTAGTTCAGGGGAAGTATAACTCAAGGGGTTACAATGGAAGGCCCCTTCTTTTTGTCAACACATGTAGTGAAGGCAGAAAAGGGGATGGTTATTACAGACCTCGACATTAGGGGTAGGCCATTCTCTTTGCTAACACTGGGGTGGAGGCAAAGAGAATGAGATTCATCACTCTAAGACTTATATAGAGTAGAATTATACGTTTTTCCACGATGTATATCTCTTTAAACTTGTGCTTCATTGTTCATATCTTTTTCTAAGGTTAGGGGAGCCTAATAAAATTTCCCACTCACCTTTGGTAAGTTTTAATTTTTAAAAACATCGTTGTATTTCATGCATAAAATTTTAAGAAAACTAAAAATTGGAAAATTACCAAAATCATTGCAACTACAGCACACATTACAAGAGGAAATATTAAACGTTTATAGGAATTTTACTTTCAATCTAAAATTTTTCAACAATGAGGATAGCTAACAATGAGGATAACTAACTAGCATTGTTTGTGATCTTTAAAAAGTCACCAAAAGCTTGAAGTTACAATTTTATGAATCCTGGATCTAGATTGGAAACTTGGAGGAGATCTCGTAATCTACAACACTTCATATGGCTACTTCTTACTTGATAGTTTAAGAGTGAATCTCTTCTAAGGAAGTTATTTGTGAGGGACTATTATGGAAGACCATATTTTTTTGTTAACACAAGGGTGTGGAGGCAGAAAAGTGGAAGGTCATAATAGAGAACTGGGATAAGAGCCATATCTTTTGCCTTCAAGGGGGTTGGAGACAATGGGTATGGTTTAAAGTTTTTTGTGTTTAGCTATTCCACGTTAATCTCTTTAGTTGCACATAGTTTTACACATATCACAAATATGTACTCTCATTGCCTCTTTCTTATGTTGGTTTGGGGAGCCAAATACACACCCCCCTCACATTAGTCAGTTTTTATTTTTTTTTAAAAAAAGGATAGCTAACTTGGGAAGATGTTGACCTTAACAAAAATGATTAGAATAAGGAACTAGCACATGCGAAAGAGTTGGGTGTGATCAATCCATTTGAACAAGCATAACTTCATCACTAAAAAGAATACAAAATGTAATTTCCCGCCTCTTTCCGCCATGTACATTGAGTAGTTGTGACACAAATTCCAGCCGCGAGCCAGAGAAGAATGGTTAGCTACAATAGCAGCCACATCAAGCACAAATGATCAATTTGTTGCTAGTGTTAATTTTGAGCATTACAAAATTTACATAGCCTATTTTATGTGCGGTGAATGGGCATGTTTTCAAGTGATCACCCCCAAAGCCAAATATTTCTACTGTTTTCTGGGAAATGCCTAAAGTGGGTTCAATAAAAATAAACATAGATGCATCTTGGAACCCTAACAATGCTGCAGTAGGGCTAATTGCAAGAAATAGTTCTGGATCACCACTCCTGATTAAATCAACAACAGTTTCCGCTTCCTCCCCACTCCAAGCTGAGATCTTAGCCTTTTTATTCGCCTGCCAAGCCTTTCCACAACTTGATCAAACTTTCACAATCGAATCTGACTCCATGTTGGCAGTTAAAATGGTTAAGGATCCCTATACATTCCCTCTTAAGAAATGCTGAGCTTAAGTATGTTTTCAGAGAATGCAATTCAGTGGCAAATGCAATTGCTAAACATCACTCTACTCATTATCAGAGTCTTTGCCTTTCTAATGTTCCAACACATATCAAAGACCTTATTTGCTTAGATAAAGAGCATGCTCCTTATATTAGAATGCATAAAAATGGCTCTTCATAGGATTGATACTGCTGACAAAGTTTTCCTACTCTATGCAGGTTTCATCTCAAACCGGACACTGAAGACCCCGAGCTCTCGAGGACTCGAAAGGCCTCGATGACTCGAACGCAGGAGGCCTTGATGATTCGAATGCAGGAGGCCACGAGCACTCGAGGACTCGAACGCAGAAGGTCTCGAGGACTCAAAAACAGGAGGCATCGAGCACTAGACCCACTCAAACACTCAAGCTTTCAAGCTTGGATGCCCTTCGTGACATCAGGCACTGAAACCTTTAAGCAATCAAGCAATCGAGCCTTTGAACCGGCGAGTCCAGAGCTCTGGATACCTCGTGAACTTTAGGCCTCGAGCTCTCGAGCCCTTCGTGGTTTCGAGCGTAGAAGGTCTCGAGCACTGGACCCTCTCTAGCACTCAAACTCTCGAGCTCGGCCACCCGGGAGCCATCAAACTCTTGAACCATCAAGAACTCAAGCACTCGATCCCTTGAACCACCGAGTCGCAAAGTATACCTCCAGCCCTCAAGCGCGGGTGCCCTCGAGTGCTGTAGCCCTCGAGCAATAGAGCCCTCGCACTCTGGAGGCCTCAAACTGGAACTCTCGAGCACTTGTGCCCTCAAACACTAGAACACTAGAGCCCTCGAGCACCGGATCCCTCGAGCTCAAGAGCCCTCGAGCATCGGAGCCCTTGGGCACTGGTGCCCTCGAACACTGGAGTCCTCGAACTGTGAAGACACTGGATCTGTCGAGCTATGAAGTCACGGGACCCCTCGAGCACTAGAGCCCTCAAACTGTGAAGACGCTAGATCTCTCGAGCACTGGAGTCCTCGAACCGTCGAGTCCTAAAGTATACCTCCAGCCCTCAAGCGCGGGTACCCTCGAGTGCTGTAGCCCTGGAGCAATGGAGCATGCGCACTTTGGAGCCCTCGAACTGGAACTCTCGAGCACTTGTGCCCTCGATCACTAGAGCCCTCGAACATCGGAACCCTCGAGCACAAGTGCCCTTGAGCACCGGAGCCCTTGGGCACTGGTGCCCTCGAGCACTGGAGTTCTCGAACTGTGAAAACACTGGATCTCTCAAGTTATGAAGTCACGGGCCCCCTCGAGCACTAGAGCCCTCGAGCACTAGAGCCCTCGAGCTCCTGAGCCATCGAGCACTGCAGTCACTGAATCTCTCCAGCACTAGAGCCCTCGAGCTCCTGCGCCATCGAGCACTGAAGCCTCTGTATCCCTCGAGCACGGGAGCCTTCGAGCTTCTGGAGCCATCGAGCACTGAAGCCCTCGAACACTAATGCCATCGACCACTGGAGGCCCCGAACCTTGTAACAGTCCTCGACCTGTAGTCCTTTGTGTACTCGTGCTCTCGAGCACCCATGACACGGGATCCATCGACCACTGAAGACTCTGGACCCCTTGCGCACTGGAGCACTCGAACTCTGGAGCCACCGAGCACTGGACCCCTCAGACACTGGAGCAGGCCTTGAACTGGAATCTTTGTGCACTCGAACACTAGAACACCCAACCACCCCAGCCCTAACACTCAAATTTTTAACCATCGAGTTTCCGAGCCATCGAGACCTAGACATCCCAAATACTACATCCTTTCCTTTTGATTCACTTGTACGCTAATTTTTAGGTCTTTCTTTTGAAGGCAACGATGTTGCCGTACCGATGTATTATTTCAAAAATATCATTGTACATCTTTTGTTTCTAAATAGGTTTGGGGAACCTAATAAATATCCCCCACCTCAGGGTGCATTAAAAAAAAAGTGAATACGTGCAACTATTAGGCAAGTTTCAAAAAATTATTGAATTATATTTAATGTTTGAGTGTCAATAAAGGCATACATTATAACCACTAGGGTTCTATAATTACATTAACCATACACATCTTGAAGAATATAGAATGAAAACGTTGTTAGTGTTGTATTTGGTTAATTATGGTATGTGATTTAGAAATGTGTTGTTGAAAATATAGTAAAATACATTAATTAAAATATTGTGATTTTGTTAAGATTTATTTTCAAATCATGTGATTAATTTAGTTTAGTTTGGGATTCAGGTTCAGATAGATCTTTCTAATATGGTTGAAAGGTTTTGAACAATTTTCTAGATTAAGTTGCGTTTGGTTTTTTTCTTTTGAAAAATTATATATTCACTCTAATTGTAAATTGTATAGATCCCCTAATCTTTAAAAAGGGCCATGTTCTAGCTGTAGATAATCTCATTGTGTTTCACTACTTATGGTTCCCTTGATTCCGGATATCACTGGAGGAACAAGTTAACCTTTCCATTAAAAAACTTGAGATTTTGTAAATTTTTTGGGTCTTTATAGTGGCAGTTTCATTATGTTTTTATACCTGGTTAGAAAGAATGCAAAAAGAAATGTCCCGCCTCATCCTTGAAGAACATTGACTAATCGTGACACAAATTCTAGCCGCAAGCAAGTATTTGGTTGACCGTACACAAAACCATGGTTGAAGAATACAGAATGAAAACGTTGTTGATGTTGTATTTGGTTGACTATGGAATGTGATTTACAAATTTGTTGTAGAAAATTTAGTCAAATGCATTAATAAAAATATTGTGAATTAGTATAGATTTATTTTCAAATCATGTGATTAAGTTAGATTCCGGTTCAGATAGATCTTTCTAATAGGGTAGAAACGTTTTGAAAAATATTCTTAATTAAGTTGAGTTCGGTTTTTTTCTTTTGAAAACATTTTCACCTTATTTGTAAATGGTATGGACCCCCTTATTTGTAAAAAGCCCCTGCTCTAGTTGTAGATGATCTCACTGTGTTTCACTACTTTTGGGTGCCTGAATTCTGGATCTCATTGGGGGAACGAGTTAGCCTTTCCATTAAAAAATTGAGATTTTGAGAATTCTTTTGGTCTTGATATCTGCAGATTCATTATTTTTTTATCCCTATTTAGAAAGAATGCAAAAAGAAATGTCCTGCCTCTTTCCACCATGAACATTGAGTACTTGCCCCACAAATTCTAGCCGCAAAAAAGAGAAGAATTGTTACTTACAATGCCAATCACAACAAACAAAACTGATGTATTACTTGCCAGCGTTTGTTTCTAACACAATCAATTTTACACATCCTATTATATGTGCAATTAAGGGGAATGTTTTCTAGTGAATACGTGTAACTATTACGCAAGTTTCAAAAAGTCAATTCATTTTATTCAATATTTGAGTGTCAATGAAATCATATACTATAGTCACTTAGATTCTATAATTACAATAATTGTACATGTATTTAAAGAATAAATATTGTTCTTAGTGTTGTATTTTGTTTACTATGTTATGTGATTTATAAGTGTGTTTTAGAATGTCATTGTAGGTAATTAAAATCATACAATCTGATGACTCCATGCATTCCCAAAAATTTCCATGTTCATTATCCTTAGGTGATTTAAATATTCAAAATCAAATATTTCATACCCACAATACAAGTAACATTATTATCACAATCAGAAGCTAATGTTTTCTTCTGCTTCTTTCTCATTGCAACTAGTATATGCTCATCTATACACTTGTTGTTTCACTTCAGTGCACCACCTACTACACAAATACATTTTTTCGATGAAGAAGCCAGACTGGTTGCACCTTCAGTTAGGGGGTTCGATATTTGAGTCACTGCTTTAAGATATTCATCGCATTTAAAGAAGCACAAGATTCACAGTGTACAACTAATCCCTAATACTTCTAGTGATGCTCCAATGCATTAAACTTCAGAGAAATTGGTGTTGAAAATCCATATAGATAACTAGAACAAGGATCAAAATAAAACAAAACTAACATATTTATTCAAACTCTTTTTTTTTTAAATGAATCCACCCTAAGGTGGGGGGTTATATATTAGGTTCCCCAGACCTATTAAGAAACAAGATAATTACAGCGTTAGTTTGGAAGATACATTGATAAGGCAGCCTCGTTGCCTCCAAAAGAATAACCTAAAAACTAGTGGCCTGTTGATTCAGTTAGAGGAAAAACTAGTAGCCTATATACAAAGGCGAGAAGAGATGAAAGTTGCATTTCCAAAGTAGGTGATCTCCACCCCCTGTGTTAATCACTTACTTTGGCCAGGCAACTTTCTTTCAAAATGCATAAGTACTCTGAAACGGTCTAACTGGCAAGTGAAGTGCTTGTGGTACAAACACTTTCCCTTAGAATTAGGGTTCATCAAGTCCGAAACTTCAGTTGGAGCACCGTAGTAATAAGTGTCTTAAGGATCAGTTTTGGAGCCTTGCTGTAGTCTTTGTCTTGGGATGCAGCCATCAAAATGTTGAGTCTAGTGCAATATAAGATCAGCATATCAGCAGCATATCATTTGTCCACATATTAACAGATTCTCCAAAGTTACCTGAAAAAAGGAAAACAAGCATCAGCAGTATCAATTGTCCTTTGTAGCTTGTTTGTGAGTTCGAATGTATGGAATGTGGTTTCTATCCAAATTAATGAGGCCTCGTATGTATGATGAAATGTTAGAGAGGTTTAGATTTGATTCATGAGGGTGAGTAGATCTATGCTTTGCAATTACATCAGCAACCGCATTACATTCCCTGAAAACATGCCTAAGGGTAGCCTGGTTATGTTCACAATGTGTTTGAAAGGCTAGTGCATATAGGGACCATTTGGCACTTCTGGGATTGTTAATCATGTTTACTGCAAGCATAGAATCTGATTCAACTATGAAAAAACAACCAGGGTCCAGATAAGTGAGAATCTGAGCTGCATCTTGGATAGCTTTCATTTCAACTTACAGTGGTGTTTTAGCAGTGGTAATTAAGGATTTAATTAAGCGTGGATTACCATTCCAGTCTCTAGCTATAAGACCACGTGTTGAAGTGGTTGAGGACCACGAAGCATCCACATTTATAATTATGGTGTTCTGTGCCGGCCTATTCCAGTAAACAATGGATATGGAAGGCTTACGGGGTGGTCTTAGGGGTGGGATTAGTGAGGAAATGGGGTAGCTCATATTTAAATACACGTTAGAGTAGGCAGGCTTAGCTGAGAAAGTTAAAAAGATAAGGTCTCTTACTTCTTTACAGATTTGAGCAGGTGAGAAATTTTTGTTATCAAAATGGAAATCATTCATGGCTTTCCATAATGACCAACAAATCAGTGATGGTAGTAACTTACAGATATCTTTTTTCATGTTAGATAGTTCATTATTGTTCCAGTAAGCTAAAAATCTATCAGTTAGACTATCTAGGGTATGTAGGTTATGACCCAGGATAGCTGAAGTATCATCCCATACAGTTTGAGCCAGATGACAAGAGATGAAATAATGATCTATAGAATTAGATTGATTACATGCTGGACATTTCGAGGCTAGGCTAAAACCACATTTGATTAGGACATCATCAAAAGGCAAGAGGGAGTTTAGCATTTTCCATGTAAAAATAGAGATTTTTCTGTGCAGTCTAGGGTTCCAGATAAGTCTTGTGGCTGGAAAATTACTTACTTGTTGTGTAAGGGCTTGGTAGGCTGATCTGAAAGAGAAAAATCCTGCTTCTTCCAGTTTCTATATCATTCTATCATCTCTTTCAATGCTAATCTCTGCCTCCTACAAAAAAATCAAAGTATCATGTTCTAAATAGGGTGAAATATGCGGTAGTATCTGATTTTTGTCTCTGATGAAGTCAGCTATGGTGCAGTAGAAAAGTGGGGAGAGGAATTTGGGTGGAACACAGTTAATTAAAGGACCATTAGGGCACCAGTTTGCAGTCCAAAAGTTGCAGTTTCCTTTGCCATGTATAATGAAAGAATTTTTTTCTGCAAAGGAATTAATATTACATATCCTTTTCCAAGTGTGGGATTTCCTATGGGTTTGGGGTAGTGACCATATTAGTTTAGCCCACATGGTGGTGCCATGTTGGCCTTTCCACCACAATTTGAGAAAGCATGAGTCAATTATTGCTTGTATAGATCTAAAACCTAAACCGTTCTGGTATCTATGTGCACTAAGGTCAGACCATTTTCTCCATACTTTATTCAGTTTGCCCTCTTTTTCTCCCCAGAAGAATCTGGTCATTTTCCTTTATGAGTGATTTTATTATCTGCTTAGGGGGCTTTAGGACAAGCCATATATGCTGGGGGAGGGAGTATAAACAAGATTGGATAAGAACCATTTTGTCTCCTAAGCTTAACCATTTGTTTTTCCAGTTCAAAAGCTTCCTATTAACAGCTTCCAGCAAAGGTTCAAAATAAACATTTAGAGTTCTACCTTTGAAAACTGGACATCCCAGGTATTTGAATGGAAATGACCCTTTCTTCATTCCTAGAATTGATCTAATTTGATTGATTTTTGCAGTTGTAGCTCTTTTACTAGCATAGAAATCAGATTTTTCATAATTTATTTTTTGGCCAGAGGTAAGTTCAAAGGTTTCTAGGAAGGCTATTCTTATCAGGATAGATTTTGAAGCTTGCATGAATATGATAGTGTCATCAGCATAACTCAAATGTGAAGCAGGTGTAATGGTAGAGGGAAGTTGATAGTAATTGAGTCTACTGTTCATGAAAATAAAAGATAGACTTCTGGAGAAAGCTTCAGAAAAAAATATTAAAGAGAAAGGGGGATAGAGGATCACCTTGTTTGATGCCTCTTGTGGCTCTGAAAAATCCAACAGGGTTACCATTTATAAGCACAGAAAAATGAGCCTGAGAAAGGTTATTCATCACAACATTTAAAAAGGTTATTCATCACAGCCTGAGAATGGTTATTCATCACAGCCCGAGAAAGGTTATTCATCAAAGCTACATTTGAAAGACTGATAGGCCTATAGTCATCAAAAGAGGAAGGTATTTGTTTCTTTGGAATTAAGGTTATCCAGGTGCTACTTATTCCTCTTGGCATTTCTGAGCCTGAAAGGAAGTCATTTACTGCATCTTTTTGGTCCTGTTTAATAAAATCCCAGCATTTGGTATAGAATTTTGAGGTGAAACCATCAGGACCTGGACTACTATTTTTGTTCAGGCTTATTACCACTAACCTAAGCTCCTCCTCTGAGACTGGTTTAGACAGAGATTGGTTATCCTGAGGAGATATTATTGTTGGAATTTGGCTGAGAAAATGGGGGTAATAGGTGGTACAGTTTGGCAGTTTTGGCTCTGAGAGCAGGTCAGAGAAATAAGATATGGCCTCTTCCTGGATTTCAGTGTGGTTATCTAACCAATGCCCCTGTCTATTTTTAATTTTTGAAATGTGGAGCTTACAATTCCTTTCCTGTACAGTTTTGTGGAAAAATTCAGTGTTACTATCTCCAAGTTTAATCCAGTTAGTTCTCGATTTTTGTTTCCAAAATTTTTCTCTTTCCTTAAAGGCTCTAATTAGTAGTGCCTTTTTCTCATTAAGTTTGATTAGTTCTGATTGTGAATGAGTGGAGTCATAGTTAATTTCCTGTAATCTCAAGTTTTCTTCTGCAATAAGTACATTAGAGTCAATGTTTCCAAAGGATTCTTTGTTCCAGATTTTTATTTCCTTCTTAAGTCTAATGAGTTTAAGATAGAATCTTAGCATTCCTTGGTGGGGGATAGGTTTGGACCAGTTATCTTTAATCAAGTCCATAAACTCTGGTCTGTTGAACCATGTATTAATAAATCTGAAAGGCTTAGGATGGGAGGGGAATGTGGATGAGACTTGTAAAAAAAGGGCAATGGTCTGAGGATTGTTTATTGAGGATTTAGATGGAAGAGGCTGGGAATTTGGCACTCCATTGTATGTTATGTAGTCCTCTATCTAATCTCTTAGAGGTGGGTTTTCTTAGCCTAGAATTAGTCCATGTAAATAGATTCCCAACAGTATTAATTTCCTAGATTCCCTTAGAATGAATCCAGTTATTGAAATCCCTAATACTACCTAGGTTAGGGGAGGCGGGTCCTTTATGTACTGTAAGTGAGGATATTGTGTTAAAATCCCCTATGTACATAGTCTCATAACTTGGAAGGAGACTAAGATCACTCCATAAAGCCTGCCTTCCTTCCCTAGTTCTAAGGCCGTAGATAAAAACAGCATCCATTTCAACATTTGTGGTTGACTGAGTAATTTTAACATATAGAAATTGTTCATGATGTGAAAGTAAGGCAACATTTAAAGATTCATTCCATAGAAACCATATTTTACCATTATGAAGAAGCAGGGAGTGAGAGTATTTGAGCTTCTCCATATAGGAGTGGTATTTGCTATTATCATGCATTGGCTCAATTATACATAGAAGATCAATTTTTTTTCTATTTGATGAGGTGCTTTAATCTGATTAGAAAATTGATAGTAGTGGTGTATGTCATTGTTCACCCGATTTATGGCTTTTAGTGTTTGACCTCAGCATCATCTTATTTAGCTGGCTTAGGTAGGTGGTCTTTTTAGGTTTGGACTTACCTTGGGAGTCCATGTTACCTATTGGTTGTGTTTGGAGAGATGCTAGACCTGGTTTAGGGATTATGTTATCTAAGAGAGATCCTTCTTCTTCCACCTCATCTTGCAGTATTTGGTGTAGTGAATGATCCAAACTTCATCTGTTTGTGGAGGTGAATCTGTGTCCTGCAAAGCAGAAAATCTATTTTCCATCTTTCTTTGCTGAGAAAGTGGGGGATTGATGGAGGAGAATTGTTGAAAGTTAAGCTTATAGGAGCCTATCTGCATATCATCTTTTTCATAGATCATTTGAACCTTGTTTGGGTTGGGTAGAGCTATTGCATTGATCTGTCTTGTGATTGGTGTTTCAGAATTAGGGGAGATTGGGATGATTGTGGTGTCTTTTTCACAGAATTTACTTCCAGGAGTTTGGGTATGTAGGAGGAAGGTTCTAGGGTAGGGTTTGTTGTGGCTAGGTGATGAACTAGCTGGCCTTTGTTCTGAGGATTGTTAAAGGTTTGGGGATCAGTAGCCATTTTTGGTGTCTTATCAAACTTATTCCCCGTGGCTTGCCATTGTGGGTCTACATGATTCTGGGAAAGAGCTCTACATTGGTTAAGTGAGTGTCCTAGTTTAGCACAGTTTTCACAATACAGGGGTATGTCCTCATACTCAATGTTATATTTTTTATTGTTAGAAATAGAGCCCAATCTAATGAAGTGGTTTAGGGGTTTCTGGAGGTCTATCTCAACACAGAGTTTGATGGCAGAGGGCCTAGTTAGCATCTCAGTGGCTAAGTCCTTCTTAATGAAATTCCCTATACTATTTCCAATAGCCTCAATTGACGAAGTATTGTAATAATAAAGTGGGACTTCCCTGATTGTGCACCAGATTGGGACGATTGGTGATTCCTTCTAGGTGGAGAAGTCTGGTGACCATTTGAGTATCTTCATGTGAATTCCGTTGAAGCTCCATAGACCTTTGATCCAACAACGTTGATAATCATTTGATTGCTCAAATCGGATCAGCGCAAGCTTGTAGTCGAGGGAGCCCAGCTGATATTTCCCAGAGAATCCACAGTTTTGAAAGCTCCCTCCAATTGGTCCATGGTGAGCCGGCCCTTGGTGAATTTACCTACTAGGGCATTTGTATAATGGGCGGAGAGTGTGGATATGTCATCGTCGGAGTAGAGGCAAGCAGGTTCCCCTAGATGTTCGGATTTTGGGGTAATCTCTGGGTTGTTTGGTAGGGTTGAGTGGAGTGGTGGAGCTTTCGATTGGAGGGCTGCAATGAAGGATTTTGGGTTGTTGATTGTGTTTTTATCCGTCATAGTTTCCGGCGGATGGTGTGTCTCTCTCGGCGGAGGCAAGAGAGAAGCCGTTATCGGCAGAAGATGATCGTTCCCAGCCACTACTGTATAGAACAATATTCAGAAATTGGAGGAGAGAGAAGAGAGCTTTTTTTAAACCGTTAATCTCACAATAATATATATTCAAACTCAAGGAATTAGTATTAGAGTGTGCATATTTTGCGCAACCTACCACCATAAGCAATGCACAAAAACTTATAATCCGAGTCACTATACCAGTATTATCCTTTGAAAACTTTGTACAAAATGCTACCAAAAATTAAATATTTGAAGTTGTAGTTGTCGCGGTATTTAAGAGAATTACCATGTGAAGTATTTTTCTGTGTCAAAACCATTGGCCTTGTTAACTTCTACTATAATTCAAACTATCAAAAAAGACCTTTCATTTTGAATTCCATATATGAACTTAAACTAAGTTGAGCTAAGATTAAGGGAATTTAGAATATAGTTCTTTCTAACTCTTATCTGCAGGTTGGGAAATGAGAAGCCTTTTGGGACTCAAATTGAACTAGTTTTGGTCCTTTAATTGATCTTTGGAATAGTGATCTTGATATCCCCATCCTTGATATTTGTATTGCTAAATTTATTTCCAAAAAAAGTCATTTCCTTAATCTGATAAATTATGGGCTTCCATTGCATATTTTGAAATATCTTGAGCAGGAAATCGTTTTATACCTAGAATATGAGGATATACTTTTCAGGAAATTATCTGAGAATTGTGTTTTCTCCATTAAATCAGCATATGTTTTAGTTAGACAAACAAAGGATGTGATTCCATCATTTCAGCATCTGTGGTCTAATTAACGGCCTCTAAAGATAAGTGTTTACAACTGGAAGTTATTAAATAGATTGACTACTATGCTTGACATATTAAAAGAACTATCTTACAATCTTCTGTCAAAATGTGTTTTCTGTGAGCATGAATATAATGTTATCCATCATTCTTAACTCTTGTAGAGTTATTCAGAATATATTGAACCATATGAACTTAGCTTTTAACTTGACAAATAATGATTTGTGTATCTTTATGACAGGTTTATTTTATTGGTCTATAGATGTCAAAATTTCTTTAATTTCTCAATTGATTCACATTCTTCCATGTATAGTAACTTGATTTATATGGTGTGCTAGAAAAATATTTTAAATGAATCCATAAAACCTAACACTATGCAAATTATTAAGAAGATTATAGCACTGTAGCAGGACCTATTTCATGTTCATAATTTAAATATTAAATGGTCATTGCAAGGAAATATGAGTTTGTTAGTTAATCTACCTTACAAATTAAAGAAGAACATGAGATCAAGTGAGAATATCCATTGGGAATTACCGGGGAAATGTATGCTCAACACCGATGGTTCAGCCCTCATAAATGGAGATGCAGGAGTTGGTATTATAGTATGAAACCAACAAGGTCAGATCCAGCTAGCAGTGGCAAGGTATCTTAGACAAGGCAACAACCTACTGACTGAAATTAAAGCATTTTACCATGGTCTATAGCTATCATTACAGCATGGTCTTTCTTCTCTCCGAATTGAATGTGACTATTTGATCCTAATGAAAATGATTAGGAGAGATTTCATAATTCCTTGGCGCTTTATAGCTTACATTAGAAATATGTGGAAACTTTTGAACAATTTGGATTATGCAATTGCTCACATTTATAGAGAGGCCAACGGTGTTGTGGATTCCCTAGAAAAACTTGCAAGTTTATCAAAGGTAAACTCAACACTGATGGTTTAGCCCTTAGATATGGAGATGTAGGAGCCGGTATTATAGTAAAAAATTCAACAAGGTAAGATCTATCTAGCAGCAGCCAGGTATCTTGGATAAGGCAACAACCTACTGACTGAAATTAAAGCATTAGAGCATGGTCTAAAGCTATTATTACAACATGGTCTTTCTTCTCTCCAAATTGAATTTCACTCTTTGATCCTGGAGAAAATGATTAGAAGAGAGTTCAAAGTTCCCCGGCCCTTTATATCTTACAGAAAAAATATATGGAAACTTTTGAACAATTTGAATTATACAATTACTCACATTTATAGAGAGGCCAACAGTGTAGTGGATTTTCAAGTAAAACTTGCAAGTTCATCAAAGTTACATCACTCTTTCCCTAATATTGCTAACATACCTAGAGATATTAAGGGACTCACACACTTAGATGCTATGTATTTTCCTTATATTCAAGTCTCTTAAAATTTTCACTCTGGAAAAGATACTATTAGCCTTATTTTTAATGACATGTACAAAGGAATCATTAGATGTAGTGCTGGCTTGAAACAAAATGATACAAGAGAGGGAGAGAGAGGGCTCCATATCACATGCAACTAATGTTGAAGCTGAAATCACTGTAGGCAATATTTTAAGAGTAGATTCAGGAACACATCTCTGCAACATAAGATCGGGGCATATTAAAAGATGGGATGTAGTGCTGGTTTGCTCGGTTTCAAAAGACTTACTACCAAATAGATTTCATAGTGAATTACTTCTGGGAAAGTATTTTGCAAGGTGCTATTACGAAGGCCACCTCTTTTTTTTCTCAAGAGGTATGGAGGTAAAAAGGTGGAAGGTCGTTCCAAACCTCGTCTCGAGGATTAAGCCATTTATTTTTGTTAACACTTGGGGTGGAGACAAAAGAAATTGGTTTTTGAAATAGTGTTACTGTTTGCCTTTATCTAGTTATTACACTAGATTCACTTTGTATAACTTCAAAATGCTAATGGTACGATTGTTATATGCTTTAATTTTTATGTCCGGGGAACCTAATAAATACCCCCTAACATCAAAGGATTTCTTGGGATTGGGTAACTTAGCAGGAAAATGAAGTAGAGTTATGAAATTTTTTATTGTTTGGGTGCTTCATTTTTGGGTTGATATATCGATATGAAGTAGAGTTTGTGTGTAAACCTCTTATATGGTTTTGACTTCATTTTGTGACATTGGTCTTTGATTTTATCAATTCGGGATTCGAATATGTTTTATGGGTAGTAGTTAATCTACAGGTGGTAGGTTTGTGTAGATTTAGGAATTGGGGTTGTGCGTGGAAAATTTCTCATTTGATCATTGATTTTGGCATTTTTTATACTGAAAGTTTTTGTGAGGTATTGAATGGGGTAATATTAGTTCTAAGGGGTGAATATGTGAATCTCTTTGGGTTCTTGAATCTTTTCTTACTCGAGGACGAGTAAGGTTCAAGTGTGGGGAGGTTTGATGTTTTCACTTTATATGGTTATTTTGGGACTTTTTGGACTTACTATTGTACATTTTTGTCTAGATCCTCTATTTTTCCTTGAAATTTTCTTATAAGAGCTAAGTGCAACTTTTGCGCTCTTGTTACTTTTTTAGGGAATTTTGTGTGACAAGACAATTGATTGAATATTTGAAGACCTTGAAGACAAAATTTTGAAAAATTGAAGACTTGAAAACTAGAAGAAGAAGTGGAGAGGAAGACTTAGGAAAGAAAGGAAGCTTTGAAAATTCAGAATCCTCATCCGCCGCGAGTCGCGACCTTGCTGCCATCTACCTTGTTGCTTTTGTCTTGTACTATAAATTACAACTTTTATCCTTTCTCTTCATATCTTCTTATTCCTAACTTTCCCCTTTTAAAAACACTTGTTTTCACTTGTTTTTCATCTTTTTTCCATCTTTGATTATGTTGGATTTGCTTATGAGCATTAATATCAACTCTAGTAGCTAATTCTAGTCTTGGGAGCAATTGTAGCTTCCTTACCCATGCTTGATAATCATTTCTACCTATTGAATGCTTTTTCTATTATGCATTTATGAAGCTTTGAAGGTGTGTTATTCATATCATTTATGTGTTTTGAAGTTTGATGATATGAAATGTTTATATGATACTTGTTAGGAAGTGATGAAAGTAGCTAATTTCTCTTCCTTTGACTTGGAATCCAAGAAAACTATTTGTACATAATGCCCTTAATGGGAAATCTTTAGTCGTTTCACGACTAAAGAAGTAATTAGTGAGATTTACAAGGGATGTTGAATTAACTCTTGTAAACTACCATCCAAGGAGAATTGAAGATTTATCTTCACAATAAGTAGTCAATGTCGTAAAAAGGTTGCGGATTCAATGATAGATGAGAGGTTTGGATGTTGAAATCAATTGCGCCCAAGGTCCCATACTTTGTGTTTAATTCACTCTTTTTAGTTTGTTGCATGTTTAGCTTGATTTCCATTTTATGATAGTTTCGTTGTCTTTTAATTTCATAACTTATAAAAACCCACCAAACCCTCCCACCTCTCTTTACTTGCTTTTATATATCTATATATGTATATCTATGCCTTTATCTATCATATATATATATGAACCCTTAGGAAAATCCCTCTTCTTCATGGCCCCCAATTTTCCACCATCTACATAGTTGTATTTAGGAAGCATTTTAGGGATATAAATTTTAAATGTGAGAGGTACAGCGACGACCTCCCAAATTTTGGTGCCGCTGCCAGGGATGATGCGTTCATTTTTAAGTGTTTGGGCATATTATGTGTGAATATTGGCTAGTTTTGTAAATATTTGCTAGTTGCTTTTATTTTGTTTTTAGTTGATTTGTGTTTGGCTTGGAGAAGTATTTGTCAAGTTCTTAGTTTATGGCTCATATGTAATTCTCTTGACAAGAACCCCTACACTATGACCCCAAGTAAGAGTTGAACTTGAGCAGGCTTTCTTCAGAAAGTGTGAATAACACCCCTCCAAGTGACCATTTTGGTGAACCTTCAACTTCAATTGAGCATCAAGAAGAGCATCCGGAACATGGACCTCAACACCCTCACCTTCAAAGAGGGAATGTCCCGTTGAGGCAAGTTCTATTGAGGGAGACTATGACACCCATCCTTGAGCAACAACCTACATACATCACATATCCGGTAGTTGGGCCAAATGGGCATTTTGAGATAAATTCCGAGTTGATACACTTTCTACCATCTTTTTAGTAGTAAAGGTCCCCCAACAAACATCTCTCCGAATTCATATGGTTTTTTGTGGTATGGTTCCCGAAGGAGTGGATGAAGAGCTTTACAAGTTGAATGCCTTCTCACTAAGAGATGCTGCAAGGGATAGGCTCCACTACCTTCAATCCGGGAACATTAACTCTTATATTAAGTTGAAGAGGAAGTTTCTTGCCAATTACTTCTCAGCCTCAAAGTCAACCTCCTTGAAGAAGGATATTAGTAACATCCTCTAATGGCATGAAGAGTCATTCTATTACTATTGGGAGAGGTTTAAAAAACTTTTATAAAGTTGTCCATACCATGGCTATTTGGAAGGAGATGTGGTATATTACTTCTATAATGTTCTTATTGATGAGGAGCAAAGGTTGGTGATGGGATGTTGTCACTATCACAAGAAGGACCCTTTAGCACCGGTTTTTTATGTTATAGCACTAGTTTTTTCGCAAAAAAAAACCGGTGCCTAAGTAAGCGATGATACTTTAGCACCGGTTGGAAAAAAACCGGTGCTAAATCCTAACTTTTAGCACCAATTTTTTAGTTAGCACCGGTTTTTAAACCGCTGCTAAAATTAACCGGTGCTAATTTAGCAACGGTTTTTTCTTTAGCACTGGTTAAAAACCGGTGCTAAATTAGCACTGGTTGGAAAACTGGTGCTAATAAGAAAATCGGTGCTAAATTCTGGTTGTAAACTGGTGCTAACAAAAAAACCGGTGCTAAATTTGTAAATTTTGCACCGGTTATAAAACCAGTGCTAAATATGCAAATGTAACACCGGTTTTTAGTTAGCACCGATTTTGAAACCACTGATTAAAAATATTTTATTGCACCGGTTCACTTGTAGCACCGGTTTGTAAACCGGTGCTAAAAGTGTGTATGTTGCACCGGTTATTCTTTAGCACCGGTTTTGAACCGGTGCTAGAGGTGTATACGTTGCAACAGTTTAAAAACCGGTGCTATGAGTGCAAATTTATCACCGGTTATTATTTTGCACCGGTTTTTTAACCGGTTATAATAGTTTATATTTTGCACCGGTTTATTTTTTAGCAACGGTTTGGAAACCGGTGCTGAAAGCGTAAATTTTTCACCAGTTATTATTAGGATCGGTTTTGTAATCAAAAGAAACCGGTGTTAAACGTGACTAACTATTGTGGTCACTGTCAGCTGCGGCGCGCTGCTGCTCTTTAAATTCATCTTCACGCATCCAGTTTTGTTTTTAAGCTTGTTTTCCTACCCGGTGCGTTCTTTTTCAAGGATGGTACCGATTATTTGTTGTACGTAGTAACAGAATGGTGCACAAATAAAAACATAAAAAATTGTGAGCAACCATGATGAATAGACAAGAAGTAGGTTAAAAAAAGCATTGAGTTCGATGAGCTATAATTTTTTATTAACAAAAGAAGAGAAACATGTTTATTAGTGGCCTAAGATACTGGAACCCCTCTCATCACGGAGTTGGCGAGTATCAAAAGTGAAGGTCAATTACCTTTCTCATAAGAGATAACACTAACCACTATCCGATGATGGAGGCAAGTCCCTGTATGACATTCAATTGAGCTATGCATTTTGGCAGAGTACATTTTGCAAAAACACAAACCCATTTCAGAGCAATTATCCGCAGTTCATCGCTCCCTATTGGAGTGTAATCTACTGTAAATTGCTGAAACAATGTATTAAATCACATGTTAAGAAAATGATATATTTGTGAGCGAATAATCGGTGCTAAAAGAAGTGTAGGAAAACATACCTGAATAATGTCAATGTTATGCACGTGCCTAACAATTTTTCCCATGTAATACATGCAATGGTATCCACACTCCCAACTACTACTTTGTATCTTGTGCTGATGTAAAAGAGAATTTGTTGAAATGGTTAAGAACATGAAAATGATAGGTGAAATATGACGTTATGGGATAATACGTACATTGATGTTTATGACATTCCATGTATAGTTCGAAGGGTAGGTGGTATTTTAGTCGGAATTGATCCGTCGATATTTTGTTGCAAACCTACAATCGATGAAAACATATTTATGTCAACATATTAAAAAATCATTTTCACAAATTGGGGTTCACATAATATATGAAAATATATATATTTATTAACATTAATTGTAAATATTCGAGCCAAGAAAGTGATAAACGTACAAGAATTACGTGAACAAACATTTTTGTAAAACATTGAATTTGAAGGAATGGCATGAATGTGTTTCACTTACAAATGAATCATTTTAAGGCATGACCTATTTCGTTTAAAAATTCCACCAGTGATTGAGTCGATGCAATATACTCGATCGATTTTTGGTACGAAGACAAGAAAAAACCAATGGTCCATTTAAAAAAAAGGAAAAACCTAAATGAACCTAAAAATATATTTGTGAAAATAAAATCACAGCATATGGTTGCTATTGCTTCCATGTGGTCGGGACTAGCAACTCAGAAAACAAATGGAACTTACTCTCGATTGTATGGGAAGACGTACAACCTCGTTTGAGTGCAACACATAACAGTCGAAACCTCCTCCGCAGTCAATTCCACCCTATGATTTTCCTTTTGAGCCATTGAATTTGAAGAGGCCGGAATAAACTAGACGTGGCCTCTATGAACCAACCCATCACAAAGGTATCTTGCAAAATAATATTGTAAGTGAAACAAATATAATGATACATCTATCTATAAATAATGTAACCATGCAAATTCTTACGATACCCATATATCAAGTTGGCACCCACTGATCCACTCCATTTCATCTTCTACGTACAAGCTACTCATGAACAGTCTTAGCTTGTCAGTAAATATGGCTGTGTAGACTTCTTCTGATCCAAACACCTCCGCATTGAAATTGATGCGGAAGACTTTGTTTGGTCCACATATTTGTGTAGATAGCCTTAAAGCATCATTGATCTCTTGAACAACAGCGATGCATTCTTGGTCTTCCATGACCCCCTAATTACATTGAGAATCTAATAATGTTAGTTGTCCAGTATTTGTATATAATTTAGAATTGGATCATATTGTAACGGCTAAAATGGGTCCTGACAAATATGTACTGGTTAGAAATTGAAATGGGAGGATTTGGTTGCTCATTCTCTGTTGATGTAGTATTTTCTTTTAGAACTTGCTAATGGGTAAAATGTTAGTCATGCATCGGTAAAAATCAGTCAGAATGAAATAGTCTGGGGGTATGTGCCTTTCCTTTTACCAATCGAGCGACCACCTATCCATGCGGAGTATCTTCCTTACCCACCGCCTTCTGTAACGGACAATGTGTTAATAATATGTATCTGGATGTCATAGCCAGTTAATATGCTTATATTTTTAACCTGGGTAGTGTCCTTGGCAAATTTTGGTGTGCGGTTTGTTTGAGGACTTCCAACTTCGTCGACTACCAATTCTTGCGGAGGCGGTTGCTGCTCGTTCTCCTACGTAAGCAGATGAACAACATATTATGTTTTATTAATATCTAGAAAGATATATATGATACGATAAATAGAAGAATACAATTATCACACCTCATCATCCTATTGGCCAATGACACTTATCAGCTTTCCCGGCCATAGAATGTTATATCCAATGGCCTCAGTGACAAACTCAAATTCTTCGTGTTCAATCGGCAAAGGTGCCTTGGGAATGAACACAGGTCCACGAAGATTTACTCGCTCCCACTTGATGGGTAAGTCCATGTCCGTGTCCTTTGGAAACAAGATACCAAATGCAGCTACATCCCTTTCTCCATTATGGTTCAAAACATATAGGTTGCACTTTTTTCCTTTCTGAGAAATAAACTCAGAAATACATCGGTTGAACAATAAGTAAGTGTTATTATGTAAATAAAATTAAATAATTTTGTTAGTGCAATCATATATATTATAACAAGAAATGAAGTCTACATGTAGCTGCTGAAGGCTGCAGCGCGCTGCAGCCTTCAGTTTTCAGCTGAGACTGAGAGCTGGGTAGCGCTGCAACATTCAGCGCTCATCTGCCATGAACTGTCTATCAAATAAAAATCGAATGGAAAAGAGATATTATCTCATTTTATGTGGGAAAGAACAATTTGAAGATATATAAGTAGGCCCAAACTACCAACATCCAAAATGAACGTGATAGTAGTCAATGTATCCCCACAAAATCATTTTGACAAGAAATGGAAAACCAAAAAGTAAAGATCATAGAGCAAGGAGCTAACGATGAGGTTCATGGTATGGAATTTCTTGTCATCCGTTACGGTTCCTTGTGGCTCACTACATCCATATGCTGAAGGAATGAATACCCGGTTGTCCTTATTCGCGGGGGTGGAAGATGTAGCAAGGAAATTGCGGGCATCCAAGTGTGGGGGAATAGCTTTACCCAATTGTCCAGCTAGCCAATTTGTTTGGGCCTCAAATAAGGCAACAAATCTTTCCTTGAGCTTGATGCCATCCGTTGGTAGTTTGTTTGAATTTGAGATTTCCTCAGATGGTTTTGTGTTTGTGCTCCCACATCGATTAGATGCATAACGGGTCACAACCATATGTGGTAGGGCCTCGTTCACCTTCGACGTTGTGAAGCAACCTCTCCAACAACCCCCATGATCCTTCTTACCCGTTGCTTGAACGAGAATATTTTCTTTTCCTTGTATAACAAAATCTCCCTTTTGCTTCTTATCCATGAGCATTATCTTGGAACCAGAAAATATATTAGCCATTACTATGCATTACATATGAGAATATTATTAGAGATAGAATCAATTATGAATTATGCTCACAATAGTGGGGTCTGCTATTTTAACGGAGTCGGTGGTGTAGATTGATAATTTCTTGTCCCAGTTAGCTTCAAGAAACACCTCTGAGCGGTCCGGTTTGAAATCCATGAATTGAACTAAAGCCTCAGCTTCTTCTACACTATGGCCTTCATCTAGAAGCTCGTCAATTTTAGCCTTTCTTTTCCTCTTCTCAAGTTCTATTACAACCCTACGATTCCCTCCACTGCCTGTGTGATGAATGTACTCCTTCTGTGAGGCGCTTACTTTTACTGCATCACTTATTGCCTATTTGGCCATCAATTTGTAAAATGCTCACAAAGTAATGACTAGAGATTAATAATTTTCAAGGAATTACCTTGAATTCAGGGGTTGATCTGTGTTTCACAAATATCTCCCACTCATATTTGTCCATCCAGCGATAATCTCTCCATGCACAAGAACCTGGTTTTTTTTGCACGATGAATAGTCCATTTATTACGGAACTTATTCATCTCATTGAACGTCATTTTGGTTTGTAAATCCTAGCTCATCTAGTGGACAAAAATACAACTTGTTAATGCAAAATGTAATGAAGTTCACATGAACTGATGAAAATGGAGGATTACAACACACTTACGAGAATGTCTTCCCATGCATCTTTCTTTATATGGTCTGGGACTGATTTCCAATTATGCCATATCTCGAAGCGGATTCCTTGTCAGAAGTCATAGCCAACATACATCGACCATCGGCTACGCATAACTAGGGGTTCGAAGTCATCATCGAATAATATTTTAAGTGCCTTCTTTTGCTTCGCAAGAAACACAAACTTGCACGTGGCTGTGCCTCTACGCTTGCAATATTCTTTTATCTCAAACTTGTCGAAGCTCCCACTCATGTCATCTTTTAAAATAGTTTCTTCTTCTTCCCCTGACTTTTCAGATCCCGAGCAATATTTGGGTGCATCATCCCCTTCCTCGTTATTGTCATCACAGTTGTCAACTTTTGGAGGGGTAACAAAATTCTCTTAAACGGCTTTTGTACCGCCGGAGTCAAACAATTTCTTCCTCGGCTTCGCCATTCAATCTCGAGTATAAAATCAATCAAACATAAGGAAATCTATCCAAATGAAACAGTACCCACACTAGTAACCAAAGAACTGAAAACAAAAACTCACAAACTAAGAGACCCACCAAAATATAGCTATTCATTCGGCGCTGCGGAACTAACGAGATAGAAGGCCCAATGCATCCTCCGAAGAATACCATTACTACGTTAGAAGTTACAAATTTGATGAAAGTAGCGATTCCATCCGTGTGAAGCATTGGTTAACCATCAATGAAGATGATAAAATCGGCTTTTTACAGTTCTGAAAACTATGGATGCATCTGTAGCTACACGTTATTCACTAAAATGATTCATAAATTGGGAGATTTAAACAACAAATTTTCATTTATTTTTTTGAGAAATAATTTATTTGAGTTTATATGCATAGCATTGAGACTGTGTTGCATCAGTTTCTGCATTTGTACATTACTGAATTGCTATAGGTTAATTTTGAAAGGGCGATGTTTCACTGTACCAAAAAAACCAAAAAATAGCTATTCATTAATCCCGGGAAAGATGAAAACTACCAATCACTCATAAGGAAATCTAAATACAACACATCCAAAGACGAATTTCCAATAACAACCAACCGAGAACATATTGTATCGGGGCAAAAACAGGGTTTGCAAAAATTCGTCTTCGGGCAAAAACATGGTAGGCAAAAAATAGGGTAGGAAAAAATTATGAAATTATTAGCAAACATATCATCTATCCACATGAAACACTACCCACACTAGTAACTCAAGTAATGAAAACATATACTCACAAACTTAGAGACCCACCAAAATATAGCTATTCATTAAGCCCGAGAAAGATGCAAACTACCAATCACTCATACCTTATTGGTACACACTCTCGGCGGTATTGTATTTTGCCAAGATCAGTCTGCCTTTGTAACCCGCTTTACTGGTTGGAAGTTCCGACCAGAATGGCCACCAAAATTGTGAAGCTGATTCTCGAGCAAAATTGGGAAGTAGGATCGCGGCCAAAATTGGGAAGTAGAACTGCTCTAACTAAATGGTGAAGGGATGGACAATATCTTTGGGAAAAATCGGCAGGGGGTTATGGTGGAAAGAGAGAAAATTGGAGTCTAAGGTTGTGGAGGGAAGAGGGAAATCGGTAGTGGTGTTGGGGTGGGAGGGGGCAAAAAATTTGGGGTTAAGGTTATGGAGGGAATTGGGAAAATTTGGGAGAGAAGGAAAATGATGCTTTGTTGACCTAGAGCGGAAGTCAAAAAGTATAAAAAGTCTTATAGAAATTTGGAAATTTTATAGCAATTTAATAACAATTTTATAGAAAGTACAAAAACTTATACAATTTTTTAAAATCGGGTTTATAGTGTTCCCGACCCTTTTTTTTAAACATCAATTGTTACCCGAAGGCTTACATCAAGCGATTTCCATAGATTTACATCAGATATGGGATAAACTCATTTATACTGAGGCACTATCTAAATATTACAATTCTAATCTAAGACCTCAATAACTAATAGAGAAAGATACACAAGGGAACTAATCGATATTGCAATACTAATCAAACACCAATGTGCCAGTGAGATGAGAAGGGTACATGAAGGATAAGTGGCTTTCACTGTGCAGTCTTAGTATAGCCTCAATATAAATCGAGCTCTCGACCACCATCACCCCCAAACACAATCACCCCCAAACACAGTGAAGTATCGAGTCTTGACTCGCAACTGCCGGAGCTGAGTCTTAACTCGGAAGTCCGGAGAATATGCCGAGCAGACACCAACCCTTAAACTATTACTTGTACACATAGAACAGCTAGAGAGAAATAGAGTCTAACCAGTTTTAGTCTGTGTCAATACAAAAAAGTTTAAGTGCCTCGCTTGGTAGTAGCCTCACTTAGTTGCACTTGAGGAAGACTGTATTTGAGTCACCGAAATGAATTATTGTATTGCTCACAAACAAATATAGAGTACAATAAGGAAATATAATATGAGTAGCACTGTAGCTTAGTAACCATGACTTGTCAAGAATCCATCAATATCTGATCAGAAACATGATTTACTCTAACAATAGTATAACAATATTAGAGAATGATCTATTGTTGACAGGAATAAATATAATACAAAAGGAAGTATAGTCCTACTAACACTCTGGCCTAGTCAACATCACTTCTTCAGAATCGTTAAAATCAATCCTGATTTTCTGTAACACCCTCGAGCCATCAAACCGTTCCACCCCTCCACCCCTCGACCCCGCGACACCACCACCTCTCGAGGCCCTCGAACCCCCTCAAACCCCACGACCCCTCGACCCCTGGAACCCCTTGCCCCCTCAAACCCCTCCACCCCTCGAACCTCATCCACCCCTCGAACCTCATCAACCCTTCGAACACCTTCACCTCCCGAGGGCCTCGACCCCCTAGAACCCCACGACCCCTCAACCCCTCCAACCCCTCGACCCCTCCAGCCCCTCGACCCCTCGAACCTCATCCACCTCTCGAACCCCTCTAACCTCGAACCCCTCCATTCCTCGAGAGGCCCTCCACCCCTCCACCCCTCCACCCCTCAAACCTCATCGACCCCTCGAACACCCCTACCTATCGAGGCCCTCGACCCCTCGAATGCCACGACCCCTCGACCCCTCAAACCCTTCCACCCCTCGAACCTCATCGACCCCTCGAACACCCCCACCTCTTGAGGCCCTCGACCCCTCCAACCCCTCCACCCCTTGAACCTCATTGACCCCTCGAACACCCCCACCTCTCGAGGCCCTCCACCCCTCGAACCCCATGACCCCTCGACCCCTCGAACCCCTCGACCTCTCCAACCCCTCGACCCCTCGACCCCTCCAACCCCTCCACCCCTTGAAACTCATCCATCCCTCGAACCCCTCCACCCCTCCAACCCCTCGAACCACTCCACCCTTCGAGCCCTCGAGCCCTTCGAGCCCTCAAGCCCCTCGAGGTCTCCAGCCCCTCGAGGTCTCCAGCCCCTCGAGGTCTCCAGCCCCTCAAGGTCTCCAGCCCCTCAAGATTTCTAGCCCCTCGATCCATGTCTCTTAAAAGTGTTAACAATTTTCAACCCATGTCTTTGTAAAATTTAGTCAATTGGGTGTAAAATTCAGCCCATTTGTTTGTAGCCTTGGTGAAATGTGTTTGTGAAATTAGTCACTCAACCCTCCCAATACCCTAACACCTTTCCTCTCCCAAGCTACCTCCGCTCCCATTTGCTGACCCTGCTCCCTTCGCCCTTTCTGCTCCCTGCGTCATTCCCGCTCAATTCCACCTCGCCGAGCTCTGTCCCTTCCACCTTACACCTTCAACCAAGCTACCAGCAGCGAAGCTCCATCTGTCTAGCTCCATCGGCCAAGCTTTGTCTGCCAACCACCGTCCGCACTCCAAACACCTTTCGTCAAGAAACCATAGTCCGAATTAGGTAAGCAGATACACACTCGTGTTTGGTTTCCTAGGGTTTGTCTACTAATTTTTGTACGCTTTAGGTTTGATTTCATGAAAATGCCTAATTGGGATGAACCTTGTTGTGCTTTTGTTTTGGAAATGCATGAGTAATTGTGTACAGACCTGATTGTTTACTCTGAATATGGAAAAGAATGATTATGGAAAATAACTTATTGTATAACCCTTGGAAATTATTGTATAACCCATGTGCTGTGTTTTTATTTTTGACATGTTGCCATGCTCTTAATATTTTCATGGAATTTGGCTATTTGGTTGTTTTCATACGTAAGAAGTTTTTTTAAGCAACATTGGTGTGTTTATTGGCCAGAGATCATTACCATTTTTGTCTAAATGCTCCATAGTGTCTCTTTATTGAGTAGTTAAAGTATTTGAAGATATCAGATTCTTTTTTGTCACCCTTTCCATGTAGTACTTACAAACTAATGTAGTTTTCTTATCCATTTATAGTATTGTTTCAATCATTTGTATCCTTTTCCTTTCTAATTTTCCGTTAATACTCTGACCACCCATTTTTCTAATTTTCCGTTAGTATTCTGAACACCCGTTAATATTCTGGTTTGTGTTAACCTTTTGCTGGTGCATTACGTACCATAGCACATTTATTTTACCAGGTATGGCCCCCAGAAAGAGTCTTCCCAAGTAGAAGAACAAAACCCAAAACTCTTGAAAAAAGCCAGAGTACGCGAGAAGGATGAGTGTCAGCACAGGTCTCAGATTGTCCCCGTGAACAATCGAATACTGACTGTAGAGCCACACTGTTATGAAGCAATAGCTGTGCACAAAGAGTTCATTAGCAGGGCCTCATACTAGAGAGAGGGTTGAGAGTAGAAAACCCCTACACGTGAACGAGCACGGCTGGGAAGGCTACACCTCACAACCACCTCGGGCAAACCAGACCATGGCATGTGAGTTCTTATTGCTCATGAAGTATAAGAATTGTCCACATGTTGTCCTCCGTGGTCAGTTTGTTGAGCTTGCAACGGATGTGATCAACAGGTACTACAGGATCCCACCGAAGTCGTCAAGTTTGTACAAAGCCGCCGAGAAAGATGTTGAACAAGCTTCATGGGAAGGCATCATAAGAGAAATCTGTGATGATAGCAGTAAAGTTATGCGGAATCTGCCACAAGAATGGTCCAGCATAGAGAAGAAATACTTGACTGAAGACATGAACGTGTGGTACAGTTTCATAGCTGGCCGTCTTCTCCCGGTGAAAATGAATAGTGAGGTTTATCGGTCCCGTATGTTGCTGCTCTACAAGATCAAGAAGAATATGAGCATCGATGTTGGGACTACGATAATGGGGTACATCTGGGATTATGTCAATGCCCATAATTGCATAGGCTTCTCCTCACTCATCACAGCCATATGCATGGAAGCAGGTTGCAGATTCAAAGATGATGATGTCACAATGATGCCAAAGCTTCCCATAAACCCTCTAATATTCTCAAAGAAGAAGAATGTTGCAGAGCCATCTAGGGCGACAACAAGTACTTCATCTAAGACGAACTCGGATGGGGAAATGGCAGCATTGCAACTGAAGGTGGATCACTTGTTGCGATGGACATCACAGGTTGGGAAAATCCTCACTGCTATGTGTGGCGAGAGGATCAAGGAATTGGATCCAATCCCTACCTTACATTCGCCAACGTCCAACATTGGGATGAAGAGGTTGCGCAGGGGTTGACTACCTACATTGAGCTCACATTTTCATTTTGTCAGGTTGTTTCTTTTGCTAGGTTAATATGGAACTTTGATTGGTAGATTTTTTATTTGCATAACATATATTGCTACTATGTTGCTTCTATTTGGATGTGATTTTGGAAATTGACATTTCTAGTCTCGTATCGTATTCATGTTCTTTTCTTAAAGGAAACGAGCAACTCAAAATAGCTAATGTGTGTGTGTAAAAGCTGCAGCGTGCTGAGCCAAAAAAGCTGCAGAGGGCAGCAGCTACCATAGGAAAATGAAGCTAATTTTGTCCAAGGCTTTTTTTTTAAACAGCGGCAGTGCGCTGCGGCTCACAGAGCTGCTCAAATTGGGGACTAATTGGAACATAGTTGGTACAAAACACAACAAACTACAAAAATACACGAAGTTTATCTCGAATTCATTGATTGACACCCTCGCTAGTCTTCAACCACCTTCCTCTTCTTGGATTGAACGTCTCAAATTTTTTGGCCATCTTCATCTATCCAAATGCCATCTCTGTGTTTCCTCCGTATTGCTCCCTCCTCAATCTCGTTGCTATTAAGTAGAGGGGAAATAGAGGGGAACTCTAACCTTTCACTAGTAACTTCAAAATCAATTTCATCACGGAAAGAGAATTTCTTACCTTGTAACACAACTGACCAACCTACATTGCATGGGTCATATATGTAGAAAACTTGTCTTGCTTGTTCGGCCAAAATAAACTGATCATTTTCATATGCTTCACGAGTCTGGTGAACAAGGGTAAATCCCATTGTGTCATCAGTTCGAACTCAAGTTGTGTTATCAAACCACTTACACTTGAAAACCGAAATCTTGAATTCTCCATAGTCAAGCTCCCAAATCTCATCAATAACACCATAAAATGACATCACAGTTAGGACTGGTTTATCGTCTTTCTTACTTGCTTGCCACATAGTCTCCGACTCAATGTATATCCCACTATTTTGTGTTGTGCTCTTTAAATCTTGGTTCCTAGTAGCAAAACTGAAACCATTCATGTCATGTCCAGAATACCTTAAAACCGTGCAGTTAGGCTTCCTTGCAAATGGCCTAATTTTTGGGTCGTAATCACCTACATTGCATCGATCATATAACCAATTCACAAACTTGTCATTGTGCTCCAACTGAACTTTATTAGGGAGCCACGTGGGATAAGACTCCATGATTGAATTAAGGTGCTCGGTTACAAAAGCAGTAGTCTCCATACAATTCCTAAACACATACAAATGAACTAAAATCATATCACTATTCAATGGAGTAAATAACATGCCCCTCGACCTCGGTTTTCCTACCTTCCTTCCAACATGTCGATTATGGGGCACCCCAAAATTTCTATGTTCCTCTAAATAGCTAGAGAAAAATTCAATTACTTCTTCGGTAACATACCTCTAAACAATACTAGCATCCTGCCGATTCATACATTTCACGTATCCCTTGAAGACTTTCATGTGACGCTCGAAAGGATACATCTAACGCATACCAACCAGACTACATATATTTACCTCCTGCACTAAATGAACAACCAAGTGAACCATTATATCAAAAAAAGATGGATGGAAATACATTTCCAACTTGCATAGCACAACAACAACCTCTTTTTGTAGGACATCCAAATGGTCCCGATCAACAGACTTCCGGCATATGGAAGCAAAAAATAAACAAAGTCTCGTGATTGAGTACCTTACGTCGACCTCTATTACCCCACAAATAGCAATAGGTAATAGTTGTTGCATCAAACATGACAATCATGAGATTTCAACCCGGTCATCTGACAATCCTTCGTAACTAACCGACTCACATTCGATTAATAACCAATTGGGACCTTCACTGATTTCAAACTATCACAAACTGAGATTCTCTCCCCCTTTGACAATGTACAAGGTGCAGGGGGCAAGTAAGTCCTCTTACCCTTCACTTCTGGGGCGAGGTCATTTCTGATTCCCAAATCAACCAAGTCCAACCAGGCATTCAAACTATATTTCATCTTCCAAGGAATATTCAAGAGGGTGCCTATCAAACTTTCACAAACATTTTTCTCAATATGCAT
The DNA here is from genome assembly GCA_037428765.1 of Rubia yunnanensis. Taxonomy (NCBI): domain Eukaryota; kingdom Viridiplantae; phylum Streptophyta; class Magnoliopsida; order Gentianales; family Rubiaceae; genus Rubia; species Rubia yunnanensis. The sequence continues at coordinate 47,577,489 of CM075061.1, read as the reverse complement.
CACGTCTACGCAATGCCTAACCTCAAGATGCTCCCAGTACGGTAGATAAAAAAATATTGACCTTTTCTTCCATGGACCATCACAATGTATTCTGTCCTTGCCTTTTATACTTTCCCAACACCACTCTCAATTTCTTAACCTTATTGTGAATCTGCACACCAGTTAGTGGTGTAGGGGATTTCCTTCGTTCTTTCCCACCAACAAAATTGACCACATCATCCCGGTATTTATGGTTTCCTTGCAGCCATTTTCTATGGCCAAGATACACTGTCTTTCTTCCATGTCTTAGCTGTTTGAATTCTGTCTTCTCCTCACAAATAGGACACGCTTTGTGCCCCTTCACAACATAGCCCAAAAAATTTCCATAGGCTGGAAAATCATTGATCGTGCAAAAAAGCATGGCACACAATTGAAACTTCACATTCATATGGGCATCAAATACCAACACCCCTTTTTCTTCCCACAATATCTTCAAATCATCGATCAATGGTCTCAAAAACATATCAACCTTATTCCCAGGTTGTGTAGGACCTGAGATTAACAAAGGCATCATAACATATTTACGTTTCATGCACAAATAAAGGGGCAAATTATATATAACCAATATCACAGGCCAAGAACTATGCTTCGATGACATATTACCAAATGGATTCATCCTATCAGTACACAATGCAAGGCGTAAATTTCTAACCTCCGAAACAAATGAAGGATATCGCTTGTCAAAATATCTCAATTGTTCACCGTCTGCCGGATGTCTTATCTTGTCATCGCTTGGTCTTTGCATCTTTTGAATTTGTGAATAACCTCTTCAACCTAGGAATTAAAGGAAGATACCACACACACTTCAATGGGACCTTCTTCTTCTTACCCAAACACCCATCATCATCATTTCTCACACCCTTATATCTTGAATGTTTGCACACGGGACATTGAACTGCGTCTTTCAAATCACCGTCATACAACACACAATCATTTGGACATGCATGTATTTTCTTGTATTCCAAACCGAGTGGACACAATATTTTCTTGGCCTCGTAAAAGTTTTTTGGTATTCCATTCCCTTCCGGAAACTTATCCTTTAGAAGCTTTAGGAGTGAATTCACACTAGCATCACTCCAAGAACTTTTGGCTATCAAATTGAAAACCTCCATAAAAAAAGAGATTATGGTATCCTTACTTTTACATCCTGGATACAATGGCTTCTCTTTTTCGTCGAGCAAAGCACTCAACATTTTAGGCTTCCCCGCAAAATCTCTTACAATGTCATCGAACATAGCATCAACGGTACTTTTGTTTCCATATACCTTGTCAAAACAACCGTTATGTCCTTGCTCAAACTCTCCATGAAATGTCTATACAATGTAACCACCGTCAAATCCGTTCTTAAACAAGTAAAATCTAACAAGCCCACGATCATCAAACCGTTCACGACACAAGCATCTTTTGCATGGACAAAGTATCCTCTCCTCCCGACCAAAGGCATAATCAAGAAACGAATCAATAAATGCAAAATGTTCACCACTCCCTCTAGCTACACTTAGATAGCTAACCATTTTTCCCTCCACGCAAACATCGACTCTCGGTCCGTTGTATCTAAACAACACATAATAAACAATTACACAAATTTTCATTGTTCAAACATAATAAAAATAAACACAATCAATTTGCTACACAATACTAAAAGTGTCATGTATGTGTATATGTATGTGCGATCAACTAGCTTGTTCTTGGGATACACACACACACACACACACACACACACACACACACACATATATATATATATATATATACCATCTCCCAAAACAAACACAACCATGTTTACATCCACACTCATTTACACTCTCACAACATGATACTAAACCGATGACATAAAGCATATAGAAACCATTAATACATACGAATAAACTCTCTTCAAGCATGTATTTATGGTTATTATAACTACTAGCTATTTGATTGAAATTCCAAGAAGTTAATGAAAACTTAGATCCATGTGGCTTCATTGCTTTGAGTTATTGCTCACCATCCAAAAAATCTTCCATCAATGAAGGGAGAAGGAAACTACAAGTTCAGAAATAATTTTAGAGGGGTAGTTCGGGGCATTAAATGCTCAATTTAGCACCGGTTGTTGTGAATAGTATGTAAAACCGGTGCCATTTTCCCTGTTAGCACCTGTTTTTAACCGGTGCAAACTTTAACGGCATCATTTTTCCCGCCTTTTTCTGGAATTCTTTTAGCACCGGTTTTGGTCATTTTTTAGCACCAGATTCTAAAACCGGTGCCAAATATCTACTTTACACCGGTTTTCTTCAATTTTTAGCACCGGTTTTCAGACCGGTTCAAATTTAGCACCGAATTTCGATATTTTTTAACACCGGTTTTTCAAACCGGTGCTAAAATTTCCAATTCACCGGTTATGCAGATTTTTAGCACCGGTTTTCAAACCAGTGCTAATTTAAAACAGGTTTTTGTTATTTTTAGCACCGGTTTTTTGACCGGTGTTATTTTAATTATTTTAACACCGGTTTTCATCAATTTTAGCACCAGTTTTTTAACTGGTGTTATATTAACACCGGTTATAATAAATAAAACCGGTGCTAACATAATTATAACCGGTGCTAAATTAACACCGGTTAAAAAACCGGTGCTAACAAAAAAACCATTGCTATTAAATTATTTGCACCGGTTTTTTAAACCGGTGCTAAAAAACCGGTGCTAGAGGTGGGTCTCTGTGGTAGTGTGTGGTGGATCCATTGGGAACAAGAGTTCGGAAGTGACTATGGAGCTTTATGAAAAATTGGCCAAAGAGTCTGATTTGAGAAGGCAAAACCCAAACAACACGAGTGTTCCTGTCAACAATGGAAATCCTGAGGATTAAATGTTGGCCCTCACCTCTATGGTAAAGTTTTAAATGACTAAGTCTGAAAATGTGTCGCGTGTGAAGTCGTGTGAAATTTGTTCATCGGTGCATCCTAAGGCACTTTCCCTTGTTTGTGAGATGATTATGTCGAGGAGGTGAATTTCATGGGATATAAAGGAGGCCAAGGATAAACAATATCAAGGGAATCAAGGTTAGCAAGGAGTTCAAGGCTACGAAAATTGACATTACAATGTGGTTAATCGAGATCATCCCAATCTTCGGTTTGGAAATGCACAAGGAGATCCAAATGCTTAACCTTATCACCCATCACTGACAATATCGGCATCCTTAACCACAATTCAAAGGCTTCAAGATAATCCCCATGATCAAGGCAAGAGGTCGGGCTTATCAAAGATGAAATCATTCAAGCCATTGGGAAGTGGTGTTTATGTGTAGCAAAGGCCAATAAATTCCAAGAGATGACCAAATTAGGTATAAAAAACATAGAGAAAGTGATTCAAGTGGCTCAAATCTTGAAACGAACAGAGTCAAGAGATTTCGGCAAACTTTCTTCTCAACTGGAGTTCAATCCTTGCCAAAATGCAAGCGCTCTAACTTTGAGAAGCGGTAAGGATGTTGGCACTTCTAGGGATGATAGTGAGATTGTTGAGGATGAGCCAAAAAGGGTTGAAGTGTTCGGGGAAAAAGTGGAGGAAGAGGCCGAGAGATTGGCCAAGGAGAAAGTGAGAAAGGGGAAGGAGACTAAGGAAGAAATCATCATGGAGAAATTTGTTTCCAATCCCTAGCTGTCCTCCCCTCATCACAAGAAAGTGAAGATGGTAGAAATTCTTCCCTATGTGCCAGAGCCACCTTTTTGGGAGGATTGAAACATAGGCGAAGGAAGGAGTACAACAAGGACATCTACAAAGTCTTTCGTAGATGTGAGGTAAACATTCCTCTCTAGAATGATTTTAAACAAATTCATAGATATGATAAATTTCTTAGAGAATTATGTGTTATTAATAGAAAAAAAGAGAGCAAGTTATAAGATTAAAAGTGGGAAAAATGAACATATCTTCACTTTGTACCAAAAGGTCTTACCCCTAACAGTAGTGATCCCGGCATGTTCACAATCCCTTTCATGATAGAAAATACATATTTTTAAAAAAGCCATGCTTAATTTAGGTGCATCAATAAATATGATTCCTTACTCTTTTATGAAAACATCAATTTAGGTACTTTTCATAAAAGCGGGGTGGTAATCCAATTGCCGATTGTTCTAGTGCACACCCTAAGGGTATTTTCAATGATGTGTTGGTTAGGGAGGATTCCTAAATGTTCCCCACAGATTCTTACGTCCTTGGTAGGGAGCATGATAAACATTTTGTCCTGATTTTGTTGGGGAGGCCATTTTTGAAAACTTCAAGGATGATAATTTATGTGCATAATAGTACCCTCACCATGGAATTTGATGGGATTAAAGTATATTTTAACATAAATGAGTCTATTAAATATCCTATTGAGGAACACTCTTTCCATGCTAGAGATATTGTGGAAATTTTTTTGGAAGATGTTTTTGAATTAAGGGGTGATGATTCTTTGTTAGTTGCTTTGGAATGTGATATTCTTGATGCATGTCATGTATATTCCATGAGCACTGACTTGAAGGAAATATTTTAGGACTTGAATATTCTTCAAGATATGAGATCAAACCTTTCTCCTCTACCCTTGGAGAAGCCCAAGAAGCTAGAATTCCTCCCATCACTTGTGAAAGCCCCAGTTGTTGAGCTAAAACCTTTGCCAAGTGACCTTAAGTATGCATTTTTGGGGAAGGAGAGACACTCCTGGTGATCATTTCAAGTAAGCTTACCCAAGAGCAAGCAGGGATAATTTATCCAATTTCGGATAGCAAATGGGTGAGCCCAACTCAAGTGGTTCCAAAGAGAAGTGGGGTTACGGTAGTTGTGAATGACAAGGGTGAAATGACTCCCACTTGTGTTCAAAATGGGTGGCGAGTTTGCATCGACTACCGAAGGCTAAATGCAATAACCAGGAAGGATAACTTCCCATTGTCATTCAAATGCTTGAGAGACTAGCAAGTAATCCATTCTATTGCTTCTTGGATGGATACTTGGGAAACTTTCAATTGGTTATTGCCTCAGAGGACCAAAAGAAGACAACCTTCATGTGTTTCTATGGTATGTTTTCTTACCGGCATATGCCTATTAGGTTATTTAACGCCCCACCACTTTCCAAAGGTGTATGGTAAGCATTTTCTTGGAATTTGTTGAAAACATTTTTGAAGTGTTCGTGGATGACTTCACCATTCATGGTAATTATTTTGAGATTTGAGAATTGTTTAGAAAATTTGGCATATGTTCTTAAGCGTTGCATTGATACTAATATTGTGTTAAATTATGAGAAATGTCATTTCATTGTAGAACAAGACATTTTCATAGGCCTTGTTGTCCCCTCTAAGGATATTGAGGTAGACAAGGCCAAGATAAACATAATTCAAACTTTTCCTTATACTACTAATGTGCACAAAGTGCGTTCTTTTCTTTGTCATGCAGGATTCTATATCCTGTTCATAAAGGATTTTTCAAATATTGCATCTCCTTTGTGCAAGTTTTTGCAAAGGAGATGGAATTTGTGGTGGACAAGGGTTGTAAAGGGTCATTCGATACATTCAAGGAGAGGTTAGTTTCAGCCCCTATCATACGAACCCCAGAGTGGTCCATGACTTTTGAGATCATGTGCAATGCAAGTTTGGTACACCATCACGAGGAGAGTTTGGGATGTGAGGGATAATAGTAACATCATCATCCATCCGGCCCTCCGTTTTGTGCATCACTGACCCATCTCAACTCAGGGTTGTTAAATGAGTGCAGCAAACCCGAGTGAAGGTGTCCAAAGATAAATATTTGTAATTTTACTCCAAAAAACACTACTAAGCTACCCATGGGGTAGTTTGTGGCAAGTCCAGGTTTTCCCTTAGATATGCTATAGTCTGATAGCGAACTATACACAACCATGTCTGGGTTATCAATCCGTCTGTGTGCTAGGAATAGTTACTATTGTGAAATGGGGGTTTTTTGGGTTTTTCAATTAACAACTACAAACATAAAATCTAATGCAAGAGAAAACTAAATAGACAGGCACTTGCAGAATATTTGCGTAACATAGTTGATTAAATGTTTTGATCCTCGATTCTATTACATATAAGACATTAACAACCTATTCTAGTGCTTATAGCACATGGTGTGTTCGATGATCAGCAGTTCCACATACCTGTCACGTAGGGTGCTCTTGCAATCTCCATTGGCACTACCTCTTTAATTAGAGGAGTGCAATAAGGACCCTGCCGTTACGCAGATCTGTTTCTCCCCCGTTCAATTACGTCCCGGGCACTGCACCATGAATGTTCTATTCCTAGGCCTACATCAACGGAGAATAGGCACCTTATTGATGGCACTAAGACTGCTTAAAACCCTAGCTTGCTACTTAGTACTATCTTTACCAGCAACCTTTTGGGATAACTCACTAGCTAAAACTAGTGTGTTGTCATCATAGCAGTAAAATCGGAACACCTACGTGCATAGACCCACGTGGGTCAGCCCCGCTACCCATATCACATTCAGCTTTCTCTTCCCTGGGGTATATCAATATGTGCACCAACATGAATATAGGCTAAACTGTGCTAATGGAGTGTATCATTCATGTGATTCATATCAATTTAATAACAAGCCAACATAATATCACAAGCATATAGAAATAGGAAAATCTAATAAATCTCCAAAACGTAAATTAACACAATACTACAAATACCATCCCTAAGCTATATAACTATGCCCTACACATGGAATCCAAGTATTGCATTGGATTCCACATTTTTGGGCAATAGCAAAATAAAAAGATGAAAGAAAAAGAACCAAGGACCAGGGAGAATGTTTTTCTCTTTTTAGACTACTCTTGAATTCCAAAATATGATCTTGAACATATAAACCCTAGTAAACTAAAGGCTATATATATAGTAGTAGGGGATTGGGTCCAAAGTTAGGACCAAAATAGGCAAAAAAACCCTAGTAGCCACACTTGGCACAGGGTGTAGCATCTCCTTCTAGTCAACATGGCCTGGTGCAGGCGGGACACATCGGTCTTGACATGGACCGTGTTGCTTATGCTAGAGCAGGATGCCAGTCCTGGCATGAACCGTGTGACTTGTACTAGCGCGGTCCGTGTCAACTGGCGAGCCATCGTCTAGAGCTCCATTTGTGGTATTTTGTTTTGCACCCCATTTCGTTTGGCGTGGGTTATCAACCGAATTCTCATTTTGCACAGTATCTTGGCACAAGCCGCCTCATTCTTCACACCCTATGGGCTATTCTTGATATTTTTGACTTGAAATGATGTAGACCGTGTGAAATAGAACGGTTTGCGCCTATACTTAGAAAAATTTTGGAGTGAAAAAAGAACTTGTAGACATGGCCAGCCGAGATTAGCACGATGTTTGCTGGGTCTTGGTATGGCATGTGTTGGTTTGCATGACTTGTGTCAAACTCCCTTGACACGGGTCGTGTTCTTAGTATGGGTTGTGCGTTGTTGAGCCTCGTGCTAGCCATGAACGGTTTGTGCTGCTCGTGGCTGGTTCATCCGGCTCACTTTTTTTCTCTGGTATGGATGAACCGTTGGTCTGAGTTCTTGTAATCTATTTCATAACCCTTAGAAGAAAAATATAATGGCGCCACCCTTACATACTTATTCATCTCGGAAATGTCCCATAACTTTGTGCAATCTCGGACAAAAATCCCTCTATTTCTTCCTTGGTCTCTTTGAACTTCAAATCCGCCTTTCTTTAGCTCAATCCAACAACTACCTTTCTTTAGAGCCCGTGGCCTTCAATCTACTACTATTCTTGCAAATGACCTTCGATATCTTCTACCGTTCTTGCGAACGGCCTTCTACAAAGATGATAAAAAGTACCCACGAGCCACCTACTAATGAGATAAAAAATGAATATTTGGTGCCCGTGGATACAAAGTGTCCATTAGTATCAATTAAGTCTACAAAACTTGGGATTCAGACACAAAAACCAAAGCTGTCCATCTAAACCCTTTGTCGTGTAAACCTAACTAACAATAGCAATCCAGCAAGTAAAATATGACAATTATTATGCCGAATGCCTTGGTTTACACATGTAATACGGTGCACATCAATCCCCCCATACTTAAACCTTTACTCGTCCTCGAGTAAATAAAAACAAGGAAAGTAAGAATGTGAGTTAGCAAATATCAGTTAGCCAATGCATTCAACTTATTCCCAAGATATCCTAGTTCCCCCAAAGAAGTAAGAATCTCACAACTCTCACACTCCCCTAACAACCTAATGAAACCTAACCACCCAAAACATAGTGAAGAAAAAGGTATGCAATAATAATGAGTTTTGAACTAGCTTACTCTACAAAATAATCCCCCAAGAGAAATCCAAGTTGTTTCCAAAAAACCACCAAGGAAATCCAAGAGGTCCTTGACTTGGTTGTAACTAAGGATAACTCTAGATTCTCAGCTTAGTTACAACCAAGGATAATGCCAAAGAACCATGAACCAAGTTTCTATTTTTTCTCAATATCTCTCATATTTTCTAGGAGCCCTTTCGGGTTTTTATCCTACATTCACACTTGTTGAGCTCACATTCTCACCTTTTCCACACGGCCTCTCATTTTTGCCTAGGTTTGTAAACCTAGCTGGGCCTAGCCTCTCATTTTTACCTAGGCCTTTTAACCTATCCAGGCTTTTCCCATTGTTGTCTAAGTTGCAAATTTGGGTTTCCAAGTTAGCTGGGTATATTATTTTTTTTTCATTTTTTCATGTTTTTCAAAAATATTTTTCGTGTAACATAAAATGCCCCAAAGTTGGGCTACATACTACATGAAGATAATGAAAAAAAAAAAATTACACCACCAAAGATTCCAAAACAACTACCCCAAGACAAACTATGAACACCACCAAATTTGCTTCCAAAAATCCCAAAAACAAATCAACACCAAAAATACCGAAAACACAAAGGATTCTCAAGATGAAAATTCCAAAGTGCCTAAATACTTCCTCCCCCACACTTAAATCATGTATTTTTCCCAATGCATCATGAACAATGGAACTCATAAGTGGAGTTGGGAAAATAGTGGCACTTACTCTTGTGGCCCAAAAGTGCCTTCCTTCACTTGCCTCATCTCGCCCTTCTAATTGTACCCAGTAGCTTGCATGGTGGCCTCTGCGGACTCCAATCTAGAAACGAACTCCTCCATTTGTGATTTCATACTTCCTACCGCAAGACCGATCTCTTGCGTAACTTGGGTAGAACTCGGATGTTTTTCCACAAGTGTGCACAAGTGGTCATGGAGGTTCGTGGGTAGTTGAGTATGGCTAGGCAGCTCTCTAGATGAATTCCTTCCATATACCTTATCGACCTCTATCTCCAAGTTGGATAGAATCCTATAGAACTCCTTCTCAAATTGTGGGCTGGGATGTAGAAATAAATCTTCCAATCACATCTCATGGTCGATGGCGGTGCGCTCCGGTTGTGGAAGAACCATGAAGTTGCAAGTAGTTGCACCACTATAAAACCATTCAAATAGTCATCCAAGGTGGTATAGGAAATCATAGAAGCCTAGCTAGATTCTCAATGTTATACCTCGTCCTCGAATGTCCAAAAGTTGGCAATGCAAATGGAGAAGGGATTGGATTGCCCAAATGTTGAGCCAAGAGCCCTAACATGCCCCTCATTGATATTTTTCCACCTTTCTTTTCTCCCATTGCTAAACAATCTTGCACAAAGGCTCCCACTAATTTTAGGTTAGAGTTACCCTCTTGAGTCATCGCCCAAAGGATATAAACATCCAAACCCAGGCATTGCGAAAGCTTCCTGTGACAAAATACTCCCATAGACAATAAGCGGTGAACATAGTGCAATGTCAAGTAAATAATAGCGGTGCTTTTGCACAAGTTATTCCTATTTTTTGAACATCCCTTCCGTATTTCCATCCAAAGGCTTCAGCCACTTCTCAATGTGTCATTGTGTATTCCTTGATGTCCAAATGGAATTTGATGGCTTTCTGTCCCCCAGCATCCATAAGTTGCCATAGAATATCCAATAATTCCAAGGTCCACCAGATATAAGTCTTCAAATGCTTCTCAAGAAAGCCTTCGACCTAGCAAGTAGGTAATGGGCTCGAGTATGCCTAGTGCATCTAGAGTATCCTTCCACATGAAGCCCATCTCCAAAATGGCCCTCTTAGAGAAAGAAAAAATCTAAATTATGCCTACTTTGTTCACCCTGGAAGACTAAAGGCTCCTATATATATATATATATATAAGTAGGGAATTAGGCCTCTTGCATCTGAGGCAATCGAACAAGTAATACACTAAAGCTCTTTGATTGTGACCTGCAATAAAACTATCTCTGTGGATCCCTGGGGTCAGTTCTCAGATAATTAAGTCTATAAATAGTATATGCATGGTCTCTAAGACAGAATGAACACAAAAAATAAATACATACATAGTACTTATACAATATAACCTTAATAATAATTTGCATGAATTACAACAATGTAATACATTATAAATGTGATGTTAAATGATAAAGAAACACTCAAATTGGGCTGATGTTAATACAACCCACTATAACATTTGGCCCCAACCTCTTTCAAAATCCCACAGAAAACTAGATTTTTGTTCAAGACCTTAGAGGTTCAAGATACTGGTTCGATAACCTTTCCCTGATAATGATTTGAGGATTCAGGCTCATCCGCGTTCGAGATCATTTTCTCTAATGGAAATTCGGGATTCAAGATATTTTTCTCTAATAGCAATTCGGGGATGTCTGCTTATCAGCGTTTGAGATCTTTTTCTCTAATGGAGATTCAAGGATCTCTTCTTATCACCGTTCAAGATCTTTTTCTTTAATGGCAATTTGAGGATCTTTTATTATCAGCGTTCGAGCTCATTTTCTCTAATAATGGTTTGAGATAAAGTTCTTCACATACTACTTTAGGTATCAAAGAGGGATCGAGTTTTCTTACGTTCAAATTTGGCTATAATACCAATAGGCACAAATGTCTGACAATTGCTCGTGTTAATGCGTCCCAAACGGTGTGCCCCTAAAAAGGTGAAAAGACATTTGTGTCATGTCAAAAAAAATTTCAAAGTTATCATTACTTTTTGCCGCCGTTTCAGATTTGTTAACTTCCCTCATTTCTTCAACTTCCACTTTTCTTCATTTGCAGGTATTGTCACAAAGGAGTTTATATCTCTGGGCTCTTACTTCCTTTCTTCTTCTATCAACACCCTTGCTTCCATCACCTTCTTCTCTTAATCAGCAAGTCTTCCCATTCTTCCTCTTTCACTCCCTTTCTTTCTTTAATTTAATGGCTATTTCCGACAAGGTTTCTACCGAGAGGGGGTTTTCCAACAAGGTCGGAATGGATAGAGAGCTGATTTTGTTATGAACCTAGCTACTCTAATAGGTCACATTACAAGTCTGGAATGGAAGATGATACTCTCGACCACACGGATTACAACCCTGAGGTTCTATCTATCACAGATATGCCTCCTCGGGGGTATACCAAAATTTGGCCACTGGGTATAGGTAAATCATATGAAAGGTGATCTCCTACTATTGGTAAAGTTGGTTTTTACCATCCACCAAATGTAACCCTCGAGGCAATGGAAGAAGAGAATGTACCTCTATAGGGAGAATAAGTACTTCAAAGAAAAAGTGAGATAACTCGAGAACTATTAGAGGTGTCCCAAGGGAAAAATAACTTGAGGAAAGAAGAAAGTATCTCGACAGGGGAAAATTAGGAATTCTAACAATAAGCCCCATCATGGAAGGCAGAAAAAGCAATCTCGTAGATCCTGGCATTGATTCCCGTTTTCCAAAGGATAGCTTCGGATGTGGATTTCCAGCTTTTCCAAGAGGTAGATACCCCTGACAATCTTCCCAAAAGGAGATCAGCCATTTCCCTTAAACATCTTTGCACGGGGCTCTGCTTCCCTTTTACACCCTTATTCTCTAAGCTTCTCAAGGAATTTCAAGTTAGCTCCACACAGGTTCATCCCAACGTCCCGGTGATTATTATGATGTTTCTGACTAGATGCCACAAATTTGGGATCGAGCCAAGGTATAAACTGCTTTGTTTTTTGTATTGTGTATCTTATAGTGGTAAATCAATGGAAAAGGTTATCACCTTCGTTAGCAGAGAGGTGCACCACAAAGTCTTTACCTTTCCCTCCCATTTGGGTGACTAGAGGAACTAGAGAAAAGGGATCTCCTTCATTGCAGAAGATATAGGGTTCAACAATGGAACTTGAATGCACAGATTGAGTCCCCAAAGAATGGGGAATACTTTTACCCAGAATGTATTCAGAGCGACAGAAAATGCATTTTATCATCATCTCTTAATTATAGTCCTTTTAAAACCCCGATAGGAATGTTAGTGGTTTTGTTTGGTTGCCCGTGGTATATGAGAGTTTCATGTATCTGAAGCTTTGGAAAGATACAAAGAAACGAAAAGTCTCCAAAGACCCTCCTCAGGAGCCCCCTCTCGAGACCCCTGATAGTGAATTTAGACCCTTGAAAGTCTCCAAAGGTGTTTAACGAGTTTTGTTGTTTCATTTTCTTTCTTTACTTTTGTTTTCCCCTTGCTAATAGCATTCTAGTGTTATTTTCAGTGGGCAGTGGTTCAACCTTGTCTTCCAAGAAGAATGGCCCTAAGGGTACCCTTGCCCTCATGAAGCAGACAATCACCCCTCAGGTGAATGTTCGAAAGATTGTCAAAAACAAGAGGCTAGATGGCTATATTTCTACCTCAAGGAATCAGCGTAAAGGGTAGACGGCAATGGTGATTGAACCTCCCACATCCCTCAGCAGCCAAATCCACAGCCATCCTCCTCGAACACTCTGGTGATTGCTTCAAGTGTTCTTACTATAAACGAGGAGGTCTCGAGACCTTGACCGACAATCATCAGGTTACCTCATATATATGTATACATTTTGGAATATTTTCTATCTTTTTATATATCTATTCAACTTAACAGGTCGCTTTAACCATTTTCCAGGTTCCCCAACATCTAAGCCAAGTGAATTAAGGTTTAGGTGCTCTTTTGCAAGCTGTGACTTCAGGTCATGGTCATTTGCAGGAGCAAGTTAAGCCAAAAGACTTCAAGATTACTGAGCTGAAAAGATCTCTCAAAGTTGAGAAGAAGAAAAAAAATGCTAAAGGTTGAGAATTGAAAAGCCGTTCTCAATAAGGGGGTCCTCGAGCAGAAGATGAAAGCAGTCAAAGATCCCAGTGCCTAGGTCTGTCTGCTTGAATCTCTAAAGGACCAACTGATGAACAGTACTGAGCTGTTCAAATTCCTTGTCAAGCTTCTTTAACTAGACAAGCAACTCAGATGTAGTGCCCTGGACGAGGAAACATTAAAACCCAAACTAGATTCCTCCTTTTCTGAGAAAATTGTTGAATTGCTGGACGACCAAATCAAACCTAAGCTCGTGGATATTCTGGATATGAAATGGGATGCGGCAATTAAGGATGGCATCTTAAGCTTTGCATTGTTGTATTACCTTAATTCCAGTGGGCGTTTAATTATAGCTGAAGGGGTTCAAGCACTCACCCTTGAAACAATAGAGGTCGGTCTCATTCATCAGCCAACATCGGTGGGGAAATTTGTGGGGGACCCGGTTTCATCCATCACCAAGCAGGATAATACTAGGGTAGGAGAATACAGTAATTTTTGCATGTGTTTGGCCCCCCGTGTATCATTTTTATTTTTATGAAAAGACGTTCTATTAGTTGAACATTTACTTTTTTTAAATTCCTTCTCTCGTAGAGTAACTCATTGAAAAAGCAGTTGGAATGTGCTTACAAGGATCTATTGAAAACTCAAATAGAGCTAAATAAAACCAGTGAGCATGTGATGAAGGCCATATTGGACCTTGCAAAATGAAATAAAGAGAGGATTTCCCTACATGATAAGAATTGTCAACTCGAGGAGGAGTTGAAATTGTGGCGGTATAAGGAACATCCTTCCTTTAAAGATTTTGTAAAAGGCTTCTTAGCCAAAGAGTATAATGGAGTAATTCCATTTGAGGTTGTGGAGGATTACTATCCCGTTGAGTAAGACTATCAGAAGACAATTCATCAAAGTAATAGAAAATTTGGATCCTTAAAAGGATGCCTTGCTGATGCTAATAGGCTACCAGTCCCTGAAGGTCACTTGATCGCTAGCATGGGTAAATTATACAAGTTTAAATTGCAATTAGAGAAGGTGGTACAACTCAATTAGGTAGTTTTAGGTTAAGTTGTGGGGTTGGAGGAGGCCTTGTCAACAAAGTACCCATCTTCTGGCAAAAATCCTTCCTTAGTGGATTCCCTCCTCAGTGAGAATGGTCAACTTCTAGGGGAATCGAGGCTTGGATGATACAGATCAAAGAATTTGAGGAAAGAATTACTCTGTACAATGTGAGCCTTCGAGCTCATTTCCTCTCCCGTGGTATCCCCACTCTATATTTGATAGATTCCCAACATTTGCCAAACTTTCTGCTTAAGGCATCCCATTATTGGATCGTGGATTGTAATGTGTATGAAAATATAACTGACTGGAAAAATGAAGCTTATGATGCTATCCGAGAGTGGCTGAAAGAAGTACGATTCAGCTCTCACATCCCTTGAGTGACTGCAGATCCTCCCAATCAAACAAATCAGTATCTATAGGAGCTAATAGAAATCACGCATCTTCGAGTAATGCTACTTAAAATTCTTCAAAAAGATGTCATAAAGGTGAAGGATCCACTTTGAGGGATTTGGAAAATAGGCCCACAACAAGGCAATGTAAAACAAAGATGCCGTTGAACCTATCTAAGTACCAAGAAGAGGGGGAGATGAAGCATTTTCAAAGTGCAGCTGACATTAAGATAGAAGAGCTTGAACAATTAGAAGTAAGATTAGGGAAGTTGGCCCCTTTAGCCAAATATATAGATTTTCTCCATGCTATGGTTAGAGTCATTGTACTTTGAATGTACTTTAGTTGTATACCAACGATTCAATGTACCATGTACCTCGAATATATTAAAGTTTTTAAGTTTGTCATCACAATGTAATTGACACTTATTTGGTTGACATCTGTCAATCAAATTGTAAATTTCAACCTGTTTTCAACTTGTTGGCAAAGATTACCTCTATGAATTGACCCAGTTAGGCGAATGACATAGGATAGCCCAAGGATATAATATATCAGACTGACTTTTTAGCACGAGGCAATGTTTGAAAGACACAATAAACCTGAATGGGATTCGAGTTGCTTATCAACATTCTCAATTAATCAAATCATTAAGCATATGAGTTCGAGGATTCACCATGAGTGCCGCTTGTCAATTTTTCACTCAGTTATCAATCAGGACTGAATTTAATTTTTGAGTGCCACTTATCAACATATCACTCGATCTTCCTATGATTTAACTTGAACAGTCATTATAGTTAAAGGAAATTGTAAAATGTAAGAATATAAGAAAGTTTACCCAGGTTTGGTATTTCCACCAACATCTTGCAAGAATAGTTCCACTTGATAAGTAATCAATATTACAAGGGTACTATGAGAGTGCCGCTTATCAGCATTTCACTCATTCATCAGCCTTAGTTGTTATTACCATCAGAGTGCCGCTTATTAACTTTTCACTCAACTCATCAGCCTTAGCTAGAATCATCATACATAGTGCATCTTACCAGCTTATCACTCAATCATCAGTCAAAGCTGGAAATAACAACTTATCAGCATATCACCTGTGTCTTCAAAGATGGTAATATTTCCTCAAATTAGTAATATTTCATCAAATTAGTAATATTTCATCTTCGAGGACATAGCTCCTTCCTGGATGTGCTTTGACCACTCTATTGGGTCCTTCCCAGTTAGTTGCCAATACCCTTTCAGGTTCCCAGCAACTCTTTTCATTTTTCCTCATCACCAAATATCCTAGGGTAAACAAACTTTCTTTACCCTTGTATCATGATATCATTGACCATCTTCTTTACCATGGTTTCATGTAGGGATGCCAGCTCTCACCTTTCTTCCATTATATTAAGGTTCAAGCAACGGTTTTCCTAGATATTAGTCTCATTTGATGCAGCCATTAACCTTAGACTGGGAACTTCTATCTCTGGAGGAATTACTACCTCCGAACCATACACCAACCTATAGGGTGTTTCACCAGTGGCTAAAGACTCACCTATATGGTATGCTTATAAAACATTCGGTATCACACATATCCAATTTCCTTCTACCCCCTTGAGCCTAGCTCAAATACCATTGACTATCGTCCAATTAGTTACTTCTACTTGACATTTAGCTTGAGTGCGATAGATTGGGAGGCCATCGCCGTACCTCTCAAAGTTAATATTTATAAGCCCTAAATGCTTACTATCTAGAACTAAGTAGATAGCGGCAAGTCGGGGTCGTCCATGAAGAAGAGGGATCTTCCTAAGCGTTTAGGCACAAAAGGTTGATATTATGCTAGGAGTAGATATATACACACATATAAAAGCATGTAAATGGGGGGTTTTGGTTGGTTATGGTGGTCCTAAGCTATGAAAGTTAAAAGACAAGATAACTAGCAAGGTCAAGTAACTATGCTAATCATCAAACAAAACTAAGAAAAAGGGTTTCAAAATTACGAAAGACAAAGCCTTGGGGCAATAGATATCCACTTCCAAACCTAATATAGATCATTGAACCATTCACTCATCCTATCACATTTGTTACCCATGGGGAATGCTAATGGAAGATCAACATTCATTCATTCTTAATAGTAATTTGCAAAGACAAACAAGGATTATTTGCAAACCTCATTGATGATCACCCTAGATAAGCAACGACCATAGGGGTATCTCATCAATTGCATTATAACGAAGGACCATAGATTTGACAACGACAAGTCTTCTACCAAAGACATAGCCATTTAACCAAACATAGCATTCATTAGGCTAAACCTAGAACAAACCACATTCAAGGTTCAACCTTGCATTGCATCTATAGGATAAGTATGAGAACAATCCACATTAACATACTTATCTAGCAATAATCACCACACATTATACTCGAGAAGTTCTAAGTTCATGTTCTTAGACTTTCATGCAAAGGAGCTAAGGAATTTGTCACTTTCCTAACACCGTAACACTTCAATCATGCAAACACTTCCTATTCTCAAACCTCCCATGGCATAAATGAAGCAAAACATAGCATTAAGAACACATGTATACTAAACAACAAATGCTTCAAGAATAAGTGAAACAATCTACTCACTACTTCAACTACTTGTTGTGATGATAAATCTTCTATCCTTCTTAGATAGTAGTTTGTAAGAGTGAATTCGACATCTCTTGTCAAACATCACCAATGACTCCCTTAGGACTAAGAGTATCCCATTGATGGCATTTAGCACGAATAATCAACAAGCTTGGCAACACTTATAAATACTACACCGTATCTAAGCATTTAACCAATTCATGCATTTACACAAGATTAGTCAAGAACGATCAACATTCATAGACTTCTCTCATTTGCTACCTAAAACAAACATGACAATGAGTTCGACATCATCACATTCATCTAGCAATTATCAACACACCAACATCATTTCAGAAGCTCTAACTCATGCTCTTGGATTCCACATTAAAAGAGGAGAGAATTAGCTACTTTCTCCCAACCCTAACAAGTAATAATACAAGCAATTCATATACTCAAGCTTCCAACAACATCAATGCACTTAACAATTCACATTCAAAGCTCAATAAATGCACAATAGCAAAAGCACTAAAATAGATAGATGTGGTTCTTACTACATAGATATGGAAGCTTCAATCCATTGCTCCCAAGAAAACACTAAGCTAGATAATCAAAACCCATAACATAGAACAAATATCTACAAAGAAAGAAGTAGAAATTGGAAGAAAATGGTGAAAAACTAGAGTTTTGGAGCCCCCAAGTCGGGCTTAGACAAATGGGGAAGAAGGGGCTATTTATAGCCCAAGTTGGTCAAAAACAAGGTCCAAACGCAGCAGGTGTTGCCCGGGCGGGAATGGGGTCGCCCGGGCGGCGGAGGTCTCAGCCCAAAATCAAATCCATCCGCCCGGGCGGCGCTATTTCTGCCCGGGCGAGCTACAGTTTGCGGCTTCTTATTTTGCTTCCCACGGGTGAACCGTTGATCCATTTTGGGAGTTCTTGTAGTCGATTTTATAGTGCTCGAGAAGACGAATCCAATGGCACCACTATTGTAGGCTAATTTTTCTCAGGTAATTTTAAGAACTTTATCTAAACTTCCGGGTGATAATTCATCTGTTTCTTTGCCTTCCTTCTTCGACCCTTCTATCTTCTACCATGTTTTGGCACATGGCCTTCACTAAACAACACCAAAGGGCTCACGAGACATCTAAAAATGAAGCTCACAAAATGGAATCTAGATGCTCGTAAGGACCAAAAATCCATTAGACTAAACATAGGTTACAAAATGAAGGATTTAGATATAAAAACCAAAAATGGTCATCTAAACCCCTTATCATGTAAACCTACGTAAATCTAGAAATATTAAAACAAAAATATGAAAAAAGTGATGTTAAATGCTTTGGAAAATACATACATTGACGTCTCATCATAGACTGTCGTCACCTTTTGTTGAATCTTATACTCTTCACACCACCTTTTAAATAGGTCCTGGGAAAATTGCATTCCATTATCAGTAATTATGTTCCGTGGAATCCCAAAGAGGCATATATTGTTCTTCCAAAAGAATGCAATGACTGATTTCCCCTTATATTTGTTAAAGGCTCGGCCTCAACCCACTTCGTGAAATAATCAATAGCCACTATAAGGTTCTGGAACTTCCCTGGGGCTTTGTGAAAGGTTCTACTAGATCGATCGCCAACTTATCGAATGGCCATGAACTACATATATTTGTCATCTCTTCCTGCAGAATGTGGATTATTGGAGAATGTTTCTGGAGCTAGTGACAAGCATGTATGTATTCGTGCGCGTCATCTAACATCATTGGTCAGTAGCACTCAACTTGAATGAGCCTTCTTGCCACCGATCGAGCCCCCTAATAACTACTGCATATTCTTTTTTGAACCTCCTGAATCAGATAGTTTGCTTTTATAATGGGTAACACACTAAAATAATGGTTGTTGATAACCTCTTCTATATAATATTCCTTCCTTCAGCACGTATCTCGGTGCCTCCAGCCTTATCTTTCTAGTCTCGACCTCGTTCTAAGGAAAATCTCCTTCTCAAAGGTACTTCACATTAGTAGACATCCAAGTATATTCCTCTTCCATTTCAATATCCACTGGTTCCTCAAAGCTTCAGTTGTTGAAAGTTTGTATGAGAAATTGTCTTTTACATTTAACACCCAGGTCTGAAGAAGCAAGCTTACTAAAAGCAACATCTTTGTGATTGTTTTCCCTTGGGACCTGTGTAAGAGTATGTGATCTGAAACTTTTCAAAGGGTTTTTCACCACCTTTAGGTACCTCTGTAGATTGCATTCTAATTCCCCATTCACCAGTTGAACCACTGTATGAGAATCACCGTAAATCTCCAAATCTTTCACCTACAATTCTTTAGCTAACCATAGTCATGATGCCAAGGCCCCATACTCGGCTTCATTATTCGTGGCCTTAAATGGGAAGTGAAGCATGTAGGGGTAATATTTACCATCAGGGTTGGTGAGTAGTACCCCAGCCCCACTACCACCTGAATGTGAGGAACCATCTACATAGAACTTCCAAACATCTTTCTTTCGAACCTCCTCCTCTAGAGGGGGATCTTGATACTGGATGGGTTATGATGTTTTCACTATAAAATGTGCTAGCACTTGACCCTTTATCATAGTTTTAGGTTGATATCAAATATCATGCCCTCCTAATTCCATGGCCCACTTCATCATTCTCCTGGAAGACTCTGGTTTTAATAGAATCTGCCTGTTTGGATGATTTGGAGCACTATTATCGTATGCCCCTGAAAATAAGGACGCAATCTTTGAGTTGGATGCACTAAATATAATATCAATATCTCAAGAGTTGTGTACCTCTTCTCCATCCCTGGCAAGGCTGGACTAACAAAATAAATGGGATGTTGCACTCTCTCTTTTATCAAAACTGCATTAATTTCCAAGGGTGAGGCAAAAATGTACAAGTACAACGCCTACCCCCTCCTGAGCCTCATGAGGGTAGGCAACACCCTCAAATGGCCTTTAACTGCTTGAATGCTTCTTCACACCTCTCTTCCCACTCGAATTTCTTAGCCTCTCGAAGCACATCAAAAAAAGGGAGATGCCTTTCTTCTCCTTTCTTCTCCTTTCTTCTCCTTTTTTATGTTTTTGTACTTCCTTCAATATTTGTGGAATTTTAATTCTCATTAATACTTAAACCTTCTAAGGTTTAACATCAATAAAATTCTCGGATACCATGAATCCGAGAAACTATCCAGCTCCTATGTGAACAACACATTTAGTTGGATTTAACCTTAAGTTTTCCCCTTGAAGCTTCTCAAAAGGTTCCTCCAAATCTACTGAGAATTCTTCATAGCTTCTATTTTTCATAACCATGTCGTCGACATACATTTCCATATTTCTTCCAATATCCTTTTTAAATATCTTATCAACTAATCGCTGAGAGGTTGCCCCAGCGCTCTTGACCCCAAATGGAATCTTCTTGTAAAAATAAGTACCCATATCAGTTATAAACGATGTTTTCTCCTTGTCTTCCTCTGCTATAAGTGTCTAATGGTACCTTTTATGTGCATCAAAGAAGGCTAGGACTTGATATTCAACAATAGATTCCACTAACTTATCAATTAGTTGCAAAAAGTAGTTGTTTTTGGGACAACATCTATTCAAATCGGTGAAATCTATGCACATCCGCTAAGCTCCATTGTTCTTTGGGACCATAACTGGATTAGCTATCCACTCTGGGTAGAACACCTCTTTGATAACATCCACCTTCAATAACTTCTCGACTTCTTCCTTGATGGCCTAAACCCTCTCAGGAGTAAACACCCTTCTTTTCGGTTTCACTGGTTTCATTGAAGGATCAATATTTAACTTATGCACTGGCAGGTTTGAGGTAACTCTTGTGAGGTCGGAAGTATCCCAAGAAAAGACATCAACATATCTCTCCAACAAGTTACTCAATTGTCCTTTGATGCTCTCAGGCATCAATTTCCCAATAGATATTTCCATCATCTCGAATGTGCGTTTGTACTATAGTCGCTGGGCCAATCTCTCTATGTACTGAAGCCACATTTATCTATCTCCTTGTCTCTCTCACCACTGTAGGGTTGCAATTTCTTGCCACGTCGTGATCTCCTAGAATAGAAGCAATTCCTCTACCAGTTGGAAAATTTATCATAAGATGATAAGGTGACCAGACTGCTCGAGCCAGGCACATCCATGGCTTTCTGAGGATCGGACTATATGGGGAAGGGGCATCAATGACTGCAAAATTATAATCTATCATTACCCCTTTGTCGCCATCAGATACTTGAACTGCTGGGGTTATCACTCATAGAAGAATATGGGGTTTCCTTTGAAGCCAGATTAAGGTGAGGTTTACTTTTTCAGATTACAGAACTCTATTTCCAATTGATCAAAAAAATCTACGAACATTACTTCTACCCCAATTCCTTTGTTAATAAACACCCTTTTTACTAAAGACATTCCAATCACCGCTGAGACCACTATAGGATCGGCATGTGGTGTCTGATCTGGGACTGCGTCACCCTCCGAGAATTTCACAATCACATATGGGCAAAACCTTTTCTGGCGTGGTTCTCCTGCTGGGACTTTTTGTGCACCCTCTCTCATTATAGCATTCAAGGATCTTTCTCCAACAACCCCGTTGATGATGTTGATCACCCTTCGAAGTGGCGGATTATCTTCATTCCTATACGACTACTATTCCCTCCGATTATTTTTGGGTCTTGGGGACCCATTTTGATTATTTCAAGGTTCTGGGCCTCAGAACCGTCCTTCTCTCTCACACCTTTCAATCTCATCCTTAACAATATACAGTCATTTGTTTCATGGCCATAATCCCCATGATGATTACAATGTCGGTCTGCTGCCCTTTTTGTCATCATGGAATTTGGTGTATTTTGTATAGGCTGAGGTGACCGAAAGAATCCTCTATGTATGCTAAGGATCTGCGCAGAGGTTCTTCCTCCAGGTGTTAGCTGTGTGGGAGTATACATCTTGAAGGTAGGCCTAGCTGCTTCTGTCAGTCTCTTTCCTCGAGAGTCAATATTCTTTCTAGACTTCTCTACCTGGCTATCTCTATTCTTCTTAGTGGCCTCCTCTACCCTTGAGTACTCTTCTACTACCTCTTAAAGGTTTTTCAAGGTTCGAGGGTTATTCGTGCTCAATTTCTTGTACAGTTCCAAGTCTTGCATACCCCAACAAATGTCTCTAGATTACTTCATTCTCTGTAGTATCTATTACTGCCAAACTCTCATCTACATATTGATGATAAAAGTCCTCCGCACTTTCTCCAAATTTCTGCTTAGTTTTATTTAGCTCCAACAAAGTCTTTGTAAATTTTTTCTTTTGCGCATACTGACTTAATAAAGCTCCATTGAAGTCTCTATAGGAGTGTAATGAACCCCTTTGGTAGCTTGTTAAACCACTCTTGGGCCTTCCCTTGATGTTAACTCCCAAACATTTTACATGTTATCTTTTCTTCAAAATCTCTCGAGTTCATCAAACTTAAGAATGTTTGAATGAACTCTCAAGGATATGTCTCAGCGTTGTAGGTAGGAGGTCCCTCCATGGGCTTTACATCTATTGGCCAGCAAACCCCTGTTATCACCGAGCTGAAAGGCAATCCCGTTGTCTGGCCCATTGGTCCAATCAACCTATCTAACTCCCTTTTAAGTGAATCACCTGCATTTGTTGCCAATTCATGATGCCTTCCCATCAGATCGAATCCTCGTTCGTTTCCTCCAAACTACATAGGGTATGTAGGTTAGGCACCCATACACCTTGAATTCGACCAAGGCTGCATGATCCCTGGATAGATTGATAATACCCAATAAGGATTATAAGGCCCTTAATTGGTCATCGCACTCTACAATCCTGTATTTCCATGTCCCCGGACTCCCACTGATGTCATCACCCCATATCTTATCTCAAATCTTAGGAGTGTAACTGTTGAGATTAACGGGGCTAGTAGTGGCATCAAATACACCACTCAATGAAGGTAATCTGATAAAGAAGGTTAAGGTTGTGCCTAAAACACCTCTCTGGTATACACTCGGTAGGGATAAGCTACCAGGGGCTGTCATTGATATCAACCCCAGTGTCATTCTTATAGGTAGGGATGGAATCACGTCATACGAGATACGTACACCCCTCAAGAGAGGGGTAACTCGATATTTTGTCGCAGCTAAGGCATGCGCTACTTGCACTAAATCCGGATTTAGCCCTATCATTACCATTTTCTGATTCCCTTGCATAGTCCGCTTGTAAGCCTTCATAAAAGAATTAGCAGAAACCTATGTGAACCTTCCATCTTTGTCATTTTGCGAACCGACTGGCCCACTCTGAGAAGGTTCGATATTCATGACTCCCTACTCTGTGTTAACTTCTGAGCATCTCAAGACATCTGCTCGAGAAACTTCAACAACCTACGGACCAAGGATGTTTGGTAATTGTACCCTTTAATTTTTTGTAGATGAGACGGGAACCATCCTTGAGTAAACTATTGATGCTAAAACCTCCCCAGTCTTGATACCTTGCATCTCTGAGGGATTGACCATATTTGTTCTTCGAGATTGTACTTAGTCACCGGCTTTGGTACCTTTTAACCACATCTCTCACTCCTTCAAGTAACCGTAGACATAAACCAAGAAACTCGACAGTGATTTAGTCGTCCCCATAAACGCTGCCAATTGATGCATCTGAGGCAATCGAACAGGCTGCAGACTCGAGCTCCTTGATTGTGACCTGCAATAAAACTATCTGTGGGGATCTCAGGGGTCAGTCCTCCAGTGCTTAAGTTAGTAAAGAGTATGTGCACAATCTCCAAGATAGAATGAATAAAGAAAATAAATACATACCGGGTATTTATACCGTATAACCTTAATAATAATTTGCATTAATTACAACCCTTTAATACCCTATAAATTTGGCGTTAAATGATACAACAACATTCCAATTGGGTTGCAGCGTCAGTTAGGTGTTTTATATCTGAGTCACTGCTTTCAGATATTCTTTGCATTTAAAGCACAAGATTAGCTGTGAACAACTAATCCCTAATATTGCTGGTGATGCTCTGCCACATCAAACTTCAGAGAAATTTGTGTTGAAAATCAATATAGATAACTAAAAAAAGGATCCAAATAAAAAAAACATATTCATTCAAACTAAAGGAATTAGTATTAGATTGTGCATATTTTGTGCAAACTGCCACCACAACCAACGCACAAAAACTCATTATCACATTCACTTTCTAGTATTAACCTTTGAAAACATTGTACAAAATGTTACCAAAAATTAAATATTTGAAGTTGTAGATGCCGGAGTATTTTAGCTTCTCATGAGAATTACCATGTGAAGTATTTTTTTTTTCCAAACCATTGGCCTCGTTCATTAAAAAATTGAAGCTTGACTTCTTCTATCATTCAAACTATCTACAAATACATATTATTTTTTGTATTCCATATATGAACTTAAAAGTAAGGTGAATTGTTTATGCATTGTTTCTTTTACATTGTAGCAAAATTATGGCACCTTAGTTTGGGAGTGCCTGTAAGGCTATGCCATTATAAGAGTACAAGAAAAATATATGCAATAAAGACACTTGAGAAGTCTGATATATTAAGGGTAAGGCAAGCTATAATTGGCTAGTTATTGACAAACGTGCTCCAATGGG
Source organism: Rubia yunnanensis (assembly GCA_037428765.1). Lineage (NCBI taxonomy): Eukaryota > Viridiplantae > Streptophyta > Magnoliopsida > Gentianales > Rubiaceae > Rubia > Rubia yunnanensis. The sequence goes on along the minus strand of CM075061.1, from coordinate 47,552,658 downwards.
TTTATTATCATATCTTAGTTAGTCTATTTGGTTGTATTTCATGTGTAACTTTTTAAGAAAACTAAAATATTGGAAAATTACCTATATCTTTGCAACTATATCATAAATTACAATAGGGAATATAAAACGTTTATAGTTGTGCTAAAGCATAAGTGTCAGATTGCTGCACCAAGATTCGCACCAACACTCGATACACTATTCACAAAATCGGTTACTGGATTCATCTTTCTTCTTCCTCATCTCACTTCCAACGGTCTTCTCCACTGTTCACCATCTCTGGTTCAGACCCACTAGCTCTGGTGGCTGACCATGGCGTCGCCGACGCCAACTCCACCACCTGACCCCAAGCCACTTACTCAACCCATCCAAAAAAGTTTCGTTCAAGCTCTTAATACAAAACAATCCCCGCTTCTCACATCACTCCCCGACACCCCAAATCTGCATCCCATAACGGAATTTAAGGGCAAAATAGCTTACATCCTTCCCCTAGAAGAAGGCGAATTACTAGCCTCACACTACCAGAATGCCCTCGTCGGAAAGTTCATCCGAGGGAAACCCTCAATGGACACTCTGCAACAGGCCTTCAAATCCATTGGTTTTAAATCAAAATTTCAATTAGGGTCGATTGATTACCGACATGTTCTTATTCGTTTTCAGGAAAGCGAAGACTATCAAAGATGCTGGATGAAGGGTCAATGGACTATTCAAAGCTTCACAATGAAAGTTCAGAAGTGGTCTCTGGAATTCTCACCATCTGTGGAATCCTCCATAGTTCCAGTTTGGGTAACAATCCATAAACTGCCTTTACATTTTTACAACAATTCTGCAATTATGAGTATAAGCAGTTAGATAGGTAGATTCCTTAAGATGGATGCTGCCACCAAAGCCTTAACTAGACCCTCTGCTATCAAAGTTTGCGTTGAGATTGATCTTTTATCACAGCTCCCATATACTATTGTGGTAGGAATAGGTAACAAGGTGGCGGAATACCCGATTGAGTATGAGGATTTGCCATTATACTGCTCACATTGTAAAATAGTAGGTCATAGTAACACAAGCTGTAACCAACTGCATCCTGAGCTGAGGAAAAAGTTTTTGAAAAAAACTGAGGGAACTGGAGGAAATGAACATAATGTGACAAAAGGATTAGAACCCCCTCCAAAAAAAACATTAAACATTGAGGGTTCCTCAACCTTAACTGTCACACAAAAAGAGAAGGAGTTCCAAACTCAAAAAACAAATGTTGGATTTCAACATGAAAGTAACATCAATCTCTTTAAGGTTAGCCACAAGAAAAGAAATGGCCCTTTCCACTCACTTGATGATATATCTAAGCCAATAACCACATCTTTTTGGAGAAAAAAGAACCAGCTCTCAGAACTCCCTCTTATCCCGGAAAATGCTACAAAGAGTAACACAGTAACAATTTCTAATGCTTTTCAATCATTAGATGATTTACAGGATGATCTGGAAAGGGAGGAAGTTGAGATATTTCATGAATCAGTGTCTAAAGAAAATCTCACCAATACAAATGCTCCTCATCCTTTTGAGCAAGTGCTTACAGGTTCCACGGAGCTAAACACATCCTCCGGTGTAAATATAAGGGACCTTTCACAACCAGAGCAGAGTAAAGAGGAAGAGGAAAATATGCAGAACAAGGTAGACAATTCTAACCTGAAGTCTAATTTGGTGAATATGGAAAATAGTAATGGCAAATCAGGTGATAAAGGTAGGACTTCGGCTAAGACGAGTACAAACCTAAGATCTTCACAGAAAGCTACCCCAAAAGTTTTTAAATGATAAAACACACCATAATAGGAAATATTCTAGTTTGGAATGTAAGGGGTATTGGAACATCTCTTGATAGATTAAAGTTTTAAAACTGAAGCATAAGATTGATATCCTGTGCTTAATAGAACCCTGGCAGGATAAACATACTCTAACTGTTTTAAAGCATGAACTCGGATACCAAAATGCTCTTTTTGCTCAAAGTGCAAAAATATGGATCTTATGGAATCAAGCTTTCAGCATTACAACCTTAAGTGAGACAGATCAATTTGTGCATGTCAATATATCTGATTCTGTTTCTTCATTTAGCTGGAATTGTTTCTTCATATATGCAAGTGTGCATAGACTAATGAGGGGGGCCTTATGGAATGATTTAAATCTAACAATGCATCATCCTTCCATATATATAGGAGATTTTAACACTGTTGCATATGTTTCTGAATATAAAGGAAGGAAGTCAACACCAAAAAAGAGTATGAAGCAATTTAATGAATTTATAAACCTTCTTGACTTGCATGATATCCCTACAGTGGGGAACTCTTTTACTTTGAGCAATAACAGATATAGGGACAAATGCAAGGACTTAATGTTTCAGAGGTTAGATAGGGGAATAGCTACATTGGATTGGTTGGACCTATTTCCTAATAGTTCCATCCAGGTTTTAAATAGGATGACCTCGGATCATTCCCCTTTATTTCTTTCTGTACAATCATCTGATGAACAAGCCCCTAGACCATTTAGATATCAAGATATGTGGTCAAATAGACAGGAATTTCAAGATCTGGTAGTCAAAAACTGGGATTTAGCCTCTCTCTTCAAAGGGATGTACAGGTTAGTTTTTAAACTTAAGAGGCTAAAGATGGAAATCAAACAATGGAATAAACTACATTTTGGTAATGTGACCCAGAATTTGACACACTATGAGAATGTTGTTAATGATCTGGAAATCTCTTTCCAGCAAACACAAGATGAATTAACCCTAGCAGAGCTAAATAAATCCAAACAGCTGCTGATGAGAGCTCAAAAAGAAAAAATAATCTATCTTAAGCAAAAAGCTAGGTTAAATTGGTTTAAGTATGGAGATGCTAACACGAGTTACTTCCATCACTCAATTAAGGAAAGGAGAACAAAAACCAGAATAAGTAAAATTAAGGATGGAAAAGGTAACTAGATTTCAGAACCAACATTGATCAAAGAGGAAGCTGTGAGATTTTACAAAGAACTTTTTAATGAGGAAGCCTCACAAAAAATGGGATCATATCTAAAACACTTCCTCACTGAAATACCTAAAGTAATTACGGATCAAGATAACAACACTCTCCTGTCCCCTTTTCAACTTCAGGAGCTAAAGTTTGCTGTATTTGACTTAAATAAGTCTAGCTCCCCTGGACCTGATGGATATTATGGTGTTTTTTATACCACTTTCTGGGATACTATTAAAGGAGATCTCCTTGATGCTGCAAATGATTTCCTAAAAAGTGGAAATATTCCTAAGGCCATCTCTAGTACTTGGCTGACTTTGATACCCAAAAGACCAATTCCAATCACTTTCTCTGATTTCAGGCCCATAAGCTTATCAAACTTTGTGAATAAAGTTTTTTCCAAGATGATAATGGAAAGGATTAAACCCCTAATGACTCTACTTATATCCCCTGAACAGAGTGCATTCATAAAAGGGAGGGATATATCTGATAACATAATCTTGATGCAGGAGATGACTAGATGTTTAACTAGGAAGTCTAAAGCTCCAAATCTGATAGTTAAATTAGATATGCAGAAGGCCTTTGACAGGGTCTCATGGTCTTTCCTTAACTCAATTCTTCTTAAATTTGGATTCCATGGTATTTTTGTGCATCGCATTATGCAAAACATAGCTTCAGCTCATTTCTCAGTTTTAATAAATGGAATTACTTCAGGTTTCTTTTCATCCAATAGAGGCATCAAACAAGGGGATCCTCTCTCACCTTTTCTGTATAATATTTTATCTGAGGCTTTTTCTCGAGGTCTGAAAAAATTGTTTAGCACAGGATATTTGCTTAACTTTAGTTTGCCTAGAAATTGCCCACAGATAACTCACCTTATGCATGCGGATGATACTGCAGTCTTTCTGAATGGGAATCTTAAAAATCTGAAAAGACTTAAAAGATTCCTGAAAGCATATGAGCAGACTTCGGGCCAGAAAGTTAATTTCTCAAAATCTAATTTCTTTGCTGCCCCTAATATTCCCTTGGATATAGTGCAAACAGTGAGTAGGACTTTAGGAATGGCTAGAGGTACATTTCCTTTCAAGTATCTAGGGGTTCCTATCTTTTCCGGAAGGAATACACAGGTACATTATTACCCTATTCTGGAAAGAATGGAAAAAACCATTAACAACTGGAAAAACAGGTGGTTAAGCACGGCAGGTAAAATCACTCTCATTAACCACTGTTTTCTGTCTATCCCCACACATCTTTTTGCTGTTCTCAGTCCTCCGAAGTTAGTCTTAAGGAAAATGGAAAAAATGGCTTCTGGTCTATTTTGGGGAAACACTGAGAATTATGAGACTAAGAAAAAATGGCGCTCATGGAAAAGAATGAGTCTTCCGGTTCAGGAGAATGGAATAGAATTTAGAGACCTTCAGGCTACAGTTGATGCATTTTGCTGTAAACTTTGGTGGAAATTGCAAATAAATAATTCCCAATGGTCCAATCATTTGTGGTCACTCCCACCATCGTATAAAAAATCTCACACATGGACTAGAATATGCAAGGTCACTGAAACTGCAAATAGTCTTACTAGAGTTATTCATGGAACTGGTGAATGCTCATTCTGGAGTGCGAATTGGACTGGTGAGGATGCCCTATTCTATGTTTGGCCCCAGGAGATGGAAATACCTTTTCCAGATATATCTCTCAGGTTTTTTATTGCTAACAAAGACTCCTACCTCCCAATCTTGGAGCCTCACTTGGCTACCAATACTAATCTTCTTCTGCAGAATGTAAAAACAACAAACTCATATGCAGATAGATTGGTCTGGACTCCTGCCTTGGATGGGAACTTCTCTTCCAGCTCAGCATACCAGATTTTTAGACAGAAAGGCACAATTATTAGACATCTACACAAGGTATGGTCTCCTTACATTCCATCCAAAATGTCTGTTCTAGTTTGGAGAGCTCTGAATGGTATTCTTCCGTTTGATAACATACTGTGTAAATTTGGCTTCTCTTTAGCCTCTAAGTGCCCTCTGTGTAAGAACCACTCAGATTCCCTGGACCACTTTTTTAACTCCTGTCCCTATGCACTTGCAATCTGGTCTAAGGTTAACAATCTTATACATTTTCATCAACCAGAATTAGGGAGTCTCAGGAACCGAGTAGAATACTACCTTTCCATAAGGGCGGATTCTAAAATAATTTCTAATTTGTTTGTTGCAGCCCTAATAGTCACAATATGGTCCCTCTGGATTTACAGAAACAAAATTCTATTTGATAACCAATCCTTCTCAGCTGATGCATGCTTTCAGACAATCATTGATCTGATTAACCTAATTTTTACAGCCTCTCCACTGAAAGGTAATATAGGAAAACATAAGGACTTAATCCAGGCTGGAATCATACCTAAAATCCTGCAAAAAAAGAAAAGAAAATTCATTGCTGTCAGTTGGGAAAAACCAATATCAGGCTTCAAAATAAACACTGACGCTACTTGGATAACTGGAGGAGAATCCTCATGTGCAGTTATATTGAGAGATTGGAATGGTGAGGTGATTAGGCTTACAGTTAATAATTTCAAATCAGATTCCCCACTACATGCAGAACTGGTAGGTATTCAGAGTGCATATCAATTATGCTCACAACTTGACCTTAATTGTTGTGAGATTGAGTCAGACTGTTTATCAGCTGTTCAAGGAATACATGATCCAATGGCCAGTCCATGGAGAGTTTTCTCTATCTGTAGCTCCTTGAACAAAGGGCACAAAGTTAACCCAATCAAATACATTCCTAGGGAATCTAATTCAGCTGCAGATTTTTTGGCTAAATATGCAAAGGATAAGAACATTACTGGAGAGTTAAACCTAGAAAATGTACCAGCTTTTCTCAGGGGTCTTTTTCTACTGGATAAAATTGGAGTCCATGGGGTGAGAATAGTTTCCACTAGGGGATGTTCTTAGATTTCTTAAAACAAACCTGGACTCACTTCAGCAACCGAACTTGTATATTTATTTTTTCTCTTCTCACTTCTCGAATGGAAGCTGCTGCTCTTTTTCTTTCCTATTTTGCAGGTGAGGACTTCCTAAGAAATGGTGCTAAGGAGTTTCAGAACTGAAGCAACCGAAAGAACTGAAGCAAACAGAGGTTTCTTTAAGCTGAAGCAAACGATTGAGCATGGGTTATTCTTTAGGACTGAACATAGGGAAGCTGTAATTTGAGATTCAGATCTCAATCAAGATCCAAACATCTTTTCCGGCTAGTAACTCGTTGACAAATAGGAGTCTCGATAGTTCGTTTCTCCGACCTGTTCGCGACGTTCTAGTCAGTTTATCTTAGCAAGGTTTTTAGCTAGTCTTGTAGCTATTTTTTGGAAGTAAGATTTTGCTTCAGGGGCTTTATCCAAACTCTACGAGATGAGCTCTGGTTGTAAATCGCGAGGTACTAACACCTTTTGGTGGCTTTTTGGCTCATTTACTTTGGTCCGGGGTGCCAAATATATACCCCCATTTTCGAATGGTTTTAAATTAAAAAAGAAAAACGTTTATAAGAATTTTACTATCAGTCTCAAACCATTCAACAATGAGAATAGCTAACTTGGAATGATGTTGACCTCAATGAACACAAATAGAATAAGGAACCAGCACCAATGAAATAGTTACGTGTGATCGATCCTTTGAAAAAACAAAAATTCATTATTAAAAAGAATTCAAAATGTAATTTCCCATTTCTTTCCGCCAAGTACATTGAGTAGTTATGACACAAATTCTAGCCACGAGCCAGAGAAGAATGGTTAGCTACAGTAGCAACCACATCAAACACGATTGATCTATTATTTGCTATTTTAATTTTTAGTATTACCAATTTTACATATCCAATTTTATGTGCGATGAATGGGTATGTTTTCACGTGAATACGTGCAACTATTAGGAAAGTTTTAAAAAATTTAATTAATTATGTTTAATGTTTGAGTATCAATAAAGGCATAAATTATAATCACTATGGTTCTATAATTACATTAACTGTACACGTCTTGAAGAATATAAAATAAAAACGTTTTTAGTGTTGTATTTTATTGATTCTAGTATGTGATTTACAAATGTGTTGTTGAAAATATTGTCATATACATTAATTAAAATATTTTGATTTACAAATGTGTTGTTCAAAATATTGTCAAATACATTAATTAAAATATTTTGATTTAATTTAGATTTATTTTCAAATCATGTGATTTAGTTTAGTATGGGGCTCCGGTTTAGATAGATATTTCTAATAGGGTTGAAATGTGTTGACAATATTCTAAATCAAGTTGAGTTTGGTCTTTTTCTTTTGAAAGCATTACATATTCACTCTATTTGTAAATAATATGGATCTCTTTATCTGTAAAAAGCCCATGCTCTAGTTTTAGATGTTCCCACTGTGTTTCACTACTTCCGGGTGCCTGGATTCTAGATCTCATTGGGGGAACAGGTTAGCCTTTCCATTAAAACTTAAGATTTTGTGAATTCTTTGGGTCTTGATGGCTGCGGATTCATTATGTTTTTATCCCAATTTAGAAAGAATGCAAAAAAAAAAAATGTCCCACCTCTTTCCGCCATGGTTGTGACATAAATTTTAGCCGAAAGAAAGAGAAAAATTATTAGCTAAAATGTCAATCACAACAAGCACAACTGGTGTATTAGTTTCCAGTGTTAGTGTCTAGTATAGCCACTTTTACATTTCCTATTTTATTTGAAATAAATGGGCACGTATTATAGTGAATACGTACAACTATTAGGCAAGTTCCCAAAAATAAATTAAATTTATTCAATATTTGAGTGTCAATGAAGTTATATACTACAGTCACTAGGATTCTATAATTACAATAATTGTACACGTATTTAAAGAATGAAAATTGTTCTCAGCAATTATTTTGTTTACTATATTATGTGATTTGGAAGTGCGTTTTAGAATTTTTGTTGTAGGCAATTCAAATAAAAATATGCAAAATCAAATCTTTGATATGCATAATACAATTAACATTATGTTCAGAGTTAAAAGCTAATGTTTTCTTCCTGCTTCTTTCTCATTGCAACTAGTATATGCTCATCTATTCACCTTTAGTTTCGCTTCAGTGCATCACTTATTACACCAATTTTTTTGGCGGTAGAGAAGCCAGATTGGTTGCAGCATCAATTAGGGGTCTGATATCCGAGTCACTGCTTAAACATATTCTTCGCATGTAAGGAAGCACAAGATTCACATCGTACAACTAGTCCCTAATATTGCTGGCGAGGCTCCGCTGCATCAAACTTTCAGAAAAATGGTGTAGAAAATCCATATACATAACTAAAACAAGGATCAAAATCAAACAAAACCAACTTATTTATTCAAACTCAATGAATTAGTATTAGAGTGTGCATATTTTTTACAAACTGCCACCAAAAGAGAATTACCATATGAAGTATTTTTCTCTGTCCAAACCATTGGCCTCGCTCATGAAAAAAAATTGAAGCTTGACTTCTACTATGATTCAAACTACCTAAAAATACATTTTATTTTTAATTCCATTTATGAACTTAAAGTAAGCTGAATTGTTTTATGCACTATTTTTTTTTTTACACTGTTTTGAAATTATAGCCCCTTAGTTTGGGAGTGAACATAAGGCCATGTTGTTCTAAGAGTACAAGAAAAATATAAGCCATGAAGACACCGGAGAAGTCAGATGTATTAAGTGTAAGACAGGTTAGAATTGGATAGTTATTGACAAACATTACTCCAATGGGTTTATTTTCACATCTTACTTAGCCTATTTGGTTTTATTTCTTGTGTAAAAGAAAACTAAAAAAATAGAAAATTACCTAAATCTTTGCAACTATAGCATGCATTAAAATAGGAAATATTAAACATTTATAGGAGTTTTAATTTCACTCTGAAACCATTCAACAACTAGGATAGCTAACATTGAAATATGTTGACATCAACGAGCATGATTAGAATCAGGAACTAGCACCAATGAAGGAGTTAGGTGTGATCAATCCTTTCAAAGAAACATAAATATATCATTAAAAAGAATACAATAATTAATTTCCCGTCTCTTTCCTCAAAGTACATTGAGCAGTTGTGACGCACTCTCTAGCCGCAAGCCCCAGAAGAATGGTTAGCTACAGTGACAGCCACATCAAACACAACTGATCAATTAGTTTTTTTTTTTTTTTAAATAAAACCACCATTAGGTGGGGGATTTTTTATGGCTCCCCAAGCCTCCAACTTGGGATTTAATTCCCATAGAGTTAGTCAGATAGCTAGATACATGGGCGAATTGGACACTAGTTGTACCAATTCGAATAGGCATAGGCATATGCCATTAACAAAAGAAAGCATGTACAAAAGAATGAAGAGTTGTTTCTCTAAACATATATGCAAATCAGAGAGAAAACAGGAGTAGCCCTTCTTTTATTGTAAGACTCCACAACCCCTAGTGTCGAATTACACTCCAGCCTAGCATGTCCTGTTTTATGCCCTGATTCTTCTCCAAGAGTGTAGGTTATCCTTCAAGAGCTTTTCTCTCAGTTGTGGGATGCTTCTGAGATCAGTGAAATGCTGTGATTCCCTCCTCTGTTGTCCAAACTTTGCTAAGAAGTCTGCAGGTCCATTGATTTCTCTGTAGATATGGGAAGCTCGAAAACTGTTCTGCCTCATTAAGTCAGCCACTTGTCTGGCCAGTTGAAGACAATTCCATGGAGGCTATAATTTACCATTGATGATGCTCACTGCAAGTTGGCTATCCATCTCCAATGAGACATTATTGAAACCATTTTCCACTGCCAATTGAATGCCCTGTAGGGTTGCTTGAAGCTCCACCTGCAAAGGGGAAACACCCTGTGTTAGTTTGTAAAATGCAAATCTGAATCTACCCCCTGTGTCCCTTATGAGCCCCCCTACTGTTGAGGAGTTTTGTTTAAAAGATGCATCAACATTCAATTTGAAACCACTATCAGGGGGCTCCCACTTGATAGGGATTAGTTTTATAGGTGGGGGTGGATTCAGAACAGAAATTAACCCTCTTTGAACCCATATGCTATCAGAGAGATGGCCGGAAGTAAGTGGTCTAGCTATAGAGATAAGTCTACAGTTTGCCTTAACCTGATTCCAGGTATGTAGAGGGGGTTATCTTAACACCCTGGTATAATGCCTGACCCCTTGCTTTCCACAGTTCCCACAGAATTAAACACGGCAGAGAGCAGCATAGAGAACCATGCAATTTTGACAGATGTGTAATATTCCAGTAAGTTGTTAATCTGTCCCATAGATTAACAAAATGAACCTGTGGTAGTTCTAAAATAGCATGCATTTGTTTCCATATGAAAGAAGCATAGGGGCATGTGTTAAAAAAATGTTGCAAAGTGTCCTCATGCTCACAGAAAGGACACTTGGATACATTAACAATCCCAAAATCAGTAAGCATATCATCCATAGGCATCAAGTTGTTAAGAATTCTCCAAGTAAGAAATGAGATCTTCACTGGTAGGTTTAGAGACTGTACCTTCTTCAATGATGTAGATTCTCTATGCCTGTGTCTCAGGCTTCTATAAGCACTTTTAACCGAAAACTTACCTTGTGGACTTGGTGTCCAGACCATGATATCCGCATCTTCAGTAAACATTTGCTCCTTTTGCAGCTCCTGTAAAATATCAGCAGAGATGTATGGTGCCAGAAAAGATAGTATTGGTGCCTTGTTAGTATAGAAATCTCTAACTGTCAGATCAGGATGCAAGGGGACCCTACTACCCAACTTGTCAATCAGAATTCCATAACCTAGCCAATTGGAACCCCAAAAACTGCAGGTACCTCTTCCTAGAACTATTCTGGTATGGTTTTCTGCAAAGTCAGAAACTGACTTCACTCTCTTCCATGCATCAGAAGTTCTTCTATGGCTTGGGAGGGACCAAAGAAACTTGGTCCAAGGTGCTGTGCCCTGCTGCATTTTCCACCATAACTTGAGGGAGTATGCATCTATAGTGGAGTCTAAATTTTTTAAACCAATCCCATTTTCTTCTTCTGGGAAAGCCATTCTTTCCCAGGATCTCCAATGCTTATGCTTCCTTCCTTCTGTTTCCCCCCATAGAAAATCTGAGCATAGCATTTCAATTTTCCTGAGAATGAAACTTGTTGGCTGCATCACAGCAAATACATGTTGAGGTATGGAGGAAAGAACATACTTAATTAGTATTATCCTTCCACCTCTAGATAACCATTTTGAGTTCCATGTATGTATTCTAGCACTTATAGCTTCTAGGAGGCCATGGAAATGTGCATTTAGCTTTCTACCCTTGTAGATAGTGCAGCCTAAATACTTAAAGGGGAAACTACCCTCCTGCATTCCCAGGATGCTCTTAATTTTTCTTTTTTGTGCTCTACTGCTTTTGTCACCTGTGTAAAAACTGGATTTCTACATGTTTACCTTCTGCCCAGTTGCCATTTCAAAGGAAGTAATAAATGCAGCAAAATTTTTGAGAGACTTGTCAGTTGCTTTAAGAAAAATACATGTGTCATCAGCATAAATCAGGTGTGTAAGTGGGGTAGTGTGCTGTGGCAGATGAAACCTAGCTAAAGTACCAAACTGGAATAATGTATGAAGCTTCCTAGACATGAGTTCAGTCAAGATGTTAAACAAAAAAGGTGACAGGGGGTCACCCTGTTTGAGTCCTCTTGATGGCTTGAAGAAACCATAAGATACTCCATTTATTATGACTGAGAACCATGCAGATGCAATGTTAGACATAAGTATTCTAACCAAAGAGCCATGAAATCCCAGTTTAAGCAGTAGAGAATTTAGAGCAGTCCAGGAAACCCTATCAAAAGCTTTTGTCATGTCTAATTTGAGGATAAGGTTGAGACACTCATTATCTTTCTGCAAAAATCTAGTAGATTCTTGCATCAGGATAACACTGTCTGCTATTTCCCTCCCTTGAAGGAATGCTGATTGTTCACTTGATATAAGTGAGGGCATCAGCTGTTTTATCCTCTCCATCAGAATCTTGGAGCAAACTTTATTGCTAAAGTTTGAGAGACTGATTGGTCTGAACTCACTGAAGGTTGAGGGGTGCTGTTTTTTGGGGATAAGGACTATATGAGTGGATGCCATTGCCCTTGGAATTGGTTTACCGGCTTGAAAATCTCTTACTGCCTCAGTAAGGTCTTGGGCTATGATGTCCCAACTGTTTCTATAAAACAGTCCACGAAAACCATCAGGTCCACTTGCACTGTGTTCTCCAAGACTAAATACTGCTGCTTTGACCTCATCAGTAGTAACTGGTTTCAAGAGCTCTGTATTGGTCTGAGGAGTAATCAAGGATGGAATGTCTTTGAGAAAGAAGGCTAGGTTTTCACCATGCATGTCTGTATTCTCATCCTGAAGAAGATTTTTAAAAAATCTTTCCCCTGCACTTCCAATAGCATCCTGATCAGTTAACCAGTTCTGATACTCATCCTTAATCTTTTGTATGGACAGTCTAGAGTGCTTCTGTTTTACAGAGTTGTGGAAGAACTGGCTATTGCAGTCCCCTTCTTTCATCCATCTAACTCTACTCTTTTGTTTCCAGAAGGTGTCTCTCTCCTTGATTTTGGTTAGGAGTTTAGTTCTAGCAGTATTGAGAGCTTCTAGGGTTAAGAGGTTATCAAGTTCATCATTCTCAGTCTCCAGTTTGTCTACCTCCTGCTCTGCTTCTTTTATGTTTTGAAAAACATCTTTGAATACCTCTCTGTTCCACTGTTTAAGAAAAACTTTGAGCCTTTTGAGTTTATTACAAAATTTTGACATTCCATAACACTCTATAGGCTGCTCCCAGTTATTCCTTAAGACCTGTTGGAAGCCCTCTCTCATGTACCACATATTTTGAAACCTAAATGGATTTGGGTAGGTTTTGGCGTGGTTGTTTAAGCTCACTAAGAGTGGGCAATGGTCTGATGTGGTTCTATTCAGTACCTGGATTGAGGTGCTTGGGAAGATTTGCCTAAGTTTTGGGTTAAGTAGACCTCTGTCTAGCTTTTTGGAAACCTTTTCTTTAACTTTTATTTCTTTCCCTTTCAATCTGTACCCAGCCCATGTGTAAATGTTTCCCACTGTGTGAGGTTCCTCCAAATCCATAGCATTTATGAAGACATCAAAGTCCATTATACTATCTATTTCAGGATTAGAAGAGCCATTGTACTCGGAAAGAGTTCTAATTACATTGAAGTCTCCTATCAAGAGATATGGTAAGGAGGGTAAATTTAGAATTCTGCCATACATTTCTTGTCTTTCTAGCCTAGAGTGCTCAGCATAAACTACAACTAGATGCCCGGCTTTCCCTGGGTCCTGGTTATCAATTCTGAGTACTATAAAATTGGGATCATTATGGATGAGTTGAGTGTGTATATTAGTGTTCCACATAATCCATATTTTCCCTGATTCAGATGCTAAACTAGAGTGGAAGTGTAAAATCTTAGTGAAGCCATCTAAAGTGTTATGTTTATGCTTAGGTTTAATAATGGCTAAGATATCAGGTCTATGGACTAAACCTAATTCTTTTATTCTATCCAAAGAGGTGGTTAATCCATTAACATTCCATGCTAAGAGTTTACAATTCATGGGAAATATTTTGTTTTGCAGCTAGCCTAGAACTGATTCTGTTAGGTTGGGTGAAGAAGGTGGGTTTCTTCTTCTCAACCTTGCCAGTTTGATTCTGCTGGTCATCATTGGCTATATTAGGTACAACAGTCACTGAAGGCACAGAAAGAGCAGCAGAAATATGAGCAAGAGCTTGTACAGAGGTATCAACTAGAGGAGACACATTGTTATGATTCATGGCATCCATATTATAAGTGTGCACATCATTTACATCCTGAGGATCTCTATTAGCAATTCCAATCTCAGACTCTTTTCCAGGCATATTGACAACAGATAATATTTTTTCCACTTTCTCCACATCATTGTCTATATGCTCATTATCATTCTCAATCTCAGGCACATTATCATTCTCAATGACAAGCATATTCTCATCCTCATTCATAGCAGGTAAACTTTTGGAGGGAGAATGTGGAACCTGTTTGATGTGACTCTTCTCAGCATTGGCTAAGGATGCATCATTTTGGATACTTACTTCCATAAGGTCTATTTCGAGATCCTCAGCTTGCCCCTCAGCTTGTTCCTCTTTTTCCTGAGCCTCATCCAAAAGTTGAAAACGATTAGTAGTTTGGAAAATAAATTGACCAGAAGTACCTGTTCTCGATGGAGATATGAGATCATCCAAAGAACATCCTTTTTTTGATGGCCCCGATTTTGCTGTTGAAGGTGAGGGTGAATCCTGGATGATCAGTCCTTTTCCTTTGTCTAAAGGTGGTTCCTCCATGGTGATAGCATCCAGGAAAACATCCTCATCCTCCTCCTGGATTATGTGAGGGTCTGCTCCCTCTTTCTTTAGTTGCTAGTGTTAATTTTGAGTATTACCAAAGTTACATATCCTATTTTATATGTGATGAATGGGCATGTTTTCAAGTGAATACATGCAATTATTAGGAAAATTTCAAAAAATTAATTAATTATATTTCATGTTTGAGTATCAACAAAGGCATAAATTATAATCACTAGGGTTCTATAATTACATTAACTATACACGTCTTGAAAAATATAGAATGAAAACGTTGTTATTGTTGTATTTGGTTGATTAAGGTATGTGATTTACAAATGTGTTGTTGAAAATATTGTCAATTACATTAATGTAATTTAATTTAGATTTATTTTCAAATCATGTGATTTAGTTTAGTTTGGGATTCCGGTTTAGATTGATGTTTCAAATAGGGTTGAAACACGTTGAACAATATTCTAAATTAAGTTGAGTTCGGTTTTTTTCTTTTGAAAACATTATATATTCACTCTATTTATAAATATAATGTTTCCCCTTATCTGTAAAAAGCCCTTACTCTAGTTGTAGATGATCTCATTGTATTTCACTCTTCCGGGTGCGTAGATCCCGGATCTAATTGAGGGAACATGTAAGTCTTTCCATTAAAAATTTTGAGATTTTACGAATTCTTTTGGTCTTGATAGTTACGGATTTATTATATTTTTATCCATATTTAGAAAGAATGCAAAAGGAAATGTCCCCCCTCTTTCCTCCATGAAAATTTAGTAGTTTTGACACAAATTCTAGCCACGAGAAAGAGAAGAATTTTTAGCTACAATGCCAATCAAGACAAACACAATGGATGAATTAGTTGCCGGTGTTAATTAGTTTCTAGTATAGCCAATTTTACATATCCTATTTTATTTGCGATTAATGGGCATGTTTTCTAATGAATACGTTTATATATTAGGCAAGTTTCAAAAAATTAATTCATTTTATTTAATATTTGAGTGTTAGTGAGGTCATATATTATGGTCACTAGGATTCTATAATTACAATAATTGTACACATATTTATATAAATAAAATTGTTCTTAGTGTTGTATTTTGTTTACTTTGTCATGTGATTTAGAAGTGGGTTTTAGAATTTCATTCTTGGAAACTCTGATCAAAATTAGCAAATTTAAATATTTCACACACGCAATACAGGTAACATTATGATCTATGTTAGAAGCCAACGCTTTCTTCTGCTTCTTTCACATTGCAACTAGTTTATGCTCATCTACTCACCTTTAGTTTCGCTTCAGTGCACTGCCTATTACACCATTACTTTTTGGCGGTGTAGAAGACATACTAGTTGCAACATCAGTTAGGGGTATGATATCCAAGTCACTGCCTTCAGATATTCTTCGCATAAAAGAAACACAGGATTCACTTTGTACAACTAATCCCAAATATTGCTGGTGATGCTCCGCTTCATCAAATTTCAGAGAAACTGATGTTGAAAATCCATATAGATAACTAAAACAAGGATCAAAATCAAACAAAACCAATCTATTTATTCAATCTCAAGGAACTAGTATTAGAGTGTGCATATTTTGTGCAAACTGCCCCAACAAGAAACACACAAAAACTTATTATCATAGTCACTTGCCAGTATTAACCTTTGCAAATTTTGTACAAAATGTTATCGATAATTGAATGTTTGATGTTTTAGCTGCCGGAGTATTTAAGCTTCTCAAGAGAATTACCATGTGAAGTATTTTTCTGTGTCAAAACCTTGGCCTAGTTCATGCAAAATTATTGAAGCTTGACTTCTACTATGATCCAAACTATCTAAAAATACATTTTATTTTAAATTCCATATATGAACTAGTAAGTTGAACTGTTTATGCACTATTTTTTACATTGTAGTAACTTTATAGCACCTTAGTTTGGGAATGCACGTAAGGCTATGCCATTCTCAGAGCACAAGAAAAATATATTCCACAAAGACACTGAGGAAGTCAGATATATTAAGTGCAATATAGGTTAGAATATGCTAGTTATTGACAAACGTTACTCCAATGTGTTTAGTTTCATATCTTAATTAGTCTATTTAGTTGTATTGCATGCGTAACTTCTTAAGAAAACTAAAAAATTGGAAAAATACCATAATCTTTGCAACTATAGGATACATTACAATAGGAAATATTACTTTCAATCTAAAAACCATTCAACAATGAGGATAGAAAACTTGAGAAGATGTTGACCTCAACGAACATGATTAGAAAAAGGAACTAGCACCAATAAATGTTTTTGGTGTGATCGATCCTTTCGAACAAACGTAACTTCATCATTAAAAAGAATACAAAAAATAATTTCTTGTTTCTTTCTGTCAAGTACACTGAGTAGTTGTGAACCAAATTCTAGTCGCGAGCGAGAGAAGAATGGTTAGCTACAGTAACAGCCACATCAAACACAAGTGATCAATTAGTTGCTTGTGTTAATTTTGAGTATAACACTATTTACATATCCTATTTTTTGTGCATTGAATGGGGATGTTTTCAAGTGCATATGTGCATTTAATAGGCATGTTTCAAAAAATTATTTAATTATATTTAATGTTTTGCTGTCAAAATAAGGCATAAATTATAATCACTAGCGTTTTATAGTTACATTAATTTTACACATCTTCGAGAATATAAAAACGTTGTTAGTGTTGTATTTGGTTGACTATTGTATGTGATTACAGTAACTAACTTAGAATATTTGCTCCTCTCTTTAACCTCTGCCTGGTACAGTACCTAACTTTACTTTTCCACCTCTGTCTTCGCCGGTAACGGCTATTTGCAGCCGTTAACGGCTAACCCTGCCACGAACATCGGACCGACTAATGCGGCCTCTCACGGTTGGCTGCGATGGCGGAAGCTATTCCCAATCAAAATCCACCAAAATCGTTCATGGCAGCTCTCCAGACCAAATCCCATCCACTATCGAAATCCTTGCCATCTAATCCAGAGAGCTAAGCCCCAAATCCAAACATTTAGGCGATCCGGCCTTTCTTTACTCTGATGACCAAATTGCAAAGCTATCTGCACACTACTCAAATGCTCTGGTCGGAAAATTCACTAAAGGAAGAATCACGATGGACCAACTGGAGCTAGCCTTCAGGACGGTAGGTTTTACAGGCAGCTATCAATTAGGTTCTCTTGACTATAAGCATGTTTTGATTAGGTTCGAGCTAATCAACGACTACCAAAGATGCTGGATGAAAGGAGTCTGGAACTTCAATGGAGTTATGCTAAAAATGCTAAAATGGTCTCTGGATTTCTCGACTCACAGAGAATCGCCTATTGTACCCATCAGGTGCACGATTAAAGAGGTACCTTTATACTACTGCAATTCTACTGCAATTGAGGCAATTGGTAATACTATAGGCAGCTTTATCAAAAATGACTTAGCCACTGAAATGCTCACAAGGCCGTCAGCGATAAAACTATGTGTTGAAGTTGATTTGCAGAAACCCCTGTGTAGCTTTATCAGATTAGGATCAATTACAAATAACAGGAAATACTCAATTGAATATGAAGATGTTCCACTTTACTGTGATCACTGTGCTAAGTTAGGACATTCTCTAAATCAATGTAGAGCTACCCTTCAGAACACCAATGGGAAATCAGGGGAAAAGTTTTTGCCACAAAGCCAAAATAGTTCTCACTGGCAGCCCACAGGGAATAAATTCAGTAAGGCACCTCTCATCTCTATCGGGAATGAAGCTATTAATGCCCACACTAATAATGAAAAGAAGTTGCATCAACAAGCCATAACTAATTCCACTCTTCACCCATCCTCACATTGGCCTCCAGAGAATAACAGTGGGTCTGAAAATGAAGCCCTCCAAGCACCAAAAATGACTCCCAGCCAATCTCCCATAATCCAAACCCAAGATAATTTTCAATCTTCACTCACAAAGCTGTTAAAAGAAACAACCTTACCTAGACCATCTCAGATAACCTATGCAAAAGATAATCTACAAATTGGCAATCACATATCATCCTGGGAGCAATCCTCCCCTACTAACCCCCCACTTTCTCTACATGGAAAGATGGAAAATAGGTTTTCTATTTTACAGGACTTGGAGGATACACCAAAATCAGATGACCTCATGGAACTGGAAGAACAAGAATTACAAGGGAATACAAATAATGGCCATAAAGATCACAATGAACCACAGTATACCAGGCATCAAGATAACTCTATTCAGTAAGGTAAGTCTAAAGGTAAGAAAAACAATTATTTTAGTCAGCTGAATAAAATGATGCTCAGATCAGCAACTAAAAGTCATAAATCTTGTGAACAATGATGCACACATCAACTGTTAATTTCTTAATCTGGAATCTTAGAGGAATGGATACTTCCATGCTAAGACTAATTCATTTAGTTAAGGTTAAGAAAATCCAACTTCTATGCATAATTGAACCAATGCATGATAACTCTCAGTGTGGATCCTATATGGAAAAACTCAAATTCTCACACAATATGCAACTTCAAAATGGTAAAATTTGGCTTATGTGGAATAACCCTGTTGCAGTTTCATTTATCTCTCAACATGAACAGTTCTTGCATGTTCAAATAACACACCTGAACCTAGATATTGATATGGAAGCTGTTTTTATCTATGCCCTAAGGAACAAAGAAGGTAGGAAAGTTTTATGGTCAGCCTTGACTGCCTTACCAAATAATGAAACTATTTACATTGGGGATTTTAACACCATCACTTCACTTACAGAATATAGGGGTCCCTGCTCTCCCTCCCTAGGTAGCATTAGAGATTTTAATAATTGGATTAGTTCTTCTGGAGTTCAAGATATTAATATAGTAGGTAATCTATTCACCTGGTCAAACTCTAGACTCAGAAAGCCTACCCCAAAAAGACTGGATAGAGGCCTTGCCACCATTAAGTGGAATCTAAATTTCCTTCTTCATCTATACCAATTTTGAATAGACAATCCTCGGATCATTCCTCTCTCCTACTTCAAGTTTCAACCCTGACTGCTTCTCACCCAAAACCTTTCAGATTCATAAATGCTTGGTTTAATAGACCAGAATTTATGGATCTGATTAAGGAAAACTGGACTATCCCACTTCCTCAATCTGGAATGTTAGGCTTCTACTTAAAACTAATTAGACAGAAGAAAGTGATTAAGACCTGGAATAGAGTCTGCTTTGGTAATATTGATGCAAATGTAAACATTTCAGAAGAGGCACTAAGAAGCCAGGAACTTGCTTTTGATTCTACCCACTCAGATGCTGATTTGATTAATTGAAATGAGAAAAAGGCACTGTTGCTCAGAGCTTTAAAGGAAAAAAAGAAATTCTGGAAACAAAAAGCTAGGTCAACATGGCATAGGCTAGGAGATAATAATACCGAATTTTTCCATAAGACAGTGCAAGAAAAAAACTGTAGATTGCAGATCACAAAAATTTTAAATGGTCAGGGACAATTGCTACATTCTTACCCAGATATCCAAAAGGAAGTTGTAACCTATTTTTCAGAACTCCTAACTGAACCTAATCCTATGGCTAATACTTTCTATTACCCTCACTTCCTTAGCCAAATATCAACTGTCCTCACTGAACATGATAACCAACTGTTATCTAGGCCAGTTTCTGAAGATGAGCTTAAAGTAGTCATTAATGGTTTAAACAAGAATAGTAGTCCAGGTCCAGATGGTTACTCATGCAAATTTTATTCTAAAAGCTGGTCTATTATAAAGAATGACCTAAAATATGCTATTAATGATTTCATATCAGGGTCAAAAATGCCAAAAGGAATTTCCAGTACATGGATAACCCTAATCCTTAAAAAAGTAACTCCTTCCTCCTTTGATGATTTCAGGCCAATTAGTCTCTCCAATGTCATTAATAAAATTTGCTCGAAAGTTTTAATGGAGAGACTAAAACCACATATGGAGAGCTTAATCTCTCCCAACCAAACTGCATTTATGAAAAATAGAGATATTTCTGATAATATTCTCTATCTTCAGGAGATGATAAGATTCCAGGACAAAAAGAATAGAATCCCAAACTGCATCCTTAAACTGGACCTTAGAAAAGCTTTTGATAGGGTAAACTGGGATTTTCTTAGGAATATATTGGTTAAATTTGGTTTCAGTGGGAATTTTCTAGGTGCAGTACTAAATAATTTATCTCAGGCTTATTTCTCTATACTGCTTAATGGTAATCCAGTGGGTTTTTTTTAAAGCTACAAGAGGAATTAAACAAGGTGACCCTCTCTCTCCCTTTCTTTTGAATATTTTCTCAGAAGCTTTCACCAGAAGTCTTGCTTTCATATTTTTGAATAATAGTTTGCCATATTATCAGTTGCTGTCCTCAATCACCCTTGCCTCTCACTTAATGTATCCTGATGACACTGTTATATTTATGCAAGCCTCAAAATCAAACCTGATTAAGATTAAAGCTTTTTTAGAGGTTTTTGAATATACTTCAGGTCAGAAATTTAATTTTGAGAAATCTGACTATTATATCAGCAAAAGAGCTACAGTAGCAAAATCCAATCAGGTTAGGATGATCTTAAAAATGAAGAAAGGTTCCTTCCCATTTAAATATCTATGCTGCCCCATTTTTAAAGGAAGAACCTTAAACAGATACTTCCAACCTTTGTTGGAAAACATGGACAAAAAACTACTGAATTGGAAGAATAAATGGCTTAGCTCAGGGGGTAAACTGACTTTAATTCAGTCTTGTTTATACTCTTTACCACAACATTTATGGATTGCCACCCCCCCCAAATATTGTTCATACTTTTGAAAGAAAAATGGCATCTTTTTTCTAGGGAGAAACAGAGGGTAAAAAGAACAAAATATGGAGAAGATGGGAGGCTTTAGCAGTGCCAAAATCATTAAATGGTCTAGGACTTAGATCAATCCAAGCTATAATTGACTCCTACTCTCTTAAACTCTGGTGGAAAAGTCAGTTAGGAATAACTATGTGGTCTAAATTGATATGGTCCTTACTTCAAACACACAGAAAATCAGTAACTTGGAAAAGGATCTGTTCTGTTAACACCTTTGCAGAAAATAATACTTTCATAATTCATGGAAAAGGTAGCTGTAATCTTTGGTTTGCAAACTGGTGCCCGAGGGGACCTCTGATGTCACACATTCCTAATTCCATCCTCTCGCCATTACTATCTTACACTATTGCTAATTTTATTAGCCATATGGATGCTATTTTACCTATGATTTCTCCCTTTCTGGAATTTGATACTCTATCCTTTCTTTAGGATGTAGAAATTAATGCTAACATAGAAGATAGGTTGATATGGAAACCTGAACTGACTGGGTTTTTCTCCTTCAAATCTGCCTACAAGAAACTAACATATACCCCAGGTAATTTCCCAGCCAGTAATTTGATCTGGAAACCAATTCTACAAAAAAAGGTATCCATCTTTACATGGAAAATGTTGCATTCTTTCTTACCATTTGACGATGTGCTTATCAAACGTGGTTTTAGTCAAGCCTCTAAATGTCCAGCATGCTCTCACTCTGATTCCATTCAACATTTCTTCATATCCTATTCACTTGCTCATAACATATGGATCCAGATGACATCCTTTTTGGGTTTTCACCTAAATCAGCAGGACTCAATTACTCACAGATTCTTTTTGCTCTGGAATAGTAAGATTTACCAAAATGGCACCATATGATAAGTAAAATACTTCCTCCCTTGATATGTTGGTGTCTATGGAAGGCCAGGAATAGTTTTTTCTTCGATAACACTAGTTTTTGTCCTGAACGGATATGTAAGGATATTTGTGATCAAGTATACTTATCCCTTCATGCTAAACCTTATCACCATTATCCTTTTTCACATATCCCTTCTAACTTGTTGCATCTGATCCCGAAGCTTAGACCTCCTTCTAAGCCAATAATATCAATTGTTTTCTGGGAGAGTCCAAAGCAAAACTGCTATAAGATCAATGTAGATGCTTCCTAGAACCCAAATAAAGCAGCAGCAGGTCTCATCGCCAGAAACAATGCTGGAACTCCTTTTCTGATTCATTCAACAGATATTAGTGCTACTTCCCCACTTCAGGCTGAGATTCTAGAAATTCAATTTGCTTGTCAATCTTTTCCTAATCTAGATAACTCTGTTACAATTGAATCAGACTCTTTGACAGCAGTCAAAATGATTATAGGTTCATATACTGCTCATTGGACACTTTTTTATCTAACTTTTAAAATACATTCCATGTAAAAGAATGCTGAACTGAAATATGTTTACAGAGAATGTAATTCTATGGCAGATGCTATTGCAAAGCACCATTCGACTCATATTTTGAGTCTAAATCTTTCTAATGCTCCTGGACATATCAAGGGCCTCATTTCTTTGGACAAAGAGCATACACCATATATTAGACTAAATAAGCACACTTTTTCTTTGAATGGATACTGCTGAGTGTTAGTCCCTTCTCTTATTTGAAGGTACTTGGGAATAACAAGAACTGGAGCTCAGGAGGAGCAAACCTGGAGCCCTACACAGCCCTCTGCGCAGCCCTTGGGCACTGGAACCCTCGAGGACGGGAGCCCTCGAACTGTGAACACGCTGGATCCCTCGAGCTATTACGACTCTGGACCCCCTAAGCACTAGAGCCCTCGAGCTCTGGAGCAATCGAGCACTGGAGGCACTTAACCCCTCGAGCACTAGAGCCCTCGAGCTTCTGGAGCCAACGAGCACTGGAGCCCTCGAGCACTTGGAATGGCCTCGAAGTATTCCTCGAGCACTTGTGCCCTCAAGCACCCATGCCATTGAGCACCCATGCCCTCGAGATCTGAAGACCCTGGATCCTTCGAGCATTGAAGACGCTGGAGCCCTCGTGCTCTGGAGCCATTATCAACTGGATCCCCTCGAGCTCTGATGCCCTCAATTTGGATCTCTCGAGCACCTGAGCCCTCGAACATTGGAGCCCTCGAGCACCGGAGCCCTCGAGCACCAGAGCCCTCGAGCAATGGAGCACTCGAGCACTGGAGCCCTCGAGCACTGGAGCCCCCGAGCACCGGAGCCCCCGAGCACCGGAGCCCCCGAGCACCAGAGCCCTCGAGCACCGGAGACCTCGAGCACCGGAGACCTCGACCACCGGAGCCCTTGGGCACTGAACCCTTGAGCACGGGAGACCTCGAACTATGAAGACGCTGGATCCCTCGAGCAATGAAGACACTAGACCCCTCGAGCACTAGACCCCTCGAGCTCTGGAACCATCGAGCACTGAAGCCACTGAATCCCTCGAGTATTGGAGCCCTCGAGCTTCTGAAGACATCGAGCATAGGCACCCTTGAGCACTGGAAACATCAAGCATTGGAGGCCTCGAGCACCAGGAATGGCCTCGAACTGTAGTCCTCGTGCACTCGTACCCTCGAGCACTCATGCCCTTTAGCTCTGACGACACTGGATCCTTTCGAGCACTGAAGACAATGGAGCCCTCGTGCTCTCGGGCCATCAAGAACTGGACCCCCTTGAGCAATGAAGCAGGCCATTGGACGGGAGCCCTCGTGCACTCGAGCACTCGAGCACCCAACCCCTCGAGCCCTAGATACATTGAGTTTGTGGAGCCGCCGTCTCACTGGATACCTCGAACATCTCCAGCTCAGACACCTTCAAGACACCTGACACTCGAACCAATTAACACACAATCACTCGAACCTAGAACCATCGAGCTTGGCGCCCTCGAGACCCCGACATCTTTAACTAATACATTCTCTCATTTTGAATCACTAGTCCATTAGTTTCGATCTTTCTTTTGAAGGAAACGATGTTGCCTTACCGATGTAAAATTTTCAAAACATCGTTGTGCATTTATTTGGTTCTAAATAGGCTTGGGGAACCTAATAAATATCCCTCACCCTAGGGTGCATTTAAAAAAAAGTATGTGATTACAAATGTGTTGTTGAAAATATAGTCAAATACATTAATCAAATTATTGTAATTTAGTTTAGATTTATTTTTAAATCATGTGATTTATTTTATTTTGGGATTCTGGTTTAGATAGATCTTTCTAATAGGGTTGATATGTTTTGAAAATTATTTTAGATTAATTTGAGTTTGGTTTTTTTTCATTCGAAAACATTATATATCACTTTATTTGTAAGTGGTATGGATTCCCTTTAAGTTGGAGCTTGACTTCTACTCCCTCCGTCCCAACTGTATTTGCACATGTTGACTTTTTTAAGTTGATCAAAATTATTTTTGGCCGTTAATATCTTTTTTTATGGCGAGATAGATTTTCATTAAGATAAAAAATGAAACCATATAAAATATACCATCCCTCACTCTAGGAGTTGAAACAAATTAGTAGCAAGGTTATAAAAAAAGAGTAGAAGAGCAAACCACCATAATGTGAAAAAGGGCTATATTACTAACCCATTTTTGTCACACAATGAGCTCATTCGAACTGAATAAGCTCTAGGCACTGGGATTGCAAGTTTTATAAGCCCAATTTTATTTATGCGTTAGCCCTTTTTACTTTTTAAACCCTAGCAACAAAACAATTTAATCTCTTCTACGACTCTTCTATGTACAGCCTCTTCATTCTACTTTTTCCCTTTAAATATCATCATGTTTCTCTCCTCCCATATCATGTATAGTGTTTTAGCATAACTTCCAATCTTGTTCCCCTTACCCCACTCCTTCAATAATCCCAGAATCTTCCTCAAATCCCGCACACCTCCAATAGCCTTCAACCCAAGCTTTTCTATCACCACCTTTGTGTACCTGCACTGAGCAAAAAGATGCTACGTTGTTTCTTCCTCTTCCTCACCAAGTTTGCAAAATTTCTTCTATTTCAGTATGTTAAAGGACTTCAGCCTTTCCATCATAGCTAGCTTTCCTTTTATGATCATCCACAGGAAAAAAACAATGCTTTGGGATTAAGCCTGAATGCCATATCAGTTTGGCCATAAGATGCTATGGTTTTTTATTCAACAAGAATGCTCTGCATTTTCTAACTATTTCCTCATGACTACATTTTGGATGTTTGAAAACACAAGACCAGTAACCAGCTATGCTCAGTAACACTGTGTTGATCATTTGTGCCCTCCCTGCATAAGACAGTTTTTTTGTATGCCAAGCATTCAACCTTCTGCTGATTCTATCCAGTAAAACTTCACATGATTGCTTGTCTCATCCAAATGTTAACAATGGTAGCCCCAGATATCTCATTGGAAATTCTCCTTTCTGAACTTGTAAAATAGCAGCAAGCCTAGCCATTTCTTCCTCCTCCATTGCTGAAAAATGAATCACTGATTTCATCTCATTAATAGCAAGCTCTGATGTATTTTGAAATTCTCTTAAAACTGCCCATATACCTGCCATGGAATATTCAGATGCCTCACAGAAGACTAATAAGTCATCAGCAAATAGAAGACTATGTATCCCCACCTTTCTACATCTCTGGTGATAACCTATCAAACCTTGCTTAAATTTCTTTGACAGAAGCCTTGTGAGATACTTTATGCACAACACAAACAACAAAAAAGACATTGGATCCCCTTGTTTTACTCCTCTCATACCCTTGAATGATCCTATATAACCTTCATTCACAGACAGACAATAACATGCTGACTTCACACGTCTTTCTAACCAGCTTAGATACAAAGCGTGGAATTTTAATCTTTTAAGCCATTCAAATAGAAACTCCTAGCTTACAGTATCAAAAGCTTTCCTTATATCCACCTTAATCACACAACTGCTTTTAAGCCATTTTAACTTGTATTTATGAACTAACTTTTGTGAAAGCAAAACATTATGAGCTATATGACGTTTTTTCACAAAAGCCACTTGATTCAAATCAATCACATCTGGGAGCACTTCACTTAGCCCAACACATGGTATTTTTGTAATGATTTTGAAGACAACCGAGAAACATGATATAGGCCTTAAATCAAATGCAGACTGAGGTTGACTTACCTTAGGAATAAGTGCAATAACTGCCTTACTAAAATACTCTTGAAGCTTTTCTCCAAAAAAAAACTATTTATTACTGCTATAAGATCTGTCCCTGTAATGTTCCAAGTTTCTTGAAAAAACTTGCTTCCAAACCCATCAAAGCCTGGAATCTTGCTTCACTTTATCCCTTTGAGAGCTTTACTGATTTCCTCCTCAGTCGCACTTTGATTTAGCCTGCTTTGTTATGACAGAGTTAAACACTTCCCTCTATCAGTAGAGTTTTCTACAATTTGCCCAGTAATCTGCTTCACCTGGCCTAACTGATCCTAAAAAACTGCAACCAAATACTCTTCAATTTCTCCTCCTTCCAGCATTTTATCTCCATTTTTCAAGCAAACCAGTGAATTATGGTATTTCTTCTCTCTGAGCCTTTCATAAAGCATCTAAGTGGGCCTATCACCATTATTTCTCCATTGTATTTTAGCCAGCTGTTGTAGATAATTACACTCTGCATCCTCCAACTTCCAAAACTTCTCTCTGCTATCCTACTCTGCTTGTTGATTCACCTCTGAACCTGGATCTTTGTGCAACTTTTCACTTGGCATAATCCACTCCTGTTTTGCCTTGCAGTTCATTTTTCAATTTCGGAATACTTCTTTCTGTTTAATGCTGATAAAGGCCCTTCTAAACTTTTCATCTTTTGACACAGACTTTTCATATGTCCTCCCACCTTATTCCTCCAAACTGCTGATACTGAGTTCACCCACATATTGAAGAACTTCAATTGTCTTTTTTTCCTCTCGTGTCCTCTTTTCATTTTTACCATCAATGGAAAATGGTAAGAAATCCCATTTATTTCAATTATGCATATAGATTGCCTATAACATGAAATCCACTTCTTGTTTTTTAAACATCTAACAATTTTGCTGAGAACTCTTTCCCCCATTTTTCTTCTATTGTCCCATGTATATTTTAGCCCAATAGTTTTCTGTTACACCAGCTCTATTTCTGCAATAAACTCCTGAAAATCCTCAGTCTCAGAAGTTGTGACACTAATTCCCCCCAATTCTATCATCCTTTGCCAAGGGTGCATTAAATTCTACTACACTTATTCAAGGTTTATCTCTTCCTGACTCCAAATTTTCAAGTTGTTTCCACAAATCCTTCCTTCCTGCCACATAATTTACTCCATAGACTACTATTACATAAAAACTTTGCCTCCTATCTGTAAGTTTAACATCGATACATTGCTCATGATTCAGGATCACCCTCATTTGATACTTTTCTAGTTTCCACCCAGCCATATCCTTCCACCTTTTGCAAGTTCACCATTGGTTATCAGTTTCCACCTCTTTCTGTACTTTAGTCTCCAACATCTCTACAAAACTCACCCCACTTCCAACTATAAACTCTCTACATTTTTTTTTTGCTTTTCTCTACTATTTTCACCACTAACATTCTAGATTAACAATGTATCATTCATTTGTCTGGTGTCTTTCCTTTTCCCCTCGCTTCTTATCCCTTTATACTTTTCCCCCCAATTTTACTATTTTCTCCATTGATTCTATCACATGCACCATCATAACCTCTACTACTCTCTCCTTTGGTCTCTATCATTTTATCCCCTGCCACTTCTACTTTCTCTTTTCCATTTCTAGTATGTGATCATGTATCTGTGGCCTTCTCTCTTCCTTTTTCATCCTTCCCTTGAATCACTACTCCTTTTTTTTCAAGTCTCTTTACCATTGTTAACTGGGATGTACACTTTACTAAGAATTGGCTTAATAACCACATTATTCTCCTCTATCCTCCTGGAAGCTTCAGTTATATGGCCCATCATGCTGTATTTCCCACAAATTACAGGTAACCCTTCAAAAATCACTTCCTGGTGCTGAATAACATCATTTTCATTTATATATGGAATTTTCTCTGGGACTTTTTCACTAATTTTAACATCAACCTGCACCCTTGCAAACCTTAATCTTACCATTTTTTTGTTGTTCGATCCTGTTTCATTTGTTTTCCATGTATACTCACAATCCTACTCAGTATGGCAGGCTTTCGGTGGACCATGGGGAGCTTAGGCAACTGTAACCAGAATGGCATAGATTTAGGCTTGTTATCATCAATACTTTTCGACCATTCAGCCACTAACACTGGTTTGTTATCAAACAGTGCCATGCCTCCTTCAACTTCATCATGTCTATGTTCTGTCAATCTGAACTTTACCATAAAAATTCCATTTCTCACCTTCCATATTTCTACAATTTTATCTCTCCAAATTCTACCCAGAATACCTTCTATAACAATATATGGGGGATTACTACCCAAAAATCTACAAATCACAGTGCTATCCCTAGATCCAATACCCTCAACTACCTCCACATTTGATATTCTACCCATCAGCACACCCTCAATTTCAATTAAGGGATAGAACTTTACCCTATTCGTGGGTTGATCTTCAAACAAAGTCGTCCATGGTTTGTGCTGGCTCAATTTCTCTTCAACACATTCTCCCCAGCTCTTGCTACTGTTCTCTAGCTCAATTCTAAAGTCCTCGATCTTGTTTCCAAACCGATCTCCTGATTTTGACTTAGACTTCCTTCCTTCTGCATATTTTCTTCCATTTTTTTCAGTTTAATGCCCTTCCTTTCAGTCTCTGTTGGTGTGACCATAGATCACAATAATCCTCTTCAATTGTTCTTCCCTATTTTTCCTCAATTTCAATTGAATTTCCTTCTGTACTATCTCCATTTCTCGACCTCCAATCTGTTTCTCCCTCACATTTTTCTCCTTCCCTAATACTCTCTGTGACTGCCTCTTCTTTCCCCCCAATTTTCCCATGGCAGATTCACCGTTGAAATCAGTTCGATCGGATTGAGCAGTTTCTCACCCAGAGTGTGTGAATTTTGCCAACAGTAAGAGAGAGACACCTTGACCTAGCAGCTCTTTTTTTCCAATTAATATCTTTACTTGTGTACTTTTGAAAATAATAAAAAGTTGATATTGTGAAAATAGGTGTTACTTCAACTCTAATAAGATCCCACGAGATAGTATATTATCTTATATATTATTCAAAATTTATTTTTCTAATTAACCTATTTTGACTAAATAAATAGTTTTTATGCAAATAAAGTTGGGACAGAGGGAGTACTATGAATTAAACTATCTAAAACACATTTTATTTTTAATTCCATAACTGAACTTAAAGTAAGCTGAACTGTTTATGGACTTTTTTTTTACATTGTAGTGAAATTATAACACCTTAGTTTGGAAGTGCACCTAAGGCTATAACGTTCTAAATTTACAAAAAAAATTATATGCCTTGAAGACACTGAGAAAGTCAAATATATTAATTGTAAAACAGGTTAGAATTGGCTAGTTATTGACAAAAGTAACTCCAATGGGTTGATTTTCACATCATACTTAGTCTATTTAGTTGTATATCATGAGTAAATAGTTAAGAAAACAAAAAAAAATGGAAAACTCCCTAAATCTTTGCAACCATAGCATATATTACAATAGGAAATATTAAATGTTTATAGGAATTTTACTTTCAATCTGAAACAATTCAGCAATGAGATTAGCTAACTTGGTGATGAGCTTCATTATGAGTGTGTTAACTGTTGCATTCGGCATTATAATTAGCTTGTTTTATATGTTAGATTACTTGTACTAGTTGAATTTTTGTGATAAGGGGTTTATATGACAATGTTTGGTTTTCTTATCTATATCCCGCATTTTGTCAACTTAATCGGTTCGAATAGACATCTTGTATCCATGGGCACTTGATCTTTGATCTGCACCATTATGCATGTTTCAACCAATGCATTTGACATAGTTTTTAGTTGGTGGATTGCTAGTATTAGTTGAGTTTACGTGACAAGGGGTTTAGACGGCTATGTTTGGTTTTCTTGTCCAATCTCACATTTTGTAGACTTAATTGGTACTAATGGACAACTTGTATCCACAGGCTTCTTGATCTTCCTTGTGATAATCTTTAGTAGGTCGCCCGGAGGTACTTTTTGGTTACATTCCATGTGAAGGCCGTTTACAAGGACGATAAAAGAGACAAAAGCATTTCACATTAGAATGATAGATGATGAAGGCCACAAAAATCAATGTGTGGTAGAAAGATATTGAAGCCAAAGATAGGCGGCTTTGGATTTCAAGACGGCCAGTGGAGAAAATGGTGAATCGTGGTCTAAGGAGTGCTTCCTTGTCCGAGAACGATTCAGGAAGAATTAGCCTTCAAGGCTAGTTTCATTGGATTCATCATCTCTAGTACTATAGAATTGACTACTAGAACTCCCAATTCGGACTAACGATTCACATGTGACAAGTAAACGAAGTTCAGCCTATGAAGCACCAATGGCCGGTCATGGACTATGCATGGTCAAGCACTAGCAGCCCGTGACAATCTTCACGGCCCACACTACACAAGAATCCAAGGGTTCCGTTGAGACCTGCACAAGACCATCACAAGACCTTCATGAGGCAAGGCGTTGGGCCGTAAGAAAAGCACCGGGCCGTGAAGCAAGTGGATGAAGAGTTGAAGAATTTGGCTGAGTATGGAGCCGGGCCGTGAAAACCTTCTCGTACCACAAAGAAATTCCTGAGAGAGACCATGTACTATTTGCGACCCGTGAAAACCTTCTTGGGTTGTGAGAACTTCTGAGCAAAAACCATGAACTGTTCACGGCCCATGACAATCTTCACTGACCGTGGCACGAGACCTGCTTGACGTACCGTGCCAAACACCATGACCCACGACTCTGAATGTTCACATATCGCACAAGATCTCATGCCCCGTGCTTGAATGCTTTAGGGACCGTGACATCCATGCCGGTCCGTGAAACCTTGGCGGCTGACCAAGGGTTTTGCTACTTGTGGCCTATTTAGGCCTAGTTTTAGGCCCAATCTCCTACTACTATATATAGGACTCATAGTCTTCTTGTAAACCCTAAGTAGAAAAGGAGCTAGGCATAATGTAGATTAGTTTCTATCTCTATTTTAGAGAGAAGGAATAAGAGAATTTTTTTTCTCATTCCTTCTCTTTTTCTTTTGTCTTCTTTTTTCCTTTCATCTTATTATCTAGATCCATGGCATCTAACCTAATATTATCCATGAATCTAACCTTAGTAGAGTAGCTTAGTGGCTTGGGGATATTTGTATTCATGCTTTGATGATTTCTTCTTGAGATTTAGATTTCCCTATCCTAATGCTTATGAATATTTTTGGTTGAACATATGTTTTCTAAGAATTATAATTTATGCTATGCTATTATTATGATGCACTCATGTATGTATGGTAGTATAAAATCGTGTTAGGATTAATTGCGATCTTGGGAAGTGTTGAAATTGTGGAGTAGGTATGGAACATCGGGGAGATAAGTGCATTCATATCCTTTGACAGAAAATCCTTATATATGTTATACCATGATTCCGATTGAATAGTTGTGCTTGATGTAAATCACATATCGGCCGGTCAATTTGGCAAATACCGGTGGGGGAATAGCCCCTACCTTACCCCGATATATTAGTGTGTTGTATGTATCGAGTAGAGTTGTGCCGACTCTAGAGTCATCACAAGGTGTCTTTTCCTTTGCCTCTCTAGGATGAGGGATTGAGATCCATAATGGAGTGTCTGGGAATATAATGCATCTTAATACATATCCAACGGTTGTGGCCTACATGAGGCAAGCCCTTTTAGGCGGGCATTGATCCTCAAAGCAGGGGTGCATTGGCCTTGGGAGTGAGTGATTAGGAAATAGTCTGCGGTGTCGTAGGTCTAGAGGGCATTGCCTTAAATTAAAGAGACAGTGAGACATAGGCATTGTGGTAAGTACCACGTGTGAAAAACGGAGGGAAATACCTGCCTATCTCCACACTGTGTGATATGAGCATAAGATAGGTTTATAATGAATGAAGCGAAGATAAATGTCATTTATCAAGCATGTTATGCAAATACCCCCTAAGTGTCTATTTATATAGTTGTTTGTTTTATTTCACTCTCATGCTTTGAAGTTATTAGTCGAAGAAAACAAACCCCCCCAGCATGTTTTCATTACTAGGTGTTCCTTTCACTCGTGCAGATTGACGACCCACATGAGGTTGTGTTTTTAATAGTACTTGATCCCTAGCATCATTGTGGACAAACCCATGGCTTGCCACTTACTACCCCTTGATAGCTTGGCAGTAAGAATAGGTGCAAAATATAAATCTTATCTTTTGACCAATAAGCCCTTGGGCTCATGTTTTAATGACAATAGGGTTGGGAGCAGGTTAAAATTTTGGCGCTGCTGCCGAGGATGATCCTCAGTTCAAGTATTAGTTGAGCATAACATGCTAGTGAGAAGCTAGTATTACTTTTATCCTTTTCTTGTTTTTGTTTGTTTGTTGTTTTCTAGAGTAGGTATTTCTTGAGTGCTTGGTTAAAACCAAGGAGTCTTGCACTACGATTCCAAATTTTGTGTGTTTTCTTTGTTAGAGTTTAATTGAAAAGAAAACAAATGTGGGAAAGCACTCAACAGAGGGCACTTTGTAGCGTGTGTCATTTTGACCATCCTATAGAGTGTTTCACAAGGTTGAGTGACTATGGGAGAAGAATGACTCAAAGAGTGATATTTTGGAGGATATGTCATTGCGACCACCCTATGGAGTCTTGCTCTTGGATGAGCGAAATTGAGAGAGAGGTAGGACTTGTTGGTTCCCAAGGCCGATGGGATCAAAATTGTTACTCGTGCCACAACATTTCAAATGTGAGGTTTAGTGGTAACTCGAATTCGTGGTAAAGAAATGCATCGAAAAACCAACACGTTAGATTAGATAGTTGGACTTCACCAATTTACCCAATGCCCCAAAACACATCCCTAGGATTGGTTCCCAAATTGGATTGTGTGGAAGTTTTGCATGCTATAGCTAATGTGACAAAGAGTAGTGATTTACTCCAAGCACAAGTGCTTAACGAGATTAGCGATTTGGGAACTCAACTATTCTCAAGCATTGATAACATTGAAGGGCGAGTGCTTAATTTGATGCATAGGGTAAGCCAACTAGAAACCCAATTTTCGAAAAATGAATCATCCCTTGTTGAATGTTAAGTTTGGATAGATGAATATAAAAGGGGAATGGTTTGTTGAGTGTGAAGAATTCGAGGAAGGGGTAATTATACTAAATTTTCAATATTACATATTTTCACCCTACCTCCACCTACAGAACCTACTCCCGCATTTTTGGAAGCCTTAGAGGAAACCAAGGGGAAGCCAATTGAATATGCTAAGCTTCCAAACCTGTTATTCCCTCTAAGGTTGACTCCTCCCCTACTATATCTTCCTCTTGGAAGATTCTTACCCCATGCTCTTCATTTTTGGTTGTCTAAGGTGATGGGGTACATACCCACACCTTATGGATAATATTAGGGTCATGCCGGGGACCTTAAAAATACGGAGCTTCTTGGGAGGCAACCCAATTTTTGAAAATTTAGATTATTTTTTATATTTTTGGTGCATTTTCCTATTTTTAGCTTTTTTATTTTTGGGACACTATAACACTTGGTGCGCATGTTTGTTTTTTAGGAAGCACATGGTTCTTGGAGGAAGGTGACAACCGGGGAGTCCAACTCATGGACCATGTAGACGTACATGGTTCATAATGCTCAAAATGATGGACAAGGAGGAGAACCAAACCCAAAATTCATAGGGCGTGTAGACGTGCACGGCCCATGAAGCTCACATACATTCCTACACCACTCAATCACCATTTCTTCCCTACCACCACCCTACCACCACCAAAATACCACCCAAAACCCACCTACCCTCGAAACCCTTGAGACACACACATCAAGACCTAAGATGTAACTCTTCATTGTGATTCAGCTCCTTATTCGATTTGTAATGCATGATAGTGGTTATATTGAGCTTTCTTGATTAGAGGTTATGGGTAGTATATTCAGGGTGATGTTATTTTGTTCTTTAAATTCCATGATTATGCCAGCAAGGGTAGATTTTAGTGTTCTTTTTCATTATAAGTGTTTTCCTATTTATTTCCCTTGACGTGTGTTCTTTGATTTTTTATATGCACTGAGGACAATGCAAGTTTTAAGTGTGGGGAAGGGAATTAGATAGCTCTTGTGATTTTTAGTTGTTTTTATGTAGATAATAACTCTTCTAAGGGCATTTTTAAAATTTTGAAAAACAAATTGGCACAATTGAAAAGATAAAAAAAATTAAAACCTGGGCAAGTCTAAAACCCAAAAGGGCACTTGGGTAATATTAGGAAAGCCCGGATATGTCGAAAGGCCTAGGTAAAAGTGAGAGGCTTGGCCCGGTTAGACTTACGAGTCTAGGCAAAAGTGAGAGGCCGTGTGGAAAAAGGTGACAGGTGAGCATGTTTTGTGGGATAAAGCTAGGATTAAAACCTGAAAGGGTTCCTAGGCCAAATGAGAAATTGACAGAAAAAATAAACAAGAAACAAGGTTGACGATACATTGGACTCCTTGGTTGCAACTAGGTTGAGAATCTTGAGTTATCACTATGTTGCAACCAAGTTGACGACTTTTGTATTTCCTTAGTGGACTATTTTGCTCGAGGATTACTCTATGATTTCTTTTAGGAATACTTTGGGGAAAGTAAGCGTGGCTTTATTCCGATCTTTTGACACTTACCTTTTTCCATATACATTAACTTGCTATGGGTTGTTTGGTTTCTTTAGGAACTTAGGGGAGTGTGAGAGTTGTGAGGATTTTCACCTTCTTTGGGTAACTAGGGTAGCTTGGGAATAAGTTGAATGCATTGGCTATT
Source organism: Rubia yunnanensis (assembly GCA_037428765.1). NCBI lineage: Eukaryota > Viridiplantae > Streptophyta > Magnoliopsida > Gentianales > Rubiaceae > Rubia > Rubia yunnanensis. The sequence continues at coordinate 47,517,569 of CM075061.1, read as the reverse complement.
TTTACCTGCTTCATTTTTTCTTTGATTTTATTTACTCGAGGACTAGTAAGGGTTTAAGTGTGGGGTATCTGATCTTCACTATTACGTATGCTTTAACCAATGCACGTGACATATTTTTTAGTTGGTTTTAGTTTTTGGATTTTTAGTATTATTTTGTTTGGTTTTCTTGTCCAAATCCCGCATTTTGTCCACTTAATTGGTACTAATGGACATCTTGTATCCATGGGCTCCTTGATCTTTGTTGTGATCATATTTAATAGGTTGCATGTGGGTACTTTTTTATTACATTCTATGCGAAGGCCGTTCGCAAGAGCGGTAGAAGAGATGAAGGCCATTAACATTAGAATGGTAAAATATGAAGGCCACAAACATCAATGCATGTTAGAAGGAGATTGAATCCAAAGATAGACGGCTTCGGAGTTCAAGACGGCTAAAGGAGAAAATGGTGAATTGTGGTCCGAGTAGTGTTTCCTTAGTATGAGAACGATCCAAGTAGATTTAACCTTCAAGCATGGTTTCATTGGATATGTCTTCTCGAGTACTACAAAATTGACTACTAGAACTTCCAATTCAGACTAACGGTTCACATGTGACAAGCAAACAAAGTTTAGCTAACGAAGCACCAGCTGCCAGTCACGGACCGTGCATGGCCAAGCACCAGGGGCCTGTAACAATCTTCACAGCCCGCACTACACACGAATGCAGGGGTCGGATGAAGACCTGTACGAGACCTTCACGAGGTAAGGTGTCGGACCGTGACAAAAGCACCGGTCCGTGAAGCAATGAGATGAAAAGTTGAAGAATTTGGCTAAGTATAGAGCCAGACCGTGAAAACCTTCACGGACCATAAAGAAATTCCTGAACTAGACCATGTACTATTCGTGGGCCGTGAAAACCTTCATGGACCGTGACAACTTCAGAGCAAAAATCGTGAACTATTCGCGGTCCATGATAATCTTCACGAACCGTAGCACAAGACCTGCTTCATGTACCGCACCAGATACCACAGCTCGTAGCTCTGAATGTTCATAAAACATTCCAGATCTAGCACCCCATGCTTGAATGTTTCACAGACCATGACATTCGTGCTGGTCCTTGAAGCCTTGGCGGTTGACCTTGGGTTTTGCAACCTTCGGCCTATTTTGGGCCTATTTTTAGGCCTAATCTCCTACTACTATATATAGGAGCCACAGTCTTCATGTAAACCCTAAATAGAATAGAAGCTAGGCATAATGTAGATTATTTTCCCTCTATAGTTTAGATAGAAGGAAGAGGAGAATACTTCTTCTCATTCCTTCTCTTTTTCTTTTGTCTTCTTTTTCCTTTCATCTTATTTTCTAGATCCATGGCATCTTACCAAATATTTTCCATAGATCTAACCTTCGTAGGGTATCTTAGTAGCTTGGAGATATTTTTATTCATGCTTTGATGATTTCTTCTTGAGATTTAGATTTCCCTATTCTAAAGCTTATGAATATTTATGCTTGAACTTGTGTTTTCTATGAATTATTATTTATGATATGTCATTACTATGATGCATTCATGTATGTATGGTAGCATCAAATTGTGCTAGGCTTCATTGCAATTTTGGGAAGTGTAGGAATTGTGGAGTAGGTATAAAACACAGGGGAGATGAGTGCATTCATGTCTTTTGAGAGAAACTCCTTGTATGTGTTATAACATGATTTTGATTGGATAGTTGTGCTTGATGTAAATCACATAGCGACTGGTCAATTTGGCAAACGCTGGAGGGGGAATAGCTTCTCCTTACCCCAATAGATTAGCGTGTTATATGTACCGATTAGAATTTTTCCGACTATAGAGTCATCATAGGGTATCTTTTCATTTGCCTCTCTAGGCCTAGGGATTAAGATCAACCGTGGAGTGTCCGGGAATGTAATGCATCTTACTATATATCCAACAGTTGCAACTTACGTGAGGCCATGCCTTTTTAGATGGGCATCATTCCTCTAAGAGGGAGCGTGTTGGCCATAGGAGTGAGTGATTAGGGAAAGGTCTGTGGCATCGTAGGACTAGAGCGCATTGCCTAAAGTTACGGAGACAGTGAAATATGGGCATTGTGGTAAGTACCACATGTGATAGTAAATATATGGCTATCTCTATACGGCGTGACATGAGCATAAGATAGGTTTACAAGTTAATGTGTGAATGAATCGAGGATAGAAGTAATTTATCAAGCATAGTACGCAAATACCCCCCCAAGTGCCTATTTATATATTTGTTTTTTTATTCCACTTTCATGCTTCATAGTTATTGGTTGAAGAAAACCAACCCCCCTGCATGTTTGCATTACTAGATGCTCCTTTTACTCATGCAGATTGACGACCTACACAAGGTTGTGTTTCTAACTAGTACTTGAGCCCTAGCATCCTTGTGGACAAACCTAGGGCTTGTCGCTTACTACCCCTTGGTAGCTTAGCAGTAAGAACAAATACAAAATATAAATCTTATCGTTTTACCAATAAGCCCCTCGGCTCGTGTTTTAACGACAACCGGGTCAGGGGCATGTCAAAGTTTTTTCACCGCTACCGGGGATTGTCCTCTCCTCAGTTCAAGGATTAGTTAAGCATAACATGTTCGTGGGTAGCTAGTATTGCTTTTATCCTTTTCTTTTTTTTTGTTTGTTTTGTTTTGGAGTAGGTATTGCTTGAGTTCTTGGTGAAAATTGAGGACTCTTGCACTACGATTCCTAATTTTGAATATTTTCTTCATTAGAATTTAATTGAAAAGAAACAAAATGTAGGAAAGCACTCAACATAGGTCACTTTTTTAGGGTGTGTCATTGTGATCATCCAATAGGCTATTGCCCAAGGTTAAGTGACAACGGGAGAATAATGGCTCAAAGAGTGAGATTTTTTAGGATATGTCATTGCGATCACCCTACGGAGTCTTGATCTTGGATGAGCAAAATTGAGAGAGAGGAAGGAGTTGTTGGTTCCAAGAGCTGATGGGATCAAGATTGTTACTCATACCACAACTTTCCAAATTCAAGGTTTAGTTGTAACTCGAATTTTTTGTTTTGAAATGCACCGGATAACCAACACGTTGGGTTAGATAGTTGGACTTCACCAATTTAGCCAATGCTCCAAAAACCAATCCCTAGGATTAGTTCCCAAATTGGATGGTGTGGAAACCTTGAAAACTACAACTAATGTGATCAAAAGTAGTGATTTACTCCAATCACAAGTGCTAAGCGAGATTAGCAATTTGGGAACTAAACTATTCCCAAGCATTGATAAAGTTGAAGGACAAGTGCTTAATTTGATGAATAGGGTGAGCCACCTAGAAACCCAATTTTCCAAAAATTAACCATCCCTAGTTGAATTTTAAGTTTTTATAGATGAATATAAAGGGAGTGGGGAATGGTTTGTTGAGTGTGAAGAATTTGAGGAAGGGGTAATTATACTAAATTTTCCATATTATATATTTTCACCCCTACCTCCACCTACGGAACCTACTCCCACATTTTTTAAGCCTTAGGGGAAACCAAGGGGAAGCCAATTGAATATGCTAAGCTTCCAAACTCGTTATTCCATCTAAGGTTGACTCCTCCTCTACTATATCTTCCTCTTGGAAGATTCTTACCCCCATGCTCTTCATTTTTGGTTGTCTAAGGTGATGGGGTACAAACCCGCGCCATATGGATAACATTAGGGTCTTGCCGAGGACCTTAAAAATACTGAGCTTCTAGGGAGGCAACCCAAGTTTTAAAATATTAGATTAGTTTGATATTTTTGGTGTGTTTTCCTATTTGTAGCTTTTTGTTTTTGGGACACCATTACATTTGGTGTGCATGTTTGTTTTTTTGGAACCATATTGTTCTTGGAGGAAGGTGGACAATCGAGGAGTCCAACTCATGGACCATGTAGACATATATGGTTTGTGGCGCTCAAAATTGTTGACAAGGAGGAGAACCAAACCCCAAATTCATGGGGTGTGCAGACGTGCACGACCCATGAAGCTCACATACTTTCTTCACTATTCAATCACCATTTCTTCCCTACCACCACCAAAATACCACGTAAAACCTATGTACTCTCGAAACCCTTAAGACACACACATCGAGACCTAAGAGGTAACCCTTCACTGTGATTAAATTTCCTTATTCAATTTGTAATGCATGATAGTGGTTAGATTGAGCTTTCTTGATTAGAGGTTATGGGTAGTATATTGAGGGTGATGGTAGTTTGTTTTTTACATTCCATGGTTATGCCAGCAAGGGTAGATTTTAGTATTCTTTTTCATTATAAGTGTTTTCCTATTTCTTTCCCTTGACATGTGTTCGTTAATTTTTTGTATATGCATTGAGAACAATGCAAGCTTTAAGTATGGGGAAGGAGATTAGATAGCACTTACGATTTTTAGTTGTTTTTATGTAGCTAATAGCTCTTCTAAGAGTATTTTGAAAATTTTGAAAAAGAAAATAAAAAATATTGAAAAAAAAAACTTAAAACCTGGACAAGTCAAAAACCCAAAAGGGACACTTGGATAACATTAGGAAATGCCCTGATAGGTCAAAAGGCCTAGGTAAACGGGAGAGGCTTGTCCCGGTTAGACTTATGAATCTGGGCAAGAGTGAGAGGCTGTGCAGAAAAAAGGTTGGAGGTGAGCACCTTTTGTGGGATAAAGCTAGGATGAAAACCCAAAAGGGCTCCTATGCAAGATGATAAAAATTGAGAGAAAAAAAGAAAAAAGAAACAAGAAACTAGGTTAACGATACATTGGACTCCTTGGTTGCAACTAGGTCGAGAATCTTGAGGTATCCCTATGTTGCAACCAAGTCAACGGCTTTTGGATTTCCTTGGTGGAATGTTTTGCTTGAGAATTACTCTTTGATTGCTATTGGGACTACTTTTGGGAATGTAAGCTTGGCTTTATTATGATCTTTAGTCACTTTTCTTTTTCCATACACATTTACTTGCTGTGGGTGGTTTAGTTGCTTTAGGAACTTTGGGGAGTGTGAGAGTTGTGAGGATTTTCACCTTCTTCGAGGAACTAGAGTAGCTTGGGAATAAGCTGAATGCATTGGCTATTTTTGCATGTTGTATTCTGCTTTAACATTTTTCTTTGATTTTATTTACTTGAGAACAAGTACAGGTTTTAGTGTGGGGAGTTTGATCTACACCATTCCACATGCTTTAACCATTTCATTTGACAAAGTTTTTTGTTGGTTTTAATTGGTGGATTGATAGTATTAGTTGAGTTTACGGGACAAGGGGTTAAGATGTCCATGTATTGTTTTCTTGTCTAAATCCCGGATTTTGTCCACTTCATTGGTACTAATGGACATCTTGTATCTACTGGCTACTTGATCTTCTTTGTGACCATCTTTAGTAGGTCGCCTGTGGGTACTTTTTGGTTACATTCTATGTGAAGGCCGTTCGTAAGAGCGGTAGAAGATTGAAGGTCATTTGAAAGGACGGCAGAAGAGATGAAGGCCATTCACATTAAAATGGTAGAAGATGAAGTCCAAAAACATCAATGGATGGTTGAGAGAGATTAAAGTCAAAGATTGGCGGCTCGGAGTTCAAGACGGCCAAAGGAGAAAATGATTAATCGTGGTCCAAGGAGTGTTTCCTTAGTCCAAGAATGATCCAAGAATAATTAGCCTTCAAGAATGGTTCCATTAGATTTTTCTTCTCAAGTACTACAAAATTGACTACTAGAACTCCTGATCCAGACTAACGGTTCACCCATGACAAGGAAACAAAGTTCAGCCAACGAAGCACCAGCGATCGATCACGGATCGTGGATGGTCAAGCACCAGTGGCCCGTGAAAATCATCACGACCCGCACTACACAATAATCCAAGGGTTCCATAATGACCTGAACGAGACCAGCATGAGACCTAAATGAGGCAAGCATCAGGCCGTGAAGCTAGGGGATGAAAAGTTGAAGAATTTCACTAAGTATGGAGCCGGGACATAAAAACCTTCATAGACCGTGAAGAATTTCTTGAATGTAACCATACACTATTCAAGGTCTGTGAAACCATTCATGGACCGTGAGAACTTCTGAGCGAAAACAGTGAACTGTTCGCAGTCCATGACAATCTACAAAGATCGTGGCACAAGATCTGCTTCATGTACCGCACCAGATACCACAGCCCGCAGCTCTGAATTTTCATGGACCGCTCCACATCTCACGCCCCATGCTTGAATGCTTCACAGATCATGACATCCATTCCTGTTTGAGAAGCCTTGGCGGCTGACCTAGGGTTTTGCTACCTTTGGCCTATTTTGGGCCTATTTTAAGGCCTAATCTTCTACTACTATATATACGAGCCATGGTCTTCTTGTAAACCCTAAGTTGAAAAGAAGCTAGGCATAGTATAGATTAGTTTCTCTCTCTAGTTTAGAGAGAAAGAAGAGGAGAATACTTCTTCTCCTTCCTTCTTTTTTTCTTTTTTCTTATTTTTCCTTTCATCTTATTTTCTAAATTAATGGCATCTAACCTTTGTAGAGTAGCTTAGTAGCTTAGGGATAATTTTATTCATGCTTTGATGATTTCTTCTTGAGATTTAGATTTCCCTATCTCAATGCTTAGGAATATGTGTGCTTGAACTTTCCCCTTCCTTTTCTCTAAACTAGAGAGAGAATCTAATCTACATTATGCTTACCTATATTCTACATAGGATTTAGTTGAATAATAACGCTCCTATATATAGTAGTAGGAGATTGGACCTAAATATAGACCCCAAATAGGCCAACTTAGGTAAAAACTCTAGTCACCTTTTCCCTCTTGTCCCTGAACCTTTCTTGAATAAACTGCTCAAATCCATGAATCTTCTGGAGATGAATTCTAGTGTGTTGGAAAGAGCTCATAAATTTTTTAAAAAAGATCTCGATATGTAGTAGAGGAAAATTGGATGAAAATTGAGAGAGTTTTGGCCAAAATGGTCAGCCGCTAAGGTTTCACGAAGCGGTACAGATGCCACAGTCCGTGAAGCATGCAAGCACGTGGCGCCAGATCTAGCATGGCCCATGAGCATTAATCGTCACGGGCCATGGGGGTTTTCACGGACCGCTAGTAGTAAGTTTTTTTGCTCAGAAGTCTGCTCATGGTCCGTAAAGGATTTCACGGACTGGCTCCATACTTGGCCAAATCATGAATTTTCATCTCCTTGCTTCATGGCCTGATGCTTTTGTCACAGCCCGACGCCTTTTCCTCATAAAGGTCTCATGTAGGTCTTCATGGAACCCCTGGAACTCTTGTGTAGTGTGGCTCGTGTGCTTTTTCACAGGCTGTTGGTGCTTGACCATGAGTGGTCCATGACCTGCCGCTGGTGCTTCATCGGCTGAACTTTGTTTGCTTGCTATGGGTGAACCGTTAGTCCGAATAGGTAATTTTAGTAGTCTATTTTGTAGTACTCAAGAAGTCAAATCCAATGAAACCATTCTTGAAGGCTAATTCTTCCTAGATCATTCTTGAACTAAGGCAACACTCCTCGGACCACGATTCACTATTTTCTGCTTTGGCCAACTTGAACTTCGAAGTTGCCTATCATTGGCATCAATTTAGTTCTACCATACATTAATGTTTGTGGCCTTCATCTACTACCATTCAAGTATGAATGACCTTCAAATCTTCTACCCTTAAAAATAAATGACCTTTGCAAGAATGTAATGTAACAAATAGCATTCACACGCGACCTACTAAAGGTACTCATAATGAAGACCAAGGAGCCCGTGAACACGATATGCCAAAAATCACTGATTAAGTAAACAAAATGTGGGATTTAGAATAGAAAACCAAAAATTCTTTCATTTAAAGAAGCATAAGATTTATTGTGTACAATAAATTCGTAATATTACTCGTGATGTTCCGCTGCATCAAACTTCATAGAAACTGGTGTTGAAAATCCATATATAAGGCTAAAACAAGTATCAAAATCAAACAAAACCAACCTATTTATTCATACTCAAGGAATTAGTATTAATCCTATTCCATTCAAATTTTGGACTATCCTCTTCTCTCTCATCCACCTTTCCCTTTCTGAAATTTGCTTTCTACTGTAGCGACAAAAAACGGTCACATTACCGCTGCTAACGGCTCTCTCTCGCCTATCGAGAGAGTTACTCCATTGATTGGAATCCATGGCGGATGAAACAACAACCTCTAATGCCAAATCATTCATCGCAGCCCTTCAATCAAAAACTCCTCCACTCCTATCAGCCCTACCAAACAATCCAGAGATCAACCCAAAATCTGAACACCTCGGTGAACCCACCTGTCTATACTCGGATGATGATATATCCACACTTTCGGCTCACTATACGAATGCTCTTGTTGGTAAATTCACCAAGGGAAGATTATCTATGGACCAGCTGGAAGGAACCTTCAAGACAGTAGGTTTCTCCGGGAAATACCAATTGGGGTCGCTTGACTACAAGCACATACTGATCCGCTTCAAACTCCCAAATGACTATCAACGCTGCTGGATCAAAGGAATGTGGAGTTTCAACGGAGTTCACATGAAGATACTCAAATGGTCGCCAGACTTCTCCACACAAAAGGAATCGCCGATTGTCCCAATATGGTGCACAATCAGGGAAGTTCCCCTTTACTATTACAATACTTCATCTATAGAGGCTATTGGAAATAGTATAAGCAATTTCATCAAAAAGGATTTAGCTACTGAGATGCTAACTAGGCCATCAGCTATCATGCTCTGTGTGGAGATAGACCTCCAGAAACCCCTAAATTAGTTCATTAGGTTAGGTTCTGTCTCTAACAATAGGAAATATACCATTGAGTATGAGGACATACCCCTGTATTGTGAAAATTGTGCTAAATTGGGACACTCATTGAACCAGTGTAGAGCTCTAGGCCAAAATAATACAGCTCCACATTGGCTACCCACAGGGAACAGATTTGAAAAGATACCTAACATGGCCAATAAACCACAACCTACAAACAGCTACCAACTCAAAGAGCAGTTAGTGCATCAAAAAGCCACTACAAACCCTACACTGCAACCATCCTCTTACAAGCCCAAGTCCATGGAAATTATCCCCGCCAGAAACAGAACACAATAAGAAATTAGTCCTGTAAGGAACATAACACATTCACCCCATCCCTCCCTGGCTCTTGACCTCACAGACTCTCCCCATGCTGTTCCAGATTCACCTACCACAGATTTGATCAATGCAACAGCATAACCAAGCCAAAAAAAGACCCCCAAAATTTATGCTAAAGATGATATACAGATAGGGTCCCAAAAGCTTAATTTTAAAAATTCTCTTACACTAATCCCCCACTTTCTCAATTTGGAAAATACAAATTCCCCCTCTCGGAAATTTCATTTGTGGCACCAATGTTGCGAGATGCCACCAATCTATAGCAGTTGCGATAGAAAAGAACAGACCAGATGTTAAGGAATTAGAATATTCTTACCATAATACTTGTAGATGTAATTGTATTCTATTACCTTTTCCTACCTTGTATAGGTATCATGTACTACTATATAATATCCAGAATTCATGAATACAGACACACAATTATTAACCTTATTTCTATATGGTATCATAGCCTAAAACCCTGAAACCTTAAATAGAAAATTTCCGCTGAAATTCTGAGCTCCCGCCAGATCCACCGCACGTGCCATCACTGCTGCTCTGCCTTCTCGCCGCACCGGTCCACGCCGCCCCTGGTTTCACCAGTCATCCGCAACTCTACAACCCTCACGCGCCGCCGTTAGTTCATCACGTCGGTGTGTCCTGTCGATCTGATCTGTTGTCGATTATTGTACATGCTGGTGATCTGTACCTTATTTTACACTATGTCTACCCCTGAAGAACAGTCTCATGTTGATACTGCACCCGAGGTTTCGAATCTTTGAGATATGAGTGGTTATGATGTGATTGCAACTTTGCTTCAGCAGTTACAGTTGCAATCTGGCCCTCGGACTGCCTTACCTATTGGTCATGTGTCGACTGATCCTTACTTTATTGGTTCTGGCGATGGTCCAAGTTTACAACTTATACCGAACACGCTGAAAGGTCACGAAAATTACATTGAACGGTCTGACGCGATTTGCCGCGCATTCCATGCTAAGAACAAGATTGGGTTCATTGATGGATATATTACCAAACCCCAGGATGGTCTTCCTGATGCTGTTGATTGGCCTGGGGTTAATGTTATCCTTGTTTGCTGGATCTTGCAAACCCTGGATCTGGTGTTGAGATCTTCTACAAGCTCGTTTTCCACAGTTAAGGGTCTGTGGGATGACCTGAAGGCACAATTTATTCTTGCCGATGGTATGAAGGTTTTGCAAATGCAAGAGGCTATTCAGAGTTACAGGCAAAATAGTCAGTCCATCGATATTTACTTTGCTCAACTGAAGAAGTTGTTTGCAAATTATCACTCCATGCGGCCTCCCCTAGTTTTTGCCTGTGAAGAGAGCAAGGCATTATGCCATTGCAATATTTCTGCAAAAGTCTTCCAAGAAAGAGAGAAAGATTTGATCTATCGATTCATCTCTTACCTCGACGAAGGTTTTCACACCTTGCGGTCACATATTATAAGCATTGATCCAATGTCATCTATCATGAAAGTGTATGCCCTTGTTGCTCAAGAGGAGAATCATAAAGCTGTCATTCGAGTTTGTGAGCCTTCTTCTAACTCCATGGCTTATGCTGCCCAACGTTCACCACCTAAAAGTTCTTCGCCAGTTGTTCTTTCTACATCTGACTGCAAGAATCTTGTTTGTACACATTGTCGTCGCAAGGGTCATGATAAGGATACCTGTTTCCAGATACATGGTGTACCAAAATGAATCAAGGAGATGAAGGAGAAAGCTGGAACCACCAAGAAAGCGGTGCCAGCTTCCCGAACGTCCTCCACCACCGCCAGTTCCAGAGGTGCTACCGCGGCCATCCCTCTCCCATCACCGTTCGCTGGCTCAGCCACGTCGCCGCCCAGTCTAGTGGTGGCGGCTTCCTCTGGCCGTGTCCCTACCTGATTTGACTTTGTTCCTGCTCTGTATGATGACCAATGGAGCACAACCATGCAGTTATTTAATTAGTTTAATTATCTTACTGACAATGAGTTTGGTAAGCCTACTTTACCATGGATACTTGATTCGGGAGTCTCATATCGCATGAATGGTGACAAAGGTTCTCTTACTGATCTTACTACTACTATTGATACTATGAATGTCATTTTACCTGATGGCTCGGTGTCATCAACAACTCAATATGGTTCTATTTGCTTTGGTGGTGTTACTCTACCTCATGTTTTATATATACCTACATTGCGGTGCAATTTGTTAGAATGTTCTAGATTGTTATCTACCCTGAACTGTCTAGCTTTGTTTACTGAAAATTATTGCATTTTACAGACAATTAGTATGAGGAAGTGATTGGCATGGGTGAACAGAAAGGGGGGCTATTTTGGCTTCGTCTGCTAGATACTCGTGTTTATCGTCCTATCCTGCAGTCTCTTCCGATCTTCTTCTGACTTATGGCACAGCATTTTGGACATTCTTCCTCCATGGTGTTGTCTTCTATTTCTTCTATTGACTTTGGCACTAATAAAAATTATGTTCCTTGCTCTATATGTCATAGAGCAAAATAGACTAAACATAGTTTTCCATTGAGTTCTACAAATGCTACAACATTGTTTTAATTAATTCATTGTGATGTTTGGGGACCTTATCGAACATCATCTTCTAGTGGTGCATTTTATATTTTGACTATAGGTGATGATTATTTCCGAACTGTTTGGGTTTATTTATTAATAGATAAATCTGAAGTAGCTTCTAGATTTTTAGAATTTAGTGTCTTAGTGAAGAACCAGTGGGGCCGAACAATTCAACGAGTTTAGGCTGATAACGGCACTGAATATTTGCCTTTGCGATCTCACTTTACTGCATTTTGGATCTTCTTTGAGACATCTATAGTTGACACACCGCAACAGAATGGTCAAGTTGAAAGAAAGCATCGCCATTTACTCAATGTGACATGTGCTTTATGGTTCCAAGCCAGTCTTCCTATTGAATTTTAGGAAGAATGTGTTCTTACTGTTGCTTACCCGATTAACTGAACACCAACACAGCATCTCAACGGTCGCACTCCCTTTGAGTTGCTCTATGGGCAAGCTCCAAATTACTCATCATTAAGAGCTTTTGGATGCTTTTGTTTTACTGCTCATGTTCCAAGATATCGTGACAAGTTTGCACCAAGAAGTTAGCGGTGTTTGTTTCTTGGTTATCCTGCAGGAAAGAAAGGCTATTGCTTTTTTTGACTTGGAATCCCTTGTGATCTTTACCGGTAGGGATACCGATATTTTTGAAGACCAGTTCCCATATTCTGTAACTCCGACTTCTGCTTCTTCCGACGAACCCGGCAGTGCCACCACATCACCTCCGATTTCCTCCTCCTTACTGCCGGAGTCACACAGAATTTTTATTCCGCCATCCACTGTCGGTTAGTTATTGCTGGCCACTGCCAATCCTTCACCGCTGGCCCACCACCATCCATCGGTTATCAGTTGCTGCCGACTGCCACCGGTCCATCACTGCCATCCGTCACCACTCGTACGCCACTGTCCGCCGTCGGTCAGCCGCCGCCCGTCACCGGTGATTCACCGCCAGTCACCGATGGTCATTCACCTTCGGCATCTACTTTACCGGCTTCTCTGGTTTCGGATGGTTCCGCTACCGAGTTTCCACCTACCAGACAGAGTGTTCGACCTCACTGACTGCCGTCTTACTTGGTAGATTACGATTGTGATGATTATGCATGTGCTCTTACTACTGAAGACCCCCCCTCCGACTATGTTCCATCATGCGTCATCACTTTCCTCAGGTGTTCTTTATCCTCTTACTGAGTATGTAAACTATGATAATTTTTCTAGTATGCATTATGGATTTTTGGGTGTTGTAACGTCTAGTGCAGAACTCACTACTTATTCTAAGGCTTCCTGGCATGCTCATTGGCGAGCTGCTATGACAGAAGAACTTATTGTGCTAGAACGCAATCAGACATGGACTTTGGCTCCTCTACCTTTAAATAAAAAGGACATTGGGTGCAAATGGGTCTACCGGATGAAGTTTCAGTCTGATGGTACTATTGAAAGTCATAAGGCACACCTAGTTGTTCTTAGAAATCGCCAAGTGGAAGGAATTGATTATACTGAGACCTTTGCTCTGGTTGCAAAGATGAGTTCTGTTCGTTTATTCATATATGTTCCAGTTATTCGTGGTTGGGAACTGCATCAGATGGATGTCCATAATGCTTTCATGCATGGTGATTTTCATGAGGAGGTGTTTATGCGACCCCCACCTGGCTATGCTGTGCCACATGGATAGGTTTGTCGCCTTCAGAAATCTCTTTTTGGTCTTGGTCAGGCTCCTAGAAATTGGTTTGCTAAATTGGCTCAGGCTTTACGAGCATTTGGATTTGTTCAGAGTAAGGCCGATTGGATCAGTTTCTTTACATGTTCTGGTTTACATGGATGATTTGGTTATAGCAGGTAGTTTTTCTTTGCCTTCTCTGAGTTCAAAAAATACTTAAGTTCCAGTTTTCATATGGAAGATCTTGGTTTACTTAAGTATTTTTGGGGCATAGAGATTGCTAGAAGACCGAAGGGGATGTTTGTTTCGTAAAGGAAATATGCTTTGGACATTTTATCAGACATTGGTTTATCTGCCTCTAAACCGACTGACTTTCCGATGGAACAAACGGCATGATTTGGTACGTGTTGAAAGTCCAGCCTACCATAACCCGAAGCAGTATCGACGCCTGGTTGGGCATCTGATATACCTGACTATTAGTCTCCCTGAACTTAGTTATTCAGTCCATACTCTTGCGCAATTCATGAAGTCCCCTTGTGTTCCTCACTGGCAAGCTGTTGTTCGTGTGTTGCACTACCTGAAGAGTCATCCTGGTCAAGGTGTATTTCTCTCTTCTCGCAGTACGTTACAATTGACTGCTTACTGTGATTCAGATTGGGCTGCATGCCCGATTACTCGACGTCTGGGAGGTCATCACCGTGCAGCTCAAAGTTAAGATTTTTAAGCCCTTTTTGCTTACTATCTACAACTAAGTAGATAGCGGCAAGTCGGGGTCGTCCACGAAGAAGGGAGATTTTCTCAAGCATTTAAGCACAAATGGTTGATATTAGGCTAGGAGTAGATATATATATATATATATATATATATATATATATGTGTGTGTGTGTGTGTGTGTGTGTGTGTGTGTGTGTGTGCATATATAAGCATGTGAATGGGGTTGTTTGGTGGTCCTAAGTTATGAAAGTTAAAAGACAAGACAACTAGCAAAGTAAAGAAACTATGCTAAATCATCAAACAAAACTAAGAAAAAGGGTTTTAAAACCACAAAAGATAAAACCTCGGGGGCAATCGATATCCACTTCCAAATCTAATGTAGATCATTGAACCATTCACTCATCCTATCACAATTGTTATCTATGGAGAATTCTAATGGAAGATCAACATTCATTCCTTCTTAAGAGTAATTTGCAAAGACAAACAACGACCATTTGCAAACCTCATTGATGATCACCCTAAACAAACAATGATCATAGGTGTATTTCATCAATGGAATTATACATTAAGGGTCATAGATTAGACAACGACAAGCATTCTACCAAAGACATAGCCATTTAACCAAACATAGCATTCATTAGGCTAAACCTAGAACAAACCACATTCAAGATTTAATCTGTCATTGCATCTATAGGATAAATATGAGAACAATCCACATTAACATACTTATCTAGCAAGAATCACAACACATTATGCACAAGAAATTCTAAGTTCATATTCCTAGATTTTCATGCAAAGGAGCTAAGGAATTCGTCACTTTCCTAACACCATAACACTTCAATCATACAAACACTTCCTATTCTCAAAAAACACGTGGCATAAATGAAGTGAAACATAGCATTAAGAACACATGAATGTTAAATAATAAAGGCTTCAAGAACAAATGACAAAATCTATTCACTACTTCCACTAATCATGCATTTACAAAAGATTAGCCGAGAACAATAGACATTCATTGACTTCTCTCATTTGCTACCTAAAATAAACATGACAACGAATTCAACTTCATTACATTCATCTAATAGTAATCAACACATCAACATCATTAAGAAGCTCTAGCTCATGCTCTTGGATTCCACATTAAAAGAGGGGAGAATTAGCTAGTTTCTCCCAACCCTAACAAGTAATCATACAAGCAATTCATATACTCAAGCTTCCAACAACATCAATGCCATTAACAATTCACATTCAAAGCTCAATAAATGCACAATAGAAAAAGCACCAAATATATATATATATATATATACATATATATATATATATATATATATATATATATATATATATATATGGTTCGTACTACATAGAAATGGAAGCTTCAATCCATTGCTCCCAAGATAAACCAAGCTAGACAATTAAAGGGCATGATTAAATTACAAAAACTAAGAAAAGAAAGAAAGAAAAACTAGGGTTTGAACCTAGAAAAATGCAGGAAGAAGAGGCAGGATTCGTGTTCTTTGAAGAGGAGAGGATAAGGTGAGTATTTATAGTAAAAAAAGCAAGAAGAGTTTTTGACCACTCAACCATCGTGAGCCGCGACGACCTCGCGACGGACTCCAAGTCCAGCACCATTTTTTCTTTCTCCTTTTTGTTTCATATCCTCCTCTTCTCTTCACTTCTTCAATTCTTCAAATCTTCAAAAGCTCAATTACATGTTTTCAAATCTTCAAAGGTATTCTTCAAAGTGTTCAAACAAATTACCTTTCCACACAAAATTCTCTAGAAAAGTAATAAAAGCGTAAAAGTTTCTTCTATCCCTCCTTAGAGAACTTCAAGGCAGAATGTCTCAATTACAGCATAAAAGTATACAAAAGTGAATCCTAAAAGTCATAATATAACCGTATAAAATGGGCACATCAAATCTCCCCGCACTTAAACCTTACTCGCCCTCGAGTAAGAAAAGATTGAAGCACACGAAGGAATTCATATGTCCATATCCTAAACTAATATTCCCCCAATCAAAACCTCACAAAAAACTCTCAATATCATAAATCCCAAAATCAAAGCTCAAATGAGAATTTTTTCACACACACAACCCCAATTCCTAAATCTAACCAAACCTACCACTTATCAATTCACTACCCATAAAAAGTGTCTCAAAGTCCCGAATTGATAATCCCAAAGTCCAATGATACAAAATGAAGTTAGAACAATAGAGGGGGCTTAAACACATACTTCACCAAATGTCAATATATCAACCAAAACGAAGTATAAAAGAATCCGGAATTTCACACACATACTTTGCTTTTCAACCCACTAAGTTACCCAATCCCAAGAGGTCTAAAGATGTTGAGCTACCCGATCCATCCATATGACAACTGCAACCTTATGACTGCAACGCCGGAAAATGAGTAAAATCATAACATTTTTTCTTTTTCTCTCTTTCTCTCATTTTGCCTAGGAGCCCTTTCAGATTTTCATTCTAGCTACACATTATATTTCTTTGGCTCACATCTCACATTTTTCTATACATTTTGGCCTCTCATTTTTCCTAGGTCACCCTCTCTGGTTTTCGACATATCCGGGCCCCCAATGTTGCCTAAGTTGCCCTCTCGGGTTTTCAACTTATCGGGTTTTCTTTTCTTTCTACTTTTTTCATTTTCTATTTTTTTTCAATTTTTTCTTTCTTTTTCTCATGTTTTACCAATCAAAAGTAGCAAAAATACATTCCAAATGAAGCTAGCATGCATGTGAGTCCTCTAACCCCTCCCCACACTTAAAACATAACATTTCCCTCAATGTAAACATGTAAGGCAAGAATAATAAAACTCAAGGTAAGAGGTAGAGTGACACCCATTTCTCCACATAGTCGCCGGTGGTATGGCACAATCCAATGTACTTGTATATACTCGGTCTCAAAATTGGCTTTGGAGCCAGAAGTGGGAGCAAAAGTTTCATAGAAGAACTCACCCCTTGAGCAAAACATTGTCTCCTTGGCGTCATTTGATCAAGACTAACACCACAAAGAACAACATCAAATTCACAAGTACATAAGGATTTGTAATACTAGGTTTAGCATCAAGAGTTAATAACCAGAATATTATCAAAGAACAACCAATCGATCATGAAATTACCACTATAAGATGTCCAATAAAAATATCCAACATATATCGACACATATCCATGCATCATTATAAAACATAGCAATTAAAAACTCATTGATGTAGTCGGTATACTACAATCAACAAATATACTATAAAGATGCAAGAATTTTTATATGTCAATATATGTGAGATGGTGGAGGAATGAGAGGATGTGTGGTTGTTCTTGGGAGTATTTGGTGGAGAAGAAGGAAGGATTATGCAGTGTTTAAGCTCAACTAAAATTTTGGATTTTTCATCGCGACTCGCGACAGCACTGGTCGCTACTCACGATGCAGCGTCTCGAGTTGAGGGATTTTGGCCTTGAGAACATGAGGTCTCAAGGGTATGATGCACTTTTGGGCTAAGGTTGAGTTGAGGGAATGTACCCTCAAGGACCCAAGGTCTCCAGGGCTTCAGCTCGAGATGAGGGATTGCAGTCTCGAGGACCGGAGGTCTCGAAGACTTCAGCTCGAGTTGAGGGATTGCAGCTTCGAGGACCGGAGGTCTCAAAGAATTTAGCTCGAGTCGAGGGATTTTAGCCTCGAGGACCTGAGGTCTTGAGGGGTTCAGCTTAAGTTGAGGGCTTGTGGCCTCGAGGGCCCGAGGTTTCAAAGACTTCAGCTCGAGTTGAGGGATTGCAGCCTCAAGGACCCGAGGTCTCGAGGGCTTCAGCACGAGTCAGATTGCAGCCTCAAGGACCCGAGGTCTCAAGAACTTCTGCTCGAATAGAGGGCTTGTAGCCTTGAGAACCTGAGGTCTCGAGGGTCTGATGCATCGAGGGCTTCGATTCAACTCGAGAAATGAAGTTCTTTCACGTTCGGCTCGAGCCAAGGACTTTGCAGCATTGAGGTCTTGAGGGGATGATGTCTCGAGGGCTGGTCTTGAGAACTGGCCTCAAAAGGGTGATGGACTATCAAGTTCTGCTCGAGTTGGGGCTTGCTGCCTCGAGATCTCGAGGGGATGATGTCTCAAGGGTTGGTCTCGAGGACCTGAGGTCTCAAGGGCTGATGGACTTTCAAGTTCTGCTCGAGTCGAGTGCTTGATGCCTTGAGGTCTTGAGGGGATGATGTCTCGGGGGTTGGTCTCGAGGGCTGATGGACTTTCAAGTTCTGCTCGAGTCAAGGCCTTGCTACCTCGAGGTCTTTAGGGGATGATATCTCAAAGGTTGGTATCGGGGCTGATGGACTTTCAAGTTCTGCTCGACTCGAGGTCTCGAGTGGATGCTGTCTCGAGGACATGTTGGTCGCGACTCACAGAAAGTGGTGGTTGGGGGCTGTTTTTTTAGCACGAAACTTCTGATCACATTGTGACTTGCGATGGTCCATCGCGAGGTCATCGTGAGGTATTCGGGACTCGGGATCAAAAGACCTCCCAGCACTTAGAAAGAATTCGATCTTTTCTCACCTACATTCTAAGATTTCTTCCCTTTCTCATGGATTTCATTCCTTCATCTCCTCCAATACAATGCATTTCACTTTGCTACAAAATCACATAAAAACACACTGTGAAAAAGAACAAGACAAAATAACAAAAACTAAACAACAAAAACCAAAACAAAAGGCCAAGTTTATTTATGTCGTCGGCACGACAAAGCTCCGTATATTTAAGGTCATTGACATGACCCTAATGTTATCCATATGGTGAAAGCTTGAACCCCTTCACCATGAGTATCCAAAAGTAGAGAGGTGGGGGTACAAAAATTTCAAGAGGAAAGTCTTGTTGAGGTGGAGATGGTTTAAAGGGAGTTGGGTTGTTAGGAGGCTTGGGATAGTCTTTTGGCTCCTCTCTTATCTCCCTAAAAACTTTCGAAAATGGTGGAGTTGGTTCAATAGGTAAGGGTAGGGGTGACGATGCAAATGAATGTAGCACAATCACCTCTTCCTCCTTTTTATCATCCTTAACAACAAACTCCTCATCCCCTTCGAACTCAAGATCATTTCCCATGGTGACCTCACTTACTGAATCCTCGAGTTCGATTTGGGATGGTTTATTTTTGGAATCACAAGCTTCCATTTGGGCCAACGCTTCTAATATACTTCTCGCATGCCCTTCAATAGCCTCAACACTAGAGAAGAGCCAGGTGTCCGGTTCTTCACTAGTAAAGTTGTTCAAGTTTGCTATTGTATTCATGACTTCCTCACATGTCAAACTTGAACTTCCTTGTTGGGCTTGGTTTTGGGGTATGGTATAAGGTTGTGATGGCCAACTATTTTGCTCGTATTTTTTGTTTTCCGGCTTATTCTCATACCACCAATCCGGACTACCACTTAATTCTGGATTGTAAGAATTGTGGTATGGATGCCATTCTTGAGCTTCTTGCCCTTGAAAACCAACATCTCCTACCTCTTGGTAGAAATCTTCATAATACCCTTGGTTTTGGAAACCAAGGGTTCTTTCCCTCTCATAGTGCTCCTCCCACAACAAATAGAAAGACTCGGTAGGATGGTCGGAATGACATATCCTACAAAACCTTGCTTGTTGAGCCTTTGTTCTCATCATGAGTTCCCTTAAGGTAAGACGCTCCATTATTTTTATTTATTTTTATTTTTAATTTTCAAAAGTCTGAAATCATATTGCAAGGATTCTCGATAAAAATTTACCAAGAACTCAATCAATACCTACTCTAAACAAAAAGAACTACCAAGGAGTGGAAAATAAAAACAACTAGCTAATATGCAACCAAATACACCTAAACAATTAAAAATAAATGTCTCTTACCCGGCAGCGCGCCAAAATTTGGGAGGCTGTTGTTGTGCCTCTCAAAGTTAATGTTTATAAGCTCTTTTAACATACTATCTACAACTAAGTAGATAGAAGCAAGTCGGGCTCGTCCACGAAGAAAGGGGATTTTCTCAGGCATTCAAGCACAAGTGGTTGATATTAGGCTAGGAGTAGATATATATATACATATAAAAGCTTGTAAATGGGGGGGGGGGTTTGGTTGTTTGGTGGTCCTAAGTTATGAAAGTTAAAGACAAGACAACTAGCAAAGTTAAGCAATTATGCTAAATCATCAAACAAAACTAAGATAAAGGATTTTAAAACTACAAAAGATAAAACCTTGGGGCAATCGATATCCACTTCCAAATCTAATGTATATCATTGAACCATTCAGTCATCCTATCACAATTGTCATCTATGGGGAATGCCAATGGAAGATCAACATTCATTCCTTCTTAAGAGTAATTTGCAAAGACAAACAACGACCATTTGCAAACCTCATTGATGATCACCCTAGACAAACAACGAGCATATGGGTATTTCATCAATGGCATTATACACGAAGGACCATAGAATTGACAATGACAAGCCTTCTACCAAAGACATAGCCATTTAACCAAACATAGCATTTATTAGGCTAAACCTAGAACAAACCACATTCAAGGTTCAACCTTTCATTGCATCTACAGGATAAATATGAGAAAAATCCACATTAACACACTTATCTAGCAAGAATCACAACACATTATGCACAAGAAGTTCTAAGTTTATGTTCCGATATTTTCATGCAAAGGAGCTAAGGAATTCGTCACTTTCCTAACACCCTAACACTTCAATCATACAAACCTTCCTATTCTCAAAAAACACGTGGCATAAATGAAGTGAAACATAGCATTAAGAACACATGAATGTTAAATAAAAAAGGCTTCAAGAACGAATGACAAAATCTATTCACTACTTCCACTAATCATGCATTTACACAAGATTAGCCAAGAACAATCGACATTCATTGAATTCTCTCACTAGCTACCTAAAATAAACATGACAACGAATTCAACATCATCACATTCATCTAGCAGTAATCAACACATCAACATCATTAAGAAGCTCTAACTCATGCTCTTGGATTCCACATTAAAAGAGGGGAAAATAGCTACTTTCTCCCAACCCTAACAAGTAATCATACAAGCAATTCATATACTCAAGCTTCCAACAACATCAATGCCACTAACAATTCACATTCAAAGCTCAATAAATGCGTTCATATGTGTGTGTGTGTGTGTTTGGTTCTTACTACATAGAAATGGAAGCTTCAATCCATTTCTCCCAAGATAAACCAAGCTAGACAGTTAAAAGACATGATTAACCTACAAAAACTAAAAAAAAGAAAGAAAAACTAGGGTTTGAACCCAGTCAAACGCAGGAAGAAGAGGCTTGATTCATGTTCTTTGAAGTGGAGAGGATAAGGTGAGTATTTATAGTACAAAAAGAAAGAAGAGTTTCTGATCATGCGTTCATCGCGAGTCGCACGTGCTCGCGACAGACTCCAAGTCCAACACCATTTCTTCTTTCTCTTTTTTGTTTCATGTCCTCCTCTTCTCTTCACTTCTTCAATTCTTCGAAAGCTCAATTACAAGTCTTCAAATCTTCAAAGGTATTCTTCAAAGTATTTAAAGTCTTCAAACAAATTACCTTGTCACAGTAAATTCTCTAGAAAAGTAATAAAAGCATAAAAGTCATTTTTATCCCTCCTTAGAGAACTTCAAGGCAAAATGTCACATTTAGAGCACAAAAGTATACAAAAGTGAATCCTAAAAGTCCTAATATATTCGTATAAAATGGTCACATCAGAATTCTCTTTCTGGTTATTTTGTAATGATTGGTGATTCTCCAGTTTCTTGAAAGACTAAGAAGCAACCTATTGTTTCTCGGTCTTCTGCTGAAGTGGAGTATCATGCTATGGCAGTTACCTATTGTGAGTTGTTATGGCTTAAGTCTTTACTGAAGGACTTAGGGGTTTTGCATTCCTCTCCTATGCGATTATTTTGTGACAGTCAATCTGCTCTTTATATTGCGGCAAATCCAGTTTTTCATGAATGCATAAAGCACATTGAAGTTGATTGTTATTTTTTCTGGGATCTTGTTCAATCTGACACTATTGTTACTCAACATATCCGTACGACCGACCAACCTGCTAATTTGTTCACTAAGGCTATCAGACATAACCAGTTCCATTCTTTACTTGGCAAGTTGGGCATTTCCGATCCCCATGCTCCAACTTGAGGAGGAGTGTTAAGGAATTAGAATATTCTTACCATAATACTTGTAGATGTAATTGTATTCTATTACCTTTTCCTAGCTTGTATAGGTATCTTGTACTACTATATAATGTATCCTGAATTCATGAATACAGACACACAATTATTACCCTTATTTTCTATACCAAAGAAGATAACATGAAAAAAAGAACATACGTTACGAGAAGAAAAACACAAACTCATATATCCACATACTTCTCTTTTGATCATCATATATCTTCAAATAAAGCCAGCCAATATGACCTTCAGTAACAAGGCATGTGATCCAAAAAATAGGTAAAAGATGACCAAAGAAACAGGCTCTAACAAAACAATCTGTCAAGGCAGTAGATTACTTGATGTATTTTCAAACAGAATACTGGAAAAACTAGACTTAGACATCAACACAAAGTTCTGTAATAAACAAGTACTCCCTTCGTCCCGGGTTAAACTGCACACTTTCCATATTTGGGTGTCCCAGCCTAAATTGCACAACATCCCTAATTTCCATTTTCAGCTTATTTGACCAAACTGAAATTCTTAAAATACCCTTGGGATCATATCAAATTTACATCCTTAATGGCTGATTCATTAGTGTTGGAATCTTCAACTTTCCACATGTTCATGTTTTATTGGACCAAAATCTGATTACATTTGAAATTGCAAATGGCCCTGACACATCATATGCGTGGCTATTTCTTCTCCCGAGGACCATTATTGCTATTCAATACTCTGCTTACCTTTTCATTTCACTCATCTTCAATGCCCCATTGCTCTCATTCGCTCTAGAATCCTCTCTTCTCTCTCTGTCAAACTCTCAAAACCCTAGCCCATGTTATCTTCCTCTGCTCTAGATTTGTTCTATTTTGGACTTGTTTTGTGTTTATCGCTCTTGAAAATTTTATTTTCTTTCTGGCGAGATCCAAAAAAAATGTTTCGTTTAGGGTTTGGCCCTTATATTTGGGGATTTTTCTGAGTTTGTGTTGGATCTGTGGTTCTTATGCGTATGTCGTTGTTGTACTTCTTTGATTTTCACATATTTTTAGGGTTTAGTTTTAAATTTTTTGGATTTTTGAAATTAAATTAGGGGTAACCTTTGTTCTTCGTTTGTAGGTAAGCCTATATTGTGTAATCCAAAGTTGTATGTGAGGTTATAATATGCATTCTTGTCTTGCATGTTCGAATCTTTTACAGATCTGAAATTTATTGCCTATTACATTTTGTATAAATTGTTTTCCGTGTGTGGTTATACAGATCTAGAAATTTCAAGTAGCAATGGTATGAATTTTTTGATATCTCTGATGTTATTATTTTTCGGCCTTTGAATATTCTAATTTTGTGCACTTTTTGTGATGTCTCTGATACCTCTGATGTATTGGTTACACTTTTTGTTCATTTTACCTGATACTATATTGGATTTGTTTGGCTTCAGAACCATAGCACCTGTTTGTAGAGTGATATTGTTCTAATCTGATGTTTTTCGTTCTCTGTGGAATGTGTTTGTCTATGTGGAGTGAGTTTTTCTCTATGGAGTAAGTTTGCCTCTGTTTACTTGGAGCCCTAGCCTTTTATCACATTCATTCTGTTCACACATGGCACATAGGGATGGGGTTTTGGATAGGCGGGAACTATTATCCCCCAGCCAACCCTTAAATGTGGCTAACACAGAATCCAGTCCTCTTCTGAGCCCTAGTGGTTTAAACTCACAGCCCTCCCTCGATCATGTTCAAGGAAACTGTAATGTGCCTTGGACAGATTCTGATACATGTTCGGACGACTGGACAATAGCCACGCATTTCAGTCCGATTAATGTGTCACACTTGAACTGGACTGACTCACAACCCTTATCTGATACTGAGTCTGATTTCCTAGACATCAATTATCATTCATAGCCCCAAAAACATCCAGAACCTGGTTCTGTCATATTAAATATGCAGTCACAGCCACATATGAATCCTAGTTGCAAATCAGGGCATTCTGACCCTGAGTTAAATGCCCGGTCATGTACAGATTCCGATTGGCAATTTGACCCATATCCCTCCGTTTACTTCAAAGGAAATGAGTTCCCCAAGTATGGAGAACCCGGCTTCTTTGAAACTGGTGCTTGCTTATACCCTTGTAATTGGCCAAAATATGTACCACCCGATGATACTGAGTCTGAAATCATAGAAAGCAATGATCAGTCACTGCCCCAAACAGATCCGAAACACAATTCTATCATGATAAATATGAAGTCACAGCCACGTATGAATCCTAGTCCAGAACATGTACTACCTAAAGATACTACGCCATGGATTAGGCAAGGCATTGTAATATCTTCTGTTCGACGTGAAATGTATGCTACGGTAAAAAGAGCCAAGACATTTTGGCAGAACCAGGGCCTGAGTCATCAGATACGGAAAAGACCCACCGATCTCAGGTAGCATTTTTAAAAATTGTAGTCCTGTTTACTCTATTGTGATTTACACCAACATTAAGAACTGATTCCTTTATTTGTTCTGTGAAAGGTTATGAAGATTGAGAACTTGCGTATCATGGTAGATTAAGAACATCTCACTGATATTAGGTTGTCTCAATCCAACACCGCTTGACTTTTTATGGTTTTATAACTGATTAAGTACTGATTCCTTCACTTGTTTTGTGCATGGTTGTGATGAATGAAAACCTATCACGGTGGAATGAAAACATCTTACTGATAACAGGTTGTCTCAATCCTAAACCGTTTGATAGTTAAAATATAAGTGTGCAGCCATGAATATATGTGTTCTATTTGCACTATACTTGGTGTGGCATGTTTATGATCTTAAGTAGAATGGAGCAATAAAGCATGTGATTATGTGTGATTTGTGATGTGTCATGGCTGACAAGTTAAATATGTGATGTGCATGTGATGTCTTAACCTATATTGATGATGAAGCTGTGATGCATGATTATAAAATGCAGCCATGCAAATTTGTCTCTAAACAGATCTGAACTTGGCGGGGCATTAATTAATTAAAAATAGCTCTAAAATTATTTTTGTAACTGATACTATGTAGTAGCTCCCACTTTGGCAGCACCCATGTTTTGTGACTGATTAAGAACATATTCCTTCACTTGTTTTGTGCAGGGTTGTGAAGATTGAGAACCTTAGTATCATGGTGGAAGTAAAACATCTCGTTGATATCAAGTTGTCTCAATCCTGCACCGTTTGGTAGTTAAAATATAAATGTGCAGCCATGACTATATGTGTTCTATTTGCACTATACTTGGTGGTGCATGTTTCTGATCTTGGGCATAATGGAGCAATAAATCATGTGATTATGTGTGATTTATGATGTGTCATGGCTGACAAGTTAAATATGTGATGTGCATGTGATGTCTTGACCTATATTGATGATGAAGTTGTGATGCATGATTATAAAATGCAGCAATGCAGATTTGTCTCTGAACTGATCTGAACTTGGTGGGGCATCAATTGATTAAAAACAGCTCCGAAATTATTTGTGTAACTGATCATATGTAGAAGCTCCCACCTATGATGAAAACTGAAAATTTTAATACACTTAGGTTGCAACCATGTTTGTTTAATACATTGGATGGCGGCATGCAATTGTGTCCCTTTGTTGTTCTTATTTATAGTGTATGCCTAACCAACCATCTCAGTTGTTAACATTTATGATTGCTAGGAATTTTCCCTCCTTGCATTGCTGATTTTTAAACAAAAGCATTTTTTAAAACTTCATTCAAAAGGGAATTCACTGATCCCAAGTTTTACTAGGTTGCCCTATAAACATACTTGCACAAAATATATTGTATGTTTACCCTAGAACTAATTCTAGAAGCACAACCCTACAAAAATATTTGTTCCTAGCCTTTCAGTTTACCATTTCCAAGCATAAGAGGAGGTCCTGAACCTTCTCTGTCCTTCCTTTAGCCACCAAGAACTCCAAACAGCTCCTCACAAACTCTAAATCAACAATAAGATTTTGTGGTAGCATACCCAATCTCAACCTATCTTTACTCATGTATGGCATTTTAAACTAATTCCCACACCTGCATTTCATGATTTCTACCATAAGGTTTTGCAAACTTAGAAAAATCTTGTCAATAACTTTGGGATCTTCTCTTTAAAAAGCGTCATAAACAACATCTAGCAATCCATCTAAGGTAGTACTAGGTTTTTGGTATTGAAAACTTTGTATGGAGACAAAAAAACCTAAGTCCAGTATGTTAAGGTCAGGGGATTTGGATGGTTGGCATACTAACTTAATGTTGAAACCGTCTGAGGTGGCACCTGCTATAAATTCTGGGTCATTTGCATAAATATGGCTTGGTGCATTATCCTACTGTATGAAAATTTCTTTGCTTGCCGAACATGCCCATTTTCTCTTAATTGCTGGAATGAGTAATGTGATATCTCACACCCGGTAAATCCTTAACCCTTCCTCCTCTTACTAAGACTACAAAATGTTCTTGTAAATTATGGCCAGTCATTTTCCGATGTAATTGAAGGTAAAGAAGGAAGATTTCGAGAGACTCTGCTTGGCAAACAAATGAGTTCGAAAATAAGTTTGTGCCTAATGACCTCTCTTGTGATGGACTGAATGAGTATTAAAATCATTGTTCCCCTAGGTCGATTAACAGTTGTGTACTTGGCTGCTATGTACACTATGTAAGGAAACACCCCTATCTTTCCATCAAACATAACTAGGGGTGGGCAAAAAAACCAAAAACCGAAAACTGAACAAAAAATTGAATTATCCGAATTCGAATAACCCGAACCAAATTTAATATATGGTTTTTGGATATCCGAATTGAATAAACTGATTTCTGATTACGGTTTTTGGTTTGGTTTTGGATATTAAAACTCAAACCGAAACCCGAACCGAATACCGAATTGTAATTAATTAAATATATATAATAATAAATAAATTTTAAAACTAAAAAACTAAATTTATAAGTAAATATAAGTGGGAGGACTAATCTATAAATTTTAAAAAATTACCCCAAACATCTTAACATAAAATTGATCAAATAGACAAAAGACTGATATTCAAGTGTTTTACAATCCATATTCATTATAAACAAGTTTAATAAATTAGTTCGTTTAAATTTCTTATATATTTAAAAAACAATTATATATATTCTTATAAATTCTCATTGGTATGAACGTAAACAGAAAGCATTAACTATAATAAATAAATATTTCATATCTAAACAACAGTGCTCTTAGTAATCACAGTGATAAGGTGCACGAATAATTGATTCTTCAACAGTAATCTTTCATTAGACTAAAGCATTCCTCAAACAATAGACATTTTCCTCCGCTCTAAAAAATTAACAAACTACAATGGACTCATAAGAGATTACTTGATGAAGAGATGAAGACAGTGATTAGCCAACCGAGAAGCATAAACAAGTGAGGATGTGATCGTTGTGTAATGGTTATGCTTCTGGTAGCATGAAAATGAGTCTATTTAAATCTGATACGTAATCCCCAGTCTCCACTTCCCATATTCACTAAAATAGAAGAAGAAAATATGTCAGTTCAAAGTCAAAACCACACGTTTAAATCTACTCGTAGAGAACCTAAAGCAACTAGCCTGGTACAACCCTTCTCTAACCGCGGACAGTGGCAGAACCAGAACTGATTTTAAGGAGGGGCGAGATGATAATAGTAGAAAAATAATTTAACACAATACACGATCTAGAATGTATAAAATATCATTTTTACATAAACATAAAGATGTAAGAGATAAAATTTATGATAATTTAGATTTTATATTTGAACTAAAATATAATACATGTTAATACATTAACTCTTAGTATAAAAAAATACAATTCCTAATAATTTTAATGAATACATCTACTAAAATATGTAATTTTTAACTTTAAAAAAACTTAAAAACTGTAATATATAAATATCATAGTTAATTTAGGAGAAAGTCTCCTATTAGACCATCTAAATGTTAGACTAATCATGAAAAATCTCGTTTCAATAACTATTAGGGTCAATTTATAATTATTTATACATTACTATACATTTTAAAAGTTATAAGAAATTTGTTGCAATAAATAAAAATAAATATCAAATCAACTTATTAGTTATATCAGTTATAAAATAACCTCGTATAATGAATTGCCAGTGTAAAAAAAGACGTTGTGTTAATTTAATAATGGAATTTTTGTTTCACCCTCTAAATGTATTTAAATTACTTATATAAATAGAAGAGAAATAAATCATAAAATATATTATAAACACATTCATCATGCATGAAAACGGTAAACAAAAGTCAATTTAATAGGGTAATGATAATAAAAAGGATTTGAGATCAAACGCCAAACGGTATTAAATACTCCTCAGTAAAAACATACTCCTCAAATTAAATAATGTAATAATAAATGGAAAAATCTTGGGAAAGACCGTCTTTCCATAGGCTTATAAAAAGATGGGGTTTAATTATAATAATACAAAGTAAAAGATCTTAGTTGCAATATTAAAAATTTATTATGCAACGTGTAGTAGTTATGAAGTTTATAACCCTATTCATTCAACTAAAAAATTTTATCTTCATTTCTGTACCATCTTTCAACAGGCGAACTCATAATAAATTCAACTATGAAAAAGCTAATAATAATTGAAGGAAAAGTTGGAAAAGGAGTATGGAAAATTGAAAAAAGAGTATGGAAAATGAAAAATGAAAAATGGAACATGGAAAATGAACATGGAACATGGAACATGGAACATGGAACATGGAACATGGAACATGGAACATGGAACATGGAACATGGAACATGGAACATGGAACATGGAACATGGAAAACGAAACATGGAACATGCACCATGCACCATGCACACATGAAATAGCAAGCCAAGCATTCCAACTCTGAATTCTGAACTCCCAACCAAGGCTTTAAAAGGCTTAACAACTATAAATAGAAGTATCACTCCATTCCATCTTTAAACCACCCAAAGCAATGGGCCTTAAGTGAATAACCACTTTGCCTTGACAATTGGGTTGAAAGTTTTTAATTTTGAGTTAAAATTTTGACATGTTTATGGGTTGATTGGTTTGGCCCATAATTGTTGTGGGCAAAAAAATTGGATGAAATGAATTCAAATTGATTAGGGTTGGATCAATTCGGTTTATTTGGGTTAAATTCGGTTTCAAACCGAAACCAAATTTTGAATTCGGTTCGGATGTGTCGGGTTATTTGGTAATTTGGGTCGGTTTCGATTTTTAGTTTTTTAGGAAAAAAACCAAATAATCCGAACTAAATAAACCGAAACCAAAATAAACCGACCTGACGTCCACAGTACCATCTACATGAAAAATAGGTCTACACACAGCACATAAAAACATAAGCTTGGGAATATAGTGCTTACTACACTACCACAGAGACCACCCTCTAGCACCGATTTTTTTATGTTGTAGCACCGGTTATTTTTTTTAAAACAACCGGTGCCTAAGTAACCCTACTTTTAGTATGCCATCTTTTGGTATGCTATATCCCTACTTTTAGCACCGGTTTTATAGTTAGCACCAGTTTAAAAACCGGTGCTAATATGTACCACAATAGCACCTATTTTTTTTGTTGGCACCGGTTTTTTTGTTAGCACCGGTTGAAAAACCGGTGCTAATTTTAGTACCAGTTTTTTTAGCACAGGTTTTTCAACCGGTGCTAATTTTAGCACCAGTTTTTTGTTAGCACCAGTTTTTCGTTAGCACCGGTTTTTCAACCGGTACTAATTTAGCACCGGTTTTTTTAAGAGGTGCTAAATTATTTACGATGAATAAAAAAAATCGATGCCGCTTTCAAAGGAACGGAAAAAAACCTGAAACTAACAATTTAGTTGGACATCAATTTAATAATAAAATGAACTTTACAAAACTGGTAATATAGAAATAAAACCAAAAGAAGTTATGATACAAAATTAATAATCTATGAGACTAAACATTGCGGCGGAGACCTTGGATAGGAACCAATCTCACCACCACCGACACTTGCAATGAGAGCCTTCACAAAAATTGACCCATGGAACGAGGGAACTTAAAAAAAATGCAAGCCCCCCAAAAAGGAAAGCACACAGTACAACAGTTTGCTTCACCCTGGAACAAAAAACGCACCTAAGACCAAAAGAAAAGATTGAAAAAGATGCAAGTGAGCCCCGAAGT
Source organism: Rubia yunnanensis (assembly GCA_037428765.1). Taxonomy (NCBI): domain Eukaryota; kingdom Viridiplantae; phylum Streptophyta; class Magnoliopsida; order Gentianales; family Rubiaceae; genus Rubia; species Rubia yunnanensis. The sequence continues at coordinate 47,487,217 of CM075061.1, read as the reverse complement.
TCAAAAATGGACCCTAGCAATCACATAACTCAGCAAGCACGTCGTTAAAGGGCACAAAAAACTCTTATCACAGAAAGTTATTTTATTTTATTTTTCACACTCAAATCTTTAACCAAGAATAATAAAAGGATGTCCTGTAAGAAATAAAATAACAGCGAAACTTAATCTTCTGCAAAACTCGCCCACAAAAGGCCAACATCAGTAAGGAAGCAACAGTGAAACTTTGCACGTAGAGTTTATATAGCACCAAGGAAAAGAACCTAAAACATTGAATATGATATAGCTAGTGACAAACAAGAAAGGGAAGAAGGCGAGGAGATAAACGTAGCCCCAGAACTCACAGACAAAAGGACTACACCATTCGGTTCCAGTGATGGAACGATTCGTGAAAAGTCTTGTGCCTCCCATTGAGGATATACATGCCAATCTCTCAGTGACGATACTCCAGGCCATTGATTCTCACTCGGTGTTCCCAGCAGCCTTTCATACAAACAAACCATTTATAGAGTTTGTTTATGAAAGCTGATCATGAGCTAGTTCGGTACTATCACAACAATCATAGAGCAGTACTAAATGATGGTTGATGCTTTATTTATTTCAAAACCACATTAAAATCTGTTCGAGCTCTTCAGATACGAAGATATCATGCATGTAGAGGCTCGGATAGTCGGATATAATCCAATGTATTTTCAACGGTGCATCAAAGAAGAGAGTGAATTTCATAGGTAAGGATTATAATAAAACACTCCAGAAAAATGAGGTTTATAAATATATAGTACTAAAGCTGAAAGAACATAGATATATACCTATATATGGAGCAGTTGCTGGAACACAGAATCTCCTAGAAATAAAGCCTGCCTTTTTGCCATCTCAGCTGCCAAGAGATAAATAAATCACCAGAGTAGTAAAACGAGACCGAGATGCATGTTTTTTAATGTCACTGAGATGAAAAGAAATTCCAAAACAATGTCCATTCACATATACAACATTACATAAGCTAGAAGCAGAGGAAGGGAACGGGGAACCCTTCCAAAAATGCATCTGACAGACCACATATCAATAGCTGCAGAGTAATGGGTAGATCCCAGGAAAACCTCTGGACCTCCGTACCAAAGTGTGACAACCTGGTCCAAAAAGGCATTACAAAATTAGGTTTTGAATGTAATGGCTAATAGGCAGTTACAATTAAGGTAAAGAAAGCAACCTCATGGGTGTAGCTCTTGAGGGAAACAGTGAAAGCCCTGCCAAGTCCAAGATCAGCAATATTTAGAATACCCTTGATCAGCAATCTTTAGAATACCCGATGAGTGAGTATTGAATAAAGGGTTAACTGGAATGTTGTGATCATGGTTAGAAACATAAGTGACATCCAGAGGAACATCATCTTAGCAATTTAACAATTGGCTCTAGCTTTACCATTTCCTACATACCTAAGAGCTAAATCATGAGACAAATATACAAATGAAACTGTAACTAAAACATATGTCTGAAGATGAACATACAAGCAAATCCTAGGGCGTAAATCATAATCAAAGAACCAGCTTCAATATACTAACCATAGTTTTTCCAGAATCTCTCCCGCTTAAAAAACAGATTCAACAAAAATACTAACCATGAGCAGCGTAGGCGCCGCTTGAACATTTCATTGTGGTGGAGTCTCTGTAGCAGGGAGATGGTGGTGGAGGAAGGAGGATTCCAAGAGCAGGTGGTGGTTGAGTCAAGACGCAGGCAAAGGGGTCCCTCACCGAAGCTCGCCTCCCTCATCGGCATCGGTGTCGGTGCCATCTCCCCTTCCTTCATGGTGGTGGAGTCTCTGTAGTGAGGAGACGGTGGTGGAGGAAAGATTATTCCAAGCGTGGGTGGTGGTGGAGTCCAGGCGTGGGCGAAGGGGTCCCTCACCGGGAAGACGAGTGGGAAGATTGCCTCCCTTATCGGCGCCGGTGCCGGTGCCATCTCCCCTTCCTTCAACTTCTTCAGATGATGCGTGGCCGATGGCTAATTAGCTGAGAAAACCATAGGAGGCGGAGGGACGATGTGTGTGGGAGAGTTGCATCCAAGGTTTTATCGAATGAAATTGGGGCAAGGAAGAAGGAAGGCTAAGTATATGAAATTAGGACATGGGGTTTGGGCCAAAATTATGGGTTTGAGCCCATTATAGTTTTCATTAGCTAAAATCAAATAAAGTTTGACCGTTAATTAGTTAAAGTCAACTTAGTTATTAGTGTTTATATATTGAAAGTCAAGTAAGGGTTGACCGCTGATTAGTCAAAATCAAACATTTTTGTTAGTATTTATTATATAATAATTCAAATAAATTCTTACCGTTAATTAGTTAAAGTCAACTTTGTTATTAGTGTTTATTTATTGAAACTCAAGTAAAGTTTGACTATTGTTTAGACAAAGTCAACATAGTTATTAGTGTTTATAAATTGAGAGTCGAGTAAAGTTTGACCGTTGATTAGTTAAAGTCAACTTAGTCACTAGTATTTATATATAGAAAGTCAACTAAGGTTTGACTGTTGATTAGACAAAGTAAAACATTTTTTATTAGTATTTATCATATACTCATTCAAATAAAGTTTGACCGTTAATTAGTTAAAGTTAACTTTGTTATTAGTGTTTATATATTGAAAATCAATTATAGTTTGACCGTTGTTTAAACAAAGTCAACCTAGTTATTAGTGTTTACAAATTGAAAGTCGATTAAAGTTTGATTGTTGATTAGTTAAAGTCAGTTTAGTCACTAGTATTTCTATAGAGAGAGAGAGAATCAAGTAAAGTTTACGGATTGCATATAACTAGTGTATACAGATCGCCAATTAGGTTATAATCGATTAACCAGTGTATATGAAATGGTCACTGACTATGGGTGACTTGTAGACAACCGTATGGGTTGTCAAGTAGAACTTTGACTTTGTCAACATGACTTATCCAGAAGTGCTCTGATACTATAACAAGATGTATTTGTCGCAATCAGTTATTGTATTGCTGACAAGAATATATAGAGTACAATAAGGAAACATAATATGAGTAGAACTCTGGCTTAGTCAACATGACTTATCAAGAATCAATCAAGATATAATAAAAACGTGATTTACTCTAATATATTTTATGGAAATCAGCCCTCGGATTTTAGACAACTTCAACCTGAGCCCTCGATCCCGAATTTGGTGATTTTCGACAACTTTGCGCTTGAACCCTCTGAGCCCTCGAACCTCTTTCACCTAGAGTCCTCGAACCTCGTCCACCTTGGCCCCTCGAGCCCCTCAAGCCCTCAAACCATCAAGCCCCTCGAGCCATCGAGCCTCTCGAGCCCTCGAACCATCGAGCCGCTCGAGCCATTGAGCCCTTGAGCCTAGGGAATTGCGACCATCAAGCACCTCGAACCTCGACCCACTTGAGCCCTTGAACCTTGAGCCCTCGAACCATTGCGCACCTCGAATCGCAAGCCCCTCGAGCCCTAGAGCCCTTGAACCTCGAGCCTCTCGAACCTCGTTCAATTAGAGCCCTTGAATTCGTTCACCTTGGCCCCTTGAGCCCGTCGAGCCCTCGATCCCGTCAAGTCCTTGAACCATTGAGTCTGTCGAGCCATCAAGGCCTCGAGCCTAGGGAATCGCAACCATTGAGCACCTCGAACCTCGACCCACTCGAGCCCTTGAACCTCGAACCATCGCGCACCTCGAACCTCAAGCCACTCGAGCCCTCGACAGGAAATTTTTTTTGGCGATTTCTCTGGCGGGAAAATTTTTAAAATATTTAGCACCAGTTAAAACCAATGCTATTTTCTTCCAAAATCGGTGCTGTTTTTTAATTTTGAGCACCGGTTGAAAAAAACCGGTGCTAAGTTTTCCAAAACCAGTGCTATTTCAAAAGTTTTGGCTATTTCTTTGGCAGGAAAATGAATTTTGAAATTTTTTTATTTTTTACAAAAATCGGTGCTAAGTTTTAATTTTTAGCACCAATTTTTAAAACTGGTGCTATTGTTTACAAAAACCAGTGCTATTTTTTTATTTTTAGCATTTTTTACTAAACCGGTGCTATTTTGAATTTTTTGGAGGCAAGATAGAATTTTACAAATATTTAGCACCGGTTTTTAAAAACCGGTGCTAGTATTTCCAAAACTGGTGCTATTTTAAAAGTTTTGCTATTTCTTTGGCGGGAAAATGAAATCTTTTAATTTTTAGCACCGGTTTTTAAAAACCGGTGTTTTCCAAAACCGGTGCTATTGTAAAATTTAGCACCGATTTAAAAAAACCGGTGTTAAAATTAAAAAACCGGTATTAAATTAACACCGGTTTTAAAAACTGGTGTTAAAATTTTTAAAAACTGGTGTTATGAGATTTTTAGCACCGATTTTAAAAATCGGTGCTAAAAAATTGATGCTAGAGATGGGTCTCTGTGGTAGTGCTATGTGCAATCCTATATGGTTCTGGTTCGTTAGGTGCTAGAATGAGCCTAGATGGTGCCTCTGTTAGATAAAACCATTTATTGTCGATGTGGATGACATTGTGCATGTCCTTGAACATCATGTTGCATTCCAGTTTGCTTAGACACCACTCCAACCTTGATTCTTTGCATGCCACTATTAAACTTGGATGCACAGCATTTGTGTGACTCCTTACCTCCTTGTTTGCTATTGCTTTTTGAATTGTGCTTTTACGAACATTAAGGCCAGTTTTTGTGCTTCTGTAGGTACGCTTATCCCTTAGAGGCAGCGCCATTAAAGCCTCCAAGTTGATGGGCTTTTTATTGGGCCTGGACCGCCCGTGTCTCCTTGAACTGGCATTCACAGGTTTCCCGTTGCATATTTGCAACCTGACCTGTGCCCAAATGGTGCTCACTGTTTGAATGGAGACACCCCACCTCTCTGCTGCTTCAAGATGACGTTGGTGTTTGATCTGCCCATTGACTATGTTTTGAAGCAGGAAGTGGGCGATTTCCTGCTTCTATTCATCCGTCAGGCACCTACCAACCATCACAGCCCAGCTCAGTGATGAAAACGAAGAGAAGAAGAAGGTTTGAAATCTGGCCAGTTCTTGCTGAACTGGCCAAAAAAAATTTCTGAGAGCTACTTTATTGAAATTTTTAGGGTTTGATGTTGTTGAGTAATAAATGCCCGATTTCATAGTTTTAGTCCAAGGTTTTGAATATGTTGGTACAGTAGCTGAAAATGTGTAAATTTTGCTCCAAAATCTTTAATTTTGGCTCCCATTCTGTAGTTTGGCTCCAAAAAATATGTTTTGGAGCCAAACATTAGTTTTGGAGGGAATATTTTGACACTAGATTTTTGTAAAGTACATCATTACCCATTTACCGAGATACTATTCATTCTATACATTTTCATCTTTTAAGCCATCATTTTTAGGTCAAATCAGTACTTTTTTTATGTCCAAATTTACCTCTACTCTTTCACTTTCTGCAAATTAACTTGGGATGGAGGGAGTAACTACATAATGGAAACCCCCCTGGAACAGCCTAGCAATGCGGTGCATATTTTCAACTTACAACAAGAAGGAATTGCACAGAAAAACACAGACAACGTCACATGGCAGTTAAGGGTGAATTAAAATGAAGAGACAGCCCTCCGAAAATCCTCATCTAAGTTCCAAATTCACCGCATAGGACAAGCCAAGATCATCTTGGTTGTAGCTTTCAGAATCACTCCAAGCTAGCACTAGGTACCTCCTATGACAAACACAGACAATAGAAATTATTCCAGACTGATCAAATACTTCAACAAGATAAGCACAACAATTGAGAAAAATATAGTTTGAAAAACCCCTGTCCAATCGGATACGGCCTCGATACTCCAAGATTAGGAAACCTACAATCAAACCACACAGACAATAAAAACAGAAAAACTGTCATAGAGAACACATCTTAGCAGCACGCATCAACTATCAAGTATCAACTCATCGTATCAACGATCAATCCATCATAAGCAAGCTAGGGAGATCTTCACCTACAACCACAGTAAGGGCAAGAAACACGGAAGGAAAATCCAACTGCAGTACAATTGTTGGGATCTTGAAAAATTATTCAAGTCTCAACAAATTCAAATGTTACAAGTTGTGACCAGAGAGACAAATAAAAGAACAGGTAACACCACCAGCCTAGCCATGGTTTTAACTACAACTACAACGACAAGCAAACACGGAGGAGAAGATCAATAAGATCTTAAAATACATAATTAGCCGTCAAAGCAAGAGCATCATGACCCATACTAAGCCAACTTCAAGTCAGCAGCACAAACCAAACCCTTGACAACAATTTTTACAGCCATAAATCGAATAAGCTTGCTAAAAAGAGACGCTTAAGGAGATGCAAAACGACAGGAATCAGGAAACAGAATCCCAACTAATCACTTCCAACAATGGAAACTACAAGGGGAAGAGACAAACATATAGCCTGAATGTCCCCAGATCATCTATGAACGACCAACAATGTAAGCTAAGACAATTTACAACCACAGAAACGGTGAAAAATTAATCAAAGAACTTTGATCCATTAAACCCAAGTCAGCAGCATTAGTTTTAACCAATTAAGATCTTAAAAACTCAATATCACGTTAGTTGTGTGTGTTGTGCAGAATACCTGAGAATGAACAAGCAAAAAAATAAAGCGAAAAAACAAAACACCGAGATTTTACGTGGTTCACCAATTGGCTACATCCACGGCCGACCAAGATCGGATTCCATTAGAGAGAGGCAAGAATTACAGATTTCCTACTCTCTACCAATTCTATCTCTTACAGGTTACAATAAAAGATGAGGCACTATATATATAGTCCTCTCCACCTTAAACCCTAACGGCTTTGGGCCCAGAAACAATCTGGCCCAAACCAGAACAGCGAGACCCCCGTACCAACCTGTCGAAGCGGCTAATATATATTCAAGGCATACCGACAAATCTCCACCTTGACTTGAAACCTCAAAGCAGAAACTCCAGACGCACCATTACAGTGCCAGATGAGCAGACTTATCCCTCCACTCCTGGGACTACCCCACCAGGCAACTACTGATCTCTGATGTTAAGCAAGTCCAAGCAGTGTTGAAACTTGCTATATGGAACAGGCTTGGTGAACATATCAGCAGGATTATCAACAGTTCCCACTTTCTTCACCCTGATTCTCCTCTCACTCCTCAGGAAATGATATCTGACATCAATGTGCTTAGTCCTCTCATGATGAACCTGGTCCTTAGCTAAGCAGATAGCACTCAAGCTATCACAATACACAGTAGCCTGATAGTGGTGTAGACCAAGGTCACTTACTAGCCCCTTCAGCCATATACCTTCTTTCGGAGCCTCCGTCAGAGCCATGTACTCTGTTTCCGTAGTAGACAAAGTCACTGTAGGTTGCAAAGTCGCCTTCCAGCTAACAACAGAACCACCCAAGGTAAAGACATAGCCGGTCATAGATCTCCTCGTGTCAACATCCCCAGCATAATCAGAATCAGAATAACTCGTAACCAGGCACTCAGTATCACCCCCGTAAATGAGACCCACATCAGACGTACCTCTAAGGTACCTAAAGATCCTCTTCACAGCTTGCCAATTTTCTCTACCTGGTTGCCCCATGAACCTGCTCACAACACTGACCGCATGTGCTAAGTCTAGCCTCGTACACACCATAGCATACATCAAGCTCCCCACAGCGCTAGCATACAGAACTCGAGACATATACTCCTTCTCCTCTTCTGACTAAGGAGCAAACATGGAAGTGAGATGGATATTTGCAGCACTAGGAGTGTCAATAGGCTTAGCTGAAGACATGCCAAACCTAGCCAACACCTTCTGAATGTAGCCTTTCTGTGACAAGAAAAGCTTCCTCTGACCTCTATCTCTGAGAATCTCCATTCCTAGTATTTTCCGAGCTACACCCAAATCCTTCATCTCAAACTCAGCACTAAGAAGACCCTTCAGCTTCTGAACCTCATGCTTACTCTTTGAGGCTATCAACATGTCATCTACATAAAGCACTAGATAAATGAATGACTCATCTCTCAACTTGCTGTAGTAGACACAACAATCATATGAACTCCTTGTGTAGCCCAACTCAAGCATGTAGCTGTCAAATCTCTTGTACCACTGCCTCGGAGACTCCTTAAGCCCATATAAAGACTTCTTCAACTTGCAAACATACTTTTCCTAGCCAAGAACTTGGAAACCATCTGGCTGAGTCATGCATATCTCTTCCTCCAACTCTCCATGTAGAAAAGCGGTCTGCACATCAAGTTGTTCAAGCTCCAAATCCTGATGTGTCACTACAGCTAGCAACACCCTAATGGAAGTGTGTCTGACCACTGGTGAGAAAATCTCATTATAATCTACTCCCAATCTCTGACTGAAACCTCTAGCAACAACTCTAGCCTTGTACTTGACTTCCTCTGTAGGTGATATCCCTTCCTTTTTCTTGAAAACCCATTTGCAAGTGATAACCATTCTCCCTTGAGGCTGTTGAACCAAATCCCATGTCTGATTCTTCTGGAGGGACTCCATCTCATCTCCCATTGCTACAAACCATTTGTCAGCATCAGTACCTGAAACAACTTCTCTGTAGGTGGATGGCTCATGAGTATCCACCTCCTCAGCAACCTGTAGTGCATAACCCACCATATCCTCAAACCCATACCTCTTGGGTGAACCAACTCCAACCCTCTTTGGTCGATCTTTAGCTAAGCAATGAACTGTAGCTCCTGATGGTTGATGATCTGATAGTGAAGGCTCTGGAAACTCACTTTCTGTCTGTAGCTCTTGATCTCCTTCAAGTTCCTTCAAACCACTCTCACCTTGAGTGACTTGAAGCTCCACCTGTTTATCATTGCTACCAACTTCTGTTGTAGACGTGGACTTCACCATAGATCTAAGCAAAGAGTTTTCATCGAAGGCAACATCCCTGCTCAGAACAACCCTCTTCTCGAATGGAGACCAAATCCTTGATCCCTTGACTCCATCTCCATAGCCCACAAAGACTCCCTTCTTGGCCCGGGGCTCTAACTTACCATCACTCACATAATAATAAGCTGTACAACCAAAAGCTTTTAGGTTAGAGTAATCAGCAACTCTACCCGACCATACCTCAATAGGTGTCTTACACTGTATGCCCGTATGAGGTCCACGATTGATCAAGTAGCACGCTGTACTCATTGTCTCTGCCCAGAATCTTCTATCTAACCCAGCATTCGAGAGCATGCACCTCACTCTCGCCAGCAATGTCTGATTCATCCGCTCAGCTATACCATTCTGCTGTGGCATGTTCCTGACTGTATGATGTTGGACAATCCCTTCATCCCTACAAAACTGATCAAACTCAAATGAGCAGAATTCCAGACCATTATCAGTTCGCAGCCTCTTGATCTTCTTCCCTGTTTGGTTCTCCACCAGAGCTTTCCACTGCTTGAACTTCATGAAGGCTTCACTTTTATGTTTCATCATGATAACCCAAGTCATTCTGGAGTAGTCATCAATCAAAGACACAAAGTACTTGTGCCCTCCCAACGACTCAACCCGGGATGGCCCCCAACAATCAGAGTGGATATAATCTAGCGTGTCTTTCGTTCTATGAATAGCCTTTGGAAACATGCTATGGTGTAGTTTCCCAAAGACACAGTGCTCACAAAACTCCAAACCCTTGACCTTGTGGCCTCCAAGAAGATCATCCCAAGACAGAATCTGCATCCCTCTTTCACCCATGTGACCAAGCCTCATGTGCCATAACTTAGTCATATCCTCATGGTGAACCTCTGACGATGCAACATTTTCCGAATCCATAACCGTGGAACTTTGTAGAAGATACAAAGTACCATGCACAAGACCTTTCAGAACCAGCTTAGAACCCTTGCAGACACTTAGAGCTCCATCTTTGCCTGAATAGACAAAACCCTTTCTATCCAGCAGACTAAGAGAAATCAAATTCTTCGTCATCGATGGAACGTGTCTAACCTCGTTCAAAGTACAAAAACTACCATCATGTGTCTTGATCTTGATCGAACTTGTCCAAACTACCTCACACATAGTACCGTTAGCCGTAGTAATGCTACCCACTGCCTGCTTATAAGTCGAAAACCACTCTCTCCTTGGACAAATGTGGTAGGATGCCCCAGAATCTAGGAACCACACATCGGAGTGATGAGTGTGTCCAGCAGCAACCAGGGAAATATCCTCTTCTGAATCAGCGTCTCCTTCCGCTAGAGCAGCAGAACCCGATTTGTTTCCTTATTGCCTCATCATCAACTTCTTTGGACACTCATTTTTCCAATGTCCCTTCTCCTTTTAGTACCTACAGATATCACCAGGCTTGGGAACCTTTAACTTCTTACCCCTTTTCTTTCCGCCATTTCCCTTTCCCTTATCGCAACTAGTAAACAAACCCAATGCCTGATTATCTGTTCCTGAACTGCTAGCATTATGATGCAACTCCCTGCTATGAAGAGAGGATCTAACTTCCTCCAAAGACACAGAATCTTTTCCGACAATAAATGACTGAACAAAGTTCTCATATGAAAGCGGTAGAGATACTAACAATATCAAAGCAGCATCCTCATCCTCAATTTTCACATCTATATTTCGCAGTTCTAATAACAAAGTATTCAATTGCTCTAGATGATCTCTGAGTTGCGTACCTTCCTGCATTCGGAGACCGAATAGACGTTGTTTCAGAAGCAATTTGTTCGTGAGGGACTTCATCATGTACAAGCTCTCCAACTTCAACCACAGCTTCGCAGCAGTCTCTTGATCCGAGACCTCAGTGATGATTTCATCCGCGAGACACAACATAATTGTTGAATGCGCCTTTTCTTCCAGACCCACCATGTCCGAAGTGCTAACGACCGAGAACCCCTTCGTCAGCGGAGTCCACAACCCTTGTTGCTTCAACAAAGCTCGCATCTTGATCTGCCATAAACTGAAGCTGTTCCTCCCGGTAAACTTGTCTACCTTCACGTTCAGCGCAACCATCTTTCTCTCCGATCAGATTTGAGATCCGACCACCCCAGATCCGATAAACCCAAAAATCCGATAGACCCACCGCGGATCTAACCAAAAGCTCTGATACCAGTTTGTTGTGCGGAATACCCGAGAAAGAACAAGCAAAGAAAATAAAGCGAAAAAACAAAACACCCAGATTTTACGTGGTTCACCAATTGACTACATCCACGGCCGACCAATATCGGATTCCACTAGAGAGAAAGGCCAGAATTACAGATTTCCTACACTCTACCAATCCCATCTCTTACAGGTTACAATAAAAGACGAGACACTATATATATAGTCCTATCCACCTTAAACCCTAACGGCTTTGGGCCCAGAAACAATCTAGCCCAAACCAGAACAGCGAGACCCCCGTACCAACCTATCGAAGTGGCTAATACATATTCAAGGCATACCAACAGTGTGCAACCACGTATTAATAACAGCGCACAGGAACATAACTAATCGGACAAATTCAGACGTTAAAAGGCATCAATAACACAGGAACACATTACACGGGTGAGGTATCCACAGCATCACATTACACGGGTGACAAATTTTGCCCAAAACACATGAAATCCAAAGGTGAAGCTTGACAATCATCTTCAAATTTCTCCCATTAAAATAAGGGTTGAGGATGGCTTCGAGGGTGGACATCCGAGAGCTCGAGACTTCTTTGAAAGTAAAGAAATGTTTGTCGTAACCCTCGAAGTAAAATGAAGTGCATACTATACATCGAGTATACATATTATTTGGTTTCTAAAATTCCTCTCGAAGAGGCAAAGTGCGATGAGTTTGACAGCATCCCGACTCCTAAGAACTCGAAGGCATCAATAACCAGTCTCAAAGAGGCAAACTCGAAGCCTCCTAAGAACTCGAAGGCATCAATAACCAGTCTCAAAGAGGCAAACTCGAAGCCTCCTAAGAACTCGAAGGCATTAATAACCATCGAAGCCGTTGACCCTCGAATGTTCCGGTAGTCCCTCGAACGTTATGTCCCCGTATCACATAACGTTCCGGTAGCCTCCTACATTAACAGGCATCAATAACACAGCAACACATTAGGAGGGTTAGGGTTTCGATGGTCGCATGTAAGCTTTGAGTTCTTCAAAGGTGTAAGGTCCCCGTATCACAGAGTATATCTCTCGACCTGGGATGTAGTTCCCTAGTGTAATAACCATTCGACATGAAGGACAAGACGAGAGTTCACCGACAGCTTGTATCTTGGACCTTGAAAGCAAACTCTATTCTTGAGTTTGTAACTGTTCAAGAAAGGATATGGAAACAGCCACTGATCAAAGCATAAGTACCATCAAGGAAGTTATATGTAAAGCTCTAAGTATGAAACAGATATATAATGTTTAATATTGAAATGGAATTATAGAAAGAGAGAAGAGGCTTCTCTGTTTTAGCAGGCAAGAACGATGGGAGCTCGAAGCCATCATCAATAGGTGGACGGCTGCCTCGAAGGGCAACGAATGAACTCATCGAGGGGTGCTGCTCAAGAGGCTTCATACACAAGCTTCAAACCTTTCGGCGTCTCGATACCTTCGAAGGTATAGGTGAACAAGGTGTTCTTGAAATGAGCTGCCGTGAGAAAGGGGATGGAAATAATGTAAGTAGCACGCTGCTACTAACACATAACCCATGACGAAGCATAACCATGAACCAAGCCATGATCCTCCCGCGGCAAGCGTGATGAAGAACCGGCAGTCCATTATCATCTTTTCTGTAAACATCTGCAAATGCCATTTCCCTGATATAAATTGTACACCTAGACTCAATCCACGAGCCACATTCGCAAGAAACACGGCCAAATCCTCCATCTTCGGAGCTTCACCAAGTAGGACTCGAGTTTCGAAGTCTGGAAGTTTCGGGAGACAAGAGCTACGAGAGCTAATGGTAGCTTCGAAGAACCTAGCTTCGATGGCTTTGACAAACTCGAGAACTCCGCTTCGAGGGATAGCATTGGAGGAGAAATCTTCCCGATGGGCAATAGACTCAAATGACCGATCGAGGAGCACTGTTACAGGCTTCAAAATGAACTCATCCACCATCGAACGTTTAATAGAGGTGTTCTTTTGACTGAAGACAGCATCGAGCATCGACGGACACCAACGAGCTCACGATGATAACAAACTTGTCGAGGGCAGCTCATTAACGATAGCGAGCTCTCGATAATGATGAGGAGCTCTTCGATGATGACGAGGAGGACTGGAAGCTACCGGCGAGCTTATCGAAGGATGAGAACTCGAACCTTCAAATGGCTAGCTCTCGGGGACAGCTATCGAAGAACTCTGAGGAAGGAGCTGCTCGAGGGCCTGGAAGTTTAAGCTTCGCTGGCGGGCTTCTCGTCGGACGGAGAAGCTGAAGGATCGAGCTTTGTTGGCAGGGGAGTTGAAGGCATGTTCTAACAAGAGCTTTGTAAAGTCTATATTTATGTAGTTTGCAATTTGTGAAAATTATGCAAATATGGTATTATTGAGTTGCAACATCAAATAAAGAATTTTGGTAATATAAGGAAAGGTTGAAAACGGAATCCAAGAAGGATACATCTAGTACAAGTTGTATTTGATTTGGAGAATATATTGGTTCCTATATATGTGAGATTGGATTAATGTTATGGAATTGGAGATGGAATAAACTTTATGTGTGATTGAAAAATGTGGATAGGGTGTACTTACACCAAGGATGATTTACGGAAAAAGAAGACAGAATATTATGGTATTGTGATTTATAGAAATCTGAATATTCAGCTATATATTAGGCGTATGGAAGCATAGTTCATTTATGGAAAATCTCTATAAATATGGAGTTGTTATTATCGAATATATGACGATATTGAGATAAAAAAAATCCCTTTATTTATGGGATTTGGATATGCTTCAAGAAGCAGATTTGGAATAGGAATATTATTGAGATAATCATGGAGAATTCAGATATGCTCATGGACTATATATTGAGGACAAACACGGCTGCATTATTTACAGACTTAATAGAAAAAATCTGCATACAGATATTTTATCTTTCGAGAATTGTAAAGAGCCAGAATTCTATGTTCCAACATACGTACCTATTGTTCAAAGTTCATAATCGTATACCTTAATTCCTCGGGAGGAGGAGATCCAGCATCGACGAGGTACAAGGTCAGAGGGAGTCTGATAAAGGCGGAGGATTCACGTTATAGTTAGATAAGATAAGTATAATTGTATAGTGTACTTTGTACTGTATCTTTCTGATTAGTGGATTCATTTTAAACTGGGCCAGGCCCCGCGGATGTAGGTGGATTTCACCGAACTGCGTAACCAAGTCTTGTGTCGTTAGTGCTTTAATTTATTGCATACTTGGTTAGATAGGTTATGTTGGAACACAGTAGTGATAATTGAATTAATTAGGTAAAACCAAATTTCAATTGGTATCAGAGCTAAGTCACTTGTTTTACCTTGGTTTTGACAAGGAAAGTGTGATCCGGTTTTACCAATGGCGACCAGAGAAGGAGCTTCTGTGTCTCGGTCACCACTGCTGGAAGAAACAAATTACAACTACTGGAAGGCTCGCATGTGGGTGTTCATAAATTCACTGGATGAATAGGCTTGGTACTATGTTGAAACAGAATGGAAACCCCCTGTTGTTGGAAATTCTGAAGGAGGAGAACCTAAGCCTAAAGAGTCGTGGACACCAGGTTAAAGAATGGGAAGCTTGGTGAATTCCAGAGCATTAAATGTCATATTTACTGCAGTAGATAAAGATTAGTTCAAACTCATCTCTACATGCCAATAAGCAAAGAAAGAATGGGATATTCTACAAAAAGTACATTAGGGGACAAGTCGTGTACGTGAATCCAAACTGCAGATGTTGGCCACAAACTTTGAGGAACTAAAGATGGAGGAGGATGATACTATTTCTATATTCAATGGGAAACTCAGAGACATCTCCAATATGGCGTATCAACTTGGGAAAGTTTACAAGGAAGCAAAATTGGTGAAAAGGGCCTTGAGATCTCTTCCTAAAAGATTTGCTATTAAAGTTACAGCAATAGAAGAAGCAAGAGATGTAGCCACCATGACCTTGGATGAACTAATGGGATCACTACAGACCTATGAGATGACAGTGCAACAGCCTGCAAAGAAAGTCCATAAGGAGTTGGCCTTCAAATCCTCTTCATCAAGGGTCATCCATGAATCTGATAGTGATGATGGAATTGAAGAACTTGCTCATATCACCAAGAGTTTATCAAGAATACTGAAGAAGGTGGTAAACAAGAATTCACAAGAAATAACTGGAGGAAATAAAACTCGTCCTCAAGATTTTGGTAATCGTGGAACTCGGATGGAACAAGAAAGTCAGCAATTCTCTAGAAACCAAAGTGGTGAAGGAAAACAGTCTGAAACAATTCAATCTCGAGAATGTGGAGGATACGGCCACATCCAGGCTGAATGTGCTAATACCCTAAAAAACAGGGAAAATCATACATCACCTCTTGGAGTGAAGATGATGAAGAAGACGAAGGGGAACTTACAAGCAATTATATGACATTTGGAGCAAAATTTCACGGTGGATCAGATGAGGTATGTTCCAACATGTCAGAGAAAGACGAAGTTGTATGTTCCAACATAGGTTCTGATGACACGTCTAGTGATAATGGCGGACTAGTTGTGAGTGATAAAGATATCTACAGTACATATGAGCAGATGTATGCCATGTGGCTTCAAGTTATTGATACAAATAGAGTGTTGAAGGAAGAGAAAAATCATCTAGGCGAGAAGGAGAAGGAGTTACGATTTTTAGTTGGTGAACTCAGAAGAGAGATTGAAGAGTTAAATTTGAATCTAAGCTCAATAACTAAGAGAGCTGAGATGGCCGAAGCAGCTATTACCAAGTTAAACACTGTAAAGGGGAAACTTGATGACATTCTGATCATGGGAAAAAACTTTGGAGATCGACATGGAATCGGATTTGACAATTCATCAGATAGCAAGGTCAGTCTCAAGTCGAAGATTCAAGATGTAAAAAGAAAGTTTATCAAGACCCATCAAAGGAAACCTCTCATCTGTAACTACTGCATGTATCAAGGTCATACAGAGGAACAATGCCGAAAACTGCTCGGAGATATCATGACAGGGCGACAAATCTCAGTATGTTCCAACATAGACGATGTCCAGTGATAAAAAATGGTCAGAAAGGTATGGGTGGTTAAATGCATGAGTACTTGCCTTGCTGCTCATACGTCTCCTCTTGCACATTCTAGAGACTCGTGGTACTTTGATAGTGGTTGCTCTTGCTACATGACTGGAACTCAGGAATTACTGAGAAACCCAGCCATATGATGGTGGTTTTGTTACGTTTGGCGATGGAAAGAAAAGTCAAATGGTTGGAAAAGGTGAACTGCATATTGAAGGATTCCCCGTATTCACTGGTGTTTTGTTGGTGGAAGATCTAAAGGCTAATCTCATAAGTATCAGCCAGCTATGTGATGATAATATGACTGTGGAATTCCATAAAGAAAAGTGCATAGTGAAACATGGCAACAACAATGTGCTTACTGGTATTTGGTCATCAGACAAATGTTACTTATTAGAACAAGAAGTAAACTGCTTTAGTGTCAAATGTGATGAAGTGGATCGTATGGCTGACCATGTTCCAACATTGGTTGATTTCTTAGATCAAGGATGTTGGAACATCAGATGAGACAGATCTTAACAATGAAGTTGATGACTCTTATAACTTCAGCAATATTGGGGCATCGTCCTCTTCAGAACTCTCCCATGTTCCAACATCAGTGCAGGCTGAATCAAGCATAAGAAGGACTCGATCGATCCCTCAAATTAATTATGGGGAACTTTCTGGTTTGCAATGTTTTCTCTCCATCATTGTTGTTTCCTCAGTTGCCAGGTTATAATCTATTCACATTCTCCTTGTTATGGCTTACACTATGAGTTTTACGATGTACCAAAAAACTGTCAATAGTGCTCCCCTACATGGTGTGGTTAATGTGGAAGTATATCATCGACTCCAGAAGGCTTTGTATGGATCAAAACAAGCACCACGGGCGTGGTATAAGCGACTCACTACCTTTCCTATTCATAAAGGTTCTCGTCGAGGGGGAGAAGATCGCACCTTGCTTATTTTTTGAGAATCATCAAATACACTGATTGTTCAAATCTATATTGATGATATGATCTTTGGGTCTACTTCACCATCCTTGGTACAAGATTTTGTGACTTTGATGCAAGCTGAATTGAAGTTGAGTATGGTGGGAGTATGTGTAAGACTTCGAGATGATCTTAAGGAATCTCACTTGAATGAAGTCAAAAGGATAATTTGGGTTGAGAGAAAAGCTGTGGTAGCCTATGTTCTAACATCGAGACCATTTGCGGTTATTTTCACAAAGTCGTTGGACACTGCTACGGTTGAGCTCCTCAGACAACACTTAGGTGTTTGTCCAATTTGAGGTATTTCTTTAAAAGCTTTTATTTAACTGTAGGTTTTTATTTTTGTTCAGAAAATTCAAAAAATAAAAAATTGAAAAGGAGGAAAACAATGGAAGCGTAGTTGGACATGTTAGAAGATATTATGGTGATTGATGAGATGCATAGATCAGAGAGATATCTCTTCCCGGTATTCTAGTTTAGGATGATGAGAAGTTTGGAAGGCGGTGATGCTGGTCATGTTTCAACACAGAGTATGGAGACAGGTTGAGAAGATGTAGACATGGATTAGAGATTCAGATGTTCAAACATCAGTAACTGTGGCTGGAGAAGATTATGATCTGGATGGTGAACAAGTCTATGTTCCAACACCAGATAGGGAGAGAAAGTACTAATGAAGTGAAGGAAGCTGAGTAGGTGATGTGTTGATTTTGAAGTAATGAAAGGATCTTATGTTCCAACATAGAGAAAGTGGGTGAAGCTGAGAGCTGTTATGTTCCAACATCGGTGAATAATGTTCCAACACAAGGTGTGCAGATTATTGAAGGCACTTTTGATCAAACTGCCATGAGAGATATAGTTTTAGCCGAAAGGACAACTGATCTGGGTGTATATGGGGAGTGTGGATTTACAGCTTACCTGGACTATTTGGGTCTCAAGACTGCTACCTCAATCTACAAGGAGTACAACCGAGAGATTGTAGAAGAATTCTATGGGAGGCAACATTAATCCAGATTTTGAGTGGTAAAATGGTGTGATGTTGTGAGCTCAATCCATTTAGATTGTAGATGTGGAGGTAGAAAATGCCAGATTAGATGAGGCACAGATAGCTGCTCCTGAAGAGGTTTAAAGGTTCTGTTATGGCTATGTTCCAACATAGGCCAGATATTTGCTTCAGGGGGAGCTGCATTTAATGGAGATTCTGGTTTTCTGTGTCTATTGCGTTTGACATGTTTATGGTCCCAAGGGGGAGATGTTTTAGATTTTTCGGATGACTTTATTGGCTCCGTTGGGTTGATGTTCCAACATGATCATTATTCCTAGATGTTGAGGGAATCTGGAATTTAGGGGGAGATGCTATGTTTCTATGTTCCAACATCCAGAGTAGTTTTCAAGGTTGATGTCTTTATTTGCATAAGCTCTTGTGATGAAATGCCAAAAGGTGATTGGTCCACAAAATGCCAAAGGGTGAGATCGTAAAGTCTATATTTATCTAGTTGGCAATTTGTGGAAATTATGAAAATATGGTATTATTGAGTTGCAACATCAAAGAAGGAATTTTGGTAATATAAGGAAAGGTTGAAGACTGAATCCAAGAAGAATACATCTAGTCCAAGTTGTATTTGATTTGGAGAATATATTAGTTCCTATATATGTGGGATTGGATTAATGCTATGGAATTGGAGATGGAATAAACTTCATGTGTGATTGAAAAATGTGGATGGGGTGTACTTACGCCAAGGATGATTTATGTAAAAAGAAGACAGAATATTAAGGTATTTGTAATTTATGGAAATCTGAATATTCTGCCATATATTAGGCGTGTGGAAGCATAGTTGATTTATGAAAAATCTCTATAAATATGAAGTTGTTATTATCGAATATATGGAGATATTGAGATAAGAAAAATACCTTTATTTATGGGATTTGGATATGTTTCAAGAAGCAGATTTGGAATAGGAATATTATTGAGATAATCATGGAGAATTCATATCTGCTCATGGACTATATATTAGGATAAACACGGCTGCATTATTTATGGACTTAATAGAAAAAATATGCATACAGATTTTTTATCTTTCGAGAATTGCAAAGAGCCAGAATTCTATGTTCCAACATACGAACCTGTTGTTCAAAGGTCATAATCGTATACCTTAATTCCTCAGGAGGAGGAGATCCAGCGTCGACGAGTTTCGAGGTTAGAGGGAGTCTGATCAAGGTGGATCAGTAGCAAGGGGAGCTTGCAGGATTCACGTTATAGTTAGATAAGATAAGTATAATTGTATGGTGTACTTTGTACTATATCTTTCTGATTAGTGGATTCATTCTGAATTGGGCCAGGCCCCGCGGATGTAGGTGAATTTCACCGAACTGCATAACAAAGTCTTGTGTCGTTAATGCTTTAATTTATTGCATACTTGGTTAGGTAGGTTATGTTGGAACACAGTAGTGATAATTGAATTAATTAGGTAAAACCAAATTTCAAGCTTGATTGTTTGATGCATAATAAAAAAATCTGGATGCAATTGTGCATGGTAAGATATATGTAAACAATTGTGGAGGATGCATTCACAGAATGCGTCCTCAAATTTTATTTTATTTTTAAACGGAATTGTTTAGAGGACGCATTGCATGAATGAGTCCTCATGAATTTTTTTTAATAAACAAATGTGTTTATTTTATATTGTTATATTTTTTTAAAATACTATTTGAATTATACTTTTTTTTAAATCCGTGTTATTAAAAACGGGTATTGAATTTGACTTATATATGTACATATTTTTTTAGTCCCACATTTTATTAGTAAAATATATAATTTTCAATTTTAATCAGTAAAATATATAATTTGTAAATTATTCTTTATATTTTTGTTTTGGGTTAATATAGTGCATTCGTAGACTTTTGTTTGTTTTATTTTATTCTAAAAATAACAGTAATATATAGTAGGAATGAATATAATTAAATATAAATGTACGATATTTGGAGAAGACGTGTCAAACGTAATTAAATGAGTGCTAAATGTCATCATTTAATCTACTAACGATGGCCTCTACAAAGCTTTTCACCCATTCCACACGGTGGAGGACGTATGGTGCGGGATGTGCGTCGTGGGACGACCATCTTAGGAGAAAAATGTATGGCATCATCTGGCGCTCCCTCTGTAAAATCCTCCTCCATATCATCTCCTGTGTTCTGGCATGAACCATGTTGGACATGTGCAACACCACCAGTATCTAATGCAGCAGCATGCGACATGTATCGATGACTCGCAGTGGGAGTAACATATACCGTGAAATCTGTTGTAGCCATGTAAACTGTGAGGATCCACCATGTGACAGTCCGGCATGACTAGGAAGGGGTGTATGATATGTATTGAAATCAGCCGTAGTAGTGTCATACTGTGATGGTCTACCCTGTGATGCTCCAACATCTGTCGGACACGCATTTGAGGTTCCAGGTTGTGATGAACCAATACGGTTTGTATGGGCACGAGCACGCAGTCGCCGACCACCTTGTCGACCAGGTGGAGCTGGACGGTGGCTTCTAATGTCATTGTATCTCACACCCAGTGGAGGTTCCTCACAGTGCACGAATGGCTGGTGAAACTGCAGTCTGGAGGGATTATGTGCATACTGTAGAGTACGGGTGGCAACATCGCGTACCTTCCTGATCATGTTCGTGATACGCGGGGGACAGTCGTCCAAATTCTTATCCAACATGATTCTCATCTGAGACACTGCTTGCAACTACAACAATGAGGTGAATATGTTAGTTAAATAATATTGAGGAAATGTATAGTATTAATTGTGAAAACTAGTAGACATTATGGAAATACCATATACTCCATAGTAGCCACATCTCCATGAAAACCCTCTGTAATTGTTTTGGCCAGGCCTGGCTGATCAATCAGGGTCACTGTTCTCCGAAAATACCACTCCATGTATTCTCGACTGGGTGTGTACGGATCCACTGACCCTCACACATAAACTTGTCGCTCTCCTCGATGTTCCCAAGCATCGAGATATCTTCTCAGTTCCACACGTCAATCCAATCCTGATCTCTCTTGACGGTCTCTATTATGAAGTAGTTTTTGTTCATCCTTAGTGACCAACTGGATGGGTATTGGCTGGATGAGGCCAAACTTCCTGAGAACATGATGTACTTGATGGTACTCCACGACATGCCAGCTAATGAGGTCAACAGACAATAGCTAGTTGTTGCTACCAGCCGTACAATAACGTGGGAGTTGTTGCACGACATCGTCTGTGTATGGCTGCCAAATAAACTGCAATAACAGGTAGGTCTTGTAATTAGCTCTGAGAAACCTTTATAACCATTAGTTGAAGTTCAAGAAATCTGAATTTCAATATACCTGTTTGTCATGGAGAGATGTGAGCTGATCGCGGTACACTTTCAGTACATGCATAGGTGATTGGGATAAATCGAACGCGCGCTCTCCACCTGTTAGGAATAGAGTGAATATTATTAATAATTTCTAGTAATTGCCTTGCAGTTTAAAAATTGACTCCCGACTAATTCAATGCGTACCTGGATCCAACAGCACTCATCCTGACGATCACTGGTAGTCGTCTGGCCGGATGGATGGATGGGATTCGCTCCCATGCCCACAGCTGACAAAAAATTAAATAAAATTTAATATATTATAAGAGGTCACTATCGAAAGTATGTACAACTGACAAGATTAACCATTGTATGTTACCTGTAGCAAGACTAGTGGTCCAGATATTGATTTCACTTGTAGGATGGCAGCGTCACATAAGCACCTGTACAAGTGTGCCAAAATGGCACTACCCCAACTGTACTGATGTGCTGCACCGAGGCCCATCAGTAAAGATAAATAAAGCAAAGGGATAAGGTGTCCGGATGTGTCTGACAATAGCATTCCACCAACCAGCAGTAGAATGAAAACCCTAGCCTGTTGTTGACAATCTACCTCTGTAGCATCAATAGGGAATGGAGTGTGTAACAAGTCTCCCAACCAGCTGGCCCTTATGCGACCTCCTTTGATAACACTCGTGTTCAGTGTAGTCCCTAGGTAGTCTCCGCATATTCTCTGTCAGTCCTCTATGCATCGGCTAGTGTTCACTCCAGTAATTGGCATGCCATCAATCGGTAGACCCCATAGCATGCCCACATCCTGCAAAGTTATCGTAGCCTCCCCAATTGGCAGGTGAAATGTGTGAGTCTCTGGTCTCCAACGCTCCACTAAGGTTGTGACTAGATAATGATCAATGTACATCAGTGTAGAATCCAAAAGCCCTTGGAATCCAACTTCACACACTTAGTTCATGACTGGATCAAGCTTTAATCACACCCTCAATCAAGCTTTCCAAATAAGTAACAAAATTACATGTGCACTGATATTCAAACCAAATCGTACATTTGCTTCAATTTAAACAAAATACACATAATCCAAAATATTCAAAATAACTTATTACACAAATACCAAATACCATAAAAAATATTTGCACATTACATACACAACTCTAATCACGCCCTCGCCTACGGTAGCCTCTGGAATCACCTGTCACCCTCTCATCCATTTGATTCTTTATCCTTCTCTTTGCATACTGCCCACGCCTCCTGTTGCGGAATTTTTCAATATCGGGAATCAGCCTCCAACTAGCACATTGCCATAGTGATGGATCTCGTGGGGGCATGAAACCCTGACTATATTGCTGCAAATAGGTGGTCGTGTGATATACCTTGTTACATAGAGTAGCTGGATCATCACGCATATTCCAACAGATAGCCAATGCATGTGAACATGGGAATCGAAAAATTTTCCATTCACGACAAGTACACAACTTTCTCTGGTATTTGACCGTGTACTGGCTCTCACCAATGCTGCCATCAATGGTTCTTGTCACAACCCTATAAGTCTGTGACGCAATCCAAAACACAGTGACAATATGTCCCTCTGCCAATGTGTCTTGCTTCTGAAATTTTTTCCAAATCCTAGAAGGGAACGCAGACCTAAACATTTGAACATCAATTTAGAGTCAAGAAACTAGGACATAAATTCATAAAGAACTGTAATGAATCTAGAAAGTACCTCCAATTCGTGGCGTCCATTACCCTCTTAGCAAACATTTCAACAATTCGCTCAAAGGTCGCTTTGGCACACGCAGTTATGGGGAGATGTCATGCGTGCCTTAAACAGTTGTTGAAACTCTCTGAAAAATTGGTTGTTAGAATTCCCCAACGTCGATCACCCTCATCAAATGCAAGGCACCACTTACTGGGATCATGTATTACCAACCATTCCCATGCAGATGGTTCGATGCTCTCCAACTCCTCCTTGTACTCCCTCCCCCTGCTCTCTCGGCTGGTACCACCAAGCTTCCAAACTAGAGTCTTCAGAAGCGCATTCTTGAACTTCCAACTGTCACCACTGAGGAAGCTTGATTGAAAATAACGCAAGAAAAATCGGTGGTATGCAGCTGGCTCTCTCCATTCCTCAGTACGTCTCATTGCATTTAAAATTCCAGCATGGCGATCAGATATAATACAGATTGGCCTGTTATCACCACCTACCACATGGATACACAGTCTCCGCATGAACCAGTCCCAACTCTCATTTGTTTCACCATCAACAATGGCATAAGCAATGGGGAGTATGTAGTCATTCGAGTCATGTGCCACGGAAACTAGCATTGTGGCTGTGTATGCACCTCTCAAATGAGTGTCATCCACACTAATCACCGGCCTGCAGTGGAAAAATGCATCGATAGCCTGACCAAATGCCCAGAAAATGAACTTGAATTTTTGACACCCACGTCCATGTATTCTATCGGGTACATCTGCCCACTCAACAACGATGCTCAGATTTTCATTGACTAGCTCATCCATATATGTTGGCAACTGTTCAAAGGATTCCTCCCAAGTTTCGACCACCATTTTGATAGCCTTCTGTCTAGCATACCACGCCTTCTTATAGGAAAGGGTCACATTAAAATCTGTCTTCACATACGCTTGTACATCTTTCACCGTGTAAGAAGGGTTAACATCAATGTGGTTGACAATTGCACGGGCGATCATCAACGATGTCAGGTTAGTGTTACCTGTCACTCGACCAGCCCCAACACAAGCATGACTACTTGTCCATTTGGTGATCTCCCACATGCCATGTGAAGCCTTTTGCTGGCTCTAGCAACCCATTCACAATTTCCGGTTCTTTCAACAACATCCTTGCATTTCACATACCATGTGCGTGACCGGCTCTCCACGACTCTGTGTTTCCTATTCATCATGGAACTCCACCTCGAAATAGCTTCTACCAATTCTGGCTTTGTCCGGAATCACATACCTAATTCCACTTCACCAGTCGCTTGAACATAACGAGTAAATTCGCCACCACAATTTGTTGGGTCATAGCCATCCTCATCAGGGCCCCCATAATCCCTAAAGTATGCCTCCGTATCAGGATTCGCCAAATTACGGAACGATGTGGCTACACTGTTCGTGCACACTACCACTTCCTCACCTTCGTCCCCTAGATTCGAATCAGTTGATAAGGAATGATCATCTTCACTGCCTTCACCAAGTTCCCCTTCCTCACCATCCTCATCGCTCCCAACATGACCGACAACATACTCTCCAATTCCACCCACATAATCATCATCTAACTCATTCAGGTCCCCATTATGGCCACCATATATACCACAACTTGTGGAAGGCTGAGCGCAATCGATGTGAACATACGCACTGGGTTGGCTGGACTCACCAACGATAAAACCTTGGCAATCAACCGGGGTGGTAAGGTTGGTAAAGGTGTGCAGTTCTGCATGTTCCTCAACAACGACACGAAAGTGCCCGAACTAAGATCACTCGCACGGTCAGTGGTGCTTGACACATTCTCCACAACGATGTACAACTCTGGTGAGGACAAGGACATTCGATCAATAATGTTGAAGAAAGTCGCGGTGGACTTGTCATCTTTCACATTGTAACACCGATAGTATACGGCCGAACTAATCAGCTCAGGACAACGGTAATATAATTTCAACGAAAACCCCCCACTTGCAATACCAAGCCTTGTAAAAATTAAATTAACTAACTCGGAGTGGCTTAACCTCCTTTCGAGAGTCACGTTCCACTCCGGTATGGGAGGGTCATAATACACACCCATAGTCAAATCAAACTTAATTTGACCCCCTCTATACACGTACACAATCAAAAACATCGAACTATTGCATTCTACAAATAAATAACATTTAATTTGATATTCATAACGATAGTACACTATTATGCTTTTATCATTTTCTAAACAATAGTACCACACTAATTAAACTATTACTACAACTTTAATGCACAAAATAGTAAAAAAATCACACATAATCAATTCACATATATTCACGCATCCTCTCTTTCAACAATTTCATAGAATCAAGATACATAATCACTCAAACAACAAACAATCTTTAAAAACATTTTCATCAACAAGAACTTTTCAAGTACTTCAAAAATAATAATTTTACACCTAATTCGATCGAAAAACTATTAGAGAACAATGAATTCGTATGATAATAAATTATTTAAATACCTTTAGAAGATTACAAAAATTCGCAGCGGGGGTCAACGTCGGTCAACGGTAGTCAAAGACGGTCAACGGCGGTCTACTACTGTCAAACGTGGCAATGTGCGGTGGTCTCGGACGTCATGAGAATGCTCTACCTGCTAGGTTCGGAAAAATTTCATGATAAATATAAAACATACAACCAAAGCAACAATCGGAAAGTAAGAAAAATTACCCGACAAATTTGGAAACGAAGACCTGCGATGAAACTCGGCAAAGGATGGAGCAAGATGAAGATACGGGTTTGGATTGCAGATGAAGAAACAAAAATGAATTTTTTTGGATGACAGAGTGAGAAAACGGATGGGATTGGTGCATTGTAAAGAAATCGATGACACATTGCAATAATGCGTCCTCAAGGCATCACGGGTTTGCAAACTTTCACAGGTTTGTTGTGCAGGGAATCTCTTTAGTGCAGGTGCAGGAGGTTGACTGCTTTTTAAGGGTGCATTACAAGAATACATTCTCATGCATGGAAAAAATTGTAAACCGAGGATGCATTGCAAGAATGCATCCTCATGCAAAGCTGCTGGAAAAAAATAATTGTAAACCGAGGACGCATTCTTCGAACGCGTCCTATTCATTCCCAGACAAAAAAAAAGAATAATTCAGTGAGAATGCATTTGCCTAATGCGTCCTCAAGAAATCAGAACAAAAAAATGAAAAATCTATTGGACGCAATAGAAGAATGCGTCCTACACACTTGCATCCTTGGCTATTCACTGTAGCCATATATATAGAATTTTTCCTGTTCTAACAATACACTACCGATTCTGCGGCATGGATTTCACCATATATGAAACCCAAATTAACCAACAAAATAATTGTTGTCATTTGTTTTTTGAAGTAATGCAGTCAACATCAATTCACCAGCACGATTTCCCCAAAATTGCTCAAATTATTGGATCCAAGTTATTATAGAATTCCATAATACCAAGTGTAAAGTCAGAGATTTGCATTGAATATTTAATTGGCAGCTTTTGTGAACATAGTTGGAAACGAAAAACTTTCCATGTTGGAACACTCGAAAGTAGCATGTTCACGCCAAAAATCATTTTACGGAAAAAAGGGAAAAGAAGATTATGGTATTTTTAATTTATGGAATTATGAATATTCTTCTATATGAGAAGCGTGTGAAGCATACTTGATTTATGGAAAATCCCTACATATATGGAGTTGATATGTGCGAATATATGGGATATATTGTGATAAGGAAAATCCCTTTATTTATGGGATTTGGATATGCTTCAAGAAGCAGATTTGGAATAGGAATATTGTGGAGATAATCATGGAGAATTCCAAACTGCTCATGGATATAAAAGGGGATAAACACGGCTGTGTTCGACACGGAATTAATAGAGCGAAAATCAGCATACAGATTTTTGAGAACTTCTAAGAGCCAGATTCCTATGTTCCAACATACCTTACCTGTAGTTCAAAGTTCAGAATTGTATACACCTTCATTCCTCGGGAGGAGGAGATCCAGCGTCGACGAGTTTCGAGGTCAGAGAGAGTCTGATCAAGGCGGATTGGTAGCAAGGGGAGCTTGCAAAATTCACACATAATAGTTAGTAAAGATAAGTATTTTGTAATATTGTACTGTATCTCTCTAATTAGTGGATTCATTCTGAACTGGGCCAGGCCCTACAGATGTAGGTGGACTTCACCGAACTGCGAAACCAAGTCATGTGTCGTTTATGCTTTTAATTATTACGTATTTGGTTAAATAGGTCACGTTGGAACATACTAATAAGGATTAGAAAATTCGTTAAAACCAAATATTAATTGGTATTAGAGCTTGGTCACTTATTATTCCCTTGGTTATGTCAAGGAAACTGTGATCCAGTTTTACCATGGCAACTAAAGAAGGAGCTTCCGTGTCTCGGACACCTCTGCTAGAAGGTAACAACTACAACTATTGGAAGGCACGCATTCGAGTCTTCATCAACTCGCTGGATGAACTTGCATGGTTTTATGTTGAGAATGAGTGGAGTCATCATGCCAAAGATGCTGAGGCGATAGAAGGAGAATCAAGTCAAAGGGAGCAGAATCTCAAAGACAAAGCGAGTTGGACACCTGATGACCTCAAAGCATCTCTGGCTAATTCAAAGGCACTGAATGCAATCTTTACTGCGGTTGATGAAAATCAGTTCAAACTCATCTCTACATGTCATCAAGCCAAGAAAGCATGGGATATTCTGCAAACAGTTCATGAGGGAACAAGTAGAGTTTGTGAGTCTAAAATTCAGATGTTGGCTACAAAGTTCGAGGAGCTCAAGATGGAGCAGGATGACATTATTGCTATATTCAACGGGAAACTTAGGGACATCTCCAACATGGCATATCAACTTGGAAAGGTTTACAAAGAAACGAAGTTGGTAAAAAAGACCTTGAGATCACATCCTAAGGGATTTGGAATGAAGGTTGCGGTAATAGAAGAAGCAAGAGACGTAGCCACTATGAGCCTAGATGAACTAATGGGATCGTTACAGACATATGAGATGACTTTCCAACAAGCTGCAAAAAGAGTCCCTAAGGAGTTGGCATTCAAAACATCTCCACTGAAAGACAATCACGAGTCTGACAGTGATGATGAATTTGAAAGACAATCACGAGTCTGACAGTGATGATGAATTTGAAAGACTTGCACTTATCACAAAGAACTTCTCAAGAATGCTGAAGAAAGTAGTTAACAAGAAATCTCAAGAAAGGTCTGGTGGAAATAGACCAAGACCATAAGATTCTGGAAATAATTGTGGAACGAGGTTTGAGCACGGAAATCAACAGTTCTACATAAATCAAAGTAGTGAACCAAAATATCCTGGACGAATTCAATGCAGAGAATGTGAAGGATATGGTCATATACAGGCTGAATGTGCAAATACCTAGAAGAAACAGGGAAAATCATATGTCACCTCATGGAGTAAAAATGAAGAAGATGAGAAAGACGAAGAGGAACTTACTAGTAACTATATGGCGTTGGGAGAAAAAATTTATGATACAATGGAGGATGGATGTTCCAACATACTTAACAAAGCCAAAGCCGATGAAGACTATGTATGTTCCAACATAGATCCGTATGAAGTACCCAGTGATGAAGACGATGGACTTTCTGTAAGTGATGGAGAAATCTACAGCACTTATGAAAAGATGTACGCTATGTGAGTTCAAGTAGTTGACATAAAACAAGAGATGAAAGAAGAAAAAAGGAAGTTGATGGAAATAGAAAGAGAATTGCGAGTGAAGTTGCTGAACTTGAGAAGAAGAATGAAGAAATAAATGGGAAAATGATATTAGCAATCAAGAGAGCTGAGACTTCTGAAGCAACAATTTCTAAGCTAAATGCTGGAAAAGCAAAGCTTGATGATATTCTGGATATGGGAAGGAACTTTGGTAATTGACACGGTATTGGGTACGGCAACACACATAAGACTGAAGCATACAAGAATTCAGTAACCATTAAGACCAAGATTCAAGAAGTGAAACGAAAGTTTGGCATGCCTTATCAAAGAAAACTGCTCATCTGTAGCTACTGCACCTATCAAGGTCATTCAGAGGAACAATGCAGGAAATTGATCAGAGACCAAATGTCAGGACGACAACTCTTGGTATGTTCCAACATTGGCGAGGTCCAGAAAATAAAATTGGTCAGAAAGGTATGGGTTTTCAAACGATCTAGCACACGTCTGGTGGCACACACTTTGCTTATATCTTATTCCAGAGATTCGTGGTACTTTGATAGTGGTTGTTCTCGCCACATGACTGGCACTCCAGAATTTCTCACGAATATCACTCCATACGATGGCGGATATGTGACTTTCGGTGATGGAAAGAAGAGCAGAGTGATTGGAAAAGGTGAATTGAGAATTGAAAGTTTTCCAGTGTTCACTAGTGTACTGTTTGTTGGAGATCTTAAGGCAAATTTGTTAAGCATAAGTCAATTGTGTGATGACAATATGATAGTAGAATTTCAGAAGGACAAATGTGTTGTGAAACACGGAGAAACCAAGGTTCTTTCAGGCATAAGATCATCGGACAATTGCTATCTGTTGGAGCAAGAAGTACGATGCATGATCTCAAAGCACGATGAAGGAGTTCTATGGCACAGGAAGCTTGATCACATAAATTATAAAACATTGGTGAAAATAAAATGTGAAAGCTATACAAGGGATGCCTACCTTAACCAGCAAGGATGGAATTGTGTGTGGACCATGTCAACAAGGTAAACAAATTCGATCTCCCCACTTTTCAGTTCAGTATATAACCACCTCTAGAAATCTGGAACTATTGCATATGGATTTGATGGGTCCAGTCAATACGCCTAGTATAGGTGGAAAGAAATATATCTTTGTAAGTGTTGATAATTTCTCCAGATTTACGTGGGTAGCCTTTCTGAAAGATAAATCTAATACTTTGGAAGTATTTAGAAGTTT
The DNA here is from genome assembly GCA_037428765.1 of Rubia yunnanensis. NCBI lineage: Eukaryota > Viridiplantae > Streptophyta > Magnoliopsida > Gentianales > Rubiaceae > Rubia > Rubia yunnanensis. The sequence goes on along the minus strand of CM075061.1, from coordinate 47,457,068 downwards.
GGTTATAAAGTTACAAACAAAAAAGGGAAGTCCAGTTGGGAAGATTGTACGAATTCGTAGTGATCATGGTAGAGAGTTTGAGAATTCTCAATTCAGTAATTTTTGTGACTAGCTTGGAATTCAACATGAATTTTTGGCACCTATCACCCCTCAGCAGAATGGTATTGTAGAACAGAAAAACAGAACCTTGCAGGAGATGGCTCGTGTTATGTTAGCTGAGAAAGAAATACACAAGAAATGGTGGGTAGAAGTGATCAATACAGCTTGTTATACAATTAATCGAGTGTATCTGCAACCATTCACCAGCAAACCATCCTATGAGATTTGGAAGGGCAGGAAACCATATGTCTCATATTTTCATGTGTTTGGAAGCAAGTGCTATATTCTCAGAGACTGAGAGCAGTTGGCAAAATTTGGCAATCAGAGTGATACAGGAATTTTTCTCGGGTATTCTATCAATAGTCGTGCCCATAGAGTTTTTAATCAATGAACCAACACTCTTATGGAGTCTATAAATGTTGTTGTGGATGATTCAGAGGAAGAACGACAGCCGAATGGTGTAGAAGAAGAACCCAGCGACATTCATGTTCCAACACAGCCACATCAACCTGACAAGGCAAATCCATCAGCTAAAGCTGAACCTCATCAACGTGTTGGATCAACTGAGAAGAGTAGTGTTGAACCTGCTGAAGCTGATCATGTTGGAACACTGTCCTCTGCTACCAAATCCCATGTTCCAACACAGGATCAACCCAAATCTACCACAAGAAGTACTCGATCAGTTCCTCGAGTGGATTACCGAAGGCTAGCCGGATTGCATTGCTTTTTTTTTCTCACATTGAACCTAAGAATTACAAAGAAGCCTTGCTGGATGAATATTGGATTACTTCTATGCAAGAAGAACTAAGCCAGTTTGCACGGAAAGATGTCTGGTATCTTACCCCTCACCCCAAAGGCATTAAGGTCATTGGTACGAACTGGATTTTCAAGAATAAGTCTGATGCTGATGGCCAGGTTACTCGAAATAAGGCCAGACTAGTAGCTCAAGGATATACAAAAGTGGAAGGAGTCGACTTTGATGAGACATTCGCACCAGTTGCCAGGTTAGAGTCAATTCAAATTTTACTTGCTATTGCCTGCTCTATGAACTTTATGGTGTATCAAATAGACGTCAAAAGTGCATTTCTAAATGGAGTGGTGAATGAAGAGGTCTATGTTGAACAACCTATAGGCTTTGAGGATCCTCATTATCCACACCATGTGTATTGTCTCAAGAAGGCTCTATACGGTCTAAAGCAAGCACCCAGAGCATGGTATGAACGACTTACTAACTTTCTTCAGAAAAAAGGTTATCGTGGAGGGGGAGTAGATCGCAATTTATTTGTGCTCGAAAAGGCTTCAAAATTTATGATTGCTTAAATTTATGTTGATGATATTGTATTTGGCTCTACTTCGTCCTCTATGGTACAGGATTTTGTCACCATTATGCAACCCGAATTTGAGATGAGCATGTTTGGAGAACTCACATACTTTCTGGGATTGCAAGTCAAGAAAGGAAGGAATGGTCTATTTATCAATCAGAGTAAGTATGCTCTAAATCTAGTTAAGTGGTTCGGCCTAACAAATGCTCTAGCCGTTCGAACTCCTGTGGGTGTTTTTGAAAAACTCGTAAAGGATAAGAAAGGAGTTTTAGTTGATCAGAAATTATACAGAGGCATGATTGGATGTTTACTATATTTAACATCTAGTAGACCAGATATATATTTTAGTGTTGGAATTTGTGCAAGATTTCAGGCTGGTCCAAAGGAGTCGCATCTCACTTCAGTTAAACGAGTTATTCGATATGTAAGTGGGACTTCTGAATATGGTGTCTTGTATTCTAAGAGTCAAGATTCTGAATTGGTTGGGTACAGTGATTTTGATTGGGCTGGTAATGTTGATGATCGAAAAAGTACCACGGGTGGATGTTTCTTTATTGGTACAAACTTAGTGTCTTAGTATAGTAAGAAACAGAATTCGATCTCCTTGTCTGCTGCAGAAGCTGAGTATCTTGCAGCAGGAAGCTGTTGTGCACAATTGTGGTGGATTAAACAAATGTTGAAAGACTATGAAATTCATCAAGGCCCCTTGAAGATTTTATGTGACAACACAAGTGCAATTGATATCTCGAAAAATCTAGTCCATCACTCGAGAACCAAACATATTGTTATAAGGCATCACTTTATTAGAGATCTGGTTGAAAGGAAGGAAGTGGAGGTAATCTATGTTCCAACACACGAACAATTTGCTGATATCTTTACAAAGCCGTTAGATTCCGCCACTTTTGAAAGTCTTCGACAACACTTAGGTGTTTGTCAAATTTGAGGTAATTCTTACCTTAATTTTAGTGTAAATATTATGTTTATTTTTGTTTAGAAAATCAAAAAAAAGAACAAAAAATAGAAAGAAGGAAAATGTACAAAAATAGAAGATGGATTTTATGGTATGTTGGAAATTGTCTTGATGGGATATCTCGAGTTGACAAGAGGGAAAAGAGTTATCATTATAAGTCTTGGAAAACAAAAAAGGAGTTTCGTGGGAAAATAGGAGGTGAGCTGAAGAGTTTGTTTCTATATTGTCCAAAATCCTTCTAAATCCCTTCTTTTTGGTTGTTTTCAAATTTTAGTTGAATTATCTTCACAAATTACCTGCAAATCAAAATCCTTGAATGATGACTTGAATTATTTGAATTATCCGCAGTTGATTTAACCAAAATCGGAAATTACTTGAATTATCCACAGTTGATTTAACCAAAATCAAAAGTATAGAGGGTGAATACCTGACGGTTCGGGTTAAAGAACTTGTGACGGGTAATATAGGTGATATAAGGAGAATTAAGAATTGGAATGTGCAATTTCTAAAGGGTAAGTATGGGATGTACAGAGGAAAATATATGTTTCATGTGTATTTTCGTATTCCCTATCCAAGCTATGTATTTTATAGGGAGATTAGTGAGGAAGAAGCTGATGGGAGGGAAGTTGTAAAGTATGGAAACAGATTACAGGTTGGCTTCTTTGACTCAAATGATGCCTAGAGGATGGAAGAGCTTAGGAAGCCAAAATTGCTCAAATTATTGGATCCAAGTTATTATAGAATTCCATAATACCAAGTGTAAAGTCAGAGATTTGCATTGAATATTTAATTGGCAGTTTTTATGAACATAGTTGGAAACGAAAAACTTTCCATGTTGGAACACTCGAAAGTAATATGTTCACGCTAAAAATCATTTTACGGAAAAAGGGGAAAAGAAGATTATGATATTTTTAATTTATGGAATTATGAATATTCTTCTATATGAGAGGCGTGTGAAGCATACTTGATTTATGGATAATCCCTACATATGTGGATTTGATATGTGCGAATATATGGGATATATTGTGATAAGGAAAATCCCTTTATTTATGGGATTTGGATATGCTTCAAGAAGCAGATTTGGAATAGGAATATTGTGGAGATAATCATGGAGAATTCCAAACTGCTCAGGGATATAAAAGGGGACAAACACGGCTGTGTTCGACACGGAATTAATAGAGCAAAATCTGCATACAGATTTTTTAGATTTTTGAGAACTGCTAAGATCCAGATTCCTATGTTCCAACATACCTTACCTGTAGTTCAAAGTTTAGAATCGTATACACCTTAATTCCTCGGCAGGAGGAGATCCAGCGTCGACGAGTTTTGAGGTCAGAGGGAGTCTGATCAAGGCGGATCGGTAGCAAGGGGAGCTTACAGAATTCACACATAATAGTTAGTAAAGATAAGTATTTTGTAATACTGTACTGTATTTTTCTAATTAGTGGTTTCATTATGAACGGGGCCAGGTCCCGCAGATGTAGGTGGACTTCACCGAACTGCGTAACCAAGTCGTGTGTCATTTATGTTTTTAATTATTACGAACTTGGTTAAATAGGTCACGTTGGAACATACTAATAAGGATTAGAAAATTTGGTAAAACCAAATTTCACTAAGGATCTTGATTAGGACTTCTTCATTCCCCACAAATGGCACCAATTGATGCGTCTGAAAACTCTGAAGAACTTGCATCACTAGATCCTTAATTTATTACCTACAAAACAAAGCCTTGGGAGAGTTTTGCAATCAACCACTTTGAGATTTGGCAGCTTTTTCATTTTGCATAAATCCTTGGTTTCATCAAAATAATCACAAGTATCTCAAACTCAATGAATGTATGAAGTTTTATCTTTAGACTTGCACCCTGTGCTTTTCAATTATGTTTAAGTTGCCAATAGGAAGTTTCACTAGTGTAGAATAAGGGGATTAAAGGCGGCTATGTTAGACCATAGAAGATACTTTCAAGGTGACTTCTCTTGTCCGAACTTTGATCATCTTCGATCAAAGTTAATTTCGAGAACCACCTTTATTGGATGTCGTAGAAGGAGGTTTTTTGGCGCCTTTGATTAACATTTATAACTGTCTTTGTTCTCCTTCCAAAATTGGAACCTTAACCATTACCTAGGTCGGTTCATATGTTTCTGGTAACAGAAGAGTAATTAGCTTCCGGTATCTGGACTCATTCGGAGGGGGAAATATGCCTTCCTCCATCTTGTGCTAATTCCGGCAAGAATCTGGTTTGGAGTTTCTAAAAATGTATCTTTCATTTCTGTCTTCCAAAATTTGAACACCATGAACAACATCTATCATTGGCTATGGTTCCGGACTCGGAACTATGGTTCCGGTACCGGAAAAGTGGTAGAGGTTCCTCCATCAGGGTGTGTTTCCGTTCCTAAACTATAAATTGAGCTATGTTTCTTTACCTCTAATGTTTCGAGCTCGTAAATGGGTTTGTGTAGATCAACTACAGGTTTGGAAGTGTGGATCGTGTCTTACAAAAATGACAATGCATAGACATACCTCACTTCCGGTTCTGGAAGTAAATTTGGGGTGAAGTGGTAAAAATACATTTTCTAGATAAAACCCCATACATTTTCCTCGGAACTCCAATACAATTCCCAAATTCACATCATAGACATTGTGAGATTTTACAAAAATTTATAGATAACGCTAAGCTAGCAATTATTTATACATATGAATAGAAATCACGTAGATCCTATTCCACAAAATACATCTAAATATTGAAGCATTCCTAACACTCAATCACATGATTGCAGTTTCATAAGAAATTTATAGATAAGAATAGAAAACAATGAAATTCCATTTCGCACAAGACACGCAACGAGGTTCAAGAAACATGTTACGGTGCCACATTAGGTGATCCAAGAGTCGCGGACCAGACATGAATTAGATGTCTTGCCAAATAATTTCACGTGTTATTGATGTCATCTTGTGAATACGGCTTACAATCATTAAAAAAAAATCCGTGTTGATAATAGAAATTGCCATCGATTAAGTAGTGTGGTGAAGATAAAAATTGACATATTTATTGACAATATACTCAATTTATCAATTTCCATGTAACCTGATCATTATCCTTAACGCACTCTGTTGCGTATAGTATTATGTAGAACCCACACTCTCATGTTTGTGCTTGTCTCTTGTACTAATATTTAAAGAAGTGTATGTGAATAACATATGAAGAATGACAGTTGTTTCTAATTGAATATGAACATGATACCTTGATTTGGACTATGCATAAAACCTTAGTTATATGACAAAGTCTTGTATAAGACCATCTCATAGTGGGACTAGAGATTTAATTGCAAATGAGGTTACTAATTAAAGTTTTAAAAGTCTAGGGGTTCGATGTGAAATTTCATTATTTTACATTTAAGTCCATGTATAAATATCAAGTTTTCCTCATTATTCTCTCATATTTTCTGAAACTTTCCCTCTCCACTCCTTTCCTCCCTCCTATTCAACCATTTCTCTTACTTTCTTTCTTATTTTCTCTCCAACTCAAATCTCCTTCTTCTCTCTCTTCTCCATGTCTCTTCCATCTTCAATTCGAGCTCATTTTCTTCCATTTAACTGCTCACCATCTCTATTTTTCTTTCTCTTTCATGCGCGCAGTGATTCGTCGCACGTTTTGGAGTTTTTTGGCAAATTTATCGGCGGCCGAACACAATAGAGGTTCATTTTGTATTTATCTTCGAAGGTATGTTTTTGCTCATATTTTTTATGCATATTTTGTTGTTTTTTCGATTTTTGTTTGCTTCTTTTTGTTCATGTGATTTTCTAGCATTTATGTTGTTCAATATGTTAATATTTGGAGATTTATGTATTTTTTGTATTTTGTGAGTTTTCTTACGAATTTGTGCTAATATTTGTGTTGCTGCTGTTGTTTGTTAGATTTGCATCACTTGCTGCTGCAATCGAGAAGGGAGAATCGTTTGTAAGTTTTTTGAATTTTCGGCTGTGATGTTTCGGGTATGGTTAATGATATTTCTCATTTTTAGTGTTATGTTTAAGGTTTTGGGCTTTAAGCACTGTAATTAGTGTTGTGATGTTTTAATTTCAGCGCTTGGTACTTGTTGTGTTTTCATGTTTAAGTGTGCAATTGATGTTCAGTTTTTTATTGTGTGTGATATCTTAGCATTTTGCTATGATTTGTCCTATTTTTTGTTGTTGTTGATGTTCCTTATATGCCTAAAAATGCTTTTGCCTGTGTTGCTGCAGTTGAGAAAGAAAGATGATCTTTAAATTTTGTTATTTTGTAGATGTAATGTTTTAAATACTGTTGTTAATGTTTCACGTATTCCGTGTGATGTTTCATGTTTAGGGTTCAAGTACTATTATCTATGCTGGTGTGATAATTTAATTTCAGTATTTGATGCTTGTTGTATTTTAAGTGGCAATTGATGTTCAGTTTTGTTGTTTTGAATGTGTGTGTGATATCGTAGGATTTTGTTTTGAGTTGTTCTTATATTTTTGTTGCTGCAATCGAGAAGTAAGAAGGATTTTTCTCAAATTTCAGCAGTGAAGTTTTTTGGTAGGTACAGGCAATGATGTTTCTCGTTTCAATGGGATGTTTCAGGTTATAGGCTTTTGATAATGTTATTAGTGTTGGTGTAATATTTTCTTTTCAGCGCTGGATGCTTGTGGTGTTTTCATACTTAAGTGTGCAATTGATGTTCAGTTTTGATTGTGTGTGATATCTTTAGGGTTTTGTTACGATTAGTACAATTTTTTGTGTTGCTGTTTCTTAGATGTCTAAGAACGCTTTCCTACTATTTTTTTGCAAACGAGAGGGAAGTAGGATCTGTAATTTTTGTTATTTTTCAGATGTAATATCTTACATACTGTTGTTGATGCTTTTGGGTTTCTATGTGATGTTTCATGCTTTAGGTTTTAAGTACTTTTATCTGTGTTGATGTGATGTTTTAATTTCAGTATTTGATGCCCGTGGTGTTTTAAGTGTGCAATTGATGTTCAATTTTGTTATTTTGATTGTGTGTGTGATATCTTAGGGTTTTGTTACTATTTGTGCTAATATTTGTGGTGTTGTTTCTTAAATGTCTAAGACCACTTGCTCATTGTTTCTGCAATCGAGAAGGAAGAAGGATTTGTAAGTTTTTTTAATTTTCAGCAATGATGTTTCAAGTACAGTTAATGATGTTTCTCGTTTTCAGTGTGATGTTTCAGGTTTTAGGCTTGAAGTACTGTTATCAGTGTTGGTGTGATGTTTTAATTTCAGAGCTTTGTGTTTTTACGCTAATGTGTGCAAATTAATTTTCAGTTTTGATTGTGTGTGATATCCTAGGGCAATTTGTGCTAATGGTTTTGTCGTTGTTGATGTTCCTTAAATCTCTAAGAATGCTTGCCCATTGTTGCTGCAATCGAGAATGACGTAGGATCTTTAAATTTTCTTATTTTTCAGATGTGATGTTTTACATACTGTTGTTGATGTTTCTGGTTTTCAGTGTGATGTTTCATATTTTAGGTTTTATGTATTTTTATCTCTGTTGGTGTGATGTTATAATTTCAGTGTCTGATGCTTGCGGTGTTTTCATATTTAAGTATGCAACTAATGTTCAGTTTTTTTCTTTTGATATTTTAGTGGGTACTGTTGATGTTTAAGAATTTTTATATTGATGCTTTAAATATTGTATTTGATGTTTCTCAATGTAGTTGTAAGTGATGTTATGTGTGCTACTGTGATGTTTTAACAACAGATATTGAAGTTTTTATTAATATATGTGATGTTTTATATTCTTTCAAGGAATAATGTCCATGTCAGAGCTCTAAGATGATATTGATGAGTTAATAAAAAAATGGTGTGAGGAACCATGCTTTGAAGGTGTTCCCCTGAATAAAGAATCATAGTCGGCCTTTGATCTTTGCATTGATTGAGTATGAGAGTCGTCCTCTTCAAAACCAACAGGAGAATGCAAGTCTGTGAAAAGCCAGCGACGAAGGGAAACAAGTCGGGAAATAATAGAATATGATTGTTTAGGATGTATTTTTTTACATTGATTATTCAGTTATGATGGTTGATTTATTAGTGTTAGTGTTGAGGGGCTTGATTGTTATTGATGTTTTAGCTTGATTTAAAAAAATTCAGTTTTTAGGTTAGCAATTTTAGGTCATTTGAACTATTTTATAATGAATGATCTTTGATTATGGCGATTGGCACTTTTACATGTTAAAGTAAAACTTCGAATTCATATACTAATTATGTATTTGTTGTGCCCATGATAATTCATCAAATTTCTTCGATTTTGAGTTGTCAGTGCATGATGTTTTATGTCTTGTTCATCTACATTATACGTAAAGTGGTACGTATTAATTTACATCTGTAAATTATCATTGTAAATTACCATATAAAAAATAATAAGGTCAACGGATATAAATGAAATGTCAAAATAGTTTTTTCAAATGATACAACAGTGAAATGCATAGTTTGAGTGACTTACATTTTTGTTAAAGGAAAATGGATTAGACTGCGTTAGTGTGTCAAGTCAATAGTTATTACGTTGAGTCTACAATTAAGTGACGGGTATTGCTATATCACGCACTGTATTTTACTATCTACGCCCTAATACGTATAAATACTTGTATTTATATTTTGGAATAAATAATTTTATTTGAAGAAATTGGGTAGTATAAAAGTGGTTGAACCACATTTGTGAGAACACTTTTAATTAGCCCAAAATTGCTACTCCTTTCTACTAGCAACCACCACCTCTCGCCGGAGTCCGCCACCCACCGCCGCTGTCAACGGCCACCGACCGACGCCAAATTCCGCCGGCCGTTGCCGCTGTCAATGGCACCGACCGATGCCGACCACCTCCAGCCACCGTACGAAGCCTGAATCTCACTGGAAAACGTAATTTTTTCAGAGAAAAAAATCAATTTCATACAATTGTTTGATTTTCTGAATTTCGAATGGGTTAGATGTTCTTGCCCATCTGTTAGAATTTATTAGAACTTGTTAGAATTGTTTGAATTGGAGATTGTTAGAAAATGTTAGAAATTTTGGGTTGTGTTAGAAATGTTCTTACCCGTCGGATTGGTGGTGCGAAATGGCTGGAGGAGGATGAACTGGAGGTGGTGTCGGGCTATAGCAGGATGGACCGGAGGTGGCCCTTGGCCGGTTGGGCGTCGCTCATTGGGCCTTGGGCAGCGCACGTCGCGCCGTGGTGTAGAAGAGCGTCGGGAAGGTGGAGAAGGAGAGGTAGAGGAGAAGGAGAAGGAGAGGAGAAGGAGAAGGAGAAGGAGAGGAGGAGGAGAAGGAGAGGAGAAGGAGAGGAGAAGGAGAGGGGAGGAGGTGGCTTTGGGCGGAGGAGCTGTAGCGGCGTCCGAAGGCGGAGGAGGCCGGTGGCAGCGGAGGTCGGCGGCAGCGGCGGTAGGTGGTTTAGGGTTTAGGTTGGAGTTGGAGGGATGAGGAAGATGAGGGGTTTGGGTGCAAATATTAGAAAATTTAAAGGTTTAATTGAAAAATAAATTCTTTAATCAGAAAATTGGAAATAAAATAGTAAATTAAATTGTAAAAATCTAATGTTATGAATTGTATGAACTTTGGAATTCAAATGAAAAAATAGTTAATTTTAGAAATTGTTTAGTTTAAATTTCAAAATGATAACTATTGTAGTAATTTGGAAAGTATATATAATAGAATATAATATTATTTAAATTAATATTATGAAAATCAAATTTTTGAATCTTATAAAAACAATTTTGTAGTAAACGATGATGATATGTTATAATAATTATTTGAATAAATAATAATAATAATTTCACTTGTTAAACAAGTAAATTATTGTATAATGATTTAGTAAATTATTTTATAATTTGTAAATAAAAAACATAAATAGTTCGTTGTATGGGATTTGAAAAGAATTAATTTTTTTGTTTAGAGTGTGATTTTTTACGTTATATTTACATTTTTCTATGCATTAGTGAATATTTAGTTTATTTGTAAAAATTTGCATGGGAAGTAAGTAATTGAAAAATGTACATGTTGCGGAAGTTGATAATGTATTTTATCTGTAATTAATTATTTTCCATAAGTTGTTAGAAATTATGCACTGTTTCGTCCTATCACTTTACATTTTATTTATATGTATGTTATTTTATTTTCTCTTACAATAAATCAATTGTTATTATAATAATTATATATCTTGTATTGTAGATGAGCACTGCTGGCCAACCCAATGACGAAGGTCGTTGTATACGACGGAGAGGTATTAGTGCATCGGCCAGACAAGCGAGAGCCCGTGTTAAAATATTAACGTTCAAAATTTAACTTTTACGAAAAAAAATTAATGTTCAAACATTAACGTCAAACATTTAATGTTCAAAAATTAACTTTTACAAAACAAAATTAACGTCAAACATTTAATGTTCAATAATTAACTTTTAAAAATAAAATTACATTCCTCCATTTTAAATTAACGGTTAAAAAATAAATTTATATAAAATAAAATAAAGTAAAAATTAAATTAGATGAAATAAAATTAAGGATAAAATATTAACGTTTATAAATTAACTTTTTTAAAAAAATTACATTCATCCATTTTAAATTATGGTTTTAAAAAAATATAATATTAACGTTACAAATTTAATGTTTAATAATTAAATTTTGAAAATAAATACATACAATAAATAAATACATACAGAAAATACATACAGTAAATAAATACAGTACATTAAAGTACTTAAATTTAAATAAAATCCTCTTGTGCTCAAATACACTAAGATGAATAACTTAATAAATTGCAGTAATTATTAGATTACAATTAATAAATTACAATACTAAGATGAACATAAATTTCTACATAAAAAACTAATAATTCATAAATTTAACTATTACTTATAGATAGAAAAATAATTAGAAAATTTACCTCCAAAGATATGGAATTTCCATCACCCTTGTTTGGAGTAAAAATTTGGAGATTTTTACCCAATGTGATTTACAGAACAATTTATAGAAAATAATTACACTTTTTCGGGTATAATGGAGTAAATGGCATTAAATGTGGGTAGATGGTAGTTAGGCAAAGGAGAACCCAAAATTTTTTGGGAGAAAGCTGAAAAATTCAAGGGAGAACAGGGTTTGGGGAGAGAGCCTGGTTCGCCATTGGCCAAGGAGAACGGGAGCGAACCTGGTTCAGCGAGGAGAACGGGAGCGAGCCCGGTTCGGCGAGGAGAACGGGAGCGATCCCAGTTCGCCACTGGCCGAGAAGAACGGGAGCGAGCTCGGCAAGGAGAACGGGAGCGAGCCCGGTTAGGCGAGGAGAACGGGAGCCGGACTGGCCGAGGAGAATGGGAGCCTGGAGTGAAGGAGAGAACGGAGCGGAGAGAATGGAACTTGGAAAATCACGAGCGGGAGCGGCGGAGATCGGAGTGGAGAGAACGGAGGCCGGAGAGCTGGAGGAGAAGACCGCCGCCGAAGAGGAGAGAACCGAGGTGGGAGAGCGAAAGTCGAAAGCTACCGCGGCATCGCTGGAGAGGGAAGCGGAATGGCGGAGAAGACGAGGTGCGCAGCGGAGAGGACGAGCGCGCCGCCGCCGGAAAAACGTGTGCTCCACGCCGGAGAAGGTCAACCGCCGCCAAAGTTTGTCTTCTATTTACTCGCCGAAAAATGCGGTTGACTTCCCACTACTCCGGCGTTGACCACCACCGTCCGGCCACTGACCGTTGACCGGCGCAACCAGATCCCAAATCAATCAATTACATTGATTGCACATTTAATTCTCACTAATTGTGAATTAATTGCTAATGATAACAGCCATAATTAAATTTGATAATCAATGTCATTTACATTAATGTTTAAAAAGGTGACTATTTGTATAGTATAAAATACAGGGCGTAATCAAGTAAAATACATGGCGGAAATAGCAATCCACTTAAGTAACTGATATGCTTCTACTCTCTGTATTGCTGGCATTGCTGGCATTGGCATAGTGGGCAGAGAGTGTTGAGATCTCTTCCTCAGTGTATAGACATGCTGGTCACCCAAATGTTCCGATTTTGGGATCAATTCGGGATTATCCGCTAGGGATTGCCGGAGAGGAGTGGATTTTGCTTGGAGGGCAGAGAGGAAAGTTTTTTGTATGGTTATAGGGTTGCCGTTCTCTGCCATAGTGGCCGGCCGCGGCGGTGGCATGATTAGCACCGTCGCTTGTTGACAGGAAAGAGCCGTTAGCGGTGAAAGAAAGCCGTTACCGGCGTGAAAGGACATCGGATTCAGTGATTCAGAAGTGAGAGAAGAGAGGAAAAGTTACTGTAGACGATGAATGTAAGATGAGTGTTTTCGCATACATACAGTTTTGAACCAACTATAGTACTGGTCAATTCACCTTTCATGTTTTTGCAGGGTGTAGGAAAAATTGAGATTTTTTTTCTTTTACATATCATCCCCCGTCACTGATGTGTTCTGCCTCCACCCTGATTGAAAACCTTCCCTTAGTGGTTATTTCATTTTCAGGTCTACACACCATATAATTTCTTAAAAGAGGAGATCCATTAAAGCATGAAACATTGTATGGAACTCTAAACTCCCAAAAAAAACATTCGGTTTTCATGTGGAGATTAGCCAATGTAATCCTACCTTTTAATGATATAATTATCTTTTCTGGTATAAGTGTTGCATCAAAGTGCTTAAACTGTTGTAATGTTGTAGCTTTATCACACAACTTTAATATATGCTTTATCTTTGCACGATTCCACACACATTTTAAAAACTATCCAGGACTAAGGCCCTGTCCAGTTCAGCTGAAATAGAGATGAGTTGAGTTGTGCTGGATTTATTGGAGTTGAGAAGAGATGAGAGAGTTGAGAAGAGCTGAGCTAAGTTGATTGAAGTTGAGCTGAGTTTAGAAGAGTTGAGAAGAGCTAAGTTGAGCTGATTGAAGCGGAGCTGGACTGATTGTAGCTGAACTAAACTGATTAATTGTAGATGAACTAAAATAAAATAGTTGTCGATGAACTGAAATGAACCAAAACGAAATAAACTAAATCAAAATGAAAGGAACCGAATCTAATTCAACTTTATAGAGTCAAACTGAAATGAAATGAATCAAATTGACCGAACCAAACTAAACTAAAATGAAACAACTGAACCGAACTGAATCAAACTAAAATGAACTGAATCAAATTGAACTAAACTGAATAAAAATGAATTGAACTGCATCAAAATGAACCCAATTGGATAAAGCTGAAGTGAAATTAATTATACTAACTAAACTGAAGTTAACTAAAGTGGACTGAAGCTAACAAATCAGAACTGATTAAACTAAGCTGAACGTAATCAAATTAAACCGAACTGTATCAAACTAAATCGAACTGAATAAAAGTTAACTAAACAAAAAATAATTAAAAGACGATAACGGATAAATTGTATTACATATTAATAATTAATAATGAATTGTGATATAAATAATAGTGCATGTGAATTAAATAATATATTTAAAACTTAATATATGCTGTATATTTTATAATGTAATTATAGAATTTGAACCCCGACGTTATCGAGTTTGAAGTGAAATGAAATATAATTTTTATAATTGCAAATATTCTACAAACATAATAAATACAATTATTAATAATATGAAGTTTATGTGAAATATATTAAAATTATTAATTAAATATTTGTAGGAAATAAGGAACGCGAGACTACAAATTTAGGGTTGGAGAAAAAAGTTTTTAAAACCAAAAAACTTCAAATACACCATATATTGTAGCAACATGTCAAATTATTATACGCACATTAGAGTTTGTAGTATGAATGTAAACGAAGGTACGCACAACATTTATACTTCCATAATTTACATCACTAATTAATAATTTAGATAGAATTTATCTAAAAGTGATAATTATATGTATTTTTCCATTATTTACATTGCAGTTTTTATCGTATTCAATCCTGGTAAAATTCATACTTAAAATTTAAAACCCAAGTGAAACTCAATTAAATAAAATTAAAATCGATATTTTAAAATTTCATGATATTTAACAATTTTTTAATAAATAATAATATAATATTTTAATGGAGTTCAAAGTAACGATGAAATTATTAGAGCTCAGATGAGTTGATTAGGGTTGAGAAGAGCTGAGAAGAGTTGAGAAGAGCTGAGAAGGGCTGAGAAGAGTTGAGAAGGGCTGAGTTGAGTTGATTGAAGTTGAGTTGAGAAGAACTGAGAATAGTTGAGAAGAGCTGGAAAGGGTTGAGTTGAGTTGATTGTAACTGAAATAAGATGAACTGGAAAGGGCCTAAGAATCCTTGATTTTGATTCTATATTGATAGACAGTTATTACTGTTCCTCATCTAGCACAACCAAAATCCATATTGCCCTAATCCATATAACCCCTATTCGTATTTGTTGGAAGCTATGGAAAGCTAGAAAGATAGCTTTTTGACAATATTAAATCAGAAACTGAGCACATTATCTAACAAATTAAAAATGATATCTACTTGACATTTCTAACCAACCATATTTATAGTCTAAAAGTTGAGGATATGTAATGGTTTAACTCTTGAATAATTTCCAAACCCAAACACTCACCAAAACCTCAAATTAGAAAGGTAGCATGGATAGGGTCAAGAGACAGGTAGGACAAAGTAAATGTAGATGCCTCTTGTAAAGAATCTAAGAGCAAGTGCAATGGTGGTTTCTCGAGTTTAAAAAACCGCTCTAGAAACCAAAAACACTCACAGTGGTAGTTTCTAGGGCAGTTTCTTGTGTTAAGAAACCGCCCAATGATTTCCTTTCTGGAAATCGGTCTACCCCATGGTGCACACCAGCAGCCCATTTTTCTTTCCCAATTCGAGACACGTGTCAGCCATGCATTGGCCCACGTGCCCCGTATGTAGCTCACACTTTTTTTTTTCAATTTGAAAGCCAGTGACACGTGGCACCCTTTGGTTGGGCCACATGTCCAACGACTCTAAATTTCAGCTTTGTGCACCGTTCAAAATTTTGGGAAATGTGTCCCACTTACATGGTGACACGTGTCCAAAAACCCAACGGCTATTTCCATTTTTGATTTAAAATGGGACACGTGTCCCAACGGCTATTGTTTAAAACAACTGCAGCTTTTTCTTAAAATTAAATTTCAAAATTTTTTTACTTCCCATCACAATTTTTTTAACCTATAAATAGAGCCAAATTCACCCAACTTAACCACACCACCTTCAATTCCAACACTTCTACATCATTCTTTTATCTCCTAAATTTATCTACAATATTCCCTTTCGTATCCATATTTTGTGATGGATTCACGAAGACTGTCGAATGAGAAAGATAGGGTAATTAAAAAATTTTTAATTCCCAAAATTCATCCTGAAATCCAAATGTTCGTCCAATTTCAAATTAAGAATTTTATGAAAATTTGCCAAACATCCCACCCAATTTTTATATGAATTCCCAACATTCATCATGAATTTCCAAAAACAATACCACTCTTCCTAAAGTGCATACACTAACTCTCCTTACTCGAACCACTCTTCCCAAAATCCATACGCCCAATCATAAAATTCCCACCCAAACCTTTTTAGTCCAAACTTTCATTCTCCACATCTTGAGGCAATTAACGAATCGGGAGCTTTTCGCTTCCAAGGAGGTCGGGGTTCACTGGGGCAAAATTTTGCAAATGACCATGAACGTCAATTTGGAAGTCACAATGTTCTGGATGGTAAGCCCTATTTTAATGTGTTATATTTTAATTTTGAAGAATCTAGTTCATCATTAATTTTTATTGCCTTTATTTATTTTATTTACATTTTAAAATTAGTATATTCGATATATTATTTAAATGGAAAAAGTATTTACTAAATGTAAAGTAGTTCATGTGCGTATATGTAAATATATGTAAAATATAACAATATTTACTACATATGTTCATTTATGTATAGACAATTTTTGTTCATTTACCTATATTATTTATTATAAGTATTTAAATTACAATATGTAAAATAGTATTATTGTTATATTATTTAAATTAGTATATGTA
This sequence comes from Rubia yunnanensis, assembly GCA_037428765.1. Classification (NCBI taxonomy): domain Eukaryota; kingdom Viridiplantae; phylum Streptophyta; class Magnoliopsida; order Gentianales; family Rubiaceae; genus Rubia; species Rubia yunnanensis. The sequence goes on along the minus strand of CM075061.1, from coordinate 47,440,658 downwards.
AATAATTTATTTTCGTTGCCTTTATAAGAATGTAGTATATTTAATTCATTTACGTTGCCTCTGTTTTTAGTTTATATATTAAAATTCATATATTAAATTTGTTCATATAAAAATTCAAAAACATTTTATATCAGGGAATGAAGTATGTGAAGAAAGCGATGATCTTGCACTAGTGTCCGGGAGTAAGGATACAAAGAAGAAAAGTAATCGGGAGAAATGGATTGTAGATGTTGATAAGGTTCTATGCGACGCTTGGTTTGAAAATTCCATCGATTGTATAGTGGGTACGGGTAAAAATGCTGGCGTGTTTTAGCATAAAATTACAGCCGATGTGAATAAGTATGCAAAATGCAACCAGACAATGAAGTTGTGCAAAGCAAGGTGGCAATAACTTTCTCTTGATATCGCCAAATATGTGGGACGTGAAAGTAAAGCCGCACGCCACTACAGTCAGATCGGGAGTGGCTCCAGCCAAGTAGATATAAAGTCATGGGCCATGAACTTGTTTGCAAATGAAAATGATGGTCAACAATTTATATTCTTTCATTGCTATGAATTGTGCAAAACTAACCCTAAATTTATGGCACAATATGGCCCAAAGGACACTGATGGGGAGGAATATTCACCACGGGTGCCATCAATGCCCCATAGTAGCGATGATGCTCAAACAATGCAATATCCACCCGGGCCTATTGGTGTGAAAGCGATTAAATGCAAGACAAGGGGAAATGGGAAGGCAACGCAAAGAACAACAAATGACGAGAAATTAAAAGAATCACAACGGATGCAGTGTATGGCCACAATCAAAGAAGCTACGAAGAAGGCTGAAAAGGTTGCAGATAGCGAAAGAGCTAAAATGGAGTATAACATAGCGCAATGGGAGTTCGTCCAAATGCAATCGGAGCACGATGTTTATATAGCTAACACTACACTCCTTAATGCTCTGATGCAAAAGGGGGTGTTGAGCACAACAGAGGAAACACTACGAGATAAATTAATTGGGATAGTCTATGGTCGGAATTGATTGTAGTAATTTATTTGTAATAATTTGTTAGACTAGATCATACATTTCCCATCTATTCATGTGGGTCGAATTCATCTATTTAAACGATTCCGCTAGACAAAATTAATGGGTTGTTATTGAAACATCCTATCGATTCATGTGGGTTGAATCATCAATTAAATAGATTCCACTAGAGAAAATTAACAGGGTTGTCACTGACACGTCCCATCGATTCACGAGGGTCGAATTCATCAATTTAAAAGATTCTACTTGACAAAATTAATGGGGTTGTCATCGACACGACCAACTATTCACGTGGGTCAAATTCATCAATTTAAAAGATTCCACTAGACAAAATTAAAGGGGTTGTCATTGACACATCCCATCGATTCATAAATTTAAAAGATTCCGCTAGAAACAATTAATGGGGTTGTCATTGAAACGTCCCATCGATTCACGTGGGTCAAACTCATCAATTCAAAATATTCTGCTAGATAAAATTAATGGGGGTTTCACATTTGATGGCTCTATATAAAGGGGTTATACATTTTATGTTTCATTTCAACCCCAAATTCCTATCAACACAATTTTCCTTCTTCTACAAAACTATGCCTTCCTCTAACTCCCCCAACAACGATGATGACCTTCACTTTGGAGAATCATCAAACACAAATACTTATGATATTCCCGATTTTCTACTCGGTACCGATCCTGAGACAATTAATTTTGTCTTGAATTTTCTAAAAATTACAAGACAATTGTATGCAACCTTTGAGGATGAGAGTGCTCAAACTTCTTCAACCTCATTGAAGAAAACTAGAAATCATATTAGAAGAGACCGTCTCCGAGCACAGTAATTACTCTAGAGGAAATATTTTTGTCCACCTCTTGAAAGAATGTATGACGATCAACATTTTTGTACTAGATTTCGTATGCGATGAAATGTATTCGAGTGTAAACTGGAAGATGTCACCAACCACGATCCCTATTTCAGACAAAGGCTTGATGCAACCGGTTATTAAGGATTTTCGCCACTCCACAAGTGCACGGTGGCACTGCGCCATTTGGTATATGTATGTGCAGACGACCAATTGGATAAATGCTTACAGATGGGCAAAACAACGGTCAGAGAAAAAGTGTCACATTTTGTGAAAGCAATTATTTTCATGTACCGTCCAAAATACCTCAGACCAACAAATCCAAATGATATTGCACGACTGATGCATGTAACTAGTGGACGTGGATTTCCAGGTATGCTAGGAAGTATTGATTGTATGCAGTGGGAATGGAAAAACTGTCCCGTGGGTTGGAAAGGTCAATTTCATGGTAGAAGTAGAAGCGCCTCAATTATTTTGGAAGCAGTGGCCTCATACAATACATAGATTTGGCATGCATTTTTCGTATGCGGGGTCAAACAATGACATCAACATCATAGACAAGTCACCTTTGTTTGATGACATATGTGAAGGAAGGGCTCCACATTTTCCTTATGAAGTCAATGGTCGCAGCTTCGATCAAGGGTACTATCTTATTGATGGAATCTATCCTAAATGGGCGACCTTCATGCCAGCGTATACGGCTCCAAATGGCCCTAAGAAACAAATTTTCACAAAGCGTCAAGAGAGTTACAGGAAAGACGTTGAACGTGCTTTTGGTATTTTACAAGCCTAGTTCTCCGTGATCCACAACCCAGCCAGGAATTGGAACATAGAAACGTTGGGTGAAATTATGATATCTTGTATCATATTTCACAACATGATAGCCAAAGATGAAAGAGATACCTATGGGTTGTGGGTTCAACCAGGTGATTATGACCAAATCGACGACTCTCTTTGGCATTACAACGCAGAGCGGCATGCTAATCTATCGACTTTTAGAAACAATTAGAGGGAAGTACGCAACAGAGCTAAACATGACCAATTGAAAAACGACCTCACCAAATATCTTTACCAATATTTGGGTGGTCAAAATTAGCATGTCGGTATGGTTTCATCATCCATGTTTTCTATTTTTTAATATTTAGCTTGTTTTGTATTAGTAATAATTGGTCATACTAGATCAATATTTCAATTTTCGATTTGTAATAATTGGTCAGACTAGATCAATATTGCTATTTTTAATTTGTAATAATTGGTCGGACTAGATCAATATTTTATTATTTAAGTATTTATTGTAATTTGTCTAGTCGTTATAACTGGCATTTGCTAATGTAATTTTTTTATTATTTTTAAAAAAAATAAATATGTCTTACTATTTATTTTAGATAACAAAATATTTAACAATTTCTTGAAAAGAAAAAATAAATTTAATTTAATTTTTTGAAAAATGAAACACGATTTTTTTTAAAAAAAAGTGAATTATTTTATACTTTTAAAAAATGAAATTCTATTCATAAAATTTTTAATGTATTATTAAATTTCGCATTCAACATATTTTAGAATTATCTAAACCATGAAAACTATGAATTATCTAAACCTGCAACTGAATCTGAGGTTGAGATAGTAGTTAAAGGTTTAAATAGAAACAGTAGTCCTGGTCCCGACGGATTCACATCTAAATTTTACATTAAATGCTGGCCTATTATAAAAGCTGATCTAGTTAAGGCTGTTAATGATTTTATTGATGGCACTCCCCTGCCTAAGGGAATTTCCAGTACTTGGATCACCTTAATTCCAAAAAAAACCACACCTTGCTCATTTGATGATTTCAGACCTATAAGTTTGTCTAATGTCCTTAATAAAATATGTTCTAAGGTTCTTATGGAAAGGCTTCGACCATACATGGATAATCTGATCTCTTCTAATCAGTCGGCCTTCATGAAAAATAGGGACATCTCGGATAATATCCTTTATCTCTAGGAAATGACTCGATTTCTAGATAAGAGAGCTAGGATTCCTAATTGTATTCTGAAGTTAGACTTGCAGAAAGCGTTGGATAGAGTTAATTGGCATTTCTTGATGAACATTATGTTGAAATTTGGTTTCCAAGGAAAATGTTTACATGCTGTGATGTCTAATTTATCCCAAGCTTATTTCTCTGTACTTATAAATGGCAATCCTGTGGGTTTCTTCAAAGCCACAAGAGGAATTAAGCAAGGTGATCCACTATCCCCCTCTCTCTTTAATATTTTTTCTGAAGCTTTCTCTAGAAGTTTATCCTTCATTTTCCATAATAACAAGCTTGCATACTATCAGTTACCATCTCCAATCCCAGCTGCAACCCATCTTATGTATGCAGATGACACCATTATATTTATGCAAGCATCTAAATCTAATCTTGTTAGGATTAAGGCCTTCCTGGATGTTTTTGAGTACACCTCCGGCCAAAAATTAAACTTTTATAAGTCTGATTTCTACATTAGTAAAAGGGCTTCAATTGGCAAACTAAATCAGATCAGGATGATTCTTAAAATGAAGCAAGGTTCCCTTCCTTTTCAATACCTAGGATGTCCTATTTTCAAAGGTAGAACACTTACTAGGTACTATCAGCCACTTATGGAGAAATATGATAAAAAGTTGTAAAATTGGAAAAATCAGTGGCTGAGTCCAGGGGGCAAATTAGTTCTAATTCAGTCCTGCTTATATTCAATGCCTCAACATCTTTGGAATGTTACTAAACCACCAAAAACAGTAATCAAGAACCTAGAAAGAAGGTTGTCTAGATTTTTCTGGGGTGAGTCAGATGGGAAAGGAAACAAAGTTTGGAAAAAATGAGCTCATCTAGCAACTCCAATCTCCAACGGTGGTTTAGGTTTCAGGTCAATTAGAGCTATTCTGGATGTATGCTCCCTTAAACTGCGGTGGAAAAGTCAACTAGGGAACACATTATGGTCTCAACTGCTATGGTCCTTTCCTGATTCACATAAAAAATCTGTAACTTGGAAAAGGATTTGTTCGGTTAATCATTTTGCTGAGCAAAACTCCTTCATAATTCATGGTAAAGGGTTATGTAATTTTTGGACATCAAATTGGTGCATGATAGGTCCACTAATAAACCATGTTCCTGATCATATCACTGCACCATTTCTGGATTATACAGTGGCTGACTTTATCAGAAATAAACATGAGATTATGCTACTGATTTCTCCTTTTTTAGAAAATGATACTCTCTCTTTCTTACAGGAAGCTCAACTTGAAGAATCAAGAGAGGATAGGATTATATGGAAACCTGATCCTGTTGGACAATTTTCATCAAAATCGGCATATCGTGCAATTACTGGCCCATCAGGTAATTCTTTAGCCTTCAAATTTATATGGCATAGGACTCTACAGAGTAAGATTTTGATATTTGCTTGGAAGATGTTACATTCTCTACTACCATTTGATGATGTACTCATTACATGTGGGTTTAGTCTTGCATCGAAATGTCCTGTTTGTTGCCATAGGGATTCACTAGAACATTTTTTCATTACATGCCCCCTGGGCAAATCTGTATGGAGCTACATGGCTTCCTTAGTTCAATTCCAACTACCTGAACCTCAATCCTTAGCTCAAACCTTTTTCACTTTCTGGAATTGTATGGATCTACCTAAAGGCTATCAGTTGTTATGTAACATAATCCCTACCATTACTTGCTGGTGCCTCTGGAAGTCTAGAACTAGATATCTTTTTGACCAGTGCCCCTTTTCTGCTGATTACATTAGTAAGGAAGCTACTGACATTATCAGGCTAGCCTTGTTTTCTAATCCTACATATTTGAAATCCATAAATGGCATGCCTCATCTAATCAAAAATATTCTGCCTCAGTTCAGACCTCCTCGTAAACCGATCATTAAAACTGTAAGTTGTGAGAGACCTTCACAACATTGCATTAAGATTAACACGGATGCATCTTGGTTTCCTGATAAGGCTTCAGTAGGGGTAATTATAAGGAATTGTACTGGTTCACCCATACTGATCAAATCTGATACCATCTCTGCTGATTCATCTCTTCTTGCTGAAATCCTTGCGGTCAAAATTACTTGTCAGAGTTACAACAATTTGAATGAATCAGTTACTATCGAATCAGACTCTTTATTGGCGGTCAAAATGATATGTGAACCTTATACTGCTCATTGGCATGTATTTGATGTGGCTTACAAAGTTAACCATCTTCTTAATGGTGCTGTGCTTCAGTATGTGCCTAGGGAGGGTAACTTGGTTGCAGATGCAATAGCTAAATATCTTTCTGCTCATAATCTGACTTTGCATCTCAGTAATACTCCTGTGCATATTAGGGGTCTTATTGCTCTTGATAAGATACATACTCCCCAGATTAGAACTATTTCACATTGCTTGTGATAGGATGGATACTGCTGATGGTTTTTTTCTTTCGTACAGGTTCCTCTCAACTGAACTCACCTTGGATACCTCACTACTATTACTGATCTTGCCGTGCTGCTGCTTTGTGACTCAGAGACTGAGGCTCGGGCTCATTCAACATACGTTATTCCACTTTTGCTATATCTCTTTATAGCCGGCATTTACTAGTTAGTTGCCTGGCCAAACAGCGAATTAACACGGGGTGTGGAGATTCGTTGCTTTGGAATCGCAACTAACTAAACTCGTCTGATATTTCGGATCATGTATAGTTCTTAGTGTAGGCTATACTTCACTTTTGTGGGCAATGCGGTTGCCTTCTGTAAAGTTACTCGTACTATACTCCGGTTCTTTTTGGTTTGGGGTACCAAATATATCAACCCCCACCCTTGGGTGATTTTCATTAAAAAACATATTTTAGGTGAACAAATTTAATTTAATTAAATGTTAATGGTAAAATTAATGAGTAGGATATAGAAAATCAAGTTAGGTCAATGAATAGTCAAAAGTGATTTCTTACCATTGTGGAGAAAAAACTGGTAATTTCTTAAGTGATTTCTTAAGATTAGGTGGAACAAAGAGAATGTAAAAAATAATATATTTAATTAATAAAAAATTGATAACGATTTCTACCACTGCACTTGGTCTAAGAGACTAAAAAGGAAGACTAATTAAATCCTTTTTAACCCCTAGCTTACATTCTGAGTCCCCTAGCTTACATTCAAAGATTGCGATTTTGGAAACTTAAATCACTGTTCATAGGTGCGATTTTGGTGCGATTTTGTGTGTTTTCTTCTCTTCCTCAGTAACAGTCTGATTCTCCCTTTCTGTTATCGCCGGAAACGGCTCCTGAGCCGGCATCGCCTTGTCTCATCATCGGCCATCGCCGCTCATGATGGCCGATATGGTTATCAATCACCCTCCACCTCTAAAAACCTTCGCCGCGGCTCTTCAGACCAAATCCCCCCTTCTTTCTAAACATCTTCCAAATAACCCTGAACTGATTCCAAAATCTACCCATCTTGGCGATCCTGCTTGCTTATACTCGGATGATCAAATTGCAACGCTTTCGGCCCATTACTCCAATGCCCTGGTCGGTAAGTTTACCAAAGGTAGGCTTTCTATGGAACAGATGGAGGCAGCTCTTAAGACAATCAGGTTTGATGGTAAGTATCAGTTAGGTTCACTGGATTATAAACATGTGCTAATTAGATTTGAGCAGGTTAACGATTACCAAAGATGCTGGATGAAGGGCATCTGGAACTTTAATGGTATACTGCTTAAGATGCTAAAGTGGACCCCTGAATTCTCAACTCATAAGGAATCCCCCATCGTTCCCATTTGGTGTACTATCAGGGAAGTACCTTTGTATTATTATAACTCTGCTTCCATTGAGTCAATTGGCAATAGTATAGGAATTTTTATAAAAAATGACCTAGCTACTGATCTGCTTACTAGACCCTCTGCAATCAAATTCTGTGTTGAAGTTGATTTACAGAAACCTCTGTGCCATCACATTAGACTAGGTTCAGTATCAAATAATACTAAGTATCGAATTGAGTATGAGGATATTCCCCTATATTGTAACCATTGTGCTAAACTAGGTCATTCACTGACCCAATGTAGAGCAATTCCCAAATTACTAAGGATAGAAATGAGGAAACTAATATAGGTCAGTTCCAACCTCCTCCACAGTGGCAGGCAACTGGAAAAAAATTTAACATTCCACCTCTGATCATAGACTCTACTACTGATCATCTTACCTCTGCTTCTGATATGGCTGCCAGAAACTTAGAGTCTAATTCTCCAGTAGAGATCCTTAAAACTCCTTTTAGTGGTAACCCTCTCGTGACAGGAAATCGTTCCTTAGTTACTCCAGATAACTCCATTTCTAGATTACTTAAGGAAACTGAAACTATCAAACCTGCTCAGATAATATATGCTAAAGATGATCTCCAAATTGGTTCACTTCGGTTTCCACTGAACAATTCAACTAACAATCCTACACTTTCCTTACAAAGAAAGATGTCAAACAGATTTTCTATTTTGCAGGATGAAGTTTTTTGCTCACAAGATCAGGTAGGCATCAATGAGCTAATATCAGTGGATTTGGATATTGCTCCTGAGTTAGATTCCTCTGATCAACAAGACTTAAATGATGCTTCTACTTCGGAGCAACCTGGTAAGTTTGATCACCAAGGTAAGGTAAAAAATAAATAGATTACCTATTTGAGTCAGTTGAATAAGATGTTATTAAGATCAGCTACTAAAGGTAATAAATCAAGTGAAATATGACAATTAAGGTCAATGTTAATTTTCTAATTTGGAATTTGCGTGGTATGGAATCTTCAATGCTTAGACTGCTTAATCTACTCAAACTCAAGAAAGTACTGTTGTTATGTATAATCGAGCCTATGCATGATAATACAAAAATCCAATATTACATGAGTGCACTTAATTTCTCCAACAACATGTTTCTTCCTAATGGGAAGATATGGCTTCTCTGGTCAAATCCTGTATCTGTGTCACTTCTTTCCTCCCATGAACAATTTATGCATGTGAATATTTCCCATCTCTCTATTAATCTCTTTATGGAGGTTGTTTTTGTTTATGCATTAAGAAATAGAGAGGGTAGGAAGGAACTTTGGAAGGAATTACAGCTGATATCTAAGGGGGACACTATTTTTATAGGAGACTTCAATACAATAACTTCTGTGACTGAATATAGAGGTCCCTCTAATCCTGCCTTAGGTAGTATCAGAGATTTTAATACATGGATTAACTCTAATGGACTACAGGAAATTAATACAGTGGGTAACCTTTTTACTTGGTGTAATTCTAGACTTAGGAATCCTACTTCTAAGAGGTTGGACAAAGGTCTTTGCACTTTATCATGGTACTCTAAATTTCCTTCCTCATCAATCCAGATCCTTAATAGACAAACATCAGATCACTCTCCTCTCCTCCTCCAGCTATCCAATCTAGTTCTCTCATTCCCAAAGCCCTTTAGATTTATTAATGCTTGGTTCCAAAGGACAGATTTCTTAACACTAGTTCAGGATAATTGGGAAAAGCCAATCCAGGATAAAGGCATGATCAGGTTCTATCTAAAATTGGTTAGGCTTAAAAAGATGTTAAAAATATGGAACAAAGAATATTTTGGGAATATTGACTCAAATGTTACCCTAGCTGAGGAAGCTTTAAGGGTACAGGAACTTAACTTTGACCTAAACCCAACACAATCTGAAAGAGTTACTCTTAACCAGAAAAAAACAATGCTACTTAGGGCTTTAAAGGAGAAGGAGAAGTTTTGGAAACAAAAGGCAAGACTCAAATGGCATAAATTAGGGGATAATAATACTCAATTTTATCATAAGGTATTTCAGGAAAAGAACTGTAAGTTGCAGATCAGTAAAATTAAAAATCAAGGGGGTCAATGGTTAAATACACAACCAGAAATTCAGAAGGAAGCAGTTCTTCATTTTTCAGATTTGTTAACTGAACCCAATCATAACACTACTGATACTTACTGTTCTCATTTCCTTACTCAGATTCCCACAATTATGACTGACAGGGATAATCAATCTTTAGGAGATTCAGTTTCTGAAACTGAACTACAGGTTGTGGTTAATAGTTTAGATAACAATAGCAGTCCAGGGCCAGACGGTTTCACACCAAAATTTTACAGAAAATGCTGGTCTTTCATTAAACAAGATCTAATGGATGCGGTAAATGACTTTATTTCAGGGCCTGAAATCCCTAAAGGTATATCCAGCACTTGGATAGTCCTAATCCCAAAAAAGTAACAGTTTGTTCTTTTGGGGATTTTAGACCAATAAGCTTATCAAATGTCATAAACAAAATCTGTTCTAAGGTTTTAATGGAAAGATTGAGACCTCACATGGAGTCTCTGATCTCCCCTAATCAATCTTCCTTCTTGAAGAAAAGAGATATTTCAGATAATATCCTGTATCTTCAGGAAATGATCAGGTTCTTTGATAAGAAAAACAGGATTCCAAATTGTATATTGAAATTGGACCTAATGAAAGCTTTTGATAGGGTTAACTGGCAGTTCCTTAGAAAGATTTTAATTAAATTTGGTTTTAATAGGAAATTTTTAAATGCGGTTATGAGTAATTTATCTCAGGCCTACTTCTCTGTCCTTGTAAATGGGAATCCAGCTAGTTTCTTCAAAGCTACTAGAGGTATTAAACAAGGTGATCCTCTCTCTCATTTTCTTTTCAATATTTTCTCTGAAGCTTTCTCTAGGAGTTTATCATTCATTTTCTCCAATAATAGTCTTACAGGTTTCAAATTACCTGCTTCTATCTCTGCAGTATCACATTTAATGTATGCGGATGATACGATTATCTTTTTGCAAGCATCTAAATCAAATTTGATAAGAATTAAGGCCTTCTTAGATATTTTTGAAGTCACCTCGGGACAGAAGTTCAATTTCGATAAATCTGAATTTTATCTGAGTAAGAGTGCTTCGAATTTGAGGTTTAATCTGGTTAGGTCAATTCTGAAAATGAAAAAAGGCTCATTCCCATTCACACATCTAGGTTGTCCCATTTTTCAGGGTAAAACCCTAAAGAGATACTTTCAACCATTAATGGCTATTCTTGACTCTAAACTTCAAAGTTGGAAAAATAAGTGGCTTAGTGCTGGTGGAAAAATGGTTTTAATCAAACACTGCTTATATTCCTTGCCACAGCATTTATGGGCTGTCACTAATCCCCCAAAAACAATTATTAGAACTTTTGAGAAGAGATTAGCAAGGTTTTTCTGGGGTGAATCTGAGGGAAAAAATAAAAAAATCTGGAGTAGATGGTCTGCTATTTCGGTTTCAACTGAATTGAATGGACTTGGGTTCAGATCTATTAAAGCCATCATTGATACTTGTTCTCCAAAACTTTGGTGGAAGAGCCAACTGGGATTGACTTTGTGGGCAAAATTGTTATGGTCTCTGCCTATTTCTTATAGAAAATCTGTTACTTGGAAAAGAATTCTGGTAGTTAATTCCTTTGCAGAACAAAACTCTGGAATTATTCATGGTAAATGTACCTGCAGTTTTTGGCTAGCAAATTGGTGTCCTTCTGGTCCTCTCATTAACTGTATCCCTCTGCACATAATATCTGATATGCCATATTTGTCTGTGGCTAATTTCATTAACAGTAAAGCTACTGTTTTAGCTAAAATTGGTTCTCTTCTAGAACATGATACTCTTGCCTTTCTTCAGGAATCAGAACTAACTATGGACAGAGATGATAGATTGATATGGAAACCTGAGCCCTCTGGTAATTTTACATCTAAGTCTGTATATAGAACTCTAACTCTGCCATCAGGTAACTCTCTTGCTCCTAAATTTATTTGGAACAATGCTATCCAGAAGAAGATATCAATTTTTACTTGGAAATTGTTACAATCTTTTCTCCCCTTTGATGAGGTTCTTATCACCTGTGGTTTCAGTTTAGCTTCTAAGTGTCCTGCTTGCTGCAATGCAGACTCTATTCAGCACTTTTTTATATCATGTCATATTGCCCGGACTGTCTGGAGTAACATTGTATCCATAGTAGATTTTCATCTTAATCAGGACCACTCCCTTTCTGAAAGATTTTTTATTTTTTGGGATTGCCATGACTTACCTGGTTGGAAGTAGTTTATCAGTACAATTATGCCTTCTCTCACCTGCTGGTCACTTTGGAAAGCTAGGAATAGGTTTATTTTTGATAATAAGTCCTTCTCTCCAGTGGCAATTACTAAAGAAATAGAGGAGCTTATAAAACTGTCTTTGTTTACCTCACTTAGGACATATTTCTCTCATTCTGCTATGTCATCTTCTCTAAGTCAATGGATTCCTTTCACTCGACCGCCTCCAAAGCCTAATATATCTATTGTTAATTGGGAAAAGCCTCCTCTAGGAACAATAAAAATAAACACAGATGCATCTTGGTTTCCAGATAAGGCTTCAGTTGGTTTGATTGCTAGGGATAATTTAGGTGACCCGATATGCATATTTTCTGATGCTATTACTGCTGCCTCACCTCTAGAAGCTGAAATTAAGGCTTTGCTACTAGCTTGTAATAAGTTTCATGCACTTGATCACAATCTCATCTTTGAAACTGATTGTAAGCTAGCTGTTCAAATGATCAAAGATCTATATGCTGCATCCTGGAACCTTTTTGATCTGACTTATAGAGTTAAACACTCACTAGGCTCTTATCATCTAAATCATGTGTTTAGAGAAAGTAATTCGGTGGAAAATGCTATTGCTAAACTTCATTTTAGTTCGGTTCAGAGTCTGACCATTTATAATATCCCTCAGCATATCAAGGGACTGATTTCATTGGATAAGTTTCGGACTCCGCACATTAGAGTTCATCATTTGCCTTAGGATTGATACTGCTAATCCAAGTTTATTCTGCAGAGTTGGATATGGACTTATGGATACAGACACGCATTTATGGTGGGCTCCTGGAAGCTCAGAGGTTACTACAATCTTGATCAAGCAATCCTTTTGGCTGATCAAGCAATCCCTTTGGAGGAGACTTGGATCTTACTCTCTCGGTGGTGAACTATTACTCTGTCTGTTTTTGGTTTTTTGGCTACAGATTTCCTGTAGGCTATCAATGGCCACTGATTGGAGTTGCCTGGCCGGAAGTGAGAATTAACACAGGGGGTGGAGATTCTCTCCTCCGGATCGCCACTCCATCAGCTAGTCTATTTTCTGGGATAGTTGGTACATTTGTGCTAGTTACTAGATTCGGTAGGACTTTTGGAGGCAACGACGTTGCTTCATTACATACTATGAACAGTAGATACTGATTGTATAGTCTACTTTCCAAATGGAGGCTTGGGGAACCTCTAATATATTCTCCCCCACCTTCGGGTGTTCTTATTAAAAAAAAAAGAGTCCCAAGAAATCCTATTTGGCTGGAAATGTGACCTCAGGATAGGCCTTATTGATTTTAACATACTTCCTCTGATCCAAATTGGCCACTTACTTTATTACACTATTCTCTATCAAATTTTAACCGCATATTTGAATCGATATGTAAGACGTATTATTATCGTATGTGATATTGTTGAACTCTTCGTAATAAGTAGTTTCTAGAAAGTAAATTTTTTGTTTTCCGTTATTATTAGTAGCTAAATATATTAAAGGTCAAACATGTTTCTCAAATAATGTGTAATAATTAGGCTGTAATTTAAGGTGGGATGAAGGGAATAATTAAGAAGTTAAAACCATATCATATTAAACATCCTAATTTCAAACCTAAAGGTGGCAAAATTCATCTTGCTAAAATCTTGGATGGATTAGTAATCCAATCTTACTGAACTAATCAAATCTAATCTTAATTTACCAAATCTATTCAGGTTTGAATCAATATTCCATTCTTGCAAATCCAAAATTGACTGTTCCATGCAAATCCAAAATTACTATAACGAGTGCTTGCTCTCAATTTTACTGTACACTAAGTGCGATTCACAGTGCGAATTTGTGTGTTTTTCTCTTTTTCCACACCAACGGTCTGAAATCCTTATTTTCTAACCGTTATTGCCGGAACTGATCCCTGTGTTTGTCTCGGCCCTTCGTCGGCCATCGCCGACCTCGATGGCTGATAATATGCCGCCTCCCAAAACCTTCGCTGCGGCTTTGCAAACCAAATCCCCACCACTCTCTACTCATCTCCCAAATAACCCGGAACTAATCCCTAAATCCATCCACCTCGGTGACCTTGCCTGTTTGTACTCGGATGACCAAATCGCCACGCTTTCTGCACACTACTCCAATGCACTGGAAGGTAAGTTCACCAGAGGCAGGCTGACAATGGATCAGATGGAGACAGCTCTTAAGACAATTGGTTTTGAAGGTAAGTATCAGTTGGGTTCACTAGACTATAAACATGTATTAATTAGGTTTGAGCATGTTAATGACTACCAAAGATGCTGGATGAAGGGCATCTGGAACTTTAAAGGTATTTTGCTTAAAATGCTAAAATGGACACCTGAATTCTCTACCCATAGGGAATCCCCCACTGTTCGTATATGGTGTATTATCAGGGAGGTTCCCTTGTATTATTATAATTCTGCGTCCATTGAAGCAATTGGCAACAGTATTGGAAATTTCATTAAAAATGATCTTGCTACTGATCTGCTCACTAGACCCTCTGCCATTAAGTTTTGTGTTGAAGTGGACCTACAGAAACCTCTGTGTCATCATATTAGGTTGGGTTCAGTATCTAATAACGCTAAATATCGAATCGAGTATGAGGATGTTCCCCTCTATTGTAACCATTGTGCTAAATTAGGTCATTCTCTGAGCCAATGTAGAGCAATGGCACAGATTACTGATGATAGAACTGATGAAGCTAGGCCTGATCAGATTCAGCCTCCACCACAGTGGCAGGCAACGGGGAAAAATTTGTAATTCCACCTCTGATCACTGACTCAGAATTTGAACCTACCTCTGAATCTAATATGCCTGCTAGGATTTCAGGAACTACTTCCCCATTAGAGGCATTTCAAACTCCTGCTAGTGGTAATGCTTTGCTTACAGGAAATAGATCATTGGTCATTCCAGAGAATTCCATCTCTAGATTACTTAAAGAAACAGAAAATGCCAAACCTGCTCAGATAATCTATGCTAAAGATGATCTTCAAATTAGCTCAATGTTGTTGCCACTGAAAAATACTACTAACAATCCCACACTTTCCTTACCTGGAAAGATGTCAAACAAATTTTCTGTTTTGCAGGATGAAGGTTTATCCACCAATGAACAGGAAGGTAACAATGAGTCAACTTCTGAGCATTTGGATTCTGCTCTTGAGTTAGACCCCTCTTTTCAACAGGATCTGAATGATGCTTCTACTTCGGAACAACCAGGTAAGTTTACTCATCAAGGTAAGGTCAAAAATAAAAAGAATACCTACTTGAGTCATTTGAACAAAATGCTTTTGAGATCAGCTACTAAAGGTAATAAACCAAGTGAAATATGACAGCTAAGGTCAATGTAAATTTTCTGGTTTGGAATCTGAGAGGTATGGAAACATCTATGCTTAGATTGCTTAATCTACTCAAACTTAGGAAAGTTTTACTCCTTTGCATAATTGAGCCCATGCATGATAATTCAAAAATACAATATTACATGAATGCTCTCAACTTCTCTAACAATCTGTTTTTGCCCAATGGGAAGATTTGGCTCCTCTGGTCTAACCCTATAGCTGTGACACTTGTTTCTTCTCATGAACAATTGATGCATGTTAATATTGCCCATCCCACTATTAATCTCTGTATGGAGGCTGTTTTTGTTTATGCTTTAAGGAATAGAGAGGGTAGGAAGGATCTTTGGAAAGAATTGCAACAGTTATCTAAGGGGGACACAGTGTTTATAGGGGATTTCAACACAATAACTTTAGTAACTGAATATAGGGGTCCCTCAAGTCCTGCTTTAGGTAGTATCCGTGATTTTAATACTTGGATTAATTCTAATGGAATTCAGGAGATTAATACAGTGGGAAACCTCTTTACCTGGTGTAACTCTAGGCTTAGGGGTCCGACCTCTAAGAGGTTGGATAGAGGTCTTTGCACTTTATCATGGTATTCAAAATTTCCCTCCTCCTCAATCCAGATACTAAATAGGCAATCGTCAGACCACTCTCCCCTCTTACTCCAACTGTCCAATCTAGTGCTCTCATTCCCAAAGCCCTTTAGATTATTAATGCTTGATTCCAAAGGACAGATTTCCTGACTTTAGCTCAAGATAACTGGGAAAAACCAATTCAGGATAAAGGTATGATCAGGTTCTACCTTAAACTGATTAGGCTTAAAAAGATGTTAAAAATATGGAATAGAGAAAGTTTTGGGAATATTGATTTAAATGTTACCCTAGCTGAGGAGGCCCTAAGGGTCCAGGAGCTAAATTATGACATGAACCCAACCCTTTTTGAAAGAGTAAACTTGAACTTGAAAAAAGCATTGCTTCTCAGGGCTATAAAGGTCAAAGAAAAATACTGGAAACAAAAGGCAAGGCTTAAATGGCATAATTTAGGGGATAATAATACTCAGTTTTATCATAAGGTTGTACAGGAAAAGAAATGTAGGCTGCAGATCAGTAAAATTAAGAATCAGAATGGCCAATGGATAAATACACAACCTGAAATTCAGAAGGAAGCTGTGAACCATTTCACAGCTCTGTTAACTGAACCTGACAACAACACTTCTGATGATTACTGCTCTCATTTTCTATCTCAAATTCCCACAATACTGACTGAGAGGGATAATCTAAGTTTAGGTGATCGAGTTACTGATACTGAACTACAAGCTGTGATAAATAGTTTAAATAATAACAGTAGCCCTGGACCTGATGGGTTCACCTCAAAATTTTACAAAAAATGCTGGTCCTTCATTAAACATGATCTAATTGATGTTGTAAATGACTTTATCTCTGGATCTACAATCCCTAAAGGCATATCTAGCACTTGGATTGTCCTTATCCCAAAGAAAGCAACTCCCAGTACTTTTGGAGATTTTAGACCAATAAGTTTATCAAATGTCATTAACAAAATATGCTCTAAGGTCCTCATGGAATGGTTGAAACCTCACATGGAATCTCTAATTTCTCCTAATCAGTTTTCCTTCCTGAAGAAACGAGATATCTCTGATAATATCTTGTATCTTCAGGAAATGATTAGGTTCCTTGATAAGAAAAACAGGATACCCAACTGTATACTGAAATTGGACCTCATGAAAGCATTTGATAGGGTAAACTGGCAGTTCCTTAGGAAGATATTAATCAAATTTGGCTTTAATGGGAGTTTTTTTAATGCGGTTATGAGCAATTTATCTCAGGCATATTTTTCTGTTCTTGTTAATGGAAATCCAGCTGGTTTCTTCAAAGCTACTAGAGGAATTAAGCAAGGTGATCCTCTTTCTCCTTTCCTTTTTAATATTTTCTCTGAGGCTTTCTCTAGGAGTTTATCTTTCATTTATTCAAATAATAGTATCACAGCTTATCAGCTGCCTGCTTCTATCCCTGCAGTTTCACACTTAATGTATGCTGATGATACTATCATTTTTTTGCAATCATCAAAATCTAATTTGATAAAAATCAAGGCTTTCCTAGATGTTTTTGAAGTTACTTCCGGTCAGAAGTTCAACTTTGAGAAATCTGAATTTTACCTTAGTAGGAGAGCTTCTAATTTAAGGTTCAATCAGGTTAGGGCAATCCTGAAAATGAAGAAAGGTTCCTTCCCTTTTACTTATCTAGGTTGCCCCATTTTCCAAGGAAAAACACTAAAGAAATACTTCCAACCACTGCTGGCTAATCTTGACACTAAACTTCAAAGTTGGAAAAATAAGTGGCTTAGTGCAGGGGGGAAAATGGTTTTAATCAAATATTGCTTATACTCTGTGCCACAGCACTTATGGGCAGTAACAAATCCCCCAAAAGCTATTATCAGAACCTTTGAGAAGAGACTAACAAGGTTCTTTTGGGGTGAATCTGAGGGTAAAAATAATAAAATCTGGAGGAAATGGTCTAGTATCTCAGTCCCCACCGAGCTGAATGGTCTTGGATTTAGGTCTATTAAAGCTATTATTGACACTTGTTCTGCGAAACTCTGGTGGAAAAGCCAAATAGGAGCAACCTTGTGGGCAAAATTATTATGGGCTCTGCCAATATCCCACAGGAAGTCTGTCACTTGGAAAAGGATAGTGTCAGTTAACTCATTTGCAGAACAAAACTCACACATTATCCATGGTAATGGGAAATGCAGTTTCTGGTTGGCAAATTGGTGCCCTTCAGCCCCTCTCATTAATCGTATCCCTGAGCATATAGTATCTAACTGGCCATATCTCTCAGTGGCTGATTTTATTAAGGATAAAGCTATTATCTTAGATCAGATTGGCCCTCTTCTAGAACATGATACTTTGGTTTTTCTACAGGTTGCAAAACTTACTGAGGACAGGGATGATAGACTCATATGGATGCCGGACCATTCTGGTAATTTTACATCTAAGTCCACTTATAAAGCACTAACTCGAGCCTCAGGTAACTTTCTTGCTCCTAAATATATTTGGAATAATGCTATGCAGAAGAAGATATCCATTTTTACCTGGAAATTATTGCAATCTTTCCTCCCCTTTGATGAGGTTTTAATAACATGTGGGTTTAGTTTAGCATCTAAATGCCCTGCTTGCTGTAGTACAGACTCTATTCAGCATTTTTTCATATCTTGTCATATTGCTAGATCTGTGTGGACAAACATAGCATCCATAGTAGAATTCAATCTCAATCAGGACCACCCCCTTTCTTTAAGATTTTTTCTGTTCTGGGATTGCCATGACTTACCAGGTTGGAAACAGTTTATTTGTAAAATATTGCTTCTCTCACCTGCTGGTCACTTTGGAAAGCTAGAAACAGGTTCCTTTTTTATGCTAAACGATTCTCTACTGAGGCAATTACTAAAGAAGTAGAGGATCTAATAAAACTGTCTCTGTTCTCCTCACCTAGATCATATTTCACCCATTCTGCAATGGCCTCTCCTCTCAGTCAATGGATTCCCCTTAATCGGCCCCCTCCAAAGCCTAACATATCTAGTGTTAAGTGGGAAAAGCCCCCAGTAGGAACAATTAAAATAAACACAGATGCTTCCTGGTTTCCAGACAGGGCTTCAATTGGTCTAATTGCTAGGGATACTCTAGGTGATCCTCTATTTATCTTTTCGGATACTATTACTGCTGCATCTCCTCTTGAGGCTGAAATTAAGGCACTACTACAAGTTTTTAACAAGTTTCATGATATTAATTTCAGTTATATCTTTGAAATTGACTGTTTGCTTGCTGTCCAAATGATACAAAATCCTTATGCTGCAAACTGGAAGCTCTTTGATCTTACTTATAGAGCTAAACAATTACTAGGGTCTTCCTCTTTACTCCATGTGTTTAGAGAGAGCAATGCAGTGGCAAATGCCATTGCCAAAACTCAGTTTAGCACTGCTCATAGTCTGAACCTGCAGAATATATCTCAAAATATCAAGGGTCTGATATCATTGGATAAGCTCCAAACGCCACATATTAGAATTTTTTCCATTTCCTAAGGATTGATACTGCTAATTTGGCTACTCTCTCAATGCAGATGGAAACAGACTCTGGGGACACTCTTGGAACCTCAACTACACTGGAGAGCTTGTTGTTTTCTCTCACACTGGTACCAAATGGAGTGCTGGTTTTCAGTACATATCTCTGCTGCACTGGCTGCCTGCTAGCAAGTGAAACCCCTTTTTATTTTTTTACTTTTGGATGTAGTATTACCTCTGTTTACCAACGTCTACCTGACTTTGAAGTTGCCTGGCCAAGGGAGAATTAACACGAGGGGTGGAGATTCTTTCCTTGGATCGCAACTTCAGTTCAGATAGCGTCTCTTGTGTATAGCTGTTCATATAACCTAGATATAGATTGCTAGGACTTTTGGAGGCTAATATGGCCTCAACGGTTTGTAGGTTTCCGGATGTACTAACTCTCTTATTTTGGTTACCAGGCTTGGGAAACCTGAATGGAAATCCCCCACCTACGGGTGCTTTCATTAAAAAAAAATCAATATTCTAGAACTCTTACAAGGCCACAAATTCATCACCATATAGGCCAACATGGCTGTAATTACTCACGGGACAAATTAGAATGAAACTAAACTAATAAAGTTTCATCACTAAATGAATGCCAAACTGGTTCTTTTAGGATGCTTCATTATTCTTCACATTCATGAATTTAATCCTTAGAAACAAGAGTGGCAATAATCCAACATATCCCCGATGTTAGCTTCAAGTCTTCATTATAAATCTTTTTCATTCACAAGTGCATTGAAAGTAACATCTCTAAGTTTCTTTCTTACCACCCTAGTCATAAGACCTGCCAAATCACTTAGAGTATTTTGAACATGACCTTTGAATGCCTGATAAAGAACTGTGATATGTCCATTTTATATGGGTATTTTGGAGTCTTTAAGATTCACTTTTGTACACTTTTATGCTCTAGATATTGCATTTTTCCTTGAAATTCTCTAAGGAGAGTTAAGAGCGACTTTTATACTTTTATTACTTTTCTAGTGGATTTTGTGTGACAAGACAATTTTTTGAAGACTTTGAGTACTTTCAAGACTAGATTTGAAGATTTGAAGACTTGCATTTGAGCTTTTGAAAACTTGAGGAATTGAAGATAAGTGAAGTGAAAGGGAGGACTTGAAACAAAAAGAAAAAAGGATCAGGATACTGAATTTAGGCTCGCTCACGACTCACAAAGAATTCATTGTGAGTCTCGACAGACTATGGCTAGAAATATTTTTTTACTTTTTGTACGATAAATATCAAACCTTATCCTCTCTCTCTTCCTCTCTTCTTCTTCCTGCGAATTGGGGGTTTTTTCTTCTTCTTTTCTTAGTTTTTGTAGGTTAAGTTACGTGTCTTCATTATCTAGGTTAGTTTTGTATTTGGGAGAAATTGATTGAAGCTTCCACGTCTATATAGCAAGAACCTCTATTTCCTTCTTTCTTGAAGCATTTGTTATTTAGCATTCATGTGCCATTAATGTGATGTTTTACTTCATTTATGCTATGGTTTGTTTGATGTGCCCATTTATATATTTATATTAGGACTTTTAGGATTCCCTTTTGTACACTTGTGTGCTCTAAATGTGACATTTTGCCTTGAAGTTCTCTAAGGAGGGTTAAGAGCAACTTTACACTTTTATTACTTTTCTAGAGAATTTTGTGTGACAAGGTAATTTGTTTGAAGACTTTGAACACTTTGAAGACTTTGAAGAATACCTTTGAAGATTTGAAGATTTGAAGACTTTTATTTTAGCTTTTGAAGATTTGAAGAAATGAAGAAGTGAAGAGAAGAGGAGGATATGAAAAAAAAGGAGAAAGAAGAAACGGTGATGGAAGTGGAGCCCGTTGCGACTCACGATGGATGAATGCCAGAAACTCTTCTTGCTTTTTGTACTATAAATACTCACCTTATCCTCTCCTCTTCATAATACATTCCCTCTTCTTCCGGCAATTTTTCTGGGTTCAAACCCTAGTTTTTCTTTCTTACTTTTCTTAGTTTTTGTAGGTTAATCACGTCTTTTAATTATCTAGCTTAGTTTTATCTTGGGAGTAATGGATTGAAGCTTCCAAGATATATCTATTTGGTGCTTTTTCTATTGTGCATTTATTGAGCTTTGAATGTGAATTGTTAATGGCATTGATGTTGATGGAAGCTTGAGTATATGAATTTCTTGTATTATTACTTGTTAGGGTTGGGAGAAAGTAGCTAATTCTCCCCTCTTTTAATGTGGAATCCAAGAGCATGAGTTAGAGCTTCTTAAATGATGTTGGTGTATTGATAATTGGTAGATGAATGTGATTATGTCGAACTCATTGTCATGTTTGTTTTAGGTTGCAAATGGGAGAAGTCTATGAATGTCGATCGTTCTTGACTAATCTTGTGTAAGTGCATGAATTGGTTAAATGCTTAGAAACTGTGTAGTGTTTATAAGTGTTTCCAAGCTTGTTGGTTCTTCGCGTTCAATGCCATCAATGGGATACTTTTAGTCGTGTTTGGGCTAAGGGAGTCATTGGTGAGGTTTGACAAGAGATGTCGAATTCACTCTTGCAAACTACTATCTAAGATGGATGGAAGATTTATCTTCACAACAAGTAGTCGGAGTAGTGAATAGATTGTTTCACTCGTTCTTAAAGCCTTTATTATTTAGCATTCATATGTTCTTAATGCTATGTCTTACTTCATTTATGTCATGGGTTGCTTGAGAATAGGAAGTGTTTGTATGAATTAAGTGTTAGGGAGTTAGGAAAGTGACAAATTCCTTAGCTCCTTTGCATGAAAATCTAAGAACATGAACTTAGAACTTCTTGTGCATAATGTGTGGTGATTCTTGCTAGATAAGTATGTTAATGTGGTAAGTAACAAATGTGATAGGATGAGTGAATGGTTCAATGATCTACATTAGGTCTGGAAGTGGATATCGATTGCCCCCAAGGCTTTATCTTTTGTAGTTTTAAACCCCCTTTTCTTAGTTTTGTTTGATGATTTAGAATAGTTTCTTGACTTTGCTAGTTTTCTTGTCTTTTAACTTTCATAACTTAGGACCACCAAACAACCAAACCCCCCTATTTACTTGCTTTTGTATGTATATATATAGCTACATCTAGCCTAATAGAAACATTTTGTGTCTAAACGCTTAAGAAAATCCCCCTTCTTCGTGGACGACCACGACTTGCCGCTATCTACTTAGTTGTAAATAGTAATACTTTAGGGCTTATAAATATTAACTTTGAGAGGCACGGTGACGACCTCCCATTGTTTGAGAATATGAAATGTTTGTATGATTGAAGTGTTAGGGTCTTCGTATGATTATGCAGTATTCTTTGGAGTATTTGGCGGAGGAGAAGAAAGGATTATGCAGTATTCTGTCTCAGTATCGTGACCCACAATGGAAATGTCATGACTTGAGATTTCTAGGTCAAAGTAATTGAAAAGTAAGCCTCATTTCACGACTCATGATGAGACCGTTGTTACCCGCAACATCCTATCGCGATGTGCAAAAATAAATTTGTGACTCCCGAAATGTTGGGTCTGTGAGCTTAAAATTTTAGAAAACTTTACCATTCGGTCGCAACTCACGAACCCATTTTTTTGACTCACGAAAAGCCTAGAGTGAGAAGTGAAAAGCTTCTCTTGTTCGCCGCGACTCGCGATAGATAAGGTTTCCCAGTACTTAAAAGAATTTTCTTACCAACTTTCCAATATTTCTTCCCTTTCTCATTGATCTCATCCTTCATATTTTACAATTTAATGCATTTCAATTTGCTACAAAATCATAGAAAAACATAACGTGAAAAGAGCAAGACAAAATAACTAAAAATAATTTTATAAAACCAAAATAAAAGCCAAATATATTTGCGTCATCGGCACGACATAGCTCGGTATGTTTAAGTTCATTGGAATGATCCTAATGTTATTTATATGCATAAAAAAGTATTGATGTGTGGGTACAAAACCTTCAAGAGGACAGTAGGGAGGCGGAGTCGGTCCCAAAGGAGTACGGTGGTTAGAAGGTTTAGGATAGTCATTTGGCTCCTCTATTTTCTCCTTCAAGAATTTCGAAAATGGTGAAGTTGGTGGGGCTAGGGATGATGATGGCAATTGATGTAGCACAATCACCTCTTCCTCAACCTTTTATCCTCAGCAACAAACTCCTCATCCCCTTTGAACTCGAACTCATTTCTCAAGGTGATCTCACTCACCGAATCTTCGAGTTTGACCTTGGATGGGGTATCTTCGGAATAACGAGCTTCTATTTGGGTCACCACTTCCATCATATTGCTCACATGCCCCTCTAAAGCCTTAAGACTTGAGGAGATTCAATTTTCCAATCCCTCGTTAGTCTTGGCCAAATTGCTCAAGCTTGCTATTGTATTCATGATTTCCTCATGTGTCAAACTTGAACTTTCTTCTAGGGCTTGGTTTTGGGGTATGGTATAGGGTGGTGAAGGCCAACTATTTTTCTCATATTGTTGGTTTTCTGGTCATTCGCATACCACCAATCCGGATTACCACTCCACTCCGGATTGTAAGAATCGTGGTATGGATACTATTCTTGAGCTTCTTGCCATTGAAAACTAACAACTCCAACCTCTTGGTAGCACTCTTCATAATACCCTTGGTTTTGGAAACCAATGGTTCTTTACTCCTCACAGTGCTCCTCTGTCAACATATCGCAAGACTTGGTAGAATGGTCGGAATGACACATCCTACAAAACCTTGCTTGTTGAGCCTCTCTTCTCATCATGAGTTCCCTCAAGGTAAGATGTTTAATTTTTTTAAAAAAAATCTTCAAAAGTTTAGAATCATATTGCAAGGATTCTTGATAAAAATTAACCAAGAACTCAAACAATACCTACTTCGAACAAAAACAACCACAAAGAAGTGGAAAATAAAAACAACTACCTAATATGCAACCAAATATACCCAAACACTTAAAAATAAACACCTCTTCCCTAGCAGCAGCGCCAAAATTTGGGAGGTCATCGCCGTACCTTTCAAAGTTAATATTTATAAGACCTAATTGCTTACTAAATATAATTACGTAGATAGTGGAAAACCAAGGTCGTCCACGAAGAAGGGGAATTTTCCTAAGGGTTTAAGCATAAAAAGTGGATATTGGACTTTATATATGTATATATGTATATATGTATATATATATATAAGAAATTCAAAGGAGGGGGATTTTGGTTGGTTTTCCGAGGTTATGAATTTAAAGACAAGATAACTAGCAAACCCAAGTAACTATGCCAATCATCAAACAAACTAAGAAAAATGGTTAAAAATTACAAAAGACAAAGCCTTGAGGGCAATTGATTTCCACTTCCAAACCTCATTTAGGTCATAGAACCATTCACGCATTCTATCGCATTCGTTACCTATGGAGAATGTTATTACTTCCATTTAAATAGATAGACATTCTTTTCTTCTTAAGAGTAATTCACAAAGACGTTCAACGACCATTTGCAAACCTTATTAATGATCATTTTTAGGCGCACCACGCTATAAAAGGTATTTCATCAATGACATTATACACAAAAGATCATGGATTTGATAACAACAAGCATTCAACCAAATGCATAGCCATTTAACCAAATAAAGAATTCATGAGGTTAAACCTATAATAATCAATATTCAAGATTCATTTGTTATATAAAACCTAGAACAATCAACATCCAAGATTCAACATTTTAGTGTTACCTCATGATAAATATTATAACAAACAACATTAACATACTCATCTAGCATGATCCACCTCACATTATACACAAGAAGTTCTAACTCCATGTTCTTGGATTTCATTTCAATAAGCTAAGAAATTGTACACTTTCCTAATACTTTAACACTTCAATTATACAAATATTACATATTTTCAAAAAAAAACATATCATAAATGAAGTAAAACATCACATTAATGGAACATGAATGCTAAATAAAAAATGCTTCAAGAAATAGGGAAATAGAGGTTCTTACTACCTAGATGTGGAAACTTCAATCAATTGCTCCCAAGTACAAAACTGACCTAGATAATGAAAAGCATAACTAACCTACGAAAACTAAAAAAAAGGAGAAGAAAACCTAGGTTTTTTCCGCCCCAAGTCGCAGGAAGAAAAAGAGAGGAAGAAAGAGGATAAGGTTTGATAATTATAGTACAAAAGCTAGAAAATATTTCTGGACATACGTCCATTGCGACTCGCGACCAATTCTTCGCTAAATGTGAGCGAGCCTAAATTTAGCATCTTGATTTCTTTCTTCTTTTGTTTAAAGTCCTCCTTTTCACTTCACTTATATTGAATTCCTCAAGTCTTCAAAAGCTCAAATGCAAGTCTTCAAATATTCAAAGCCAGTCTTGAAAGTCTTCAAATTCTTCAAACAATTGTCTTGTCACAAAAAAATTAACTAGAAAAGAAATAAAAGCGTAAAAGTGGCTCTTAACTCTCCTTAGAGAATTTCAAGGAAAAATGCAACATCTAGAGCACAAAAGTGTACAAAAGTGAATCTTAAAGATCCTAAAATACCCATGTAAAATGGACACATCACATTGGCATATCTTCATCCTTGGAGTTATAATCGAGTTCTAGAGTTTGTGTTGTAATAGGTTGCGTAGTCTACGTAGTTACCTTAGTCATATCCTGTACATTTGGGTGTAAATCACCCTTCATTATGTGAATATCAATCTGATCATTATTACAAAAATATCTCAATCTTCCTTGTTTCATTGTATCAGAGCCTACTCTCTGAAACCTAAAATTTTCCCGATCAAAACCCTCTGCCACTATGTAATTCCGTCGTTGCTGACTCACCATGAGTGACGCGAAGAGCATGGTAAACTCCCCCCCTATCTTCCCGTCACCGCTAGTGAGACCACCATCCCTCCACCATCGGTTGATGAAAACATCGACCATTAGCCTCTTCCGTGCCCTCTTGATCACTTGTCTCCATTCTACATTCATCCTTCAGATCATCCAAAATTGTCTCTATGTCCTGTTGTTCTCTGATCTTCTTCATTATGTGTGTGTTAACCATTGCATTTAGCACAGTTTTTAGCTAGTTTTATTTGGTGGATTGCTAGTATTATTTGAGTTTACATGACAAGGGGTTTAGATGACCATGTTTGGTTTCTTGTTTAAATCCATCATTTTGTAAAATTAATTAGTACTAATGGACATCTTGTATCCACGAGCTCCTAGATCTTCTATTTGATCATTTTTAGTGGGTCGCTCATGGGTACTTTTTTTTTACATTCTATGTGAAGGCTGTTCGCAAGGGCGGTAAAAGATATTGAAGGCCGTTCGCAAGGACGGTAGAAGGTATTGAAGGCCGTTCGCAAGGACGGTAGAAGAGATCGAAGACCATTCACCTCTATAATGGTTGTCGATGATGGCCACAAACATCAAATAATGGTAGTAGAAGGAGAGAGCCAAAGATAGGCAGCATTAGAGTTCAAAATGACCAAGGGAGAAACGGTGAATCGTTGTCCGATGAGTTGCACCAAAGTCTGAGAACTATCCAAGAAGAAATAGCCTTCAAGGCTGATTTCATTGGATTTTTCTTCTCGAGCACTATAAAATCAACAAGTAAAACACCTTAATTGGACCAACGGTTCATCCATAGCGAAGGAAACAAGTTCAACCGGTCAAGGTACCACGGGTCGGCGCAGCCGCTCATAGGTGGCACCAATGGCCTGCACCAAAGGGGCAGCCCCGCGCTAGACACCATGGGCCGCAAGCACGAGACTAAGTTCCACTCCACACAGCTACGTACGGGCACATGATGTCCCATTTTTTACGCCCCACACCGTTCCAAGTCCAAATATTAATACCAGCCGTTAGGATGTGGGAAATAAGACGACTTGCGCCAAATTTTTAAGGGGAGCACCCTTCCTGACCACAGACTGCACCACCGACAACAAGCACAAATCAGAAGCCCCAATTTCAGCACTTTGATGGTGCCCACGCCAAATAACGTGGCCCACACCAGAGGGAAGATGCATCCCGCACTAGGCTTTTCACCTCACGCCACTTGAAGATCTGCGCCACTCGGCAGAACGAATCCCCACGCGACATGAAAATGCACGTCCCGTGGCAGATCTCATGGTTACACCAAGGACAATGACACAGCATGAACCGCACCATCCGCGATGGCTCGTTCCAAGGGCGGCTGGATTATGGTTTCTCACTATTTTGGTTATAACTCTCTCAATTTATATCTGATTTCCCTCTACCATATATCAAAGTCTTCCTCTTTCTGAGATCTATCCAATGCAATAAATCCGGGCTCAAGAATATTCATGTATTTGAGAAGTTTATTTGAGAAAGATTCTGCCACAAGAGGGAAATGTGACTTGGGTTTTGACCTAATTTTGGCCTATTTTGGTCCTATCTTTAGGCTCAATCCTCTAATACTATATATAGGAGCCTTAGTCTTCTAGTAAATCCTAAGTAGTCATTATGTAGATTTCTTTCTCTCTCTAGTGTAGATAGAAGGAGATTAGAGTTCTTTCTCTCTCTAGAGTTCTTCTTCTCTTTTTCTTTTATTTTCTTTTCTTCATCTTAATTTTTTAGACCCATGTCATCTAACTTAATATTTGGCATGGATCTATCTTTTATATTGTAGTTTTATAGCTTGGGGATAAATTCTATGAGTATGGTTTGATTTAATTGTTTTGTGAGATTCTATAATTCATCCTAATTTTGTGTTCATGATATTATTATAATTGTTCTTGATTATATGAATTACTTGAACAGTACATCACATATAAGCACACACTTTGGGCTACATTCACGTATAGTGCAAATATCGATGCCCGCTTGGAAAGAGAAGCCTGGATATTAGAACAGGTAAGGGAGAACGCATCCGCGTGAGTGTGTACACAATGGATTCGAGTATGCTCTGAATTATTTGCCATCGCACCAGTCTTAGCTTATTTTGTAAAGTTGTCTGAGAGGTTCTGGGTAGAGATAGCGAATAGTAGCAAGCTAGGGTGTGAGGGGCCTTAGATCATAGATAAAATGACCTAATTGATAGGACCATTGGGAAGTAGTGCATTCATGGTGGAAGCCTAGGAAGTAATAGCACGGGGAGAAACAGACCTAAAAAAATGGTTGGACTTTGTTGTACTCCCCTGATTACGATGGCGGTGTTGATGGAGGGTTTCCAGTGCACCCACCGTGACAGGGATAGGGAAGTGTATGTCATCGGCCACACCACGTGTTCTGAACACTCTATTAGGTTTGCCTAGATTTCTATGTGAATGAATCGAGGATCAAAACATTAGATTAATAATGTTGCTCAATGACTCCCCGAGTGCTTAGTTAAATAACTTACTTTGCTTTTTTTACTTTTATACTTAGTAGTTAGTTAAAAACCAACCCCACTTGCATGTTTGCTTTACTAGCTATTCCTTTCACTCATATGGATTGATGACTCGTACGAGGTTGTATTTTGATTGATATTTAGACCTAGCATCTTCGTGGACAAACCCAGAGCTCACTTGTTACTAACCCATAGGTAGCGTAGCAGTGTGAACGGGGTCAATTAGCTAAAATTAATGATCCGGTGGGAGGCAGGTAAAAATTTTGGCGCCCTTGCTGGGGATGCTATTCAGACTAAGTGTCAATTAGGTATAACATTTTAGTAGAGTAGTTAGTATTCTCTTTTATTTTGTTTTTTGTTTTCCAGAGTCGGTATTTCTTGAGTTCTTATTTCGAATCGAGGACCCTTGCACTATGATTCCAAATTTTATGTGTTTTCTCTGTTTGTATTTAATTGAAAAAAATGTGGAAAAGTACTCAATGGATGACACTTTGTATGGTGTGTCATTGTGATCATCATACAGAATGTTGCCCAAGGCTGAGTGACTGTGGGAGAAGAGAGGCTCAACGAATGAGATTTTGTAGGATATGTCATTGCGACCACCCTACGGATTCTTGCTCTTTGAAGAGCAAAAATGAGAGAGAGGTAGGAGTTGTTGGTTCCCAAGGCCGATGGGATCAAGATTGTTACCCATACCACGATTCTCCAAATTCAAGATTTAGTGGTAATTCCTTATTCGATTTGCGTGGGATCATTTTGGGAAAAGAAAGCTAGCCTAACACTTATCTTTTTGGCTTACCTTTTTCCACATTTTACTTTTTGGGTGGTTAGATTGTGACATTCTTACTCTTTTGGGGGAGTCAGGGTAATCTAGGAATAAGTTGAATGCCACGGTTAACTTATATCTACATGCTACATTTTGCTTGATTCTTTGTCTTTTCTTTGTTTACTCGAGGACAAGTACATGGTTAGGTGTGGGGAGTTTTATCTGGTTCATTATGCGTTCGTTAGATGTTGCATTTAGCATAGTTTTTAGATATTTTATTTGGTGGATTACTAGTATTAGTTGAGTTTACGTGACAAGGGGTATAGACGACCATGTTTAGTTTTCTTATCTTAATCCCGTGTTTTGTAGAATTAATTAGTTCTAATGGACATCTTGTATCCACGGGCTCCTAGATCTTCCATTTGATCATCTTTAGTGGGTTTCATGTGGATACTTTTTGGTTACATTCTATGTGAAGGTCGTTCGCATGGGCGGTAGAAGATATTGAAGGTCGTTCGCAAGGACGGTTGAAGAGATCGAAGGATATTCACCTCTAGAATTGTAGTAGATGAAGGGCACATACATCAAATTGTGGTAGTAGAAGGATGAAGCCAAAAATATGTGGCATTGAAGTTCAAAACGGCGAAGGGAGAAACGGTGAATCTTAGTCTAATGAGTTGCACCAAAGTTTGAGAAAAATCCGAAAAGAATTAGCCTTCAAAGCTGGTTCCATTGGATTCTTCTTCTCAAGCACTATAAAACAGACTACTAAAACTCTCAAATAGGACTAGTGGTTCCCCCGTAGCAAAGGAAACAAGTTCAGGCAGTCAAGGTACCACGGGTCAGTGCGGGCCGCTCATGGGTGGCACCAACGGCCCATGCCAAAGGAGTAGCTTCATGCCAAGAGTACCAGCACGAGGCTTTGGCGCAACCCACATCAGACGCTATGGGTCACAAGCACGAGACTAAGTCCTACTCAACATATCTAAGTATGGTCACAGGAGGTCCTGTTTTATAGGTCCCGCATCGATCCTAGTCCAAAATACTAATACCAGTCGCCGGGGTGTGAGAAATCACACGGCCCACGCCAAAGTTCTGAGTGGACCACCCTTCCTGATCACGACTCATGCCACTGGCCATGGGTATAGATCATAAGCCCCGATCTTCGCACTCTGATAGTGCCCCGCGCCAGACAATGTACCCCGCACCAGAGGGAAGACATGGCCGGCGCCAAGCTCTCCGCCCCGCGCCACTTGAAGATCTGTGCCACACACTAGAATGGGCACCCTTGGCCACATGAAAAGGAAAGTACTTCACTAGATCTCGCATCCGCGCCAAGGAAAATGATATGGCACGGACCGCGCCAAGGACAATGATACGGCACGGACCGTGCGCCGCGCCATCCACGATGGCACATGCCAAGGGTGGCTTAACTATGGTTTTCATTATTTGAATCATAACTCTCTAAATTTTAATCGAATTTCCCTCTACCATATATCGAAATCTTCATCTTTCCCAGCTATATCTAATGCACAAAATCTTAGCTCCAAAAGGTTCACATATTTGAGCAGTTTATTCGAGAAAGATTCTGCCACAAAAGGTAAAGGTGACTAGGGTTTCGACATAATTTTGGCCTATTTTGGGCCCAATCCTATATTTCTATATATAGAAGTCTTATTTTCTAGTAAACCCTTAATAGTCATTATCTAGATTTCTTTCTCTCTCTAGTGTAGATAGAACTCTCTCACTAGAGTTCTTCTTCTCTTCCTTATCTTTTTCTTTTCTTTTCTTAATCTTATTTTCTAAGACCCGTGGCATCTATCATAATATTTTTCATGGATCTATCTTTTTTATAGTGTTTTTTTGCTTGGAGATAGATTGTAAGAGCCTGGCTTGATTTCGTTGTTTTGTGAGATTCTATAGTTCATCCTAATTTTGTGTTCATGATGTTATTGTAATTGTTCTTGATTATATGATTTGCAAGAATAGTACACCACATATAAGCACACACTTTGGACTATATTCATGTATGGTGCAAATATTGATGCTGCCTTGGGAAGAGAACCTGGATGTTAGAATGGGTAAGGGAGAACGCGTCTGCATGGGTGTGTGCACGATGGATCCGAGTACGCTCTAACTTCTTTGTCATCGCACCGATCTTAGCTGACTTTGTAAAGTTTTCCAAGAGGTTTTGGGTAAATATAGTGAATAGTAGCAAACTAGGGTGTGAGAGGCCTTAGATCATAGATAAGGTGCCAACAACCCTTTGGCCTAATTGATAGGACCATCAGGAAGTAGTGCATTCATGCAGGAAGTAGTGCATTCATGGTGGAAGCCCGAGACTTAATCACACGGGGGAGATATAGACCTACAACAATGGTCAAACCTTGTTGTACTCCCCTAATTATGATAGCGGTGTCGATGGAGGGTTGAGAGTGCACCTTCCGTGACAGGGATGGGGAAGTGTATGCCATCGGCCACACCACGTGTTATGAACACTCTATAAGGTTTGCCTAGATTTCTATGTGAATGAATCGAGGATCAAAACACCAGATTAACCATGTTACTCAATGATTCCCCATGTGCTTATTTAAATAGCTTACTTTACTTTTTACTGTTATGCTTAGTAGCTGTTAGATTGAAAAACCAAACCCCCCATTGCATATTTACTTTATTAGTTATTCCTTTCACTCATACAGATTGATAACCTATACGAGGTTGTATTATGATTGAAATTTAGACCTTACCGCTAATTACCCGTAGGTAGCGTAGCGGTGTGAACGAGTGAATAACTATAAATCTCTTATCTTTTGATCCTTCCACCTGGGTTTATTAGCTACAATTAATGACCCCGGGGAGAGTCAGGTCATTCTAAAAGTTTCCAATTATCAGGAAGGGACCACCTCAATCAAGAACACTCTTAAGGCGAAATGTAAGCTTGGTTTTATTGACGGCTGTATCCCTTAGGCCACTGTTGCTTCTGTGGATCTTAACGACTGGTACAATGTTAACTCCATGTTAATCAATTGGGTCGTTTAGTCTATCGACCCATCACATTGCGCCATCATTTTTATGTGGGCAATAGCCCTCGTCTGCTCCAACTTTGTGCGGATTTGGCAAATTATCGCCAGGATTGTAAGTCCGTCACATTATGCTATAGGCACTCAAGAAATTTGGGACAAGGTCACTACATATGCCCCCTTCAGGTTTGTCTCTACAGTAATTGTTCTCATCACATCACGGCCAAACTTCAACCTGAACGTCATGTCAAGCGGTGTTCATCAATTTCTTCTTGGCCTTGATGACACATTTGGTACTCTCCATTATAGAATCATGGTGCAAGAACCATTGTCATCTCTCAACAGGTTTTATGCTTTGGTTGTTCAGGAGGAACGTCACAAGACCGTTATACAAGAATGCAGCACCAAGTTTGACAGCATGGCGATCACTGCTCAAGCTAAGCCTAGTTTTTAGCCACCTCCGTCTGCCTCGTCGGTACCCAAAAAGCCCTTCAATGGCCGTCCATTGTAAACTCATTGCGGGAAGCTCAGCCATGATGTCTCTCATTGCTTGAAGATTCATGACGTTCTTGAAGGCTTTGTCCACCATTTGGTTGGCCGTGGCAATCCCAGAGCTGGTCGTGGCCGTGGCACTGCAGGTGGCGGCATCGCTCTCTCAGCCCATCAGCAACTCCAGCCTACAGTGTCTGATGTGGCCTCTATTCCAGAGTCTGCAGCCCATGGCTCAAATCTCAGTCCCGATCAATGATGGGGTGTCCTGCAAATGTACAACTCTATGAACACTCCTTTCACTGATTCTACTTATAAGCATTCTTTATTAATTCTCAAAACTGGTGCCTCTTTTCATATGACGGGTAATCTGGCCTTGCTTCATTATATTGTATATATTGCACCTGTTCCTACTAAGATTCTGGACAATTATTTGTTATAGCAGTTTAGGAAGGTTCTTTGGTCTTCTCTTAGTATACCAAGATAGATCCTCTATTTGTCATCTTTGGAATGCATTCTTCTCTCCTTTGCTAGATTTCTTCTAAATGCTCGGTGTTTCTTTTTCTTAACTGATCAATTATGTGTACTTCGGGAAAGTGTTACGAAGAAAATGATTGGTGTGGGTGAGAAACGCAGTGGAGTTTACTGGTTGCGGTATTTCTCGATTGCCGCACACGCATGCCATGCATCCAAATCTGAGAGGATGCACTCGGCCAAACTGTGGCACAACAGGCTAGGGCATCCTTCAATTTAAATTTTATATTATTTATTTGTTACTTGTAATTCTATTTATAGTTTCATCCCTTGTGACGTTTGTTTATATTCCATAAAAATAGGAGTTTTGTTTCCATTAAGTTATTATAAAACCAAAAATTTATTTGAACTTGTGCACTGTGACATTTGGCGTTTGAATCGTACTTCTGTTTTTTTTGTGCTACTTATTTTGTTACAATCGTTGATGATTATTCTAGTGCTACTTGGGTCTATTTATGGAAATCCATGTTGGAAGTGCTGCGTTTGATTGTGGATTTTTTGCTTTTGAATGTCACTCAATTTAAGTCATCAGTTCATCTCTTTCAATCAGACAACGGTACAGAGTTTCTTGCCATCAAGGAATAGTTTTATACTCACGACATTGTTTATGAGGCCTCTTATGTGTACACCCTTCAAAGAAAATGGCAGGGTGGAGCGCAAGCATTGCTATCTCTTAAATATGGCGTGTGCTTTGCATTTTCAAGGTTCTCTTGCCATCAAGTTATTGGATGAATGTGTCCTTACTGCGTGCTTCTTGATCAATTGTACTCCTACGCTAGTTCTCCATAACAAGACTCCATTTCATCTATTATTTCAGAAAGAACCAAAGTACTCTGATTTGCGTGTCTCTGGTTGTCTTTATTTTTTTCAGATTCTTCCACGACCTACTGATAAGTTTGCTACTTAAGGCTGGAAATGTGTTTTCAAGGGATATCTCAGTTGAAAACAAGATTGAAGTTTGTATAATCTCAAATCTAGTCAGTTTTTCTTCTATCATGATGTGGTGTTTTTTTAAGAACACTTTCCATTTTAGGATTGGTCTTCTTTGCAGTCACCATTTCCGTTGTTTTCTATACCTTATCTGTCCATCTATGACCTTATAGAGCTTCCCTCCTCTACAGCAAGGGAGAGCTCTTCCCTAGGGCACACAACAAGAGGGAGCTCTTCCCTAGAGCACACAGTAGGGGAGAGCTCATCCCCGGAGCATGCAGCCCTATCCACAACCTTGTCATCCCTGTATGTCCAATTGGTGATTTTGAGCTCATCATCCACCGTCAAGCT
Source organism: Rubia yunnanensis (assembly GCA_037428765.1). Classification (NCBI taxonomy): domain Eukaryota; kingdom Viridiplantae; phylum Streptophyta; class Magnoliopsida; order Gentianales; family Rubiaceae; genus Rubia; species Rubia yunnanensis. The sequence goes on along the minus strand of CM075061.1, from coordinate 47,405,846 downwards.
CGGTGTGGGATCCCTAGCGGTAGCTTCCAGTGGATATTTGTTACAACTCACACCAACATCAATCGAGTATCTTCGTCAATGATTTAATTTGTAGCTCCATGCTCTCTGACGATCACAAGTCAAGCTCAGCTATCTCGCCCACTCCGTATCATATTTCTCATTTTGATTTTTCTCAGAAGTTTGCTCCAGCTCATGCTCACTTTCTCGTAGCAGTTACTTCTAGGAATGTGCCAGCTTGCTTCTTTGAGACTGTACAACAACCCTGTTGGTGAGAGACCATGCTATCCGAGCTCGAGGCTATCGGGAAATATAACACTTGGTCTCTCACATCTCTTCCTCCTTGCAATAAATTTCCTGCAAGTTAGTCTACAACATCAAGTACAAATCAAACGTAAATATTGAACGCTACAAGGGTAGCCTTGTTGTGCTTGGTAATTATCACGTTGAAGGGATTGATTTCAATGACATATTTTCTCCAGTTTCCAAGATAATCACCATTCATACGATCTTATAAGTTGTTGCAGTTTAAGGATTGGAACTCCATCAAATGGACGTACACAATGTCTTTCTTCATGGAGATCTGGATGAGCTGGTATTTATGTCTGCCATGACAGGCTATTCTAAGGCATTTCCCGGTCAAGTTTATTGCCTACATAAGTCCCTCTATGGTTTCGGACATGCTTCACGTAATTGGTTTTCCAAGCTGGCTAAGGCCCTTCGTCGTTACAGCTTCAGGCAGAGCTATGCCGACTATTCTTTATTTAGCCTCAACTGAGCTGGTCGAACTCTTCATGTTATGGTGTACATAGATGACTTGATTATTGTAGGTGATAGGGTTACTGCCATATTTACTTTCAAGCAGTATTTGTCATCCTGCTTTCACAGGAAAGACCTAGGCATTCTCAAGTACTATTTGGGCCTCAAAGCTTCATGGAATCCCTCTGGTATTTTGGTCTCCCAACGCAAGTATGCCCCGGAGGTGGTCTCTGAAGGTGGTCTTCTCAACTCAAATTAGGTTACTTTCGCCAATTGACCCGAGATGTAATCTCGGCAAGACTGTTAGTCCAGATTATGCTCTTCTAATCAACAATGTCATGTGATTGGGAAGTTTTTCTGTCTAACTATCACTCAGTCTAAGCTCTGCTTTACAGTTTACACTCTATCTCAGTTCATGTAGCAACCAAAGGTGGAGCATTGGATTGCAACCCTGTGTGTTCCTCACTACGTCAAAGGTAGCCCGGGGCAAGGTCTATTTCTTTCTCGAGATAGTAGTTTGAATATGACTTCTTATTGGTATTATGATTGGGCTACCTATCCTATCACTCGTAACTAGCTATTTTATCATGCAGGGTGTGTTGTCAATCTCTTCGAAGACTAAGAAGCAGCACATTGTATTGTGTTCATCAACATAGGCCAAATATAGAGTTATGGCAAATACATATTTTGAGATTCTCTGGCTTTTCTCTCTTCTCCACTCTCTCGATGTTCTTCATTTTGATCCAGTTCACCTTTATTGTGATAGTCAGGCTGCTCTTCATATCACAGCGAACCCAGTTTTTCATGAGCACACCAAGCATATCATGATTACCTGCTATATTGTTCATGATCTTGTTTCTTTGTGTACTATTTCTACCCATCGTATTTCTACTTTGGAATAGCTGGTGGACATGTTTATGGAGGCACTAGGACGGAAAGCCTTTCTTCACTTAAGTTTTAACTTGGGCATTCTCGAACTTCATGCTCCAACTTGAGGGGGAGAAATAGAGTTCTTGAGTTTGTGTTGTAATAGGTTACGTAGTTTACTGACCGACCTCCACTTAGAGTTGTCAATTTGTAGCTAAATTAACCAAAGTGGAAGGCATATGAGAGGGCCAAAGATAAGATTTATAGTTCTGCACCCAACTCACTACTAAGATACATATGGGGTAGCTAGTGGCAAGTCCGGGTACGTCCACATAGATGCTAGGGCCTAATAGCCAATCATACACAACCACAAATGGGTCATCAATCCGTCATTTTACAAGGAATATATAGTATAGTAAAAAAGGGAAGGTTTTTGGTTTTTGAGTTAACAACTAAGGACATGAAAGATAAAAAGCAAGTAAACTTTATCATCAGACACTTGGGGAATATTTGTGTAACATGGTTGATTAAATGTTTCGATCATCAATTCAATCACATGTAATACATCAAAAACCTAATCTAGTACTCATAACACGTGGGGTGATCGATGGTCAGCACTTCCCCATACCTGTCACACAGGGTGCTCTTTGAATGTTCCATCGGCACCACCTCTGTAATTAGGGGAATGCAACAATGGTCCAACCATTGCGCATATTTGTTTCTCCCCCATACGATTATGTCCTGGGCACTAAACCACATATGCTCTACCCGCTAGGCCTATAAATGAGGAAAAGGGAGGTAGACACCTTATCGATGACACTAGGTCCTCTTACAACCCTAGCTTGCTACTATTTCTATTTCTACCTATAATCCATCAGACCAACTCACCAGCTTAGATTGGTGTGCCATCATTGTAACAGTAAAACTCAAAAAAGACCTACGTGCACACACCCATTATGACCTAGACCTTGCTACCCATATCACATCCAGGTTTTCTTCCCGGGAGGGTATCAATATTTTCACCAACGTGAATGTATACTAAAGTGTGTTCTAATGGAGTGTATCATTCATGCAATTATAAAAATTCAAAAAAATCCCATCATAATATCACAAGCACATAAGTTACGAAGATAAAAAGAATCTCACAAGAACATAATCGGACATGAATGAAAATTTTTACCCAAGCTATAGAAAATAATCCCTAGACATGGAACTCAAATATTTCATTGAATTCCACATCTTAGGAACAAAGCAAAACAAAAGGACAAAAGAGGAAGAACTTAGAAAGAAGAAAAAGTGTTTCTTTCTCTAAGTTGCACTCCCAAAATAAGAAAAATAATCTAAGATGTGAAACTACTCCCTAAAAATATAGATCCATGAAAAATATTAGGTAAGATTCCATTAATCTAAGAAAATAATATGAAGAAAAGAAAAGAAAAGAAAAAGAGAAGGATAAGAGAAGAAAAACTCCAGAGAGAGAGAACTCTCCTCTTCCTTCTACTTAGAAAGAGAAATAAAGTCTACATTATGCATATTTTCTTAAACCCTAGGAGACTAAAGGATCCTTAATTAGGAGAAGATAAATGGGCTTCTAAAGGCCTGAGTTTAGAAGAAACCCTAAAGAAAATCCCTAGAAGCTTCCACTAGTGAAACCGTTCCCAACTTGTGCAACGTCTCCATGAGGTGTGAAAAAACACACGGCCCGTGCATGGCATGGCCTGTGCCATAGTACACGAGCTACCGGTTGGGACTTCTCATCGAGGGTACTAAGCGCATGACCGTGGGAGAGCTCATGGGGTGCGGATCGGGGGTCTTCAACTTCCGTTCCACACACGGCCTGTGCTGGGACTTAGGTTTTCACCGGATCTTGACTTGGAATGGATGTGTAAGCTCCATGAGTCGTGTTGAGCTGCTATAGCATGGACCATGTCAAATCGGTCGTGCCGAGATGCTTTAGTATAGGCCGTGCTAGCTTCGACTCTTCCTCCACTAAGCTTTTTTCCGTTTTCTCTCAATTTCTCTCATTTTTCCTAGGAGCACATTCATGTTTTCATCCTAGCTTTCACACAGGTTGAGCTCACATTCTCACCATTTTTCACATGGCCTCTCATTTTTTCCTAGGTTCGTAAACCTAGATAGGCATAGCCTCCCATTTTTACCTAGGCCTTTTGACTTATTCAGGCTTTTCCCAATGTTGCCTAAGTTGCCCAACTTAGCCTGGTATATATATTGTTTCATTTTTTCAATTTTTGTTTCAAATACTCTTAGAACAACTATTAGCTACATAGAAAATAACTAAGAATCATAAGAGTAATCTAATCCCCTCTCCCACACTTAAAGGTTGCATTTTCCTCAATGCATATACACAATCACAGAACATATGTCAAGCAAAGGAAATAAGAGAGCACTTAAAATAAAAAATGGACACTAAAGTCTACCCTTGATGGCACAATCATGGAATGTAACGAACAAACTACCATCACCCAAATATACTACCCCTAACCTCTAATCAAGAAAGTTCAATCTAATCACTATCATGCATCACAAATTAGATAAAGAATTGAATCACAATGGAGAGTTACCTCTTAGGTTTTGATTTGTATGTTTCAATGGTTTTGAAGGTTAGAGGGTTTGGGTGGTACTTTGGTGGTGGTAGGGAAGAAATTGTGATTGGTGTGTAGGAAAGTATGTGAGCTTCTTGGGTCGTGCATGTCTACATGCCCCATGAATTTGGGGTTTGGTTCTCCTCCTTGTCCACCATTTTGAGAATCATGAAAGATGTACGTCTACATGGTCCATGAGTTGGACTCCCTATTTGCTCACCTTTCTCCAAGAACCATATGCTTCATAAAAAACCAACATGCACACCAAGTTTAATAGTGTCCCAAAAACAAAAGGCTACAAATATGAAACACACCAAAAATAGTAAGCTAATCTAAATTTTCAAAGCCTGGGTTGCCTCCAAAAAAGATCCATATATTTAAGGTCATTGGAAAGACATTAGTGTTATCCATATGGTTAGGGTTTATACCCCATCACAATAGACAACAAAAATAGAGAGGTGGGGGAGGGGGTGGTAAGAATCTTCAAAAATTCTAGATGGGGGGTCAACCTTAGAGGGAATAGGTGGTTTGGAAGCTTAGCCTATTCAATTGGCTTCTCTATGGTTTCCTCTAAGGGTTTTGAAAATGTGGGATTTCGTTCTTTAGGTGGAGATAGGGGTGAAAATATGTAATATTTTGAATTAAGTGTAATAACCCCTTCCTTGATTTCTTCACTCTCAACATAGCACTCCCCATCCCCTTTAGATTTATCTACCAAAATTTCATATTCAACTAGGGATTGTTCGTTATAGGAATATTGAGTTTCAAGTTGGCTCACCCTTTCCATCAAATCAAGCACTTGCCCTTCAACTTTCTCAATGCTTAAGAAGAGTTAAATTCTCAAATCTCTAGTTTTGCTGAGCATTTGAAATTGGAGTAAATCACTACTCTTGGTCACATTAACTATAGCTTGCAAAATTTCTCCATAATCCAATTTGGGAACCAAACCACGGAATGGGTTTGGGGCTTTGTATAGTTTGGTGAAAGCCAAATATCTATACCAAAGTGTTGGTTTTCCGATGCATCTCCATACCACGTATTTAAGTTACCACTAAACCTTGCATTAGGAGAATCATGGTATGGGTACCAATTTTGATCCCATCGGCCTTGGGAACCAAAAAATCCTACCTCTCTCTCATTTTTGCTCATCAAAGAGCAAGACTCCGTAGGGTGGTCGCAATGATATATCCTACAAAATCTCACTCGTTAAGCCTCTCTTCTCCCAAAGTCACTCAACCTTAGGCAACACTCCGTAGGATGATCATAATGGCACACCCTACAAAGTGTCATCCGTTGAGTACTTTCCCACATTTATTTCCAATTAAACACAATCAAAGAAAAGAATCACAATTCGGATGCGTAGTGCAAGGGTCCTCAGTTTGCTCCAAGAACTCAAGAAATACCTACTCTAGAAAACAACAAACAAAGGAACAATACTAGCTAATCAACTAACGTGTTATGCAAATTGACAATTAAAGTTTTAAACTAGCATCCCCGGAAGCGTCGCCAAAATTTGACCCACCTTCACTCGGGGTCGTCAAGTTATAGCTAAATTAACCTGAGCGGAGGGTTTATGAGAGGGCCAAAGATAAGATATATAGTTCTGCACCCAACTCACTACTAAGATACCTATGGGGTAGTTAGTGGAAAGTCTGGGTATGTCCACAGAGATGCTAGGGCCTAATAGTCAATGAAAAACAACCTCAAATGGGTCATCAATCTGTCGTGTTGCTAGGAATATATAGTATAGTAAAAAAAGGGGTTTTGGTTTTTTAATTGACAACTAAAGACATAAAAGATAAAAAGAAAGTAAACTATATAAACAGACACTTGGAGAATATTTGTGTAACATGGTTGATTAAATGTTCCGATACTCAATTCAATTACATGTAAGACATCAACAACCTAATCTAATGCTTATAACACGTGGCGTGGTCGATGGTCATCACATCGCCATCCCTGTCACGTAGGGTGCTCTTACAATCTTCCATCGGCACCACCTCCTAATTAGGGGAGTGCAACAATGGCCTGACCATTGCACATATCTATTTCTTCCCCATACGATTATGTCCCGGGCACTACATCATGGATGATCTTCCATCCAGGCCTATAAATGAGGCAAAGGGAGGTAGGCACCTTATCAATGACACTAGGACCTCTTACAACCCTATCTTGCTACTATTTGCTATCTCTACCTGAAACCCTTTGAACCAACTCACCAGCTAAGACTGGTTTGATGTCATCGTAACAGTAAAACCCCAAAAAACCTACGTGCACACACTCATGTGAACCCGGACCTACTACCTATATCATGTCCAGGTTTCTCTTCCCCCGGGGGTGTCAATATTTTCACCAACATGAATGTAGACTAGAGTGTATGCTAATGGAGTGTATCATTCATGCAATTATTAAAATTTAAGAACAAGCCATCCACTAGTGAAACCCTAAAGAAAATCCCTAGAAGCTTCCACTATTGAAACCGGTCCCACTTGTGCCACGTCGCCACGGGGTGTGAAAAAGCACATGGCCCGTGCGTGGCACGGCCTGGGTGACGGGCGGGCGGTCGTCGCGCCCGCCGTGCAAAAGATAATTTATAAGCCCTTTTTGCTTACTTTCTACAACTAGGTAGATAGCGGCAAATCGGGGTCGTCCAAAGAGAAGAGGGATCTTCCTAAGCGTCTAAGCACAAAATGGTTAATATTAGGCTAGGATAAAATATATACACACACTTAAAAGCAAGTAAAGGGGGGGGGGGTTGGTTGGTTGGTTTCCTAAGTTAACAATGATAAAAAGACAAGATAATTAGCAAGGTCAAGTGACTATGCTAATCATCAAACAAAACTAAAGAAAAGGGGTTTTAAACTACAAAGATAAAATGCCTTGGGGGCAACGGATATCCACTTCCACATCTAATGTAGTTCATCGAATCATTCACACATTCCATCATATAGCATTCAGGACCCAACACTCACACACCTATCTAGCAAGTACCACAACACACACATCACAAGGAGTTCTAAGTTCATGCTCATCGATCTTCATGCAAAGGCGCTACGGAATTCGTCACGTTCCTACACCTAAACAATTCAACCACACAAGCACTCCCTATGCTCAAACAACTCATGGCACACATGCAGTGAAACACACCGTCAAGAATACATAAACGCCAAATAACAAATGCTTCAAGAATGAGTTTAAATCATATATTCAATACTTCAACTACTTGTCGTGGAGACTAAACTCCTATCCTTCTTAGTTCGTAGTTTGCGAGAGTGAGTTCCACATCTCTCGTCAAACCTCACCAATGACTCCCGAGTCGCGACCACAACTCAAGGTGTCATTGGTGGCATTTAGCACGAAGGACCAATAAGCTTGGCAATGCCTATGACCACTACACCGTGACTAAGCATTTAACCAATTCATGCAATTACACGAGATTAGTCAAGAGCGACCACTCATAGACCACGAGCATATAACTCTTCTCGTTTGCTACACAAACGAACATGACGAAGAGTTCAACATCAATCACATTCGTCTAGCACATTGTCAACACACTAACACAATCAAAAGCTCTAATTCACACTCATACATTCCTAACAAGAACAGGGGGGAAATTAACCCAAATCCCCCAAACCCTAGCTAGCAATTCATACAAGCATTCATATCCTCAAGCTCTCAACAACATTAATAGAATCAACAATTAACATTCAAAGCACAATAAAAGCACAATAGCAAAAACACCAAATAGATAGATAGAAATGAGTTCTTGCTACATAGATAATGGAAGCTTCAATCCTTTGCTCCCAAGAACAAAAACTACTCTAGAATAACAAGAGACATAATTAAACTACAAAAACTAAGAAAAGAAAGAGAAGAAAACCAAGGGTTTTCAAGCCCTAAAATGCAAGAAGAAAAGGGAAAAAAACTATGGAGAAGAAGGAGTGAAGGAGTATTTATAGGGGGAAGAAAAAGGGGAGACAACGCTGCTGCAGGGCTGATTTTAAGCTGTCGTCGCGACTCGCGACCAACTTGGTCGCGACTCGCGACCAACTTGGTCGCGACTCGCGACCAAATCAGTAACTCAGCCTTGCTGTTTTGTTTTGCTTCCTCCGGGTGAACCGTTGATAAGTTTCGGGAGTTCTTGTAGTCGATTTTATAGTGCTCGAGAAGAGGAATCCAATGGTGCCACTCTTGAAGGCTGATTCTTCTCGGAAAATTCTGAGAACCCCGGACCATCTTTCACCCGTTGCTTTGCTCTCCTTTCTTCATCTCTTCACTTCTTCAAATCTTCACAAAGCTCAAATGTAAAGGTCTTCAAATCTTCAAATCTTCAAAGATAAATCTTCAAAGTCTTCAAATCTTCAAAGTCTTCAAACAAATCACCTTGTCACACAAAATCATCTAAAAATTGATAAAAACGTCAAAGCCGCCTTTATCCCTCCTTAGATGATTTCAAGGCAAAATGCCACATGTAGAGCACAAAATTGCACAAAACCTAATCCTAAAAAGCCTAAAATAACCATCTAAAATGGACACATCAAACCTCCCCACACTTAAACCTTACTCACCCTCGAGTAAGAAAAGATTCAAGCACACGGAGGAAATGACATATCCACATCCTAAAAACCCTAAAATAACCAAATAAAATGGCCTCATCAAACCTCCCCACACCTAAACCTTACTCGCCCTCGAGTAAGAAAAGATCCAAGCACACGGAGGAATTCATATGGCCATATCCTAAACTAATCCCCCAAACAAAGCCTCACAAAAACTCTCAATATCATAAATCCCAAAATAAAAGCTCACATGAGAATTTTTCACACACACATCCCCAATCCTAAATCTAACCAAACCTACCACTTATCAATTCACTACCCATAAAAATATTTCACAGCCCAGAATTGATATTCCTATAATCCAATGACACAAAATGAAGCTAAAACCATAGAGGAAGTTTTAAACACATGCTTCACCTAATGCCAATATATCAACCAAAAACGAAGTAGAAAGAGATAAGGAATTTCATAACCACACTTCGTTTCCTAACCCACTAAGCTACCCAATCCCAAGAGGTCTATAGATATTGAGCTACCCGATCCATCCGTGTGACAACCGCAACCTTATGACTCCAACGCCGGCAAATGAGTGAAATCATAGCATTTTTCAATTTCTCTCACTTTCTCTCATTTTGCCTAGGAGCTCTTTCGAGTTTTCATCCTAGGCACACATCATGTTTCTTTAGCTCACATCTCACCTTTTTCCGCACATTTTAGCCTCTCATTTTTGCCTAGGCCACCCTTTAAGGGTTTTCGACCTATCCGGGCCCCCAATGTTGCCTAAGTTGCCCTCTCGGGCTTTCAACTTAGCGGGTTTTCTTTTTCTTTTCTTTTTTTTTCTTTTTTTTTTCTTTTTTTTCCTATTATTTTTTTCTCATGTTTTTCCAATGAAAAGTAGCAAAAAGCATTCCAAAACAATCTAGCATGCATATGAGTCCTCTAACCCCTCCCCACACTTAAAACATTACATTGCCCTCAATGTAAACACGTAAGGCAAGAACAATAAAAATCAAGGTAAGGGAGTTAGAGTGACACCCATTTCTCCACAAATTCGCCGGTGATATGGCGATATCCAAGTACTTGGATGGTCCCGAGATAGGTTTCGGAACCGGAAGGGTGAGCAAAGATGCCGTAGAAGAACTCACCCCTCGAGAAAAGCATTGTCTCCATGGCACCGTTTGATCAAGACTACACCACGAAGAACACATTAAACTCACAAGTACATAAGGATATGTAATACTAGGTTTAGCATCAAGAGTTAATAACCATAGTATTTTGAAAGAACAACCAATCAACCCTCAATCACCACTATAAGATTATGCATGAAAAATATCCAACATATATTGACGTGTATACAAGCATCATTATAGGATAAGAACTTACGGTCACAATGATATAGTCGGCATACTACAATCACAAATGTACTATAAAGATGCAAGAATGTTCATATGCCAATATATGTAGGATGGTGGAAGAAATGAGAGGTATGTGATGTTCTTGGGAGTGTTGGGTGGAGAAGAAGGAAGGATCATGCAATGTTTAAAATCATTTGGAAACTTGGAAGCTTGGAAACTTGAAATCCGGGCTCAAAAAAAAATTTGCAAAAGTTACTGAGCACGTCGCGACTCGCGACGGGGTTGGTCGCGACTCGCGACGAGCCTCGCGAAGTCATCGTGACTCGCGGAAAGGTGAGTCCGGGAGCTCAAAATTTTCTGAGCACGTCGCGACTCGCGACGAAGTTCATCGCGACTCGCGACGGTGCCTCGCGATGTCATCGCGATTCGCGGAAAGGTGCTTCCGGAAGCTCAAAAATTTCTGAGCACGTCGCGACTCGCGACGAAGTGTGTCGCGACTCGCGACGAGCCTCGCGAAGTCATCGCGACTCGCGGAAAGTTGGCGCTGGGAGTGAATTTTGCTCCCCTGTTCGTCGCGACTCGCGACGAAGCCCATCGCGACTCGCGACGGTAGGGTATCCCAGGCTTAAAATTTGTTCATTTTCTTACCAACTGTCCAAGCTTGCTTCCCTCGTTCATTGATCTCGTTCCTTCATCTCCTTCATTGCAATGCACTTCATGTTGCTACAAAATCATAGAAAAACATGCCATAAAAAGAACAAAACAAAACAACAACAAAAACAAACTAAGAAACACAAACTAAGAAACAAAAACTAAAAGAAATGCCGAATTTGTTTTACGTCGTCGGCACGACGAAGCTCCGTATTTTTAAGGTCGTCGGCACGACCCTAATGTTATCCGTATGGTGAAGGCTTGAAGCTCTTCACCATGAGCATCCAAAATAAGAGAGGTGGGGGCACAAAACCTTCGAGAGGAAAGTCTTGTGGAGGTGGAGATGGTTCAAAGGGAATTAAGTGGTTAGGGAGCTTGGGATAATCTTTTGGCTCCTCTCTCGTTTCCCTCGAAACTTCCGAAAATATTAGAGTTGGTTCACTAGGTGGGAGAAGGGGTGACAATGCTAGTGGATGATGTAGCACTATCACCTCTTTCTCCATTTTTCTATCCTCTACAACCAACTCCTCATCCCTTTCAAACTCAAAATCATTTTTATTGGTGACCTCACTCACCAAATCATCGAGTTCAAGTTGGGGTGGTGTGTTTTCGGAACCACGAGCTTCCATGCGGGCCAATACCTCTAATATGTTCCTAACATGCCCCTCAATGGCCTCAACACTAGAGGAGAGCTGGGTATCTGGCTCCTCCCTAGTAAAGGAGTTCAAGTTTGCTATCCTATTTAAGACATCCTCACGTGTCAAACTTGAACTTCCTTGTTGGGCTTGGTTGCTCGTAATATTGGTTTTCCGGCTCATTCTCATACCACAAATCCGGACTACCACTCCATTCCGTGTCAAACTAGGTTGCTCGTAATATTGGTTTTCCGGCTCATTCTCATACCACAAATCCGGACTACCACTCCATTCCGGATTGTAAGAGTTGTGGTATGGATAGCATTCATGAGCTTCTTGCCCTTGAAAACCAATATCTCCTACCTCTTGATAGCACTCTTCATAGTACCCATGGTTTTGGAAACCAAGGGTTCTTTCTCGGTCATCGTGCTGTTCCCACAACAAAGGGCAAGATTCGGTAGGATGGTCGGAATGACACATCCTACAAAACCTTGCTTGTTGAGCCTCTCTTCTCATCATGAGTTCCCTCAAGGTGAGACACTCCATTAAAATTTTTTTTTTTATAAAGTTCGGAATCATAGTGCAAGGATTCTCGATAAAATAAATTACCAAGAACTCAAGCAATACCTACTCCGAACAAAAACAACCACCAAGTAGTGGAAAATAAAAACAACTAGCCAATACACAACCAAATACACCTAAATACTTAAGAATAAACGCCTCTTCCCCGGCAACGGTGCCATTTTGACGGGCAAGCGGTCGTCGCGCCCGCCGTGCAAAAGATAATTTATAAGCCCTTTTTGCTTACTTTCTACAACTAGGTAGATAGCGGCAAATCGGGGTCGTCCAAAGAGAAGAGGGATCTTCCTAAGCATCTAAGCACAAAATGGTTAATATTAGGCTAGGATAAAATATATACACACACTTAAAAACAAGTAAAGGGGGGGGGGGGGGTTGGTTGGTTGGTTTCCTAAGTTAACAATGATAAAAAGACAAGATAATTAGCAAGGTCAAGTGACTATGCTAATCATCAAACAAAACTAAAGAAAAGGGGTTTTAAACTACAAAGATAAAATGCCTTGGGGGCAATGGATATCCACTTCCACATCTAATGTAGTTCATCGAATCATTCACACATTCCATCATATAGCATTCAGGACCCAACACTCACACACCTATCTAGCAAGTACCACAACACACACATCACAAGGAGTTCTAAGTTCATGCTCATAGATCTTCATGCAAAGGCGCTACGGAATTCGTCACGTTCCTACACCTAAACAATTCAACCACACAAGCACTCCCTATGCTCAAACAACTCATGGCACACATGCAGTGAAACACACCGTCAAGAATACATAAACGCCAAATAACAAATGCTTCAAGAATGAGTTTAAATCATATATTCAATACTTCAACTACTTGTCGTGGAGACTAAACTCCTATCCTTCTTAGTTCGTAGTTTACGAGAGTGAGTTACACATCTCTCGTCAAACCTCACCAATGACTCCCGAGTCGCGACCACGACTCAAGGTGTCATTGGTGGCATTTAGCACGAAGGACCAACAAGCTTGGCAATGCCTATGACCACTACACCATGACTAAGCATTTAACCAATTCATGCAATTACACGAGATTAGTCAAGAGTGACCACTCATAGACCACGAGCATATAACTCTTCTCGTTTGCTACACAAACGAACATGACGAAGAGTTCAACATCAATCACATTCGTCTAGCACATTGTCAACATACTAACACAATCAAAAGCTCTAATTCACACTCATACATTCCTAACAAGAACAGGGGGGAAATTAACCCAAATCCCCCAAACCCTAGCTAGCAATTCATACAAGCATTCATATCCTCAAGCTCTCAACAACATTAATAGAATCAACAATTAACATTCAAAGCACAATAAAAGCACAATAGCAAAAACACCAAATAGATAGATAGAAATGAGTTCTTGCTACATAGATAATGGAAGCTTCAATCCTTTGCTCCCAAGAACAAAAACTACTCTAGAATAACAAGAGACATAATTAAACTACAAAAACTAAGAAAAGAAACAGAAGAAAACCAAGGGTTTTCAAGCCCTAAAATGCAAGAAGAAAAGGGAAAAAAACTATGGAGAAGAAGGAGTGAAGGATAATTTATAGGGGGAAGAAAAAGGGGAGAAAATGCTGCTGCAGGGCTGATTTTAAGCTGTCGTCGCGACCCGCGACCAACTTGGTCGCGACTCGCGACCAAATCAGTAACTCAGCCTTGCTGTTTTGTTTTGCTTTCTCCGGGTGAACCGTTGATCCGTTTCGGGAGTTCTTGTAGTCGATTTTATAGTGCTCGAGAAGAGGAATCCAATGGTGCCACTCTTGAAGGCTAATTCTTCTCGGAAAATTCTGAGAACCCCGGACCATCTTTCACCCGTTGCTTTGCTCTCCTTTCTTCATCTCTTCACTTCTTCAAATCTTCACAAAGCTCAAATGTAAAGGTCTTCAAATCTTCAAATCTTCAAAGATAAATCTTCAAAGTCTTCAAATCTTCAAAGTCTTCAAACAAATCACCTTGTCACACAAAATCATCTAAAAAGTGATAAAAACGTCAAAGCCGCCTTTATCCCTCCTTAGATGATTTCAAGGCAAAATGCCACATGTAGAGCACAAAATTGCACAAAACCTAATCCTAAAAAGCCTAAAATAACCATCTAAAATGGACACATCACTGGGCCATAATACACTGCCTTTTGGATGGGACTTCTCCTTGAGGGTACTAAGCACATGGAAGTGGGAGATCTTGTGGGGCACGGACCGGGGGTTTTCAACTTCCGTTCTTGGCGCACGGGCCGTGCCAAAGCACACGACATGTGCTCGGACTTAGTTTTACCTCGACTCTTACCTTGGCACAGAGAGTAAGCTCCACATGTTGTGTTGAGCAACTCTAGAACGGACCATGTCAAATGGGTCGTGCCGAGATGCTCTATTATGGGTCGTGCCGGCTTTGACTTTTACCGTACTTGGTACAGATGAACAGCTGATCCAATTTGAGAGTTGTTGTGGTGCATTTTATAGTGATCAAGAAGACCAATCCAACGGTGCCGCCCATGGAGTTTGATTCTTCTCGGATCATTCCGAGAATTTTGTACAACTCTCGTATATGAATTCCTAAACTTCTTTGTCTTTCCTTCTATGACCCTTCTATCTTTTACCATGTTATGGTTTGTGGCCTTTAGTCTTCTACCATCCTTGCGAATGACCTTCAATATCTTCTAGTGTCCTTGCGAATGACCTTCTATATAAATGTGACGTAAAGTACCCACGAGTCACCTACTAATAATGATAAAAAAGGATGATCTAGGTGTCCATGGATACAAGGTTCTCTTTAGTATCAATGAAGTCTACAAAATGCGAGATTTAGACAACAAAACCAAACATGGCCGTCAAAAGCTCATGTCAACTAAAATAAACTAATACTAATAATTCAACATGTAAAACGAACCAATTAGTACGCCGAATGCATCGGTTAACACACGCATAGTAATGCACATCATTTATGTAGTTACCTTAGTCATATCCTTTATATTTAAGTATAAATCACCCATCATTGTGTGAATGTAAACCATATCGTTATTCCCGAAAAATCTCAATCTTCTTGTTTCTCGTTACCTATGATATGCACATAAATTTGCTTGGAGGTTAAGTAAACTTGAAGGTTAAATAAAGTTGAAGATTAAGTACAATTAGGTACGTAGTGTAATACTTAGGTACATATATAGAATATTCTAACATTATTTTCTTGGATTAAAAGTTCTTGTGAAATTCTGCATAGGCCAAATTTATGTGAACCATATTATGTTTCCTACTTGAGGTTTTCATCATAATATAATTGAGAAACACAATCAAAAACTATTACGTGGAGTTCATCAATCAAGTATTGTTTGGAAACTCCTAAAACAGAGATCATTCGCAGTTGATGAAAGGCATAGTTTTGACCATGACTTCCAATGCCTTCTGGTCATCATTGTTCCCTCCCAATAGCAGGTTAATATATTAAGGCCTCCCCGGCCACTCCATCAATGACTCCAAATATTCCCATATATATTCAAAACCTAATTTAAATATGAGTGGGTCTCCTGACAATCGGTCTGTCCATAAGCTGTATATTCAAAACCTAATTTAAATATGAGTGGGTCTTCTGACAATCGATCTGTCCATAAGCATAGAGGACATACAAGAGACTAATTTGCAAATAAAAGAAATACAATAAAATTCGAGGATTAGATCCTCATAAGGTTCCAGCATAGAGGGTCAATTATCATAAGCTTCTTCATTCTCCTCAACACGCCACTGTTTCCTCACAGAACCTCGCCGGAGCCGGAGCCGGAGCCGATTCCTTCTCTTTCACCGCCAGCGTCGCCACCTCACTCGCTTCCGGCTCTTTGTCCTCGAAGACGCAGCCCATGGTCACCTCCACCGTGTCTAGATGTCAGAAGAAGGTGGAGCACATGATGCTGACGGATAGGATTGAAAACTTTTACCCTTGCTACCGGTGGATAAGGATTTACAATTGGCGCCAAACCTTCAAGTTGATCTCGTCGCTGACCTCACTATTGGCATCAAGCTCGTGCCTAAGGTATCACTACCATAGAGACCCCCCTCTAGCACCGGTTTTTAAAATCGGTGCTAAAAAACTAATAGCACCGGTTTTTAAATTTTTAACACCGATTTTAAAAATTGGTGTTAATTTAACACCGATTTTTTAATTTTAACACCGATTTTTTAAAAATCGGTGCTAAAAATTTGAAAATTTTATTTTTCCCGCCAAAGAAATACCCATTTTTTTAAAAATAGCACCGGTTTTGAAGATATTAGCACCGGTTTTTAAAAACCGGTGCTAAATATTTGTAAAATCATATCTTCCCGCCAAAAATTCAAAATAGCACTGGTTTTAGTAAAAAATAGCACCGGTTTTTGCAAAAACAATAGCACCGGTTTTTAAAAACCGATGCTAAAAGTTTTCGAGACTCATTTCCCTTCAAAGAAATAGGAAAACATTTTAAAATAGCCCCGGTTTTGAAAATATTAGCACCAATTTTTAAAAACCGGGGCTAAATATTTGTAAAATTGTACCTTCCCGCCAAAAAATTCAAAATAGCACCGGTTTTAGTAAAAAAATAGACCCGGTTTTAAAAATCGGTACTAAAAATTAAGGAATAGCACTAGTTTTAGCAAAGAATAGCACCGGTTTAAAAACAGGTGCTAAAACTTAAAACTTAGCACCGGTTTTTTGTAAACTTTAGCACCGGTTTTAAAAACCGGTGCTAAAATTAAAAAAATAGCACCAGTGTTTAAAAACCGGTGCTAAAAACTTCCTATACTCATTTTCCCGCCAAAGAAATAGCCCAAAATTTTAAAATAGCACCAGTTTTGGAAAAATTAGCGCTGGTTTTGGAAGAAAATAGCGTCGGTTTAAATTTTTCCCGCCAAAAAAAATCGCCAAAAAAAATTTCCCGCCAAAGAAATTGCATTTTGTTTTTTAAAATAGCATCGGTTTTGGAAGAAAATAGCACCGGTTTAAACCGGTGCTAAAATTTAAAAAAATTTTCCCTCCAAGAAAATTCCCCCCCAAAGAAATCGCCAAAAACTTCTAAATATTTTTTGAATTTTTTTAAATTTCATTATTTCCGCCAAAGAATTCAAAAAATTAGCTAAAAATTTCAAATAATCTTCTTCAAAAATTCACGAGCTGTGGAGCAGCTGCGCAGTTGCTCTAAGCTATTTTTTTAACTTTCAAAATCGTTCACTTCTTTTGTTGACTTTAACTAATGACTAAGTTAAGTTAAATTAATCAACGATCAACCTTCACTGACCTCATATATACAAATAAGAATAATTTTTTTTTACATTAACTGATTAACGTTCAACCCTTAATTGATTTAGTATACATAAATACAACTTTAACAAGTTAACGGTGAAGCTTTACTTTATTTTCAATGTATAAACACTGATAACTATGCCGAATTTGACTAATCAACGGTCAACCTATACTTGACTTTCAATATATAAACATTAAAAACAAAGTTGACTTTAACTAATTAACGGTCAAACTTTATTTGAATTAGTATATGATAAATACTAATAAAAACTGTTTGATTGTCTAATCAACAGTTAAACCTTAGTTGACTTTCTATATATAAATACTAATCAACGGTCAAACTGAACGATTCTTCAATTTGGAGTGGGGCTGAACGATCCTTCAATTTGGAATGGGGCAATTCCTATTTTTTTAGCTCTGAGGCAAAAATGCTAATCAACGGTCAAAAATAATTTTTTTACTAGCTCTCAGGCAATTCCTATTTTTAGGATCTCCGATCATCTCTCTCATTGTCGATCAGCTCTGATCTCCCACCACAATCCCATCACTGGTGACGCTACTATGGCGACACCCGACACCAGCCCTAATCCAATTTCCTATGCCCAAGTGCTCAATTCTAATAATCAATGACCCTTACCAAATCAATTAGACGACCACATCCCTAGAGCCCCCTTCAATCCAAAACAGAAAATGGAGCATTTAGGTGAGCCTGGGCTGCACTTCAATGATGAGGAATGTGACCGACTCGAAGAACCTTTGAGGTGGATGCTCGTCAGTAAATTCTCTCTAAGACATCCCCAAATGGAGAAACTTAGAAAAGATTTTCTTGTCGCTGGGTTCAAGCAGCACACAGAAATCAATCTGCTAGATAAGAAACAAGTTTTGATTCACTTTGCTATTCCTGATGACTATTATAGATGCTGGTTACATAAAGTGTTAAATTTTGGCTCTTACGCTATTAGGATGACCAAATGGATGCCTAATTTTATACCTAATGTAGATTCACCTATAGTCTCAATATGGTTAGCCCTATATGGTTTACCCTAATAATTCTCCGATTATACTGCTATGATGTCAATTGGTAATCTAGATGGTTCTCCTGTTAGAGTTGACAAAGCCACATTGAATAGGACTAGACCACATATAGCCAGAGTATGTGTTGAGGTTAATGTGTCCAAAACTTTATTGGAAAGAATTTGGTTAAGTTTCAGAAATATTGGGTTCTGGCAATACATAGAATATGAGGGGCTCCCAAACTATTGCTCTAACTGCCTAAAACTAGAATATTTAGCTTCTGAATGTAGGTTTGACCCCAACAATGCTAAATTTTCAACCTTGAGGCCTAAAGAATCCAGCAACATAGGTAAAAAGTCTAACCACATTGGTGAACAGGGCACAGAGAAAGGTAATGTGGCTGGTACTTCCTCTGGTGTCTTAACAAAAGAAAAAACATACATTCCTACTCTGAAAAATAAGGCCTATGTTGCTGCTTCTAATCACACTAAGCAAGTTTCTACTAACCCTTCTGTTTTAGCTCTCCCTACCCATGGCGGGTTCAAAATCCTCAACAAAGATGCTCAAAATGAGACCAGGGATGGTGACAAAGATCCAAGTTCTGAAGGTATGATCCTCGATCAGGGATTTCAGGTTCTACACTCTTCTCCTCTAAAAATGCCCCAAACTGATCATCCTGAAACTGTTGATGAAATCCCATCCTTTGTTGTTTCACAACAAAACAGTGACATTTCCCTTGCCTCCAATGGCAAAAAAATCTACTTCTGAAAGTTCCACTCAGTTGGTTACAATCCATCAATGAAAGATACTCATAACTCCAAAAATAATACCTCTAATGCAAACAGCAAACTAGGAGCTACTTGTAGCACTAATCAGTTTGAAATTTTGCAATTGGTGGATAACTCAGAAAATTTAGAAACCTTGGGAAACACTGATAATCAAAACATAATTGAAAACTCAGAATCCATGGATAATAACTCAACTGAATTCATTGAGATAAGTGCAGGGGACTCTCCCCCCCCCCCTTTACCTCATCTAAATCTAAATCTAAAAGACTTGGTGGTTAAACTCTATCAAACACTGACCTCAAACCATAACCTTACCAGTGAAAAATCTTCCTCCTTTGGGGAAATAAAAAAAACCTTTTGGAATCCCAAAAATGGCTTAATTCACTGTTAAAAGACACTGAAAATTTGGAAAAATAAAAGCATAACTCACGGGAGGAAGGAATCTTAGCTAGCCAAGATCATCATAAGATACCCATAAAGGCCAGGAAGTATAATAAGAAAGATAATACTTCTATCCCAAAGACAATCTCCACGAGATCCACACTGAACTCTAACAAACATATTTAAATGATTAAGATTAATATTTTATCATGTAATGGAAGGGGAATTAGTAATAATCCCACACAAATAAGGATTAAGGATATTAAGAAAAAAAATGAAAATAGAAATCATAGCTGTAATGGAACCAATAGTACAGAATGATTCCATCTAAGAGATAGCTAAGAAGATAGGTTTTAAATTCTATCATAACAGCCCCTTTAACAAAATTTGGATCCTTTGGCAGGTTTCAGTGAATCTTAACATAATCCAAAGTGACGATCATATCACACTTTCTGAAATGAACCACAATTCTCTATGCCATAGTTGCCCCATAGGTTTTTTATATGCTAAATACACTATTAAACAAAGAAAATTCTTGTGGGATTCAATACTGAATGTAACTCACAAGCCCTTATGTTTAATTGGGGATTTCAACATAATTGAAAAACAAGAGGAATACACAGGCCCCTCAATTCCTAGCAAAGAAGTATAATCAACTTCCAAAACTTCATATCTGAGGCCAAGCTTACCACAGTCAACACCTCTGGTAACCTCTTCACTTAGACAATAATGAGACCTAAGGGAAGAGTTTGGGAAAGGTTAGATAGAGCCCTAACAAATAAACTATGGGATGCAGCCTTCCCCGTATCTTTTGCCCAAACCTTGGCAAGGATTTAATCTGATCATTCTCCCTTGGTTCTAACACTCTCTAACAATCTTATCCCAACCAAACCAAAGCCATTCAGGTTTCAAAATGGTTGGCTCTCCCACCCAGATTTCTTATAACTGATTGAGGACTCATGGAATATTCACTCCTATTCTTCAGGAATGAAAATTTTCATTTTTAAACTAAAAAACACTAAATTGGCTTTAAAACTTTGAAACAAAAACGTTTTTGGTCATATCTTTGACATGGTAAATGCAGCAGGAGAACTTTTCTCTATTGCAGAGGTAAATTTGCAACAAGCTGAAACTTCCAGAAACCCTAACTTAATATAATAAAGGTAAAGTTGAACTAACCTTGGTCCTAAAATATCAAGATACTTACTGGAAACAAAATTCAAGGGTTAAATGACTAAAATATAGTTATTTAAACACTAAATTTTATCACCATCATATTAAATCAAACCAAAAAATACAAACCATCTCTTCAATTAAGAATGATTATGGTGAATGGTAATATGATCATAGTTCCATTGGTCCTGAAGCGGTAGACTTTTACTTAAGACTTCTATCAGATGATCATAAATATCCCTCTGGAATCAACACAACTGTATTGCTAGAAAATGTTCCTCAACTAATAAATGAGGAAACTAATAAACTTCTAATTAAGCCCACTTCCAGTGAGGAAATATCAAACATTCTTAAAGACATGAATTCAAAATCAGCACTAGGGCCTGATGGATTCCCTGGTGCATTCTACAAACATTGTTGGTCAATAATTAAAGATGACTTAATTGAAGCCATTAATGACTTTCTCAAACTAACACCTATTCCAAAATCCATTTCTATTACTCTGATCAATCTGATTCCAATAAAGTAACAATGTGCCTCCTTTAAAGATTTTAGGCCTATAAGCATATGCAATTTCATAAATAAAATATTTTCTAAGATCATAGCTCATAAGCTAAAACCTATCCTAAAGGACTTGATCTCCAAAGAACAAACAACTTTGGTTACAGACAAAGAATTAGCAGACAATGCACTCCTCACGCAAGAAATTGCTAATTATATTCATTGTAAGCAACCTGCATTCAATATAATTATGAAACATGACATTATGAAAGATTTTGATAGGGTTTCTTGGATTTTCTATCAAAAATCTTTAAAATGTTGGCTTCTCTGACCATCTTAACAACATCATAATAGGCAACCTAAGAGTTGCCTTCTTCTCCATTATGATAAATGGAGAGCCATTTGGTTTCTTCCAATCTTCTAGACGTTTAAAGCAAAGAGACTCTTTATCTCCCTTGCTATTTATCCTTATGGATGAAACTTTTTCAAGAAGCTTAAATTTTCTCTTCCAATATGCAAACGTTGGATTATATAAGCTACCAGGATCAATGAAACCTGTAACCCACCTCTCCTTTGCATATGATACTTCATTTTTTTAAAATATTCTAAACAAGGAATCAAAAAGTTAATGGGGTTTCTAAAAATCTACAAAAATGCATCTAGTTAGAAAATTAATTTTGAAATTTTATCTTTCTATATCTCAAAACATGCACCACTAAGAATCACATCAGTAATCAAATCAGAGTCTAACATGATGGCTAGTTCATTGCTTTTCAAGTATCTGGGCTGCACTATCTTTATAGGCAGGAACAAGAACATATACTATCATAGCTTAATAGATTCCATCCATTCCAGAATCAACTCTTGGTAAAATAAATGCCTTAACCAAGCAGGAAAAGTGACTTTCATAAGACATGTTCTTGCCACTATACCCTTGCATATTCTAACAATATTAAAGCCTACTAAAAATACCATTGACATGCTTCACAAAATGTTTGCTAAGTTTCTTCTGTATAACCAATATCTGACAAATAACAAGTGTGAAATTTTGAGAAGTTACACAAAATTAACTCTTCCAAAAGAAGAAAATGGTCTTAACTTAAAATACTTACAAACTATGACCAGAAATTTTCCTTGAAGCTATGGTGGAAGCTTCAACAAGGAAAATCACTATGGTCCCAATTCATGTGGTCAACTCCTGACAACAAGAAAAATTCTTAATCTAGGAAAAGAATCATAGAGGTCCAGGATATAACCATTTGCATCTCATATGTTTTAATTGGTAATGGTGAGTAATCATTCTGGAATGAAAACTAGACTAAGTTAGGTCCACTAACTAAGTTTAGCCCTCAGATACTGATCCTTTTCAGCTAGAAATGCCTATATCGGAATTTTTGAGCCAAAAGGATCACTACATTTCAATTCTTAAAAACTCTTTTCTAACTCCAGTCATTCTTCATCTCCAAGTTGAATATATATTATATCCCAGTCACAAGGATGAACTCATCTGGACTAAAAATGAGGATGGAAATTTCACTCTTAGTTCAGCTTATGAGCTTTTAAGACATAAAAAACATAAAGTTCCATCATTTAAGTTTCTATGGTCTTCTCTGTTGCCTCATAAAGTAAGCTTATGGAACTGGAAGCTCATGAATAGACTAATCCCAATGCTTGGCATCTTGGAAGATTTTAATCTTCACCTACCAACCAAGTGTTATTTTTGTAACAACTAAGATAACCTGCATCATGTTTTCAGCTCTTGTGATTTCTCAGACAAAATATGGCAGCTAGTAGACAGATTTTTAACTTTCATCATTCTTTTCATGCCATTCTCTGGAACAAAATTTTCTCCTAATGGACTCTAAATGTTAAAATAAAGATGGCCTCTGCTAAAATCATATATATACCATGTATTGCTACTTGGGCTTTACGTGTGCTAGAAATTGGTTCATCTTTGAGGGTACTGCTCCAAATCGGAAAACCATCTGTATAACCCTAATGAACATGATAAATGAAATGTTGTTAGCTCCTGAAACAGATGCTCAATGGGATCTGTCTGCATCAATACCTACTCTTCACATATGCAGAACTTTGAAAAAGAAAAAAGACCAGTAGCTGTCTCCTGATCTCTGGAAACACTTATAAGATCAATGTGGATAGATCTCTCCTATTGAATGGTGCAAAATGCATTGGTCTAATTTTTATGGATGTTAAAGGAAAGCATAAAAGATCCTCTGTAGATGACAGGCGCGGGCGGTCGTCGCGCCCGCGCGCCAAAAGATAATTTATAAGCCCTCAGTGCTTACTTTCTACAACTAGGTAGATAGTGGCAAATCGGGGTCGTCCAATGAGAAGAGGGATCTTCCTAAGCGTCTAAGCACACAAATGGTTGATATACTAGGCTAGGAGTAAATAAATATATATACACACACTTAAAAGCGAGTAAAGGGGGGGGGTTGGTTGGTTGGTTGGTTCCTAGGTTAACAAAGATAAAAAGACGAGATAACTAGCAACGTCAAGTGACTATGCTAATCATCAAATGAAACTAAGAAAAAGGGTTTTAAACTACAAAGATAAAATGCCTTGGGGGCAACGGATATCCACTTCCACATCTAATGTAGTTCATCGAATCATTCACACATTCCATCATATAGCATTCATGACCCAACGCTCACACACCCCATCTAGCAAGTACCACAACACACACACCACAAGGAGTTCTAAGTTCATGCTCGTGGATCTTCATGCAAAGGTGCTACGGAAGTCGTCACGTTCCTACACCTAAGCAATTCAACCACACAAGCACTCCCTATGCTCAAACCACTCATGGCACACATGCAGTGAAACACACCGTCAAGAGTACATAAACGCCAAACAACAAATGCTTCAGGAATGAGTTTAAATCACCTATTCAATACTTCAACTACTTGTCGTGGAGACTGAACTCCTATCCTTCTTAGTTCGTAGTTTGCGAGAGTGAATTCGACATCTCTCGTCAAACCTCACCAATGGCTCCCGAGTCGCGACCACGACTCAAGGCGACATTGGTGGCATTTAGCACGAAGGACCAACAAGCTTGGCAATGCCTATGACCACTACACCGTGACTAGGCATTGAACCAATTCATGCAATTACACGAGATTGGATGAATGTGCAACGCACATTCATCCGCGAGCATATGACTCTCTCGTTTGCTACACAAACGAACGTGACGAAGAGTTCGACATCAATCACATTCGCCTAGCACATTGTCAACACACTAACACAATCGAAAGCTCTAATTCATACTATCACATTGCTAACAAGAACAGGGGGGAAATTAACCCAAATCCCCCAAACCCTAGCTAACAACTAATCCAAGCATTTCATATCATCAAGCTCTCAATAACATCAATGCAATCAACAATTAACATTCAAAGCACAACAATTGCACAATAGCAAAAATACCAAATAGATAGATATAAATGAGTTCTTGCTACATAGATAGTGGAAGCTTCAATCCTTTGCTCCCAAGAACAAGAACTACTCTAGAACAACCAGAAAATACATAATCAAACTAAGAGAAAGCTAAGAAAAGAAAGAAGAAGAAAAACCTAAAATGGCGCCCAAAACAGAGAGAAAACGCGCCTGGAAGAGCTTGAGAAGAAGAGGGAAAGAGATGGTATTTATAGTGCAAAGAAAATAAGAAAGATTTCTGGCCGCCCGATGGTCGCGACTCGCGACGGAGTTCGTCGCGACTCGCGACGGTGTTGGTCGCGAGGTCGCGACTCGCGACGGTGTCGCGACGGCAGCCCCAGTTTTGCATTGTTTCTTTGTCTTCTTCATAGCCATCCCTCTCACTCTTCAAGTCTTCAACAGCTCCAAAATGGTCTTCAACGGCCTCCGGTCTTCATGTCTTCGAAGTGAGTATCCAAAAGTCTTCGAAAGTATAGTCTTCAATGTCTTCCGGTCTTCGTTGGTTCCGTGTTCTTCCCTTGTCACACAAAATCCACTTAAAAGAGGTAAAAGAGTACAAAGTTGCTTTTACCTCTCCTAAGTGAATTTCAAGGTAAAACACAAGCTCTCAATAATAAAAGAGCACAAAAGTGATCCTAAATACTACTAAATAATGCGCCTAAAATGGACACATCAAACCTCCCCACACTTAAACCTTACTCGTCCTCGAGTAAGAAAAGATTTAAGCATACGGAGGAAATGGCATATCCACATCCTAAAACCCCCAAAATAACCACACAAAATGGACATATCAAACCTCCCCACACTTAAACCTTACTCGCCCTCGAGTAAGAAAAGATTCAAGCATGCGGAGTAAATGATATATCCCAAAACCTAAACTAATCCCCCAATCAAAGCCTCACAAAAACTCTCAATCTCAAAAATCCCAAAATAAAAGCTCACATGAGAATTTTGCACACACACATCCCCAATCCTAAATCTAACCAAACCTACCACTTATCAATTCACTACCCATAAAAATATTTCACAGCCCAGAATTGATATTCCCAGAATTCAATGACACAAAATGAAGCTAAAACCATAGAGGAAGTTTTAAACACATGCTTCACCTAATGCCAATATATCAACCAAAAACGAAGTAGAAAGAGATCAAGAATTTCATAACCATACTCCGTTTCCTAACCCACTAAGCTACCCAATCCCAAGAAGTCTATAGATAATGAGCTACCCGATCCATCCGTGTGACAACCGCAACCTTATGACTCCAACGCCGGCAAGTGAGTGAAATCATAGCATTTTTCAATTTCTCTCAATTTCTCTCATTTTGCCTAGGAGCTCTTTCGAGTTTTCATCCTAGCCACACATCCTGTTTCTTTAGCTCACATCTCACCTTTTTCCGCACATTTAAGCCTCTCATTTTTGCCTAGGCCGCCCTTTAAGGGTTTTCGACCTATCCGGGCCCCCAATGTTGCCTAAGTTGCCCTCTCGGGTTTTCAACTTAGCGGGTTTTCGTTTTCTCTTTTTTTTTTTTTTTTTCTTTTTGTTTTTCTATTTTTTTTTTTTTTTTCTCATATTTTTCCAATGAAAAGTAGCAAAAAGCATTCCAAAACAATCTAGCATGCATTGAATCCTCTAACCCCTCCCCACACTTAAAACATTACATTGCCCTCAATGTAAACACGTAAGGCAAGAAGAATAAAAATCAAGGGAAGGGAGTTAGAGTGACACCCGTGTCTCCGCAATTCGCCGGTGATATGGCGATATCCAAGTACTTGGATGGTCCCGAGATGGATTTCGGAACCGGAAGGGTGAGCAAAAATGCCGTAGAAGAACTCACCCCTCGAGAAAAGCATTGTCTCCATGGCGTCGTTTGATCAAGACTACACCACGAAGAACACATTAAACGCACAAGTACATAAGGATATGTAATACTAGGTTTAGCATCAAGAGTTAATAACCATAGTATTGTCAAAGAACAACCAATCAACCCTCAATTACCACTATAAGATTATGCATGAAAAATATCCAACATATATTGACATGTATACAAGCATCATTATAGGATAAGAACTTACGGTCACAATGATGTAGTCGGCATACTACAATCAACAAATGTACTATAAAGATGCAAGAATGTTCATATGTCAATATATGTAGGATGGTGGAAGAAATGAGAGGTATGTGATGTTCTTGGGCGTGTTGGGTGGAAAAGAAGGAAAGATCATGCAATGTTTAAAATCATTTGGAAACTTGGAAGCTTGGAAACTTGAAATCCGGGCTCAAAAAATTTTCGAAAGTTACTGAGCACGTCGCGACTCGCGACGAGGTTCGTCGCGACTCGCGACGAGCCTCGCGACGTCAGGGCGACTCGCGGAAAGTGGAGTCCGGGAGCTCAAAATGTTCTGAGCTCGTCGCGACTCGCGACGGAGGGTGTCGCGACTCGCGACGGGCCTCGCGACGTCAGGGCGACTCGCGGAAAGTGGAGTCCGGGAGCTCAAAATGTTCTGAGCTCGTCGCGACTCGCGACGAAGGGTGTCGCGACTCGCGACGAGCCTCGCGAAGTCATCGCGACTCGCGGAAAGGTGAGTCCGAGAGCTCCAAATTTTCTGAGCTCGTCGCGACTCGCGACGAAGGGTGTCGCGACTCGCGACGAGCCTCGCGACGTCAGGGCGACTCGCGGAAAGTTGGCGCTGGGAGTGGATTTTGCTCCCCTGTTCGTCGCGACTCGCGACGAAGCCCATCGCGACTCGCGAGGGCAGGGTATCCCAGGCTTAAAATTTTTTCGTTTTCTTACCAACTGTCCAAGCTTGCTTCCCTCGTTCATTGATCTCGTTCCTTCATCTCCTTCGTTGCAATGCACTTCATGTTGCTACAACATCATAGAAAAACATGCCATAAAAAGAACAAAACAAAACAACAACAAAAACAAACTAAGAAACACAAACTAAGAAACAAAAACTAAAAGAAATGCCGAATTTATTTAACGTCGTCGGCACGACGAAGCTCCGTATTTTTAAGGTCGTCGGCACGACCCTAATGTTATCCGTATGGTGAAGGCTTGAAGCTCTTCACCATGAGCATCCAAAACAAGAGAGGTGGGGGCACAAAACTTCCAAGAGGAAAGTCTTGTGGAGGTGGAGATGGTTCAAAGGGAATTAAGTGGTTAGGGAGCTTAGGATAATCTTTTGGCTCCTCTCTCGTTTCCCTCAAAACTTCCGAAAATGTAAGAGTTGGTTCACTAGGTGGGAGAAGGGGTGACAATGCTAATGGATAATGTAGCACTATCACCTCTTCCTCCATTTTTCTATCCTCTACAACCAACTCCTCACCCCTTTCAAACTCAAAATCATTTTTATTGGTGACTTCACTCACCGAATCATCGAGTTCAAGTTGGGATGGTGTATTTTCGGAATCACGAGCTTCCATTCGGGCCAATACCTCTAATATGTTCCTCACATGCCCCTCAATGGCCTCAACGCTAGAGGAGAGCTGGGTATCCGGCTCTTCACTAGTAAAGGATTTCAAGTTTGCTATGGTATTTAAGACATCCTCACGTGTCAAACTTGAACTTCCTTGTTGGGCTTGGTTTTGGGGTATGGTATAGGGTGGTGATGGCCAACTAGGTTGCTCGTAATATTGGTTTTCCGGATCATTCTCATACCACAAATCCGGACTACCACTCCATTCCGGATTGTAAGAGTTGTGGTATGGATAGCATTCCTGAGCTTCTTGCCCTTGAAAACCAATATCTCCTACCTCTGGATAGCACTCTTCATAGTACCCATGGTTTTGGTAACCAAGGGTTCTTTCTCGGTCATCGTGCTGTTCCCACAACAAATGGCAAGATTCGGTAGGATGATCGGAATGACACATCCTACAAAACCTTGCTTGTTGAGCCTCTCTTCTCATCATGAGTTCCCTCAAGGTGAGACGCTCCATTAAGAAATTTTTTTTTTTTAATTTTTAAATTTTTCAAAAGTTCGGAATCATAGTGCAAGGATTCTCGATAAAATAAATTACCAAGAACTCGAGCAATACCTACTCCGAACAAAAACAACCACCAAGTAGTGGAAAATAAAAACAACTAGCTAATACACAACCAAATACACCTAAATACTTAAGAATAAACGCCTCTTCCCCGGCAACGGCGCCATTTTGACAGGCGCGGGCGGTCGTCGCGCCCGCGCGCCAAAAGATAATTTATAAGCCCTCAGTGCTTACTTTCTACAACTAGGTAGATAGTGGCAAATCGGGGTCGTCCAATGAGAAGAGGGATCTTCCTAAGCGTCTAAGCACACAAATGGTTGATATACTAGGCTAGGAGTAAATAAATATATATACACACACTTAAAAGCGAGTAAAGGGGGGGGGTTGGTTGGTTGGTTGGTTCCTAGGTTAACAAAGATAAAAAGACGAGATAACTAGCAACGTCAAGTGACTATGCTAATCATCAAATGAAACTAAGAAAAAGGGTTTTAAACTACAAAGATAAAATGCCTTGGGGGCAACGGATATCCACTTCCACATCTAATGTAGTTCATCGAATCATTCACACATTCCATCATATAGCATTCATGACCCAACGCTCACACACCCCATCTAGCAAGTACCACAACACACACACCACAAGGAGTTCTAAGTTCATGCTCGTGGATCTTCATGCAAAGGTGCTACGGAAGTCGTCACGTTCCTACACCTAAGCAATTCAACCACACAAGCACTCCCTATGCTCAAACCACTCATGGCACACATGCAGTGAAACACACCGTCAAGAGTACATAAACGCCAAACAACAAATGCTTCAGGAATGAGTTTAAATCACCTATTCAATACTTCAACTACTTGTCGTGGAGACTGAACTCCTATCCTTCTTAGTTCGTAGTTTGCGAGAGTGAATTCGACATCTCTCGTCAAACCTCACCAATGGCTCCCGAGTCGCGACCACGACTCAAGGCGACATTGGTGGCATTTAGCACGAAGGACCAACAAGCTTGGCAATGCCTATGACCACTACACCGTGACTAGGCATTGAACCAATTCATGCAATTACACGAGATTGGATGAATGTGCAACGCACATTCATCCGCGAGCATATGACTCTCTCGTTTGCTACACAAACGAACGTGACGAAGAGTTCGACATCAATCACATTCGCCTAGCACATTGTCAACACACTAACACAATCGAAAGCTCTAATTCATACTATCACATTGCTAACAAGAACAGGGGGGAAATTAACCCAAATCCCCCAAACCCTAGCTAACAACTAATCCAAGCATTTCATATCATCAAGCTCTCAATAACATCAATGCAATCAACAATTAACATTCAAAGCACAACAATTGCACAATAGCAAAAATACCAAATAGATAGATATAAATGAGTTCTTGCTACATAGATAGTGGAAGCTTCAATCCTTTGCTCCCAAGAACAAGAACTACTCTAGAACAACCAGAAAATACATAATCAAACTAAGAGAAAGCTAAGAAAAGAAAGAAGAAGAAAAACCTAAAATGGCGCCCAAAACAGAGAGAAAACGCGCCTGGAAGAGCTTGAGAAGAAGAGGGAAAGAGATGGTATTTATAGTGCAAAGAAAATAAGAAAGATTTCTGGCCGCCCGATGGTCGCGACTCGCGACGGAGTTCGTCGCGACTCGCGACGGTGTTGGTCGCGAGGTCGCGACTCGCGACGGTGTCGCGACGGCAGCCCCAGTTTTGCATTGTTTCTTTGTCTTCTTCATAGCCATCCCTCTCACTCTTCAAGTCTTCAACAGCTCCAAAATGGTCTTCAACGGCCTCCGGTCTTCATGTCTTCGAAGTGAGTATCCAAAAGTCTTCGAAAGTATAGTCTTCAATGTCTTCCGGTCTTCGTTGGTTCCGTGTTCTTCCCTTGTCACACAAAATCCACTTAAAAGAGGTAAAAGAGTACAAAGTTGCTTTTACCTCTCCTAAGTGAATTTCAAGGTAAAACACAAGCTCTCAATAATAAAAGAGCACAAAAGTGATCCTAAATACTACTAAATAATGCGCCTAAAATGGACACATCAGTAGACTATCCCACATTGTACAATTTTGGAAGCTGAAATGACAGCAATCCTCCTGGGACTTAAAAAAGCAGAAGAACTTAATATCAATTCTATGATAGTTCAATCTGACTAACTGATAGCAGTGAAAATTCTGAGGAGAGAATGGAAAATACCTTGGAGATGTATATCTATAGCAAGAATAATTTGGCAGAGAATGGACAAGATTGAATGCTCCTTCACACATATTCTGAGAGAAGGCAACGGAGTTGCAGATTCATTAGCCAACTGGCTTCCCTGAATCCGGTAAATCAAGTTTTTAATCTTTATAATCTTCCACCTAACATTCAAGGTTTAATCAATCTTGATGTGATTAGTTTCCCTTATATCGGAAATGGATAAATTGCATTTTAACAGAACTATTAGGATTAAGGCATTGTTGAATTGGCTGTTATTGTGTTTACCATGCATATCTCAATTCTGTTTCTCTTTTGTAGAACCTTTTACTGCTGGTTTCTAGTTGTTTATGATAGGTTCAGAGGAGAAGGCTTCATCAAATTTGAATTTATCCATGGAGAAGATACTAGGTGTTGATACATCAAACAAAATACTATCTATGGAGAAAAGGCCAGGAGCTGCTACAACTAAGATGATGCTGCCCATGAAGAAGAAGCTAGGAGTTGTTACTTCAAAGAGAATGCATATCAAATGTCACATTGGAGCTGATCTTCATAAGGATGCTGACCGCAACATCACACAAGATACTAAACTTTTCAGTCTGACAAATCAAAGAGAAACTCTCTTCTGGGGAAGAGTGTTGCAAGGGGCCGTTATGGAAGGCCACCTCTTCCTGTCGACACAAGGGTGTGGAGGCAAGAAAGTGGTAGGCCATAACAGACCTCATTATGGGTTAAGGGCCATACTCTTCATCGAGTTTGGGGTTTTAGATGAACAATATGGAAATCAGCTACTTGTAATTAGCTTTCCAACGTTCGCTTTTCTAGCTATATATATTCAAAACTCTCAGTTGGTTTTTACCACTATTTACAGGGTTTGGGGAGCCTAATATATACCCCTCACTTAGGTGAGTATTTTAATTTTAAAAAAATAATAGGACAAAATCATTAGTGTGCTTTTCTCACTAATTGTGTTTGTGTGCTGTTTTGTAAGTTGGTGTTTTTTCCTTTCTTATTATATGTAGCGATCGATTTATCTAAGAATTGTAAATGGATATCTCATTTTTTTTAGACATCTTATGAAGAATGTAAAGATCACATCTTATTCTATAAGGACTACTATAAATTTACTGTTTGTTTGAAAGATTCAAATGAAGAATATAGCCTCTTTGATCTTGATTTAAAGTAATTTACCCAATAAAAATATATTATAGTAGTCAATTTAGTTGTCTAAATAATATTTTTATCTTTTCTTATTACAAAAAAAATTATTATTTTTAAAAAAACACATGTTATGGTGGGGGGTTTGGGAGACCCCTACCTATTTATTAAAATAAGAAAAATAGTGCAAAAAGAAGAGAGGGACATAAAACCTTACCTTTGATAGTTAGAGATCAAGAAAACCATGTAAGCTATATACAATCCTACAAAAACTAGTCATAAGGTTTTCTGATCTCGCAAACCGTGGAATACTTAAATTACAATAGATTAGGTCTGTAAAAACTCTATGAAACTATTTAGCTTTTATTATATAAGGAAAAGAAATTGCATCGAGTTGGATTCCCCTTTGATGTGTTTAGGTAAACCTGCAAAAACAAAGAATGAATTTACCTGTTTTGTGCTCGCAAGTCTAGCTAACGCATCTCCAACGCTGTTTGCCTCTCTGTTTATGTGGGATATGGTCCATTTCATAGGATGTAGAAGTTCCCAAATCAGTTGAACTCCATTTGTGCATTGCCAAGGGATCATGTATTCTCTTCTAAAAATCTTCACGATCAACTTTGAATCGCATTCAATCTGGATGTGCTTGATTCTATATCTGCTTGTTGCTTGTAGTCCATATTGAAGAGCTTGAACCTCTGCTTGCAAGCTCCTACATAGTTGGACATGTTTTGCAGTAGAAAACACAAGTTTATCTTTGTTATCTCTTATTATGAAGCCCGAACTTGCATTACCATTTCTTAGAACTGAACCATCTGAGTTCCGTTTGAAATATCTTGGTTTACTCCAACTGATCACTTCTTGTTTTGAACACTAGTTGATCTGCATATAAGTAATCTGTGAGTATCTTATGTCAAATTCCCCACACTTTTGATGTTATTCCCAATGAGAATGTCATTTAATTGCCACATTATTTCCTGAATATACTTTATGTATTTGGTTTAGTTTGTTAAAAAAAATTGTATTTCTAGCACACCAGATAAACAAAATTCAAATACATGGACCAATTTTAACAAGCTTATTATATTCAAGGTGTGTCATGTTGAGATTCCAATAGTAGAATAACTTATCCCACAAATACTCAAAAGACTGTGAGGCAATGTCAAACACTCTATCATTTTTATCCCAAACATTTTTTATGAATTGACAGCTATTGAAATAGTGATGAATGCTTTCAGATTCCTTAGAGCAGAAACAACATATGGAAGGCAGATTAAAAGCAAAATCCTCAAGCACACTAATTAGTCTATTAAGCAATCTTCAGTTCATGATACTAATTTTCTTTGGTAATAACTTAGACCAGAGAAATTTAAATGACATAATCGATGCCTTTTTTGGTTTGATTGTAGCATATGCAAATTTCAGTGAAAATAGACCATTAGAGTTAGGTTTCCAAATAAGTTTATCTTCATAATCTTGAAAGATTGGCTGGTTTAAATTAATCTTATGAAGAATGTGATTTGGGAGATGTTGCAAAATGGATATCAAATAATTATATGGTTGAGATAGAAATTCAAGCACTGTTAGATTTGGGAAAGGAAACTCTAAATTAGGATTGCTTTTATTGATTAAGGGGCCTAAATCTATCCAGTTAGATTCCCAAAAGGAAACTGAGCTCTTTCCTATTTGAACCTTTGTGTGTTTAATGGCAAGATCATCCACCTCTTTGATTCTTTTCCATGTTCTTGTGGATTGGTGGTTTACAGGTGTTGACAACATAAATTTAGCCCAAAGAGAGTTTCCTATTTGTAGCTTCCACCAAAGTTTTAGTGAAAATCTTTTAACCATTATGTTCAAATTCTTGAAACCAAGTCCATTCTCATCAATAGGGAAGACAAGTTTCTCAAATGATCTCCACGATTTCCCTGTTTGAGTTAAAGATTTATTGAATTTCCAAAATAATTGTGCCATTTTCTTATGGATTTGATTAATTATATGATTTGTAGGTTGGAGTATAGCTAAGATGTGCAGTGGTATTAATGATAGAACATGTCTGATTAAAATTATCCTTTCTGCTGGAGAAAGCAGCTTGTTTTGTCACTAAAGTATTTTGAAATTTATGGAGTTCAAAAAGCTGTGATAGCGGGAGTTTTTATTTCTCCCAATGAAGATAGGGGATCCCAGAGACTTAAAAGGAAATTTCCCCTGTGACATTAGAGTTTATGATTAATTAGTCTTGGATTGGTAGTTTTAGATATGAGAAATGAAGACTTCTCATAATTAAATTTGTGACCAGATGTTTTTCATATATTTGCGAAAAACCCATTAGTTTTTTAATGCCAGGCTTAGTGTATTTTGAGAAGATTGTTGTGTCATCAACGAAAGATAGATGGGTTACATTAAGCATGTTATTTGGAATTTTGTAATAGGGAATTCCAGCAAATTGAAAGTAGAAATCAGGGTTTTGGAGAAGGATTCAACCATTCAAATGAATAGAAAATGAGAAAGTGGATCTCCTTGCTTTAAACCTCTTGAAGCTGGGAAGAATCCTGAAGAATTTCCGTTTACCAGAACTGAAAAAAATGTAGACCTTATATTGTTCATAATAAGGTTTACAAAGATTTCATCAAATCCCATTTTAATTAGAAGTTTAGACAAAAAGGACCAAGGAACTTTTTCAAAGGCCTTCATCATGTCTAATTTGATTATCATGTTAAAACCTCTTATTTTTTAGTTAATGTAACTTGCCATCTCTTGCATTAGTAGAACATTTTCAGATAATTCTCTACCGGAGGTAAATGCTGATTGTTCTCGACTGAGAATTTCATTCATTATGGGTTTGAGTCTATCTCCAATGATTTTTGTAAATATTTTATTAGAAAAATTGTACAGACTGTTTAGTCTATAATCCTTGAAAGAGGAAAATACATCTTTTTTAGGAATTAACATGATTAGTGTAGCACTTATGGCTTTTTGGTATTTCAGCTTGATTAAAGAAATCCTGAATAGCTTGCATGACATCATTTTTTATGATGATCTAGCATGTTTTGTAGAATAGACTTGGAAAACCATCTGGTCCAGGTTCATAGTCACTGTTCATATTCATTACTGCTTCAGTTAGTTATTCCAAAGTTACTGGTTTGATTAGTTATTGATTCATTAAGTTGGTTATGGAATTAGGAAATTTTTTCGGTAAACAAGCAATGTTAATTCTAAACTGATCAGTTTGTTCATTAGTTAAATGTTTTGAGTAGTAAGAAACTGCTTGTAGACCAATCTAATTTGATCACATGGCCAATCCCTCTTTGAGTCTTTAATTCCTGATATCGTTTGTTTTTTTGTGTCTGTTTTTAATAGATTGATAAATTTTTTTTGTGTTTGAGTCTCCTTCTTTAAGCCACTTAATTTTTTATTTTTTCTTCCAAAAAGATTCCTGATTTGAAAGAGCTTGTGTGAGATTTTCTTTTTGTTGATTAAAGGCAATTAAGTAGGTTTTATTGTCTAAAGCTTGGAGGACTGACTCAGCTTTCAGAAGAGCTTCTTCACAATTTGGGACAGTTGTAAAGATGTTTCCGAAAGTGTTAATATTCCACTGTTTTAATGTAGCTTTTAAGGTTTTTAAATTTAAAAACTAGATTTATCATCCCATATAGGTTGGATTGAACATTCCAGGTCTCTTCTATTGTTTTCATAAATGTTGGATAATTAATCCAGCAATTAAGAAATTAAAAGACCTACATCCAGAATGGTTTGAATGTTCATAATTGTGATGAATGAGAGGACTGTGATCTAATTGATCCCTAGCCAGTGTTTAGATGTGTGATGTTTGAAAATGTTGGCTCCATTTGTGATTAGAAAGTCCTCTATCAAGTCATTTCCATACACTACCCTTTGGTCTCAGTCCAGTCCAGGTGAAAAGTGAACCAAAGGTAGGTATATCAGTTAAATTATTTTTGGATATAAATATGTTAAAAGCTAAATTATGTTTATTGTTTGGGACTGATAGTGTAATGTACTCATCAGTGTTGGTTATGAAATGAAAATCCCCAATAAGAAAAAGAGAGGAATTTCTGTATGCAGGAATTTTTGGGGTAGCTGTGTAGTCCTTTTTATTGTATTTTATAGGTTTTTCTTTCAGATCACTAGTATTAGTGATATATGGGTTTTCCTTGCCTGTTGAATCTTTCAGGTTTATTAAAGTGTTGAACTTATTGTTAGATTCGACAAGGCTTTGTTTTATTTCCTAAAAATTTATTGTTTCTTCCATTGGTTCAGAAAGTTGGAAAGTCTTAGGTGGTTCAACATTAAGCCATTAAATTCTTTTCGAAAATTTGTGACCTGAGGATAGTAAAGGTGAGGTCCCCACACTAAGTTCAATGAAATCACCTTTCAGGGTGTTAAGATTATTGTTTTGATTATCTAAGTTAAGTCTCTTAGTGTTATTTATCATATTGGTATGAGTCTTTTGATTGACAGTGGGTGAGCTCATAGTTTTAATAGGTGTCCGGTTAGATTGGATCATAACTTGATCATTACTATTACCACTACAATCATTTATATGATCCAATATCACTAGTCCAGAATCAACATAACTAACAACAGACAATATGACATTTTTAGCATTGTGCACCATATGAGAAGAATCATCAAGCATATCAGTTTTATCCTTATGCTTCCTAGAGACAGAATCAGCCATAATAAAGTTGGTGTCAGTATCTAAATTTCTCATCTGATATAGAGATAAATCAGACTCCTGGGCCTCAAGCTCCACCGCTACCCATCGAATCAGGGACTGTGCCGCCCGCCAAAGCAGTCGCCTTCTCTGACGCTGGGACGTCCCATCATCAAGCATATCAGTTTTATCCTTATGCTTCCTAGAGATAGAATCAGTCATAATCAACTTAGTAGCATCTTAATAGTCATATTTTGAGAATTTACAACATCATTTTGTTCAGGCATATCATGATTATTCTCATATAACAAATTAACAAAATTTGATTCATAATTCTTCTGAGTAAGAGATGGATTAGGAATAACTTGCCTCTCCTTGGAGGGGGTGATTTTTTGAGTCCATCAGTAACCAGAATTTGTGCTTCTGTTTCTTTTTGCATCCCTGAAACTTTGACAGTTGAGGCTGATCCCTTATCCATGCATTAGTATCTTTCCCCTGAATATTTACCTGAGCAGTAGGGCCAGAAGAAATTTTATTCTTAACAACAGGAACATAAACCTTTTCAGACATTGAGATTCTTCAATTAGAGGCCTTTCCCCCATTACCCATGTTTCTTCCATGTGATTCATTGGGGCAAGGACCTTACCTGTGGTCTGAATTAGTTCCAGATTTTCCTAGGGTTTCCAACCATAAACTGTTGCTTTGGCCTTGTCAAACCTATAAACTGATGCAACATGTCCCAATTTGAGACACTTTGAGCAATACACTGGAACCCCTTCATAGTCTAAATACTACCAAAACCCATA
This sequence comes from Rubia yunnanensis, assembly GCA_037428765.1. NCBI lineage: Eukaryota > Viridiplantae > Streptophyta > Magnoliopsida > Gentianales > Rubiaceae > Rubia > Rubia yunnanensis. The sequence goes on along the minus strand of CM075061.1, from coordinate 47,368,406 downwards.
ATCTCGATATTCAATCAAACCTTAGGTTTAGTCCAGGCAGCTCCGAAAAAAGAGGAAGAAGATAATCGCCTGCAAGACCTTTACCCGATCTTTCAAGTAAATTTAAATCTAATAATTTGAACCTGTGAAAATTATTTATATTAAAAAAATACAATTAATTATATATTTGTTAACCACATTAAAAAAAATTAAGTTGAATACATAATTATAACGTTAAATAAATATATAAATTGTCAACAATACATTAACTTTAAACTTACATAAACCTTTTTTATTTATTGTGAGATTAACAATAAAAAAAAGCTCTCTTCTCTCTCCTCCAATTTTTTAATATCGTTTTATACAGTAGTGGCCGGAAATGGTCATCTTCTGCCGATAACGGCTTCTCTCTCGCCTCCGCCGAGAGAGACACACCATCCGCCGGAAACTATGGCAGATAAAAACACAATCAACAACCCAAAATCCTTCATTGCAGTCCTCCAATCGAAAGCTCCACCACTCATCACAACCCTACCAAACAACCTAGAGATTACCCCAAAATCCGAACATCTAGGGGAACCTGCTTGCCTCTACTCCGACAATGACATATCCACACTCTCCGCCCATTATACAAATTCCCTAGTAGGTAAATTCACCAAGGGCCGGCTCACCATGGACCAATTGGAGAGAGCTTTCAAAACTGTGGGAAATATCAGCTGGGCTCCCTCGACTACAAGCATGTGCTGATCCAATTTGAGCAATCAAATGCTTACCAACGTTGCTGGATCAAAGGTCTATGGAGCTTCAACAGAATTCACATGAAGATACTCAAATGGTCACCAGACTTCTCCACCCAGAAGGAATCACCGGTCGTCCCAATCTGGTGCACAATTAGGGAAGTCCCACTTTATTATTACAATACTTCGTCAATTGAGGCTATTAGAAATAGTATAGGGAATTTCATTAAGAAGGACTTAGCCACTGAGATGCTAACTAGGCCCTCTGCCATCAAACTCTGTGTTCAGATAGACCTCCAGAAACCCCTAAACCACCTCATTAGATTGGGCTCTATTTCTAACAATAAAAAACATAACATTGAGTATGAGGACATACCCTTGTATTGTGAAAACTGTGCTAAACTAGAACACTCACTTAACCAATGTAGAGCTCTTTCCCAGAATCATGTAGCACCACAATGGTAAGCCACAGGGAATAAGTTTGATAAGTACCAAAAATGGCTACTGATCCCCAAACCTTTAACAATCCTCAGAACAAAGGCCAGCTAGTTCATCACCTAGCCACAACAAACCCTACCCTAGAACCTTCCTCTTATATACCCAAACTCTTGGAAGTAAATTCTGTGAAAAAGACACCACAATCATCCCAATCTCCCCCAATTCTTGACCTAACAAACTCACCCCCTACTGATCCTGAAACACCAATCACAAGACTGATCAATGCAACAGCTCTACCCAACCCAAACAAGGTTCAAATGATCCATGCAAAAAATGATATGCAGATAGGCTCCCATAAGCTTAACTTTCAACAATTCTCCTCCATCAATCCCCCACTTTCTCAGCAAAGAAAGATGGAAAATAGATTTTCTGCTTTGCAGGACACAGATTCACCTCCAAAAACAGATGAAGTTTTGGATCATTCACTACACCAAATACTGCAAGATGAGATGGAAGAAGAAGGATCTCTCTTAGATAGCACAATCCCCAAACCAGGTCTAGCATCTCTCCAAACTCAACCAATAGGTAACATGGACTCCCAAGGTAGGTCCAAACCTAAAAAGACCACCTACCTAAGCCAGGTAAATAAGATGATTCTGAGGTCAAACACTAAAAGCCATAAATCAGGTGAACAATGACATACACCACTACTATCAATTTTCTAATCTGGAACCTTAGGGGTTTAGAAACCTCAATGCTCAGATTAAAGCACCTCATCAAACAGAAAAAAATTGATCTTCTATGTATGATTGAGCCAATGCATGATAATAGCAAATGCCACTCCTATATGGAGAAGTTCAAATACTCACTCCCTGCCTCTTCATAATGGTAAAATCTGGCTTCTACGGAATGAATTTTTAAATGTTTCCTTACTTTCACATCATGAACAATATCTATATGTTAAAATTACTCAGTCAACCACAAATGTTGAAATGGATGCTGTTTTTATCTACGGCCTTAAAACTAGGGAAGGAAGAAAGGCTTTATGGAGTGATCTTAGTCTCCTTCCAAGCCTTTCAGATCATTGCCGTCTTTTTTTACAAGTCTCATCCACAGTTCCCTCCTATCCTAAGCCTTTCAGATTTATTAATACATGGTTCAACAGACCAGATTTTATGGACCTGATTAAAGATAACTGGTTAAAACCTATCCTCCACCAAGGAATGCTAAGATTCTACCTTAAACTCATTAGACTTAAGAATGAAATAAAAATCTGGAACAAAGAATCCTTTGGAAACATTGACTCTAATGTACTTATTGCAGAAGAAAACCTGAGATTACAGGAAACTAACTATGACTCCACTCATTCACAATCAGAACTAATCAAACTTAATGAGAAAAAGGCACTACTAATTAGAGCCTTAAAGGAAAGAGAAAAATTTTGGAACAAAAATCGAGAACTAACTGGATTAAACTTTCAGATAATAACACTGAATTTTTCCACAAAACTATACAGGAAAGGAATTGTAAGATCCACATTTCAAAAATTAAAAATAGACAGGGGCATTGATTAGATAACCACACTGAAATCCAGGAAGATGCCATATCTTATTTCTCTGACCTACTCTCTGAGCCAAACCTGCCAAACTGTACCACCTATTACCCCCATTTTCTCAGCCAAATTCCAACAATAATATCTCCTCAGGATAACCAATCTCTGTCTAAACCAGTCTCAGAGGAGGAGCTTAGGTTAGTGGTAATGAGCCTAAACAAAAACAGTAGTCCAGGTCCTGATGGTTTCACCTTAAAATTCTATACCAAATGCTGGGATTTTATTAAACAGGACTGACGGGCGGGCGGTCGTCGCGGCCGCCGTGCAAAAGATAATTTATAAGCCCTAAATGCTTACTTTCTACAACTAGGTAGATAGTGGCAAATCGGGGTCGTCCAAGGAGAAGAGGGATCTTCTTAAGCGTCAAAGCACACAAATGGTTGATATTAGGCTAGGAGTAACTATATATACACACACATAAAAGCATGTAAATGGGGGGGGTTGGTTGGTTGGTTTCCTAAATTAACAAAGATAAAAAGACACGATAACTAGCAAGGTCAAGTGACTATGCTAGTCATCAAACGAAACTAAAGAAAAGGGGTTTTAAACTACAAAGATAAAATGCCTTGGGGGCAACGGATATCCACTTCCACATCTAATGTAGTTCATCGAATCATTCACACATTCCATCATATAGCATTCAGGACCCAACACTCACACACCTATCTAGCAAGTACCACAACACACACATCACAAGGAGTTCTAAGTTCATGCTCATAGATCTTCATGCAAAGGCGCTACGGAATTCGTCACGTTCCTACACCTAAACAATTCAACCACACAAGCACTACCTATGCTCAAACAACTCATGGCACACATGCAGTGAAACACACCATCAAGAATACATAAACGCCAAATAACAAATGCTTCAAGAATGAATTTAAATCATCTATTCAATACTTCAACTACTTGTCATGGAGACTAAACTCCTATCCTTCTTAGTTCGTAGTTTGCGAGAGTGAGTTCCACATCTCTCGTCAAACCTCACCAATGACTCCCGAGTCGCGACCACGACTCAAGGTGTCATTGGTGGCATTTAGCGCGAAGGACCAACAAGCTTGGCAATGCCTATGACCACCACACCGTGACTAAGCATTTAACCAATTCATGCAATTACACGAGATTAGTCAAGAGCGACCACTCATAGACCACGAGCATATAACTCTTCTCGTTTGCTACACAAACGAACATGACGAAGAGTTCAACATCAATCACATTCGTCTAGCACATTATCAATCCATCAACACAATCAAAAGCTCTAAATCATACTCTCACATTACTAACAAGAACAGAGGGAAAATTAACCCAAATCCCCCAAACCCTAGCTAGCAATTCATCCAAGCATTTCATATCATCAAGCTCTCAACAACATTAATAGAATCAACAATTAACATTCAAAGCACAATAAAAGCACAATAGCAAAAACACCAAATAGATAGATAGAAATGGTTCTCAATACACAGAAGTGGAAGCTTCAATCCATAGCTCCCAAGTACAAGAACTACTCTAGAACAACAAAAGACATAATTAAACTAAGAAAAAGCTAAGAAAAGAAAGAAGAGAAAAACCTAGAATTTTCGCCCAAAACCAGAGAGAAAACGGGCTGAGCAAAACTGGAGAAGAGGAGGAAAGAGAGTAGTATTTATAGTGCAAAGAAGATAAAGTTGGTTTCTGGCTGCCCGTTGGTCGTGACTCGCGACGAGTTTCATCGCGACTCACGACGGTGTTGGTCGCGACTCGCGATGGTGTCGCGACGGGGGCTAGCACTTTGCATTGTTTCTTTGTCTTCTTCATAGCCATCCCTCTCAATCTTCAAGTCTTCAATGGCTCCAAAAATGGTCTTCAACGGCCTCCGGTCTTCATGTCTTCGAAGTGAGTATCCAAAAGTCTTCGAAAGTATAGTCTTCAATGTCTTTCGGTCTTCGTTGCTTCCGTGTTCTTCCCTTGTCACACAAAATCCACTTAGAAGAGGTAAAAGAGTACAAAGTTGCTTTTGCCTCTCCTAAGTGAATTTCAAGGTAAAACACAAGCTCTCGATAATAAAAGAGCACAAAAGTGATCCTAAACACTACTAAATAATGCATCTAAAATGGACACATCAAGGACCTAAAAGCTGCAGTAAATGACTTCCTTTCAGGCTCAGAAATGCCAAGAGGAATAAGTAGCACCTGGATAACCTTAATTCCAAAGAAACAAACACCTTCCTCTTTTGATGACTATAGGCGTATAAGTCTTTCAAATGTAGCAAATAAAATCTGTTCTAAGGTGCTAATGGAAAGGATGAAACCCTATATGGAAAACTTAATTTTTCCAAATCAGACAGCCTTTATGAAAATTAGAGACATATCTGATAATGTGCTTTATCTTCAGGAAATGATTAGGTTTTTAGACCAAAAAAACAGAGTTCGAAATTGCATTTTAAAACTGGACCTTAGAAAGGCTTTCGATAGAGTTAATTGGCAATTTCTGGAAACTATTCTCTGTAAATTTGGTTTCACAGGGAATTTTTTGAATGCTGTGATGAATAACCTTTCTTAGGCTCATTTTTCTGTGCTTATAAATGGTAACCCTGTTGGATTTTTCAGAGCCACAAGAATCAAACAAGGTGATCCTCTATCCCCCTTTCTCTTTACTATTTTTTCTGAAGCTTTCTCCAGAAGTCTATCTTTTATTTTCATGAACAGTAGACTCAATTACTATAAGCTTCCCTCTACAATTACATCTGCTTCATATTTGAGTTATGCTGATGACACTATCATATTCATGCAAGCTTCAAAATCTAGCCTGATAAGAATCAAAGCCTTCCTAGAAACCTTTGAACTTACCTTTGGCTAAAAAATAAATTATGAAAAATCTGATTTCTATGCTAGTAAAAGATCTACAACTGCAAAAATCAATCAGATTAGATCAATTCTAGGAATGAAGAAAGGGTCCTTTCCATTCAAATACCTGGGATGTCCAGTTTTCAAAGGTAGAACTCTAAATCTTTATTTTGAACCTTTGTTGGAAGCTGTTAATAGGAAGCTTTTGAACTAGAAAAACAAATGGTTAAGCTTAGGAGGCAAAATGGTTCTTATCCAATCCTGTTTATACTCCCTCCCCCAGCATATATGGTCTGTCATAAAGCCCCCTAAGAAGATAATAAAATCACTGGAAAGGAAAATGACCAGATTCTTCTGGGGAGAAAAAGAGGGCAAACTGAATAAAGTATGGAGAAAATGGTCTGACCTTAGTGCACATAGATACCAGAACGGTTTAGGTTTTAGATCTATACAAGCAATAATTGACTCATGCTCTCTCAAATTGTGGTGGAAAGGCTAACAGGGCACCACCATATGGGCTAAACTGATATGGTCACTACCCCAAACCCATAGGAAATCCCACACTTGGAAAAGGATATGTAATATTAATTCCTTTGTAGAAAAAAATTCTTTCATTATACATAGCAAAGGAAACTGCAACTTTTGGACTGCAAACTAGTGCCCTAATGGTCCTTTAATTAACTGTGTTCCACCCTCAGTCCCCTCCCCACTTTTCTACTGCACCATAGCTGACTTCATCAGAGACAAAAACCAAATACTACCACATATTTCACCCTATTTAGAACATGATACTTTGAATTTTTTGTAGGAGGCAGAGATTATCATTGAAAGAGATGACATAATGATATGGAAACTGGAGGAAACATGATTTTTCTCTTTCAGATCAGTCCACCGGGTGGGTTTGTTTATCCTTCCAGTTTCGAGTGTCTTCTTGGATAGTTATAGCGGCCCATAGGCGCGAGATGTACCTTGTGTGGGGGCAGCGGTCCCCTAGACATAGTCCTCTCGGGCAGTGGCCGTTCAGTCCATGGTCCATTGGATGGTCGGTGCAAAGCCAGAAATTGGAACACATTGAGTCCGCTCGTTCCCGTCCTTCGCTTCAGGGCCTGTCCCTCGGTGTGGTACAAAGCACTTACACAACAACCAGGTAATTTTCCAGCCACAAGACTTATCTGGAACCCTAGACTGCAGAGAAAAATCTATATTTTTACATGGAAAGTGCTAAACTCCCTCTTGCCTTTTGATGATGTCCTAATCAAATGTGGTTTTAGCCTAGCCTCAAAATGTCCAGCATGTAATCAATCTGATTCTATAGATCATTATTTCATCTCTTGTCATCTGGCTCAAACTGTATGGGATGATACTTCAGCTATCCTGGGTCATAACCTACATACCCTAGATAGTCTAACTGATAGATTTTTAGCTTACTGGAACAATAATGAACTCTCTAAAGTTCATAAAGATATATGTAAGTTACTACCATCACTGATTTGTTGGTCATTATGGAAAGCCAGGAATGATTTCCATTTTGATAACAAAAATTTAAAATAAAAATATGGCTTAAGAAATTCGAAATGCAAACATTTTATATCCGTCTATTTATGTTTTTTTATGAATTACTATAAACTAAATTTAAAATAAAATAAAATACATTCCTTTTCTATAGGTTTTGTTTTAAATCGATTGATTACTAAATGGAGTCATTTCATGATATGTGTTTCCCGGGTGAAACAAAAAATTAATGACCACAGTATTGGTAAAAATATTAGCAAAATTATTTTTACCAAATAATTCACAAAATTTTGTTTAAGGCTGCCTAAGCTTTGGGTAGGGTCTATTAAGCAATAAGTCTAAGTATTAATTTGGAATGGGGATTTTATTTAAATATGCTAATAAATATAGGATCGATTGTGCAATTATAAAAAAACTATGTAAATATGAAAAACTTTTTGAATTTTCATTTATTTTGCATTTCATTTTTTCTCTCAAAATTTTTGCACTTGCATATGCCAGTAACTGCCACCTCTCCGCCCCCAACTGCCACCATTCCACCACTCTATCGCGAAGGTTTTCTCCAATAGCATTGCACTGAACAAATTTGTCTCCATCATTGCACATATCGAACCTCTCTTTATCGCACCTTCGAATGCAACACGGCATCAACTCTGACAATGGTGAGGCAATTCAACTCTGCTCGTGATTTCCAAAGAAGAAGGTTGCTCGTCAGAGCTGTTCAACGACGGCGCAGTTGCGTGCAGCGTTGAATGACGGATGTTGATTGAGCAGTTCCCGAAAAAATCAGGGGAATTACAAGTGGTGCAGAGTAAGAGAGGAGTGTGACATAGAGGATGATTGTGTGCATGGATCCACTCACAAAAATTGGGGATGATGCATGCAATTCATGCACGATGACAACAATGGTGATTTTACAGCAGCAACAGAGACGTCGGAGGGCGGGAAGTTACTTAGCTTCTGCTCGTGTGAAGTGAGGTTCAATTTTATGTTTTTTCCAAAGACTGGCTAAGGTTTATAATTATTTGACTGAGAGAATGTTCAGCAATGGTTCTTTATCGTAGTGGTTAGTACTCTAGACGTTGAGGTTAGTGGCCTGAGTTTGAATACTATAAGGAATTTCTTTTGAAGAATTTATGTTCTTGAAATACATGCTGAGGTTTATTATAATTGGACTAAGTGTATGTTCTGTAATGAGCCTTTACTGTGGTGGTTAGTACTCTGGAGTTTAAGGTCACTAGCTTGGTTTCAAATCCCACTAGCTTTTTTTTAAGAAAGTTTTTTCTTGGTACTGTAGCCTTTTGGTTGATGTTTGTAGTTTTTATCTCTCAAGTTGATGTTTTTCATTGATCGGGTGATTTATAGTTGATATAAGTTGATGTTTTGTACTTTTTTGGGGTTATATGGATTGATATTTGTGGTTTTTTTCTCACGTTGATGTTTTTCATTTTCCAGCTGAGGTTTAGGTGATATGAGTTTATGTTTGTAGTTTTTTTTGGTGATATAGGTTGATGTTTATAGGGGCTATTTTCTCATGTTAATGTTTTTCATTTTCTGGATGTGGTTTAGGTGATAAGAGTTGATGTTTGTAGCCTTTGGATGATATTGGTTGATGTTTTTATTTTTTAAAAAATGATAATATAAGCTTTGTTGATGTTTTTTTTTATTTTCAGGGTGAAGAATTTATATTCTTGAGGTACCGTAGCTTCTTGGTTGATATTTTTAGTTTTTTTCTTCAATGTTTGTGTTTTTGGTTGATATTCATGAGGTACCATAGTCTCCTGGAAAAGCTATATTGTAAGCATTGTCGTTCACAAGCGCCATCACTTTGAAAGGACCATCTCCATGCAGACTCAGCTTAGATTTCCGAGCATTTGGAAATCTCTCTTTTCGTAGATGAATCCAAACCCAATCACCTTCCTTAAATCTCACCAAATTTTGGCCATGCTTGGCTCTGTCAGCATTTTGTGCATTTGTCCATTCAATCTTCCATCACACCTTCTCATGTAACTGCTTCACAAAATCAACCTTCTTCTCTCCATCGAGGTTTCTAACCTATTTAAAATTTAGAGGAAGTAAATGAAGAGGTGTAGTAGGTAGAAAACCATAAACAATTTCAAATGAATAGTGCAATTATAAGAAAAGTCTGCTATCGGAATGCACGCTTCCCAATTCTTCAAGTTCTTCTAGACTAGAGCACGCAGAAGGGTGCCTAATTTCCTATTTTTAACCTCTGTTTGTCTATCAATTTGAGGATGACTGGTAGTAGAAAACAGTAACTTTATCCCTAACTTGTGGCACAAGGTATTACAAAAGTAGGATAAAAATTTAACATCCTGATGAGATACAATAGATACAGGAATGCCATTGAGTCAAACCACTTCTTTTAGAAATAAATCCGCAACATGCTTTGCATCATCTATCTTCCTATGATGAATAAAGTGTGCCATTTTCAAAAATCTATCCACAACCACAGAGATAGATTCATTACCTGACTGAGATCGTGGTAAACTAAGGACAAAATCAATAGAAGTATCAATCCAAGAATGTGTAGGAATAGGTAATTGAGTATAAAGACTATGAGGGCTAGTTTTTGACTTAGCATTCAAGCAATCAATACAATTCCTACAAACCTTGTTGATAGCAATTGCCATTGTTTTCCAGAAGAAGTATTCTCGCAACAAATTATATGTTTTAAATGCACCAAAAAGCGTCATTAATCCACCTAAATGAGCTTTTCTAACAAGTAATTCATGCATAGAACACTGAGGAACACATAACCTATTACTTATAAACAAGAAACCATCATGCCGAAAAACATCTCATAAGTACCATTTTCGTATGCAACATAAACGGATGAAAAATTAGAATGAGTCGCATATAAATCTCGCACGAATGAAAACCTAACACAATGCGTTCCAATTGTGTAAGTTAAACATGTCTACGACTCGAAGCATCAACAACAGCATTCTTTTTACCCTTTTTAGTATTCCAACACATAAGGAAAAGAATCAATAAAATTAGACCATTTAGCATGACGCTTATTCAACTTCATCTGACTCTTCAAATATTTCAATGACTCATGATCACTATGAATAACAAATTATGTATGTAATAAATAATGTTACCAAGTTTCTAATGCATGAACAATTGCATAAAACTCTTTATCATAAAAATGATAATTAAGAGCACTAGCCTTTAGCTTCTTACTGAAGTAAGCTATTGGTCGATTCTCTTGCATCAACACAACACCAATACCAATACCATAAGTATCAAAATGAATCTCAAAAGTACCATTAAAATAAAGTGGAGCAAGAACAGGAGAATTACATAATCGTACTTTCAATTCATTAAATCCATTCTCTTGACTATCGGTCGAAAAAAATTTCACATCCTTTTTAACTAGTTCATTTAGAGGTGCAACAATAGAAGATAAATCACAAACAAACCATCTAAAAAACTAGCTAAACCATTAAAAGAAATTACCTGATTGGCATTGGTAGGTCTTGACTGATGCGTCTTCGACCACCGACCAGTTTGTAGGCCTGGGTTCTTGTTAAACTAACCTGCAATTAAACTATCCCTAGGGTTCTAGGGGTCAGCAATCCGATTCTTAAGTTAGTCCAAGCGTCCATATATGATTAAGAGAGAATGAATCATACGTAAATGCGTACCTTGTATTTATACTTCATGTCCTAAATAACGTTCTCCTTAATTAACACCCTTAATTACCCACAAATATTGTAATTAAGTTAGATTATTAAAATTTTCCCTAACTGGGCTGCCATACCTTCAACCCAATAGCCTTCTTCGGCTTAACCTCTATCAAGAGCCTCCTGAAAAGTATGTTCTCGACCTTAGAAAGCTGGAATGTCATGAAGCGCTTCGAGGTCTCGAATGCATTGGAAAGTTCGAGGACTTTGAAGACTCGAACTGACCCTTGCACTTCATTGCTCCTGCCTTAGAGGGTGAGAACCTAGTTTTCTAATCAACTCCATTGTTTAGGATTCCAAAAGGGCGGGCGCGTGCTGTACCACTGTGCGTGTCACTGCTCCCCAAACAGTGCATTGTCAGGAGACAAAAAAGTGACTACATCTTTCCATAAATTTTATATTTCCAATGCAGTAATAATTATCCATCACTTCACTACATAATTACTTGTCATCGCTTCACTTTTCTTGTTTGCAGGCATCTTTTTACAAGCATTTTCTGTATTTCTTCCCATTCGCTCTTCCTTTTTACAAGCATTTTCCCCGAAAATTGGTAAGTTCTTTCATCTCTATTCTCATTCTAATATTTTTGTTTCCTCCCCTTACAATCATTATCCGCTCTGATGAGGGCTCCGCTGTCGAGAAATGTTCTGGTGAGGTTAGGGTAGGTGGGATAGGGGTTAACACATCGAAGAGGGCCGTTAGCGATCCAGAATGCACTCATTTCAAAGAAATCCAGTACGACACAGAAGGATGATCGTCTATTTCCCTCAAACTTCTTCGCCGCGGTCTCATATTTCCTTTTCCACCCCTTTATTCCAAACTTATTAGATAGTTCCAAGTGAGCCCTGCACAAGTCCACCCCTATGTCTTGGTAATCATTATGATGTTCTTGACTAGATGTGACGAGTTCGGTATTAAGCCTAGTTATAAGCTGCTTCGTTTGCTATACTTCTTGTCCTATAGTGGGTGGTCTACTGATACGATTGTCACGTTTGTCAGCCGAGAGGTGCACCATAAATATTTTGTTGTTCCTGACAATTTGGGTGACTGGAAAAGATGGAAGAAAGGTATCCCATTTGATAGCAGGAGGTATCGAATTCCTCCGTGGAACTCGGCCGTGTGAGTTGAATCTCCCAAACCTGGGGAATATATTTGCCCAGATGCCCTCAAGAGGGATAGATAAACACTATTGTCCAGCTCCCTTGACTACAACCTCTTTAACAATCCAAAATCCCAGATTGGCGGTCATTCTCGCCCAGAATCTACGAAGAATATGTATATAAAACACTCTAGAGGGATACTAGAAAGAGGAGAAGAGGACTTGAGGACCCATAGAGGGCCCTCCCATTGAGACCATCGTTAGTGATGTTAGGCATTCGGGAGCCTTCGAAGGTGCCTTAATAGAGCAATACTTCTCCTATTTATTGTGTTATTTAGTTTATTGTTACTTTCTTTTTCCTTTTTCAGTTGGTCTCATTATGGGCTTAAAGAAGAAGAAGCTCTCAAAGCAGGGTCAGGCTCCTCCCAAGGGGATTATTAAGTCCTTGAATCAGGATTCCACTCCCCAAAATCCGGCATTTCTCCCCTCGAACCAGGCTTCCCCTCTTGCAATAGGCCGCGAAAGGCCTTCCTCAACTATTGGTGATAAGCAACCACCTCACGCCAGGAGTGTTTGCCAGAAAACGAGGGAAAACACTATCAATTCCTCTTCACCAAGTCCATTGACAGGAACACATAGTGGTGAGGATATTCATCAATAGTCTCTTCCCCCTTTGAATGATGTGACGTCCGTATCTAGGATCGAGCATCACCTCTCGAATATGGCCTCTAACCCTGAGGTTTTCTTCCATTCTTCTCTTTCTTTTTTTAAATACTTATTTAGCATCCCACTTTTTTTATATCATCAATCTGAGCTGAGTTGTTTAACCAGGCCTACCAAATTTTTCACAAGGCCATCAAGAGAATGGCGGCCTTACTTTCTCTTTGTTCCTCTAGCCACAGTAACTTCCATGAGGAGCGCAGTAAATAAGACACTGAGATTTTACGACTAAAAAGTCTCTCGAGGATCACCAGTGGGCTCTCGAGGAGAAAGATAGGGTCCTCGAGGAGAAGGATAGGGTCCTCGAGGAGAAGGATAGGGTGCTTGAGGAAAAAAAGTAATTTTGGATGGGGAGAGGCAGGGTGTTGATGCCAAGAGGCATTAATGGATGCTAGAGAAGGACACCCTCGCAAAGAGGTTTCAAGCTACAGAGGATCCGATCATGCAAGATCAACTGCTTGAGGCCTTCAAACACAAGTTTTTGAACAGCCCTGAGCTACTTCAACTTTTCCCGAATCTTCTAGGTGTGGCCAAGCAAATCAGCTGTAGTGAATTAGTCGAGAACCTTTCAAAGCCAAAAGTGTTCGCCTCTCTATCCGAAGATCTGGCCAAGCAGGTGGATGAACTAGTTAATCCAGAGCTCAAAACCACTCAGGACACGAAGTGGGATGAGGCCATCAAGAACTACGGCCTTCGTTTTTCCCTTTTGGATTTCATTAAGTCCAAAGGGAAGTTCTTTACTGCTGAGGGGATTAGAGCGATCCCCCTTTCAGCGGCTAGAGATGCCTCTCCTGAGCAGGATTCCACCACCGGCCGAGTGGAAGAAATGATTGCTTCCATATCAAAGGAAGATGATTCTAGGGTTGGTCCCTGATTGTAATTTTTTTTCACTTAGGGCCCCTCAATTGTAACCCTCTTTTTTCTTTTTTACTTTGAGTATCGATAAAAATACATTTTTTTACCGTGACTTTTTAATTTTATCTTTGTTTTCTTTTCATAGTATAATTCTTTGAAAATGGTGTTATAAGGCACTTATGAAGAGCTTTCGAGTGCCCAAAAAGAGCTAAATGAGACACACAAACAACTACTGATCGCTCTTCTAGATTTCTAATTGTAATCAAGAGATGGGCTTTTAAAGGACAAGCTCCACCAAATCGAAGCTGAGATGAAGTTGTGGCAATCTAAAGACCATCCCACTTTTAAGAGCTTTGTTAAGGATTTTCTTAGCAAATAATTAAATGGTTCTTATCCCTTAGAATTGGTCAAGGGTCGCGATCCTGCTGATGAAGAACAAGAAGAACTAATGCGTCAAATTTATTTGATGTTTTGTTCTCTGAAGTCCTGCCTTTCCACTGCGACTAGGCTTCCAGTAGTGGAAGGGTGCCTAATTGGTTGCTTGGGAGAAAATCGTAGACTGGTAGTCCAGAGGGAACTACTTTCTCAACAACATCTATTAGCTCAATACGGAGTGGCTAGCCTTGAAGAGAACTTGCTCACTTGGAAGATAGCAAGCGAGGATCCCCCTTTTCAAGTGAACCTCCTCCGGCCCCTCGAGGGAGCCCCTCAGCTGAAGATAACTCTTTAGTGAAATCTGTTTTATCCGATAATGCAAAACTTTTTAGGGAGATCAAGGCCTGGAAGATGCAAGCCACTGAAGTAGAGCAGCATTTTGCTAATTTTGAAGAAAAAATTGCCGCACATGAAGTGAGCCTTTTCCCACATGCTTTCCCACGGTATTCCCTCCTCCTACTTAATCACCTATGATTATCTTCCAAAGTTTCTACTTAAAGGTGCTCAGTACTAGATGGAAGAAGTCAATATTCATGAGAATGGGACTCCTCGGTAGAAAAAGGCTTTTGATCGCATTCTCGATTGGCTGGTAGAGCTGAAGGTAAAGGGATTCACCCCCACGAGCTTTCGCTCTGGCCCTCAGTCACAAAAGTCTGCCACTAAGGAAGCTGAATGACATCTTGTCCCTTCGAGCAAAGTTACCCAAGGATCTTCCTCAAAAAATATGCAAAAGCACTGGGTCATCCTGGAAGGGCCCAATCGAATCTTCCACAAAAATGTGGTGTAAGACCGTCGTCGTCACTCCCCTTGATCCCTCAGAATATCCTGTAAAGGAACAAATGAAGGATATCCGAAGGGAAGCTGGTCTAAAACTTGAAGAACTCAAAGAAATAGAGGCAAACGTGAAGGAGCTAGGAAACCCAATTTCCCCTGAAGAATTATTTCAAGTGGGATTTCCTCCCACTAGATGAATACACTTAGACGAATAAAATTAGATAGTTGTTAGTATCAATACTGTATTTCTAATATATTTTTTGAAGTTTGAATAAATAACCAATATCCTTTCTATCTCTTATAATTTACCCCTCGAATATGAGCTCCATGTGCAATTTCCTTAGGTGGAGCAAAGTGAGAATATGTTTGGTATGTAGAAATTAAATTAGTTAGAGACACAAGCATTTTACCCAGGTTTGGTGTTTCCACCTACATCCTGCTAATCTCGCATACTAATTTATCATTTCAAGACTACAAGATAGCCTTTGAGTGTCGCTTTAGAGGAAACCACTCTAACATCAACTAGAGTGCCGCTTTAGAGCAAACCACTTGAACATCAGTCGTAGCTGGAAATATCATCTAGAGCGCCACTTTAAAGCAACCCACTCAAACATCAACCAGAGTGACGCTTTAGAGCAAACCACTCGAACATCAACTAGAGTGCCACTTTAGAGAAAACAAATCGAACATCAACTAGAGTTCCACTTATAGAAAACCACTCAAACATCTACTAGCGTGCTGCTTTAGACCAAACCACTTGAATTTAAGTCGTAGTTGTAAATATCATCTAGAGAAACGCTTTAAAGCAACCCGCTCGAACATCAACTAGAGTACCGCTTTAGAGAAAACCACTCGAACATCATCCATAACTGAAAATATCATCTAGAGCGCTTCTTTAAAGCAACCCGCTCGAACATCAACCAAAGTGCCGCTTTAGAGCAAACCACTTGAACATCATAGCTGGTAGTATTTTATTAAATTGGTAATGTTCCACCTTCTTGGCGCTCAAACTTTGTTCATTTGTTCAAGAACATAGCTTCCTCTTGGGTGCGATTCGATCACTTTATAAGGTCATTCCCAATTTGTAGCTAACTTCCCCTCGGGTTCCTTTTTCCTTTTCTCATTTTTCCTCATTACTAAGTCTCCCAACTTAAACTACACCTTCTTTACCCTTGTTTCATGGTATCTTCTAACCCATTCCTTAATTTTAGCCTCGTGTACAGAAGCTGACTCTCTATTTTCCTCCACCATATCCGAATCCAGACATTGGTTTTATTGATTGATCGTCTCATCTACAGCAGCCATCATCCCTGGGCTAGGAACTCCTATTTCCGCAGGAATTACTGCTTCTGAGCCAAATAAGAGACTATAAGGTGTTTCCCTAGTAGTGGAAGACTTAGCTGTCCGATATGCCCATAACACATTTGGTAATTCCTATATCCAGTTACCTTCCGCCCCCTCGAAGTGTGCTTGTATTCCATTTACTATTATTCTATTGGTCACTTCCACTTTCCCGTTGGCTTGGGGTGGTAAACATATGTCATCTGTTGCTTAATCTGATATTCCTTGCACCACTTGTTAAAGGGATCCTGAGCAAGCTGTGTTCAGTTGTCCGTATGATCATTCTTGGGATTCCAAAATGGCACACAATGTTCTTCCAGCAAAGGAGATGATTGTTTTTCCTCTTATATTTGTCAAGGACTCAGCCTCTACCCACTTTGTGAAATAATCATTAGCTACTATTTAGTATCTAAATTTTCCCGATGCTTACAAAAAAGGATCCACCAAATCGATCCCCCATTTGTCAAATGGCCACGAACTATAGATGCTTCTCATTTCTTCCTGTGGAACATGTGTTTTAAGTGAATGTCTCTGACATTGATGGCAAGCCTGAATATACCGGTTCACGTCCTCGAACATTGTCAACCAATAAAACCTCGCTCGAATGAGCCTCCTTGCCACTGATCTAATTTCCTGATAGCTGCCGCATGCCCCTTCGGGAACCTCTCTTATGAGGTAATCGGCCTTGTGAAGGTTAACACATTGAAGCAATTGCTGCAAATGACCCCTTCTATACAACCCTTCTTCTTACAACAAATACATTGAAGCCTTCAACCTTATCTTTCTAACACCCACTTCATTTTTTAGCAGGAGTCCCTCTCTAAGGTATGCCATGAACGGTTTCATCCAGGAGTCTTCCACTTCAATTACCATCACTACAGGTACTTCAAAACTTTGCCTGCTCAAAGTTTCCCAAATCCGAATAAGCGAGCTTACTTAAAGCATCTGCTTTGTTATTGTTTTCCCTCAAAACCTGCATCAAAGTATAAGATTTGAAAAAATTTAACAATTTCTTCACTACCTCGAGGTATCTCTGTAGGTTACGCTGTTTGGCCTCGTACTCTCTATTCACCTGCTGAACCACAATTTGAGAGTCACTAAAAACCTCCAGTTCCTTCACTTGCAGCTCTTTTGTGAGGCGCAATCCAGTGATCATTGCCTCATACTCAGCTTCATTATTAGTTACTTTAAATGCAAAGTTCAATGCATAAGGATAATCTCTACCATTGGGACTAGTTAGTAGGACTCGGGCTCCACTTCCTCCTGAATGTGATGAACCATCCACATATAACTTCCATATCTATCTTTTCCTTGTTTCCTCATATTGAATGGGATCCAAACATACCTCAAAGGGCTCTGTAGTTTCCACTATAAAGTCTACCAGTGCCTGCCCCTTAATCGCAACTCGAGGTTGATACTGGATATCATGCTCTTATAATTCTACTGCCCACTTCATCATTCTTCCTGAAATATCTTGCCTTAGAAGGATTTGTCGAATGGGGTGGTTCGTGAGCACCACTATCTTATATCCCTGGAAGTAGGGTCTCAACCTTTAGGCAGCATCTACGAGGGCTAGAATAAACCTTTTGAGAACCATATACCTTGTTTTCGGCCCCTGCAAGACACGACTAACAAATTAAGTTGGATGTTGAATGATGTGTCCATTTTAGATGCATTATTTAGTAGTATTTAGGATCACTTTTGTGCTCTTTTATTATCGAGAGCTTGTGTTTTACCTTGAAATTCACTTAGGAGAGGCAAAAGCAACTTTGTACTCTTTTACCTCTTCTAAGTGGATTTTGTGTGACGAGGGAAGAACACGGAGGCAACGAAGACCGGAAGACATTGAAGACTATACCTTCGAAGACTTTTTCGAAGACATGAACACCGTCGTCGTTGAAGACCATTTTGGAGCTGTTGAAGACTTGAAGATTGAGAGGGATGACTATGAAGAAGACAAAGAAACAATGCAAAGTGCTGGCCCCCGTCGCGACACCATCGCGAGTCGCGACCAACACCGTCGCGAGTCGCGACCAAAAGGCGGCCAGAAATCTATTTTATTTTCTTTGCACTATAAATACCCTCTCTTTCCTCCTCTTCTCCAAGCCTTTCCAGCCCGTTTTCTCTCTGGTTTTTGGGCGAAAACCTAGGTTTTTCTCTTCTTTCTTTTCTTTGTTTTTTCTTAGTTTAATTATGTCTTTTGTTGTTCTAGAGTAGTTCTTGTACTTGGGAGCTATGGATTGAAGCTTCCACTTCTATGTATTGAGAACCATTTCTATCTATCTATTTGGTGTTTTTGCTATTGTGCATTTATTGTGCTTTGAATGTTAATTGTTGATTCCATTGATGTTGTTGGGAGCTTGAGGATATGAATGCTTGTATGAATTGCTAGCTAGGGTTTGGGGGATTTGGGTCAATTTCCCCCCTGTTCTTGTTAGGAATGTATGAGTGTGAATTAGAGCTTTTGATTGTGTTAGTGTGTTGACAATGTGCTAGACGAATGTGATTGATGTTGAACTCTTCGTCATATTTGTTTTGTGTAGCAAACGAGAGAGTCATATGCTCGTGGATGAATGTGCTTGCACGTTCATCCAATCTCGTGTAATTGCATGAATTGGTTTACTGCTTAGTCACGGTGTAGTGGTCATAAGCATTGCCAAGCTTGTTGGTTCTTCGTGATTAAATGCCACCAATGATACCTTGAGTCGTGGTCGTGACTCGGGAGTCATTGGTGAGGTTTGACGAGAGATGTGGAACTCACTCTTGCAAACTACGAACTAAGAAGGATAGGAGTTTAGTCTCCACGACAAGTAGTTGAAATATTGAATAGATGGCTTGTACTCATTCTTGAAGCATTTGTTATTTGGCGTTTATGTATTCTTGATGGTATGTTTCACTTCATGTGTGCCATGAGTTGTTTGAGCATAGGGAGTGTTTGTATGGTTGAATTGTTTTGGTGTTAGGAGCGTGACGAACTCCGGGACTCCTTTGCATGAAAATCTATGAGCATGAACTTAGAACTTTTTGTGATGTATGTGTTGTGATCCTTGCTAGATGGGTATGTGAATGTTGAGTCATGTATGCTATATGATGGAATGAGTGAATGATTCAATGACCTAAGTATGATTTGGAAGTGGATATCCATTGCCCCCAAGGCTTTTTATCTTTGTAGTTTTAAAACCCCTTTTCTTTAGTTTCGTTTGATGATTAGCATAGTCACTTGACCTTGCTAGTTATCGTGTCTTTTTATCTTTGTTAATTTAGGAAACCAACCAACCAACCCCCCCCCCCATTTACATGCTTTTATGTGTGTGTATATATAGTTACTCCTAGCCTAATATCAACCATTTGTGTGATTAGACGCTTAGGAAGATCCCTCTTCTTCTTGGACGACCCCGATTTGCCACTATCTACCTAGTTGTAGAAAGTAAGCATTTAGGGCTTATAAATTATCTTTTGCACGGCGGGCGCGACGACCGCCCGCCTGTCATTGAACCTTTTCATTTTCTTTTACTAGAGCTGCGCTGATTGGTAGCAGTGATGCGGAAATATTCAAGTAAAATATCTAATCCTTGTCTGGTTTCATCAAGGTAGGTCATGTCCCCAAATTTTCTTTCAACTATTCGAATGCCTCGTTGCACTTGCCATTCCACTCAAACTTATTTGCCTTCGATGCACATCAAAGAAGGCCAAGTGCCTCTCCGCCCCCTTTGATAAGAACCTTCTTAATGCTGCTAGAGACCCTATAAGCTTCTACACATCCTTTATCGATTGTAGGGTTTTCATTGACCTCAGAGCTTTGACCTTTTCTGGGTTTAATCGATCCCCCTCTCTAAGACTATGAATCTGAGAAACTTCCCTACCCCCACACCAATAACACACTTAGATGGGTTCAACTTCAAATTAGCTTCATGAAGCCTACCAAATGTTTCTTCTAGGTCTTTTAAAAATTACTCATAGCTTTTCCTTTTGACCATCATGTCAACCACATATATTTCCACATTCTTTTCTATTTGTCCCCTGAACAGTCTATCAACCATCCTCTGATAAGTAGCCCCACCATTCTTTAACCCAAAAGGGTATCTTCTTATAGCAATACATGCCTACATTTGTAATGAACGATGTCTTTTCCTTATTCTCCTCCACCATGAGGATTTGGTGATACCCCTTATGCTCGTTAAAGAATGCCAAAATTTGATATCCAGTTATGGCTTCCACCAGCTTGTCGATTAGTGGCAACGAGTAACTATCTTTGGAGAAGCATATACACATTCTCCATGCTCCATCATGCTTTGGAACCAAAACTGGGTTAGCGATCCAATTTGGATAGAATACCTCCTCTATTACGTATGCCCTCAATAATTTCCCCACCTCTTCTTTAATTACCTCAGCTCTTTCGGGAGTGAATGCTCTTCTCTTCTGCTTCACTGGCTTAATCGAAGGGTTGATGTTCAGTATATGTAGTACGAGACTCGAAGTGACCCCTGTTAGGTCAGATGTATCCCAAGAGAACATGTCTCCATACTTTCCTAACAAGTCTTTCAGTCTTCCTTTCACATCCAAAGGAATTAGTTTCCCAACAGCTATTGACCCTTTATCCCGAATAGGTTTTTGTATTCTATCAGCTAATCCTTCCTTTGCGTGTATTGCCGCTACATCCCTTCATTTCCTTGCTTCTCATACCACCTTGAGGTTACATTTTTGGTCCACAGTCTGATCTGCTCGGATGGATGCCACCCATTTTTCAGTTGGGAACTTCATCATCAGGTGATAGGGTGACCATACCACCCGAGCCTAGCACTTCCATGGCCTTCCTAAAATCCCATTATAAAAGAAAGGTGCATCCACGAAAGAAAAATTACATCTGATGG
The DNA here is from genome assembly GCA_037428765.1 of Rubia yunnanensis. Classification (NCBI taxonomy): domain Eukaryota; kingdom Viridiplantae; phylum Streptophyta; class Magnoliopsida; order Gentianales; family Rubiaceae; genus Rubia; species Rubia yunnanensis. Next base: position 47,347,498 of record CM075061.1, on the reverse strand, counting down.
TAACTCCCTTGTCGCCATCCACAACTCGAATGGGCAATGCTATCTCTCTAAAGGGAAAGCAGATTTTTTCAAGTGTTCACGCCCTATTTCTAACTAGTCAAAACACTCAGAAAACATAACTTCTACCCCACTTCCATCATCAACAAACAGCTTTCTGATCAAGGACATTCCAATAATGGCTGAAATGACTACAGGATTCGCATGGGGCATTTGGTCCGGCATAACATTAACTTCCGAGAAAGTGATCGTCACATCCGATCAAAACCTATGATGACTGGGCTCTTCCACGAGCACCCTTCGAGCCTCATCTCTTATAATAGTTTTTGAAGAACTCTCTCCCACCATGCCATTGATGACATTAATTACTCTTTAGACGGGTGGGTTTTCTCCATTTTTATTTCACCATGTTGCTATTGGGGTCTATCATGCCTTCCTTCCTGCCCCCTATCTCGAACCACTTGTCTTCGAGGCCTTCTATCTCCTCTTTCCCCATTGTTTTGATTGTTTCTTCTATATGGCTGCCACTGGTTCATCTGGGGCCTCGACGGGCAACCTGGTTCCTATTTCCCTATCCTCAAAATCGTCATTCCCATTCACACCTATCAATCTCTATCCTTAACTGCATGCAATCATTTGTGTCATGGCTATAATCCCTGTGATGATCACAATACTGATTTGTTGCTCTTCGGGCAGCAACCGAGTTGTGCAAACTCTTCAAGGGTGGGGGTGTCCGGAACAACCCTCTATGTATGCTTAAAATCTATGTAGGGGTTCTTCCTCCGAGCGTTGGAGGCAATGGATTATACCTCTCGAATGGTGTTCTTATGGGTTCGACCTGCCTCTATGCTCTATATTTCTTCCTTCTTTCTCTACAAGGCCATCTTTTTTTTTTCTAGTTGCCTCCTCTACCATCGAATATTGTTATACGACCTCCTGAAGTTTTTGCATATTCTTAGGGGTATTGGTACTCAGCTTCTTCTATAATTCCAGGCCTTGCATCCCTAGCAGGTACCCTGGGATTACCTCATTCTCCACCATTTCTATCACCCCCAAACTTTTGTCTACATACCGGTGATAGAAGGTTTACGTGCTTTTCCCTGCATTTTGCTTCGTCTGGTAGAGTTCTAACAAAGTTTTGGTAAACTTCTTCTTATGTGCGTACTATCTCAACAATGCTCGGCTGAAGTCCCGATCAATCAAAGCGAGCCTCTTGGCAACTTATTAAACCACTCCCATGTCTTTCCACGCCAGTAGCTACCTATCAGCTTGTATGTCAATTTCTCATCAAAGTCCCTAAAAATTATCAAGCCAGGAATGTCTGTATTAACACTCGAGTGTCAGATTCACCACCGTACATGGGATGTCCTTGTGGAGGCTTCACTTCTATTGGCCATCGAACCCCAGTGACCACTGAGATGAAAGGAGACCCACAGCCAGGCCCAAGGGGTCAATCAACCATTCCAATTTCTTTCTTAACAATTTTGTTGCATCCGAGGGGGGTTCGTGTCGCCCCCCGGGTAGGTCCAGCCCCTTATTGTGACCACCCAACTGTGGCATATAGAGAGGTTGGGTTCCTCTGTATCCTGGGTTCATCCAATGCTGTCCGAGATTTGGTTATGCTGGCGGTGGGGGTGGTTGGACATAAGGGTTGTACAACCCCTGACTGATTCCCATACTCCCATATCCTCGCATGCCAAAAGAGGCCATTATTATATGTTGTTCATGGACCGGCCAGGTCGAGGGTAGGAGCATATAGGGCTAGCGGAGGTAGTGCATATACGGGACCTTGGGAATAACTAGGAATATTAGGCTGGGGCCTAGCTTCTAGCAGTTCTCCAGCATATCTTTGATAAGTGTAGGATATCGCGGGTTGAGAAGCCCACCCCATAGTTATTCCCAAAGGTGAGGGCTGTAATGCCCCCATCGTGACCCTATCATCCCTTGGAGGATGGGTGATTTGGTAACCAACCCTAGTCATGATCTAAGCTGCTCGTTCCACATCTTGATTCGGGGTTGCCCTCCTAACATTCTGGATTCCTTGCCCATGTTGACCATAGGCTTCCATATACGAATCTCCAAAAACCTCCGTAAACCTTTCATCCCTCGAATCAACCACCTTTTTGAGAAAGGAATCACTGTTTCCTTGTCTTTGCTATCCCATCACTTCCAGTGTCCTAGAGGGTCATGACACATTATTCTTGACTGGTGCCAAGGGATTTTTGCTAACCGCCACTGAGGTTTGCCCCCCTCGCGGCCTACACCTGTATTAGGCTCTGCTCGCAACTCAATTCCCATTGTTTGAATGTTAGCCATTTCATTTTCTCCTCCTAGATTCTCTGATGTTAAACTTGGTGGAGATCCAGCCCCCGTACCTATTAACCTCAATCTTTCTCTCTTTTGAACAACCGTTGACATAAACTCTCAAAACCCTTGATCCAGCTTAGTCATCCCCTCAGACGGCACCACTTGATGCATCTTTGACCATCGACCGGTTCGTGAGCCTGGGTTCTTCTCAAACTAACATGTAATTAAACTGTCCCTAGGGTTCCAGGGTCAGCATTCTGATGCTTAAGTTAGTCCAAGCATCCAAATATGATTAAAACAGAATGAATCATAAGTAAATGCATACCTTGTATTTATACTCCATGTCCTAAATAACGTTCTCCTTAATTAATGCCCTTAATTACCCACAGATGTGTAATTAAGTTAGAGTATTAAATATTCCCCTGACTGGGTTGCTATACCTTTGGCCCAATGGCCTTCTAGGGCTTAACCTCTATCATCGACCACCTCTTGATTGCCTCAATTTTGGATTCATCGACTTTTATGCCCTCCTTATAGACCACAAAACCAAGAAATACCACCTCCGAAGCGCAAAAAGTGCACTTCTTAATCTTAATGTTTGCATACAAACAAGACTCACAGAGTGCAACAAGAACCATTTTTACATGCTCAATATGTTCATCAGTCGACTTAACATAAATCAAGATATCAGCAAAATATACCACAACAAATCGACCATTAAAATTTCTTAAAGACATGATTCATCAACCACATGAAAGTACTAGGTGCATTAGTTAAACCGAAAGGCATAAAAATCCGTTCATACAACCAAAACTTAGTCTTAAATGCATTTTTTCCATTCATCCCCCTTATTTATTAAAATCTTATGATAACCCGGATTCAAATACATCTTAGTATAAATCATAGATCCATGCAAATATTCAAGCATATCATTTAACCTAGGGATATAATGTCGATACTTAATGGTAATCTTGTTAATAGCATGATAATAAATGCACATACACCATGTTTTATCTTTCTTAGAAACTAAAGTGACAAGCACAACACAAAGTCTTAAAGATTCACACACATAACCCTTTTGAAGTAACTCCTCGACTAGTCATTGTAGTTCCTTGGTCTCCTTATGGTTTACGTTATACGTTAGATGTTTGGAATAACCAAACCTGGAAGTAAGTCAATCTGGTGTTCAATACCTCTCAATGGTGGTAAGCCGTGAGGTAATGCTTCCAAAAAGACATCTTCAAATTCCTATAACATCTTAGCAAACCATGGAGGAACATGTATAAGAATATCATCCTTGGAAAAATATCTCTCTTTAAAATGTAGGATAAGCACATAAGAATGATTAGAAAAAGCACGACCTTGGAACAATTGATGGCACGTCCAAAAATCATCCTTTGTCAAGATTTTAAGCTCTCACATTAGCACCGGCGACGACTGCATCTCCATGGGTACCGGCACCTCAAGCGTTTGGATAAAGGATATTTTCTGCGGCCTCAGCCACGGGATAAGCATCGGGAGCCTTGGCAAAGAAGGGACAGAAGACGAGGTGTATAGCGTGACCGTGCTAAGCTCCACTCTCCAGGGAACACAGAATGGGGTGAGAATCAAAACATGGGGAAGCTCATCATCTGGATTTGTAAGGGAGGTTACTTATCGGAACATAACGATGATGAACTCCAATAACCCGATTTTCATCGACCAAAACTACTGCCTAGGCTCTCACCGTTGTTCCTCTCAGGCCTCTAGAATTAAAATCAGTGGCGTGACGTATCAGGAAATCCATGGGACATCAGCAACAATTGTTTCTATATCAATGACATGTAGTAATGTTGCACCATGCAGCAACATAACACTGCAGGATATTAACCTTACTTATGGACGTCAACCCGCTCAGACATCATGTTCCAATGTACATGGATCTGCAATTGGCACTGTTGTACCAAGCGGTTGTGTTTAGAACAATGGCCACATCGTATTATTTTATGAGTTTAGCTATCGAATTACTATCTTATGTGATTGGCTTGGAGGTGTTTTCTACCACGTTGAGATTATAACATTAGTAAACTTTGTTATTCACTTAATTTTGCTTCCTCATCTTCATTTTTATAGCTAGTTTTATTTGCAAAAAAAAATATTCTAACCCATTAATTCTTACTTGATCAAAACCTCTGCTACTGGCCCACTGCCCAAATCTCCCAAATCTTTTTCTCCACATCCCACTCCCACTAGTGGAGAAAGGGTTGACTAAAGTGGCGATTCTATCAAATCGGATAACCTCATTTGAGTGGATGGATGGAGTATATATATTTATTAAATTTCCTCTAAATATAACATATGCCTTTGCCAATATTTTGAGTACCCGAGGCATCATTTTACAAAAAACGACTTATTAGACATGACATATGAACATTTTGACCTTGTAAAAATTTTATGATTTAAGTTAACAAATTTTGACGAAAGTACTAACAACTAAAATGTAATCGTGGATAATTACTTTCCAAATATCGTTTAATTTAATTTTCAATGTTTTTCACATTTGGAGTCAAAGTTTTTACTCTACGTCATATTTCAAACTTTAATTTACTATTCATTTAGTATAATGTAGAAATTTTGATCGTAAAATTAAATTTCTGTATAAGTTTAAATATTATTGTGTGATTCTTTGTTAAATAAGTCATAAAATATATTTTCAAAATATAAAGATTTTAAAGTTTTTAAATATTCTTAATGAAAGACATTAAAAATAAATTATTTTTCAAATTAATTATTCAAAGTCAAAGTATTCACCTTCAAATTGAACGGAATGAGTAATTTCTTATCATAAATCTCAATCAAATATAGATAAGTTTTTATTCAAATAGGTTTTGTTTACATTTCATGATATGGAAAATTCATAAATATATACCTTTTGTTAATTGTTTTTAACGACTAAAGATATGAGTATCAAAAAGTCTTTTTCAAATTTTCCGAAAATTGTGAACTTATAAATAACAATTATTATTTTGTAGCCTTTTTATTTTACCCATATTGCAGATTATTGATCTAAAATGAAAAACTTTTTTTGTATAAATCTGTCTTATAGCGATCGAGACCATGGAGGAATGTACAGTTTAATGATGTTTAATTAGAGATGTAGTTCAAAATACCTTTACAGAAATTTTAGGAGAGTAAGGAGTGTTCTGGGTGTAAATATCATACTTTCGGGATGCTGGGTATAAATAATAGGAGAATTAATGATTTCGGGTCATAACAATCTCGTGGGTCAAGAATCCGGGTCAGAGAAATTTGCAGATCAATTTTTCTACCAAATTCGCACCATGCACATGTTTTTTATACCAGACTTGGTGTTTCAGTTCTAGTTCCTGATGTTTCAATCAAACCTTGTGACATTATACCAAAAGTATTATTTCTACTAAATTATGTGTTTAATGTTAAGTCTTGATCTTTTAGTGTATGTCTTTTTTTTATATGTTAATTTTTTCACATTTTAGTTTTTTTTCACTAGTTTGTGATATTTTTTTTCACATGAAATAGTCGCATTGTCGAAATCCATTCCAGCTGAAACTGTTTTGCAGGCAGAAACTACAGCACTGCTGCAAGGACTTCACCTAGCCCATGACAGGAGGATCACTGTCATTGACATAGAAACCGATTCAAGAATTCTCATCGGGCTGCTTCAACATCAATTCAAGATACCATGGAAGATTATGCCTATGATCAAAGAGATTTGGGATCTTCTTAAGGGCATGACTTACTCACTGCATCATGTTTTCAGAGAAGCTAATGGAGCGGCGGACTCACTGGCGAAAATGGCCATCTCCAAACAGGTAAATTCTCTTTTTGGTTCCACAGATTTGCCCAATTTAGTGGCTGGACATGTAAATCTCGATGCTGAAGGAACTCCTCATATTCGGTTAATGTAAAATAATGAATTTTAAGGCCACAATTGTCCTCTGATGATCTTCAGGGTAGCAATAGATTGATGTTTAGATTCTAAGATCATCTGATGAATCCACAGAGGTACGGTATTAAGCCCCCCTCTTTATTTGTATCCTTCTTTTAATTAATAAACGGGTAGGGGTCTGCCAAACCCCCCACCATCACAGGTGGATTTACTAGAAAAAAAGGTTTAACATTTTAGTCTATGCTTTTATTTTATTGATGTGTTAGTTTCTCAATATGTTGTTTTAAAATTTAGTATTGATGTTTCTATTTTCTTACTAATATATTTTTATTTAATGTATGTCTTGATATTACAATAGTTTGACTTATTTTTTAAAATTTATTATTGATGACTTATTTTTTTATATCAATGTCACATTTTGATATCAATGTCACAGAGTGCCTTCTCCATTAGTGCCCCTTCCACCAGCCACAATAATTTTGAAGAATGCTAACCCTAGCCCCGTGCACCAAAATTGACCAATTCCCTCTCCACCTTCACACACATTGGTGTATACCTAGCACTTAGTGGCTTCATTGGCCTGTAAGCCAAGCCCAGCCCAAAGGACAAATGCAGAAAAAGACAACGAAGAGGTAAAAATAGAGCCTGATCTCAGCTATGCGGCCACGACCCGATTAATGCGGAGACACGATCAAATCACGATAAAGATGTTTGGCCACAAACCAGAGTTAGAGAGATTTTGGTGCAACCCACGTTCTCAGAGGAGAGAAATGCGGAGCCACGATGACAACCTCTTATAAATTCAAAAAGTATCACTGGAGAAGGTAAGAAGGAATATACCAAGAAATTCCAATTCTCTAAGGAGGAGACTGACTTGATCATCCAAGTCTTTTCCCCGGAATCATTGCTGGGATTTATTTTGCAGGAAGAAGAATACATGCAGTGAACAACAGTGCTTTACTTGGACGGAACAAGGACATCATTTGACACCGATTGTGGGGATCAAAATGTTTTTCTTTTTTTTTGGTTCTAAGATCCTTCATGTAGGCAATGGTTTTCACAAAAAGTGAAAAATTGTAACCATCAGACCGAAGCACACAAAATTGTGTGTGACAAGAACACACAAGACCGTGAATATACACCTAGTAAAAAGAGGGAACGAAACAGGGAAGATACAAAGGATGAAGAAGAAGCATAATCTCCTAACAAAAACTAGGAAAAGGAAAGGAAGGCCTTTGAAGCATTCTTGGAAGTGAACAGAGAGAGCCTCTATAATCATTTATTGACAACACTCAAGCCCAAATCGTAGGGAATGGATAAGAAAATAAGTAAAGAGCGTGTAAGTCTCAAATAAAAGGAGAAGTTAAGAGACATAGTGGTAGATAATGATGCAAACAAGTCACCCCTGACAACGCATTTCAAGATAACAAAATGCCCAGGGACTTCAAGCTCTCTCTCTTCATGTTAAAATTTATGGAGGGACCACAGATCCAAAAGAATTCTTGCACTCTTACTGAAATAGCATGAGATTTAGAGATGCGAACATGAAATTGGTTTGCAAGGGATTCTCCATTTTCTTGTCAGGAACAATGATCACATGGAATGAAAACCTGCCAAATGGAAGTATCAAGTTTCGAGCACAATTATCAGATCTATTTTTAAATTGTTTCTATTAAAAGAAAATATTTACAAATATTATCGCTGATTTGAACAACATAGCCCATCAAAGTAATAAAAGCATGTTGAAGTATCATAATAGATTTGTAACAAAGAGTTTTCAAGTTCGCGATTTGTCATTCTAATCTTCGCTGGGGGCATTCACAGGAGGTATACGATCAGGAGAATTCTCTAAAGAATTAACAAAGAATATTCCTGAAAACCCAAGGGACTTACAGATGATTGAGTAGCATATGCAAACAGAAGAGGCAAATAACCGCAAGATAGAGCGGGAAAGAGGCAAAAAGCGAACAATGGAGGATTTGCAAAAGAGGTTTATAAAGAAAGCAAAGGGAAGCATCCCTCTCAAGGGAAGAGAACGAGGGTTACAAGGCATACCATTCCAAGATACACCTCTGACAAAATCAAGGAAAGAGATATGTCAAGCAGACAAAGAGTTGTTTCGCGAGCCACCGCCTATGTTAGAACCACCAGATAAAAGATTCAGAGTATATTATTGTGTCTTCCATAAAGACCATGGTTATGACATAGAGTATTGCATAGACCTGAGAAGATAAATAGCAGAAAATTTGAAGAATGGCCACTTAATCCATTACAGAAACGAAGGGGGATGCTAGTATGGTGACAACAAATTCGGGAAACCACCAGCAAAGAACCAAGGGACGGTGAGCACACTACCGAAGAATTAAAAGATGATTGCGGTAGTAGATTATAATGAGGACAGAATGGATGATATACCAGAACATGTTATCCTATCCATACTTGGATCTATAGAGTCATTATTAAACAATTGTTTGAAGGCAAAGGCAAGGTATTCTCCCCCGTAAGAGCCTGTCGACTAAATACTTTTCCCGAACGAAATGAATACTTTTAGTGAAGAAAATGCAGTACCTAACGCTTTACCTCACAAGGATCTTATGGTCATTATCGTTAAAATAGGAAATGCAATAGTTCAAAGAGTATTTGTGGACAATGGAAGTGCGGTCTAGATATTATTCGTCGATTGCTTTAACAAGTTAGATTTCAAACAAACTGACCTAAAAATATCCATATCCCTGCTTGTAGGTTTCACATGGCAAGCGGAAATGCCTTTGGGAAATATACAACTGCCAGTTACCATCGGAGAAAGTGGAAGAAGTTGCATAGGCATGAGTAACTTCGTAGTCATGGATGCTCCAATAAAATTTAACACCATTATTGGAAGACCTTGGATAAATGTAGCAAAAGCGATATGGTCCACTTACCACCTGGTAATAAAATTCCCTACTCCAGCTGGAATTGCAACTATGAGAAGAAAAAAAACAAACAAGGAGACAGTGCAAGACGATTGCGATGAAGGTGGGGAAGATTGTGGAAAAGGAAAAGATGGTCAACATAGTTTTAGAGGGTAAGTTACTAGAGCATTGAGAATCAATAGTAAGTTTGGGAAAGGAAACGGTGCTTGTTGGCTTAGAGGAAGAAGGTGATTCAAAGTGCAGAGAAAATATCCCAAGCAAGGAAATGTAGAGGATAGCCACAACCTCATGAAGATACTTTTGCATGGAGCATCCATTTGAAGGATAGACCTAAGCATTGTTGCACATTCTTCGAATATCAGTGACCCGATCAAGCTAATTGAACAAGAATAATGCTGCTTCGCTGGCTAAAAGAAAAAAACACTCGAAGAAGAAATCGCAGTGTTACTTCAAGCTAACATATTGAAAGGGGTCATACACCCAGAGTAGCTAGCAAACCTAGTCAGGGTGAAAAAATCAGATGCAGAAAGGAGAAAGTGCGTTAACTTCACATATTTTCATAGGCAGGCGAGAAGGGACTATGAAATATGAGAGAGACAAGTGGTGAAACACTTAAAGAAAGTTCAACAACTACTATCCCAGCTTTCAATACTTTGATGTTCAGCACGTATCAAGAAGTGAAGATGAAAGAGTGGGAACTCTAAGCAAGCCAGCAACAGCCGAATTAGAATCTTTCAGCAAAATTAGAGAGACGGTAGTAGAGGTTGTTCTACTCCTAAACACAACTTCTTTGAGAGGGATATATGGATCTTATATGATTGATAAATGGGGAATCAACCTATTGGAACCTTTCCCAAAAGGAGAGAGCAATGAAAAATTTCTAGTAGTGGAAATTGTCTACTTCATGAAATGGGGAGAAGCAAAACCATTAGAGAAAATCATAGTTGGTGTAGCGAGAAAATTAGTTTGGCAGAATATAATGTGTCGCTTAGGGGTGCCACACACTATTGATACGAACAATGGTAAACAGTCCATGAGTGCTACCTCTACTAAGTGGTGCTTAAAGCTGGGGATCCTCCAAGAGTCCACATCTGTAGCACATCCACAGGATAGCAGACAAGTAGAAGTGACAAATAGAACAATTGTTCAGGGAATTTAAGAACAATTGGAGGGAAAGTGAACTAGCTGGGTGGATGAGCTACCCAACACCCTATTGACATTTAAAAAGATCGTTTGAAAGCTAACCGACAATCTGAACATAATGAAGTGGGATCTAGACAAGATGGGAGAAAAAAGTGAACTGCCAATGATCACAAAGACTAAGTATAAGGAAAGAATGGCTACAACTTACAAATAGAAGGATAGAAAAGAGCGATGCCATATTGGCGATCTGGTGAAAAGAAAAAAGAAGCCAAGCCCAGCTAAATAAAGAGGATAGTCATGCTCATCATAGGAAAAGCCTTACCAGGTTGCGAAGGCTTACAAACCGATCTGTTAAGAGCTAGAGAGGTTGGAACGACAGTACTGTTCCTAACAAATGAAGAGCGATCAATGTGAAAAGATTCTATGTCTAGATTTGGGAAAAGAAAGGAAGCATCTAGTTGTATAGAAACCTTGGGATTATCATTGGTTGAGTTCGTTCCTTTGATTTTAGGGTGACATTATCGTAGTTGTACATTATTAATCTCAAAAACAGTCGTTTAGGGCTATGATCGCATCTTTAGCTCTCTACTTAGATAATTTAGACAATAACACACTGGCATGACATAATAATCAACGCAACAAGGCCCCCCCGATTGTCAAAGGTTGTAGAGAAAATTAGTGCATTGTCACAAACATCGGACTGCAAGCTATACATCTTGCAGCTTCAAAATTCCTAAACTCACAAGCTATAAATCTTTCACAATTGCCAACACTTGCAAGCTTCAAATATTTCTACTTGTTCTTCACCGCTTTCATACAATGCTAGCATATTACCACATTCTTCTTCTTCATCTGCTTCCTCAATTGTTGTTAACAGTCAAGCATGAGGACAGTTACTAAGGACATGTCCTCTTTCTTTGCAATGGAAACATGTTGGAGTATTATTATAACTGAATTTGATGAAGAAATAGACTTACCTGGGATTTTTTAAGATTGCTAAGTTGATGATGTCGTCCTCTTATCATTGGGAGTATAAGTCTGATTTGAATAAGACTGCATTGAACCACAGCCGCCCATAGTTGACCCTCGGTCACATCTATAACAAGGGTTTCTCAAGTCAAACCCTAATTTATGACTGGGAAATCCAAACCGTGGCTTCCTCTGTTGCAGGGTACTTTCAACCAACCTTTCTTTCACCAATAACTCTTCCATTGATACGTGATGTTGAAGCTTGACTTGCGTTTGAAGGTTCTCACGCAAGCCTTCAATGAATCAATTTTATTTAATTGCGTCATCTTCTCTCATCATTGACCTTCTTATGATAAACTTGAGATCTTTCCAGTATTCATCAAGTGTTCAACTTCCTTGCTTCATATTGGACAAATAAGAATGTTGTTCCATCAAGTATGTATGTGGAACTGATATTAACGAAGCTCAGACTTCAATCTTTCCAAGGTGGAGATAGGTTTCTTCCAGGCAATGTGTTTCAACTCTCTTATATTTTTCCACCATTCAGCCACATAATGAGTGAAGGAATACTGCACCACCTTGACTTTTTTTCTCCCGATAATTGTTGAGATCAAACAGATTCTGAATCTGCCGCTCCCAATCAAGATAGTTCAGTGGATTGTGATAACCATCAAATCAAGGGATGCCATACTTCAACCCCATGATGTCTCAAGAAAAGTATGAACCCAAACTGGAACCTGAGTTGGCACTCAATATCCTTTAGGAATGATGAATTTTATGGTGATGCCTTCTAGAAGACCCTCAGTGTGATCGCCTTTCAGAACTATCATCAGAATCTTCATCAGAATTGTTATAACCATGAAACTGGCAGAAAAATCCTGGGATTCATCCCTCTTGGCTGATGATGGTGGTTTTGGTGGTACCATGCTATCAACCTTTCTCCCCAATCTTTGCACTTCACTCATGAGTGCATTTATTGCGATGGAAAACCGATCTGGATCAGTGTGTTCATTAGGCTTGAATCGATGTCGCTCCCAACTGTCTAGAGCCTCATCTCATGGATGATCACCATTTCTACCTTCAGAGATGTTCATCAATGGAAAATTGTTAGGATTGCTAACAAAAGGCGTGACGAATGTATTTTTGCCCGCCATGTCTACTAAACTACTAAGAAAAATAAACGATTAGTATAAAAATAGCCTCCCTTCCCTTTATTTAGTAAGGACACTCACCAAGTGTATAACACTCTCAACTCACAAGGTGAAGCCTAATGCAAGGGAAATCGATCAATTGACCGCAAATTCAAAGCAAAATAAGAGATGAGTACTGCATAAATTATATCAAAACTTTAAAATATATAAACTGAAAATTGGGTTATACAATCTGGAACTCAAAATTATTAAGAGAATAAGGAACAAAATGCAACTTGAATGACTTGAATCAGAACTATAATGAATGAGATATGATCAGAACAAGAATCCTTTATATAGGCTACAAATAAGTTCCAAATATTTAAGTAACTTTTCTGAAAAAAATTTGGATTAGAAAATCAAACGCAAATCCTTTGTAGAAAAGGATTTTAGTTCTTTGCTAGCTGCCCAAGTCAAAAATTCCATATCAACCCCCACTCTTAATTGACTTTTACTTCCTTTTCTTCTTCCGATTAGATTTTGTTTCCTTTTCCTTTTTCAAATCAGATTTTCTTTTTATTTTTCTAAACCATCAATGACGAGAATGTTTAGAAGTCCAACCCTTTTCATTAATAAGAATGATCAAAAGACCTACACTTGAGTAAACATCAGGCTATGGGATAATCCCGTTTACACAAAGGCACTAACTAAATATAATAATTTCAATCTAAGGCCTTAGTGGAAATAAGATGATACATAAGGGCACTAATCTCTAACTCAAACCAAAAAGAACACTGAATAAATGATCTAAAGACTAATTGAATCAGATATGATTGACCTCAACATCCTAAAAGAATACCGAATAAATGATCTAAAGACCAATTAAATCGAATTAACAACATATTGGGCCTAAAATCCTAAAAGGATACCGAATAGACGATCTAGACATCGATTCAGTTGTGATTGGCCTAAACATCCTAAAAGAATATCAAATAAATTATCTAAAGGTTCAATTGAGTTAACGATGTGAATGGCCTAAACATCCTAATGGATTGAGTTTACTGTAAATATGAATTGAATCGCCAAAAGGCAAGGCATTGTAACTACCTTGAGTCGGATTTCTCCTACACCAATGTATAGACCATATTAGAAGCTAACGCCACTATATCCCTGCAAAAAAGATCTAGTTTGATCCGCTACACCAACAATAATGAAAAAGAAAAATAAACTAAATACTGAAAATTAATAGCCTCTCACCTGAAAAGATAAATAAATGAGTAAAAATATAAAATAATAAATTGAGAATAACCCATCGTAACCTTACTATCACCGAAGAGAATAGGATTCGAGTTGACCCAAAATGAGACTGTCCGAGCTGAGTTGACCCCCTCCGACTCGACCCGAGTTAAGTTGACCCAAGCCCTTAGTTTAATCAAGTTGGCCACTACTCGATCTGAGTTAGCCAGCTCAAATCCGAGTATACTCGGAAAAAACTAGGTTTTAAGTGATGGAGACCCGCTACCTACACAATTCGGAAACCCTCCAATCTAGGTCGAGTTGACCCTCCTGCACTAAAGTGGATTTGAAGACACCGGTGCAAGCTGGATGGTGTTGTGTCTTCGTCAAACACTCTGGAAGATCTTTTTGTCGCTGTAAATAATGAAAATCTCGCTTCAAACCCAATAATCTGCCAATGTTGTGTTTCAAAAAAAAGAACCAAAAGTGCCTATAGTTTGAAAACGACACAAAAGACTCTATTTTTTAAAAATATTTTTTGTATAAGGTGTAGTCAAGAATTCAAAAATAAATTCAAAATCACAGAATCAAAGAACGATAAAGAAGGCAAATAGATTATAAGCATGCAATAATTTTTAGAAGAGCTGACGAAAAATATCACAAGCATATAAATTGTTTAAGCTACCTAAGAACTACGAAACTGACTGGGAGGTGAAGGTGGAAAATACTTGTTAACCCTCAGAACCTTCGATGTCCTCCTAACTTGATTGATGAAGGTGAAGGTGGATACTAATACTAAAGTATTCTAAATATCGGATCCTTCGACGTCCTTCGACTCTAGATTCAATCCACCTAATAACAAAGATCAAACAATCACCTTTTAAATATGACACGAAAGAGTTTATAAATCTAAAAAAATAAAAATTAAATAATGCTATAAACTTGAAACCCCTAATGATTTTGGCCACATGGATCTTTTGCTTTGCTCTGATACCAACTGATATGAATTTCCTTGCGACAACTATGGATTGCGTCATTTTAGATCTTTAACTAAACGATGGATTTCAGAAACCCTACTGAAGTGGCAAAATTTGGTCAAAACTATCCCTCGGGATCTTGAATAGCTTAAGAATTGTGACACTAACTAGCCCGCGGGGTTAGCTCATAAATTGACAGTTGTGATACTTAATTAACCATCGGGATTAAGCAACAATGAAGAAAGTTCGTAAGCAATGAGTATACCTCGAAAGTAAATATAATTGATTGATAAAAAGGTGAGTAATGTCTCAGCCATAACCCTTATTAATAGGGTGCAATCTCGGCCTAAAACCCTAATCACAAACAGAATACTAATGTGATGCATTGTAATTGACTTACTGCCATTACGCTATAAGTGGAAATAAGTTTTGTTGTGTGAATACTAATGGGATGCATTGTAATTGACTTGTAGCGTTGTGGATCAGAATGACCTCATTTTGTTTAACTGCCTTTAATTAGTGTTAATTAAAGACAATTAGACATAACCGTCGTTAATGGATAGTTAAGACGGTTAACTAAATAACCGCCTTTAATCAATAGTTACAGACTCATAAGGGTTTTCGGACCCAGGTTCCGAGTTTGGAACAACTAACAATAAACGGCGCTTATGTCTAATTGCCTTTAATTAGTGTTAAATAAAAGCAATTGACTAAGTAATTGTCTTTAATTGATGGTAATTAAAGGCATTTATATAAAAACCTCCTTTATCATATCTTTAACCGCCTTTTACCCATTTTTCCGAGATTCGAACTGAGGTTCCGATATCGAAACCCCTTATTTAAGGTGGTTCCATTTTTTCCCTCCAAATTTCCTTCTATTGCCGCCTTTAATGGCCTATCTTCTACTAGTGAAACGGCCAAATTGTTTAGTAGAGTAATCTCAATATATACATTTAGTTTAGTTATCGGATCCTTAAAAACGTCTTGCTGAGTTCATACTCACACAAAGGTATTGAATTTTGAAAACTTTCTTAAGTATCTATTGACCAAACAATTGAAGAGAAAACAAAGGTGAGGCAGTATGGAGGAGCATTTTTTGAACGGCAAGCTAACCATCCGCCGTACCTGAATATGTACCCAAACATATAACTCGGTTTTTTAAGATAGTGTAGATACGTTTATTTTTCATTTTTTATTTAAATATTTATTCTTTTAATTTAATAAATGTATTTGTTATGACATAGTTGAATATATTTTTAAGTAAACGTAATTTTAAAAATAATAAAACTTAATTAATTTTTTTTTCAAGTCGTTAAATAACAATTACAAGTATCTAACGCACCTCTAACATATTTATGAAAAATTACACTATAACCTGAAAATTTATTACGACATTATTCTTCTCTCTAAAATACACTATTTTTTTATTCTTGCATAAATACAGAAATAAAAAATAAGCGCTAGTATAGTAAATTAAAGTTGATTACTTAGAAATAAGAATTGGAAACCGGAAAGGATTACATATACGTTCTTATGCCCAATTGTTATAAATATTCTGTTATGTACAGACTTGGAAAATACAATGGGGTGTATAGGGTCACATCACGTTCAAGCGAATTTCAATTTTGAGTTACAAGTAAAATTTTTACCTTTTGCACTTAGGACCCTCTGCCAATTTTTTAAATTGGCAACACCAAAATGCAATTCATTAATATACGACTACGACTTTGTAATTTGTGAATGTATGGGTGAATAGTAGTGTCTTGAAAGTCAACATTGATTACTTCTACACGGTTTTGAAAAATTACACTGTGGTTAAAATTTGTGTTACCCGATTATCCATTGCTCCAAAATACACAATTTTTGTAATTCTTGCAAATGTATAGAAATAGAAAATAAATAATTATTTTTGGTGAAATGTTGAAAAACGGTAGTACATGTTCTAGAGTAACTTAGAGTTGATTACTTCGAAGTAAGAAATGGAAATCAGAAAGGATTCCAAATATTTTATTGTGCCTGATTGTTGATAATTAATTTGTTACAAGCTTGGAAAATGCAACGAGGGTGTATAGGGTAGCATCCCGTTCAAGTGGATTTCGATTTGGAGTTACGAGTAAAAGTTTTTACTTTTTCCACTTAGGTCCCTCCAAGAAAGTATGAGTTTTTGTATTATGAAATTGGCAACAAAAAAAATGAAATTCAATAATATAAGATTGAGATTTTGCAATTTTGGCATGTATGAGTGAACGGAAGGGCCTCGAAAGTTAACATCGATTACTTTTACAAAGTCTTGAAAAATTACGTTGTTGCCCAAAACTTTATTACCCCATCATCCATTGCTCCAAAATACATATTTTTTTGTTATTCTTTTCTAGATATATAAATATTAAATAATTTATTTTTGGTGAAATGTTGGAAAACACTAGTACATGTTCTAAAGTAACTTAGAGTTGGTAACTCAGAATAAGAAATGGAAATAAGAATGGATTATGGATATGTTCTTGTGCCTGATTGTTGATAAATATTATGATATGGACTTGGGAAATACAATGGGGGTGTATATGGTAGCATCACGTTCGAGCGGATTTTAATTTGGAGTTACGGGTTTTTTTTAGTTTTTGACTTAGATCCCTCCAAGAAAGTGGGAGTTGCCGAATCAAGATATTGGTGACACTAAAATGCAATACAATAATCTAAGATTTCGACTTTCCAATTTGGGCATTCTGGGTGAGCGAAAAGGCCTCGAAAGTGAACATCGTTTACTTCTACACTGTCTTGGAAATTACATCGTTGTCGAAACTTGTGTTACCTTTTATCCATTGCTCCAATATACATTATTTTTATTATTCTTTCCGAAATATTAAATAAATTATTTTTTTTGGTGAAATTTTGAAAAGAAAAAAATGGCATAAAAATGTGGTGATAATATTTTGATCTCGCCAAAATTTTGTTAAGTGACAGTAATTTTGGTCAGTAAATACTAATTGGGTGACCATTTCATACTTCGTTATCTCCACTGGTCACTAAGGATAGCCAAACTACTTAACTCTTATGCCCAACAACTTCCCGTGACCAATTCGCAAACCACAATTTTCACTTGGTCATTAAAAGTTTGCTGACAAAATATAGTGATGAAAATATGTAAGTCACTAATACAATCATTATTAACTGAATAATATGTAGTCACCAGAATTTGATCATGAAAGCCTTTTTTTTCATGTAGTGAATATATTTTGATTTAATTTTAAGTTCAATGTGTTTTCATATAATTATAGGTTCAATGTATTTTCATTTAATTTTACGTTCAATGTATTTTTACACATAGTAGTGTTTTATTGTCAATCTCATTAAAATATAGACACGCATGGATTATTATTGGATATTTTGTTTGATTTTTTTTTTTAAAATGAAAACACCCTAGGGTGGGGATAATATATAAGGTTCCCCAGGCCTTTGTAAAGACAAATATATGCAGAGTAATGTTTTATGCACGGAGATCACTGAGGCAACATTGTTGCCTCCAAAAGAATACCTAACATCTAGTAATGAAAAGGAGAATTGACGGATTTAGTGAATATGAAGGAGGTTAGGAATGGATGTTGCGATTCCAAAAGAAAGAATCTCCACCCCTATGTTATTCTTTCCTTTGGCCAAGCAACTTCATTCTAGCACATCAAAACTAAGAGCTTAAAACACAACCAAATCTTCGTTCTAGGAGTTGCAGAAGAGTTGATTTGAGCCTTCCATTCTCAGATCCAGGGAAACCTGAGTGGCTGACCAGTAAGGATGGATTTCTGTATGTATAGAGATCAGCACCAGAAGAGGATTTGAAGTAGAGTTCAACTATTGTACCTATAGAAAACCAGATGACAGAATATTAGCAGTAACAATCCTGCCTTGAGCCATGCCTATGTGTTCTAATATAGGGTGTGTGCTCCCTATCCAGAGAGATGAGGCCTCTAATGTGTGTAGGTATATTGGAAAGGTTCAGAACCAGTTCATTATTGTCGGCTGGGTGATCCTTAGCAATTGCATCCGCCACAAAATTACATTCCCTTAACACATGTTTAAGGTCGGCATTCTTTAGCAGGGAATGCACCTTAGAGGCTAAAGTGAAAAAAGGCCAGTGTGTAGTATAAGGGTTCTTGATCATGTTCACAGCCAGCAAAGAATAAGATTCAATGGTGAAGGAACTATCCAAAGCTGGATAGGCTTGGCAGGAAAGTAGGATGGCTATAATTTTTGCTTGAAGTGAAGAAACTGCAAATATGGTAGTAGACTTTATAAGGCATGGAATTCCATCATAGTTTCTAGCAATCAAACTAACGGTGGAGTTAGTAGAGGACCAGGAAGCATCAACATTGATCTTTATGCAGTTTTGTTTCGGCCTTTCCCAGAAGACAATAGATATTGTAGGTTTAGGTGGAGGTCTAGGGGAGGGGATCAGATGAGAGAAACTATGGCTCATAGGGAGGGAAGAACTAGAGGGGCAAGGTTTGGCAGAGAGGGATAGGTAAATTAGATCACTGATTTCCTTGCATATTTGAACTGGAGAGGAGTGTTTGTTATCAAAATATAGACCATTTCTGGCCTTCCAAAGGCACCAGCAAATGAGAGAGGGAAGTATTTTACATATCAGCTGATACATTCTGGGAAGATCATTGCAATTCTAGAATAAAAATAACCTTTCATTTATTGAATCCAAACTATGAAGATTAAAATCTAGTAAAGTTGCCATCTTATTCCATATTGATTGAGTAGGGGGACAAGAGATAAAAAAGTGTTGGAGAGAATCAGAGTGATTACATGCAAGACATTTAGAAGCAAGACTAAACCACATTTCATCAGCACATCATCAAAAGGTAGGAAAGAGTGCATCAGTTTCCATGTGAAAATAGAAATCTTTTTCTGCATTCTAGGATCCCATATAAGCTGAGTAGCAGGGAAGGTACCTGAGGAGAAAGTGAGCGTCTTATATGCAGATTTGAAAGTAAAAGCTCCTGTCACCTCCGGTTTCCAGATTAATCTATCCTCTCTGTCTTCAATGATTTCTGCTGCCTGCAAAAAAGAGAGAGTATCATGCTCTAAAAAAGGAGAAATCTGTGGTAGGATAGAGTCTCTGTTGCTTATAAATTGAGAAACTGAGCAAGATAAGAGTGGAGAAATAATAGAGATAGGGATGAGATTCATAAGTGGCCCATTAGGGCACCAGTTAGCAGACAAAAAATTGCAGCTTCCTCTGCCATGAATAATTAGTGATTTATTTTCTGCAAAAGAGTTAACTAAGCATATTCTCTTCCAAGTCATGGATTTTCTGTGTGTTTGGGGTAAGGACCAAATCATTTTTGCCCACATTGTGGTTCCCAATTGACTTTTCCACCAAAGTTTAAGTGAACAAGAATCAATTATAGCCTAAACTGATCCAAAACCTAAACCATTCTGAGACCTAGGAGCAGCTAGATCAGACCATTTTTTCCAAACTTTATTCTTCTTCCCTTCAGTCTCACCCCATAAAAAAATAGACATCTTTCTATCTAATGTCTTAACTATATGGATAGGAGGCTTAGTGACAGTCCATAAGTGTTGAGGTAAGGAGTATATACGGGATTGAATTAGGGTCAATTTACCTCCCAAACTCAACCATTTATTTTTCCAATTCATCAGCTTTTTATCCAAAATTTCCATTAAAGGTTGGAAGTATATGTTAAGTGTTCTACCTTTAAAGATTGAACATCCTACGTATTTGAAAGGAAAATATCCTTTTTTTCATTTTTAAGATCATCTTAACCTGATTTATCTTAGCAACTGTAGCCCTCTTACTAATGTAAAAATCAGATTTTTCAAAATTAAATTTCTAGCCCGAGGTAGATTCAAAGATTTCTAGGAAGGCTTTAATCTTAATAAGGTTAGGTTTCGAGGCCTGTATGAAAATAATGGTATTATCATAATACATTAAGTGGGAGGCTGGTGTGATTGCTGAGGGTAACTGGAAATGCGTGAGGCTGTTATTCAAAAAAATGAAGGAGAGGCTCCTAGAGAAAGCTTCTGAAAAAATATTAAAGAGAAAGGGGGAAAGGGGATCACCTTGTTTGATGCCTCTGGTAGCTTTTAAAAATCCCACTAGATTACCATTTATAAATACAGAGAAATGAGCCTGGGATAGACCATTCATGATAGCATTCAAAAAATTCCTAGTAAAACCAAATCTAACAAGTATGTTCTTTAAAAAATCCCAGTTAACCCTATCAAAAGCTTTCCTGAGGTCTAGCTTGAGAATACAGTTAGGCACTCTATTCTTTTTATCTAGAAATCTTAACATTTCCTGCAGGTAAAGTATATTATCTGAAATGTCTCTGTTCTTCATGAAGGCAGTTTGATTAGGTGAAATTAAATTCTCCATATAAGGTTTCAATATTTCCATTAAAACCTTAGAACATATTTTGTTTACCACATTTGAGAGGCTAATAGGTCTGAAATTATCAAAGCAGGAGGGTGTGGCTTTCTTTGGAATCAAGGTTATCTAGGTACTAGAAATACCCCTAGGCATATCTGACCCTAACATGAAATCATTGACAGCAGATATTAGATCTTCCTTAATAAAATCCCATCACTTAGTATAAAATTTACTAGAGAAACCACCAGGGCCTGGACTACGCTTTTTGTTCAAACTCTTTATCACTAATTTGAGTTCCTCTTCTGAAACTAGTCTTGATAGAGTTAGGTTATCTTGTTCAGTAATGACAGTAGGTATTTGGCTAAGAAAATGAGGGTAATAAGTGTTATTAGCCATCTGGTTGGGTTCAGATAAGAGTTCAGAGAAATAGGCTACAGTTTCTTTTTGGATATGTGATTGGGAGTTAAGCCATTGTCCCTGTCCATTTTTAATTTTTGAAAGCTGTAATCTACAGTTCCTTTCCTGTACTGTCTTACGAAAAAACTGAGTGTTATTATCCCCAAGTTTGGACCATTTTGATCTAGCTTTCTATTTCCTTAATTTATCTTTTTCCTTTAGACCTCTAAGTAATAATGCCCTCTTCTCATTTAGTTTGATTAATTCTGAATCTGAGGGAGAGGAGTTATAAACTAGTTCCTGTAATCTAAGGCCTTCCTCTGCAGTAGCTACATTAACGTCTATGTTACCAAAATAGTTCCTATTCCAAATCTTTATCACTTTTTTCAATCTAATCAGTTTTAGGTATAAACCTAACATTACTGACTGGGGGCTAGGAATTGACCAATTTTCCTTGATTAGGTCTATAAATTCTGGTCTGTTAAACCAGGAATTTATAAATCTGAAGGGTTTAGGGTGAGAACTAACTGGAGATGATACCTGTAGGAGGAGAGGAGAGTGATATGAGGATTGTCTATTCAGAATTTGTATAGAAGATTATGGGAATTTTTTGTTCCACTCAATAGTACAAAATCCTCTATCTAATCTCTTAGAAGTGGGATTCCTAAGCCTTGAGTTTGTCCAAGTAAATTGGTTTCCCACTGTGTTAATTTCCTGAATTCCAGAAGAGCTAATCCAATTGGTAAAATCTCTAATACTACCTAGGGAAGGTGAGTTGGGGCCTTTATATTCTGAAAGTGAAGAGATTGTATTAGAATCTCCTATGAAAATAGTTTCATTTTTAGGGAGTACACTCAGATCATTCCATAAAGACTTCCTACCATCCCTAGTCCTAAGGGCATAAACAAAAATTGCTTCTATGTCAATAGCCGAAATTAGGTGAGCTATTTTTACATACAGGAACTGATTATGATGTGAAATTAGGGAGACTGATACAAGGTCATTCCACATTAGCCAGATTTTACCATTATGAAGAGGGAGATTATAAGTAAATTTGAGCTTTTCCATATAAGATTGACACTGGCTATTATCATGCATAGGCTCAATGATACAAAGTACTTGTATTTTCTTCAGCTTAACTAGATGGTTTAGTCTTAGCATTGAAGATTCCATACCAAAATATTAAAAGTTAAGGTGTGTGTCATTTTTCACATGATTTATGGCTTTTAGTAGCTGATCTAAATATCATCCTATTCGGCTGGCTAAGGTAATTGTTCTTTTTATGCTTTGACTTACCTTGCTATTCAGTGTTACTTTTAGGCTATCAGGCAGTAGTGCTGAGTGGTGAAGTGGCTGTTGGAAAAGCTGGCCTCCTCCACCATATCCTGCACTTCCAGATCAGTGAGTTCTTATGGTTGAGGGAGGGTGTCTATATCCTGCAATACAGAGAATCTATTTTCCATCTTTCTTTGTAGAGAAAGTGGGGGGTTAGTGGGAGGGGAGTGATGCAGGGTTAGCCTGTGGGAGCAAATTTGAATATCATCCTTTGCATAGGCCAAAGAAGTAGGATTAGAAAGAGCAGTGTCATTTAAAAGTTTTGTGAGGGAAGATTGAGAGTTATCTGGGGGTGAGTTGTTAGGGGACTGAGCTAGAGTAATTCTTGGTGATTGTTGAGAAATAGTTTCAAGCTCTCCATTTATAATCTGAGGTAAGTAGGAGGAAGGGTTCAGAGAGAAGTTTTTTGTGGCTCTCTGATGTGCTAGATGGCCTTTACTAGGAAGAGGGTTAACAGACTGATTTTCCAAAGTCATAACAGGTGCCTTGTTAAATTTATTCCCAGTAGCCTGCCACTGTGGTTGAGTTTGGCTTTGTGAAACGGGAACCTGATTATCTAGTAGCTTACCATTGATGTTTTGTGGGTTGGCTCTACACTGATTAAGGGAGTGGCCTAACTTAGCACAATGATCACAGTATAGAGAAACATCTTCATATTCAGTTTGGTATTTTCTATTATTAGTGAGTGACCCAAGTCTGATGAAATTACTCAAAGGTTTCTGTAGGTCGATTTCAACACACAGTTTAATAGCAGAAGGCCTAGTGAGCATTTCACTGGCTAGATCATTCTTAATGAAGCTTCCTATACTATTTCCAATGGCCTCAATAGGTGCAGAATTATAGTAGTACAGAGGAACTTCCCTGATAGTGCACCAAATTGGCACAATTGGAGATTCCCTATGGGTGGAGAAGTCAGGAGACCATTTGAGCATTTTCAGCTGGACTCCATTGAAACTCCAAATGCCCTTGATCCAACACCTCTGGTAATTATTAACTTAATCAAACCTGATCAGCACGTGCTTGTAATCCATAGAGCCCAGTTGATAGTTGCCGGCAAAACCAACCGTCCTGAACGCTAGCTCTAATTGCTCCATCGACAACCTTCCCCTTGTGAATTTACCGACCAACGCGTTAGCATAATGAGCAGAGAGTTTGAAATTTGGTCATCAGAATAAAGGCATGCCGGATCCCCTAAGTGTTCAGATTTGGGGGTTAGCTCGGGATTGTTAGGTAGGGATGTCGTTAGAGGTGGTGATTTGGTCTGGAGGGCAGCTAGGAAAGTTTTTGGTATAGCCTGTGTGGTGTTGCTATCCACCATTGCAGCCGACGGAGCAAGGAGCCGTCTCTCAGGTGCTCGTTATCGGCAGAAATAACCATTAACGGCGAAGAGAAAGAAGCTGTTTCCGGGGAGAGAGGGGAAATGATGATTCAGTTACTGTAGCGAGAGAGGATTCAGTTGATTGAGAGGATTTAGATAATATAGAGATTTTGTTTGATTTGTTTGACTAATTGATTTAAATCAAAAGTTTTTCGTTAAATATTTTTTCACCAACTTAAATCGTTAATATTAAAAAACATTTCTTGAGTGGAAGATGTGAATTAGTAAATTAATTAAAATGAATGAATTATTATTATATAGTTATTTATCACGGCCTGTTTTATTTCCAGTGTGCTAATTTCAAAGTTATATTGCTTTGTTATCTTATATAATATATGTATATTTTTATTTTAAAATGGTGCATTGATATTTAATCTTTGCATCCAAGAGGTTCCTTAAAAGTTTTAACCAATTGTAAAGATTCATTGAGATGTCCCTAGCTAAACAGTACTGATCGATTAAATTTGTCGCCGCTAACTTGTTCACTTCAATCTTTATGATTTTAAAAAAATCGTTACACAACTACGTACTATTTTCAGCTAAAGCCAAAATTAATATTTCAAACATGTACTCTAAGTACCGCGTGAACCTAATAAAATCTTATACAATAATATCAGTATCTCTATAACAGTCATATACATTATCACAATGGACATGTTTTGACCAATTAGATTGTGGTAGTGTATTATAAATTTTTTCAAATGTATTATTGATCAACTCAATTTGGATTTTTTTTTAAAAAAAGAAAAAAAGGGGAAAATTATTCAACCACTAGAAACAATTCTATCTTTCACCGTCTTCTGCTCAGTTCTCACACCATCATTTTCCGCCAACGATGTATTTAACGTTGAGAAATATGGAGCCGTGAGTGGAGGAACGGAGGACTTATCCAAGGGCTTTCTTGACGCATGGGACGCAGCTTGTGCTTCTGGTTCGGCATCAACCGTGTACGTGCCAACCGGCGTGGTTCTGGTCGGAACTTCCATCACATTTGTTGGGATAGATTGTCCCAACAATATCACATTTGAAATTGATGGCATGATCATCGCGCCATCAGATTAAAACGTCATTGGAAACAATGGAACCTGAATTGCTTTCCGGTACGTTAATTGGGTTACTATAACAGGTGGTGTTTTGGATGGACAAGGGGAAAACCTTTGGAAATGCAAAGGCTCAGAAAACTCCAACTGTCCGAGAGGGGCATACTCGTTGGCATTTTATCACTCAAACAATGTTCAAATCAATGGCTTAACATCAGTAAACAATTAGCTTTTCCACATTGTCGTTTACAATAGTAACAATGTCGGTTTGCAGAGTATCAACATCACAGCTCCGGGTGATAGTCCTAATACCGATGGAATTCACGTCCAAAAATCATCCTTTATCTACATTTTAAGCTTTCAAATTAGCACCGGTGACGACTGCATCTCCATGGGTACCGGCACCTCAAGCGTTTGGATCGAGGATATTTTCTGCGGCTTCAGCCACGGGATAAGATTCGGGAGCCTTGGCAAAGAAGGGACAGAAGATGAGGTGCATAACGTAACCCAGCTAAGCTCCACTCTCTAAGGAACACACAATGGGGTGAGAATTAAAACATGGGGAAGCTCATCATCTGGATTTTTAAGGAAGGTTACTTATCTGAACATAACGATGATGAACTCCAAAAACCCGATTGTCATCGACCAAAACTACTGCCTAGGTTCTCACCGTTGTTCCTCTCAGGCCTCTAGAATTAAAATCAGCGGCGTGACGTATCAGGAAATCCATGGGACATCAGCAGCAATTGTTTCTATATCAATGACATGTAGTAGTGTTACACCATGCAGCAACATAACACTGCAGAATATTAAGCTTACTTATGGAGGTCAACCCGCTCAGACATCATGTTCCAATGTACATGGATCTGCAATTGGCACTGTTGTACCGAGCGGCTGTGTTTAGAACAATGGCCACATTGTATTATTTTATGATTTTAGCTATCGAATTACTATCTTATGTGATTGGCTTAGAGGTGTTTTCTACCAGGTTGAGATTAGAAAAATAGTAAACTTTGTTATTCATTCAATTTTGCTTCCTCATCTTCATTTTTATAGCTAGTGTTATTTGCAAAAAAAATTTATTCTCTCCCATTAATTCTTACTTAATCAAAACCTCTGCTACCAGCCCACCGCCCAAATCTCCAAAATCTTTTTCTCCACATCCCACTCCCACTAGTGGAGAAAGGGTTGACTAAAGTTGCGATTCTATTAAATCATATAACCTCGTTTGAGTGGATGGATGGAGTATATATATTTATTAATTTCCTCTAAATATAACAAATGCCTTTGCCAATATTTTGAGTACCCGGGCCAGCATTTTACGAAAACGACTTATTAGGCAAGACACATGAACATTTTGACCTCGTAAAAATTTTATGATTTAAGTTAATAAATTTTGACTAACAAATAAAATGTAATCGTGGATAATTACTTTCCAACTATCGTTTAATTTAATGTTCAATGTTTTTTCACCTTTGGAGTCAAAGTTTTTATTCTACGTCATATTTGAAACTTTAATTTACTATTCATTTGACTGTGTGCGATTCCACGCTCATTGTGTGCGACTAACCAGATCTGTGCTTTCCTCTTCCCCAATCTCCGGCACCGCCGTGATGGCGGAGCCACCACCAGCTCCCCCAAACCAACCTTTCTCTTACGCCCAAGCAGTGAGTCAAGAGTTACGCGAAGCTCTGGGTCTTCCCCAATCCGACCCGATTGATACCAACTACTCCTCCTTCGTCCCCAAATCGAGAATCAAACATTTGGAAGAGCCAGGTCTCCACTTCTCGGAGGAAGAATGTCTCAAATTGGAAGCTCCGCTCAAATGGACTCTGGTCGGCAAATTTGTCCGAAGCCGGCCTCAACTGGAAAGACTCCGGAAAGACTTCCACACCGCCGATTTCAAAGGGCACAACCAGATCACCCTCCTTGACAACAAACAGGTTTTAATTTCCTTTTCGCTCCCCGATGATTACTACCGATGTTGGCTTCACAAAACCTGGAATTTTAGGGCTTACTCCATTAGAATTACCAAATGGGAGCCGAATTTCAATCCAAATGCCGACTCACCCAATGTCCCAATCTGGGTCTCACTATATGGCTTACCCCAACAGTTTTTTGACAAAGATGTTCTAATGTCTATTGGTAGTATTATTGGCTCTCCGGTCAGGGTGGATAGGGCATCCCTTAATAGAACAAGACCTCATGTGGCTAGGATTTGCGTCGAATTGGATGTAACCAAACCCAGATTAGATAGAATATGGCTTAGTTTTAGAGAGGTGGGATTCTGGCAATACATAGAGTATGAAAACATCCCCCACTATTGCGCTAACTGCTTGAAATTAGGCCATCTTGACACTGTCTGCAGGTTTGATAAAAGCTCCTCCAAATTCACTCCCTGGAAACCACAGGGGAACTCACAAATCCCAGGTAACAAGCCCATTCCCCATGATGTACAGGGCAGGTCCACAGGTAAAAGGAATGGCTTATCTTCCACTGCTGTTTATATCCCTAAATCACAGCTGACCCTCAAGAATAGAGCTGACAATGCTGCTAACAAGCTTCCCCAAGTCCCCTCTTCTCAAGCAGGTACCTCGGCCCCGATCAAAGTCATAAGCTCGAATCACTCCAACCTTGGAAATAGATCCCAGGACTTCACCCCACAAGCAGAGACTGAGTTTAGAACCAAAGACTCAAGTTCGAAAGATTGGATCCCTGAACAGGGACCCCAAGTTCCCTCTACTACCCTTTTAACTGCTAATGTGGTGTCTAATGCTGTAATCCCATCTGCTTCTGAATCTGTTCCTACTCAACCGACCTCCTCTCTTACTCAGGACTTAAGCACCTCCAATAACTCTAAACCTCATTCACCAAACAAACTTTCCTTATCCTCTCCACCAAGTCCAGTAGAGATCACACCCAATCTCTCCCTATAAAATCACTCTCAGGACTCTACCAAAAACCAGTCTCCCGCAGCTCCCTCTAACCCCCAATCCCTGAAAAACTCCCCTTTTCAAGATCCCAGCCATCTGTCTGTGTCGGACACTAACTCAAAAAAAACTGTTCCTACACCAGTAGTACCTAGGACTGGCAAAAACACCTCATCCCCATGTGAGCACACCATCTCCCCCTCAATGGCCTCGGAGGAAAACTCTCACCCCATCTTTGCCAAAAGTCACATCCATAAATCCTTAGATTGGATTAACACAGAGGTCTCCCTCAAACAACAATCCCACCTGCATAATCAGGAAAACCTCAGTTTCGAACATTTAAAAGCTATCCTCCTCAAAGACCATCTACGAATAACAAACATTCTCAACCTCCCTCAATCTAATTTTAAAAACAAACAAAGAAAATACACCAAAAAGGATTACACCTCCACTCCGAAAACGGTTTTCACCCGTTCCTCATTGTCTCTTTCCAAAGATTATCCATGATTAATATTTGTGTCTGGAATATTAGAGGAATTGGCAACAACCCATCTCTGACTCGTTTAAGAAACATTAAAAGACATAATTCGATTAAAGTCTGTGCCTTAATTGAACCTATCCTTAGCCCAGCCCAAATCCAGCCCACCTCAACCAAGCTAGGTTTCAAACATTCCTATGCTAATCCAATCACCAAAATCTGGCTTCTATGGGATGAAGACATAACAGTTGACATAATCAAAGTGGAAGACCAGTTTATCATTGCGAAAATCAAAGCTACTCTTCTACCATTTGAATGCCAAATCGGTTTCATCTATGCTAAACACACGATTCTTGAACGAAATATTTTATGGCAAGCTTTAGCTACCTTCAACATGGAACCTTTATGCCTGATTGGAGACTTTAATGTCATAGCTAAAAATGAGTAGTATCTGGGAAATTCCATCCCAAACCAAGCTAGTATAAGAAACTTCAACACCTTCCTAAATGATCAACAATTTTCTGAGATCCCCACCTCTGGAAGTTTATACACTTGGACCGGGATGAGAACAAAAGGGAGAGTATGGAAACGTTTAGACAGAGGTAATTCCAACAATCAAAAATCAAAACACTTGCCAGGGAAGGCTCAGACCATACCCCTCTAATCCTTACTATCTCTAGTGCACAGTCTAAGTCTTCCCCCAAGCCTTTTAGATTCCAGGAATGTTGGACCAACCACCCCTCCTTTATAGACCTTGTGAAAGATGCCTAGAAAATCCACACCCATCTCAAAGGGATGAGAAGACTAGTTTTTAAACTCAAACATTTAAAACACTCTCTCAAAATATGGAACAAGGAAACCTTTGGTAATGTGTTTGACAAGATTCAGCTCTGTGAAGAACAACTCCTTAAAGCTGAACATGATCTACAGCAACTTGAGTCCAGCAGTAACATTCAAGCCCTTAATAAAGCAAAAGCAAACCTAAAACTTGCTTTAACAAACCAGGAAACCTTCTTAAAACAAAAATCAAGACTTAATTGGATGAAAGAAGGAGATGTAAACACCAAATTTTTCCACCATTCCATCCAAAACAAACATAAAAGACAATCTATCTCCCTCATCAAAGCCAGAGATGGAAAATGGCTTAGTGACATAGAGGAAATAGAGAAGGAAGCTATTTACTTCTACTCAAATCTCCTAAGGGCTGAACCCTTGGACCCTTCTGGAATCAACACATCTTGCATCCTGGAAAATATCCCTACTGTCGTCACTGATGACATAAACTCATCCCTACTTAAAGATATCAACATAGATGAACTGACCAGCATAGTTTCCTCCATGAAAGGCAACTCAGCCCCAGGCCCGGATGGCTTCTCTGGCCATTTCTATCATTACTGCTGGGATATCATAAAATCGGATGTTCTCATGGCAGTGACAGATTTCTTTGCTGGTACTGCTATTCCTAAAGCCATCTCCGCTACCCAAATCATTTTAATTCCCAAAAAAGAGGTATGCTATTCTTTCTCAGATTATAGACCCATCAGTCTATGCAACTTCTCCAATAAAATTTTCTCAAAAATCATCTCCACAAGACTGAAAACCTCTCTTGACACTTTAATCAGCCCTGAACAATCAGCTTTTATCAAAGGTAGAGACATTGCAGACAATGTGCTCCTTATGCAGGAATACACAAATTTCCTACATACCAAGTCTAAAGGACCTAACATGATTATCAAGCTAGATATGATGAAGGCCTTCGATAGGGTATCCTGGCCCTTTTTGGCCAGGGTGCTCATCAAACAAGGTTTCTCTACTACCTTAGTTAACCTGATCATGTCTAATATTAAAGCTGCCTGTTTCTCCCTTTTGATCAATGGCAAATTAGTTGGCTTTTTTCCTGCTTCCAGAGGTCTAAAACAAGGGGATCCTCTTTCACCCTTTCTTTTCATATTAATGGCTGAAGCCTTCTCCCAAAACCTCAATTTTCTTTACCAATATGGTAATATTCTGCCCTACAAACTTCCTAGGCAGATGAAACACTCCTCTCACCTATCCTATGCAGATGACACAGCCATATTCCTGAACTACACAAAACAGGGCCTACTTACAATTATGTCCTTCCTGAAATCCTTTGAGCTTGCTTCCGGCCAAAAGATCAATCTTGAAAAATCTACCTTCTATATCTCCAAGCATACCCCTAACAGAATCACATCATTTATCAAAAAAGATACCTCCATGCTTGAAGGCTCCACCCCTTTCAAATACCTGGGCTGCCCTATTTTCAATGGCCGAGTAAAAAACTCTCTTTTTCATGGCATGCTCCTCTCAATCCAAAATAAAATCAGCCACTGGCACAATAAGCTTATCTCACCAGCAGGTAGAGCTACCTTAATCAACTATGTCTTAACATCAATGCAAATCCACCTCATAACGGTTTTAAAGCCCACCACACATATCACAAACCAAATCCATAACATTCTAGCCAGATTTTCTGGAAGCATTCCTCAGATCATACCCAGAAACATAGATCCTGGAGATCTTACACCAAGCTTTGCTTTCCAGCCTCAGAAAATGGTTTAAATTTCAAGAATCTGCACACCCTGATCAAATCCTTCTCTTTGAAACTCTAGTGGAAACTCCAAACTGGTAACTCCCTTTGGGCAAAAGTAATGTGGACAATGAAAGACTCGCAAAAAACCTCCAGAACCTGGAGAAGAATCAAAGAGGTCAATGACACAGCATTACTGAACTCAAAAATCATCCTTGGCTCTGGAGAGTTGTCCTTCTGGGAATCGAATTGGTCCTCAAATGGTCCTCTCTCTTCTCACCTAATTAACCCCCTAGAGTATCCGTACCAAGACCTAACCGTGGCTGAATTTCTGCACAACAGAGATTCATACTCGGATCAGATTAGAGACTGCCTCCCAACAAACATTTTCCAAAGCCTCACCCTGGATCATCAAATCTCCCACCTTTTCGAAGATTCCATTATTTGGAAAGCTACTCAATCAGGTCTCTTCACAGTCAAAACTGCATATGAACTGATCAGAGTAAAGAAACCAAAGATCCCTTCCTATTCACACCTCTGGTCTAAGATACTTCCAAGGAAAATCAGTCTGTTCAATTGGAGATTGCTCAATAGACTACTGGCTCTTCCGGATGTACTGGAAAGCTTTCATTT
This sequence comes from Rubia yunnanensis, assembly GCA_037428765.1. Classification (NCBI taxonomy): domain Eukaryota; kingdom Viridiplantae; phylum Streptophyta; class Magnoliopsida; order Gentianales; family Rubiaceae; genus Rubia; species Rubia yunnanensis. Next base: position 47,315,788 of record CM075061.1, on the reverse strand, counting down.
TCACCTACCCTCTAGATGTTGTTTCTGCTTTAAAAGCTCCGAAACCATCCATCATTGCTTCAATTCTTGTGTCAAGGTAAACCTGATCTGGAAAATGCTCAACACCACTTTTAGTTTACCTAACCATCCATTCCAACTCCTATGGGATTGCTTCTACTTCTACTGGTCTACTTCCGATTCTCCTCACCTTTCAAATCTGATCAGAGTCCTCCCTTGCATTGTCAATTGGCACCTGTGGTGTGCCAGATGCACTTACTTCCACGAGGGCATAAGGCCGGACTTAGGGTTTCTTTTTAGACGCATTTTATTACACTTAAATGACACTATACTGGCATTCGATCTGAAGTTCACATGGTCTCTTGGCCCGATTCCTATTCTTCTATGCCATAAATCTTTCAAGCCTAGACAGGTCCGGATCACCAAATGGTTAAAGCCCTGTGGTATCAAACTAAATACTGACGGCGCTTTCAACAATGGCGCGGCGGGCATCGGTTGCATTCTCAGAAACCTTAACGGCCAGGTATTAGTAGCTCTATCCAAACCCATACTGTCTGACTCTGCTCTGCAGGGTGAAGCTACTTCCTTACTACACGGGATCCAGCTAGTGCGAGAGCAAGGCATCACCAAGGTCGACATAGAAACAGACTCGAAACTTCTACTAGGGATGATCCTACGCCAATTCAAAATACCGTGGAGACTGCTTACAACGATACGAGAAATCTGGTTGCTACTACACGGAATGACCTACACTTTGTCACACATCTTCAGAGAAGCGAATGGTGCAGCGGACTCCCTCGCCAAGTTGGCATGCCGGAAGCAAGTGTACAGCATTTTCGGAGCACTGGATCTTCCCCCACCAGTGGCGGGTCAGGTAAGGTTAGATGCAGCAGGTACTCCCAACGTCAGAATAGACTAGAGTGTAGTTTGCAAGTATTGTAACTACATTTCAAATTGTCATCGCTGATCTTCTAGTCCTTTAGTCCTTTGTATTATTCCTGTTAAGATCATCCGATGCACACTCAGAGGTAAGGTATTACGTCCCCCTCTTTCTTTGTACTCTTTTTTCATATTAATAAACGGGTAGGGGTCTGCCAAACCCCCCACCATCACAGGTGGATTTATATATAAAAAAAAATTTACTATTCATTTAGCATAATGTAGTAATTTTGATCGTAAAATTAAATTGGTGTATAAATTTAAATATTATTGTGTGATTCTTTGTTAAATTAGTCATAAAATATATTTCAAAATATTTAAATTTTAAAGTTTTTAATATTCTTAATGAAAGACATTAAAAATGAAATATTTTTCAAATTAATTATTCAAAGTCAAAGTATTCACCCTCAAGTGGAACGGAATGAGTAATTTCTTATCACAAATCTCAACAAAATATAGATAAGTTTTTATTCAAATAGGTTTTGTTTACATTTTATGATATAGAAAATTCATAAATATATACCTTTTGTTAATTTTTTTTAACGACAAAAGATATGAGTATCCAAAAGTCTTTTTCAAATTTTCCGAAAATTGTGAACTTATAAATTAACAAATTATTATTTTGTAGCCTTTTTATTTTACCCGTATTGCAGATTATTGATCTAAAATGAAAAAATGTTTTTTTTATAAAACTGTCTTATAGCGATCGAGACCAGGGAGGAGTGTACAGTTTAATGAAGTTGAATTAGAGATGTAGTTCAAAATACCTTTAAAGAAAGTTTAGGAGAGTAAGGAGTGTTCTGGGTGTAAATACCATACTTTCGGGATGCTGGGTATAAATAATTGGAGAATTAATAATTTCGGGTCATAACAACCTCGTGGGTCAAGAATCCGGGTCAGAGAAATTTGTAGATCACTTTTTCTACCAAATTCGCACCATGCACATGTTTTTTATGCCAGACTTGGTGTTTCAGTTCTAGTACCTGATGTTTCAATCAAACCTTGTGACATTATACCAAAAGTATTATTTCTACTAATTTATGTGTTTAGAGTTAAGTCTTGATCTTTTAGTGTATGTCTTCTGTTTATATGTTAATTTTTTCACATTTTAGTTGTTTTTCACTAGTTTGTGATATTTTACATCTTAATTTTAAAATTTTAGTCTATGCTTTTATTTTATTGATGTGTTAGTTTTTCAATATGTCGTTTTAAAATTTAGCATTGATGTTTCTATTTTCTTACTAATATATTTTTATTTAAGGTATGTCTTGATATTACAATAGTTTGACTTAGTTTTTAAATTTTATTATTGATGACTTATTTTTTTTATATCAATGTCACATTTTGATATCAATGTCACAGAGTTCCTTCTCCACTAGTGTCCCTTCCACCAGCCACAGTAATTTTGAAGAATGCTAACCCTAGCCCCGTGCACCAAAATTGACCAATTCCCTCTCCACTTTCACACACATTGGTGTATACATAGCACTTAGTGGCTTCATTGGCCTGTAATCCAATCCCAACCCCAAGAACAAATGCAGAAAAAGACAACGAAAAGGTAAAAATTGAGCCTGGTCTCAGCTATGCGGCCACGACCCGATTAATGCGGAGACACGATCAAATTACGATGGAGATGTTTGGCCACAAACCAGAGTTATAGAGATTTTGGTGCAACCCACGTTCTCAGAGGAGAGAAATGCGGAGCCACGATGACAACCTCTTATAAATTCAAAAGGCATCACTAGAGAAGGTAAGCAGGAATATACCAAGAAATTCCAATTCTCTAAGGAGGAGACTGACTTGATTGTCCAAGTCTTTTCCCCGGAATCATTTCCGAGATTTATTTTGCAGGAAGAAGAATATTCGCGGTGAACGACAGTGCTCTACTAGGACGGAGCAACGACATCATTTGGCACCGATTGTGGGGATCAAAATGTTTTTCTTTTTTTTCGGTTTTAGGATCCTTTAGGTAGACCATGGGTTTCGTAAGAAGTGAAAAAAATTTAACCATCAGACCGAAGAACACAAAATTGGGCATGACAAGAACACACAAGATCGAGAATATACACCTAGTAAAAAGAGGGAACGAAACAAGGAAGATACAAAGGATGAAGAAGAAGCAGAATCTCCTAACAAAAACCAGGAAAAGGAAGGGAGGGCCTTCGAAGCATTCTTGGAAGTGAACAAAGAGAGCCTCTATAATCATTTATTGACAACACTCAAGCCCAAATCGCAGGGAATGGATAAGAAAATAAGTAAAGAGCACGTAAGTCTCAAATAAGAGGAGGAGTTAAGAGACATAGTGGCAGATAATGATGCGAACAAGTCACCCCTGACACCGCATCTTCAAGATCACAAAATGCCTAAGGACTTCAAGCTCTCTCTCCATGTTAAAATTCATGGAGGGACCACATATCCAAAAATATTATTACACTCTTAATGAAATATCATGAGATTTAGAGATGCGAACATCAAATTGGTGTGCAAGGCATTCTCCATTTTCTTGTCAGGAATAATGATCACATGGTATGAAAACCTACCAAATGGAAGTATTAAGTCTTGGGCACAATTATCAGATCTGTTTTTAAATTGTTTCTATTATAAGAAAAAATTTACAAAAACAATCGCGAATTTGAACAACATAGCCTATTGAAGTAATAAAAGCATGTCGAAGTATCATAATTGATTTGTAACAAAGAGTTTTCAAGTTCGCGATCTGTTATTCCTATCTTCCCTGGGGGCATTCACAGGAGGTATGCGATCAGGAGAATTCTCTAAAGAATTAACAATGAATATTCCTGAAAACCCAAGGGAATTACAGATGATTGAGTAGCATATGTGAACAGAAGAGGCAAATAACCGCAAGATAGAGCGGGAACGAGGCAAAAATCGAACAATGGAGGATTTGCAAAAGAGGTTTATAAAGAAGGAAATGGGAAGCATCCCTCTCAAGGGAAGAGAACTTGGGTTACAAGGCATACCATTCCAAGATACACCTCTGACAAAATCAAGGAAAGAGATATGTCAAGCAAACAAAGAGTTGTTTCGCGAGCCACCGCCTATGTTTGAACCACCAGATAAAAGATTTAGAGTAGATTATTGTGTCTTCCATAAAGACCATGGTCATGACATTGAGTATTGCATAGACCTGAGAAGATAAATAGAAGAAAATTTGAAGAATGGTCACTTAATCCATTACAGAAAGGAAGGGGGATGCTTGTAGGGGGACAACAAATCCGGGAAACCACCAGCAAATAACCAAGGGATGGCGACCACACTACCAAAGAATTAAAAAATTATTGCGGCAGTAGATTATAATGAGGACGGAATGGATGATATGCCGGAACATGTTATCTTGTCCATACAGAGATCTATAGTGTCATTATTAAACAATTGTTTGAAGACAAAGGCAAGGTATTCTCCCCCGTAAGAGCCTATCAACAAAATACTTTTCTCGAACGAAGCGAATACTTTTAGTGAAGAAAATGTAGTACCTAACGCTTTACCTCACAATGATCTTATGGTTATTATCGTTAAAATAGGAAATGAAATTGTTCAAAGAGTGTTCGTGGACGATGGAAGTGCGGTCAAGATATTATTCGTCGATTGCTTTAATAGTTTAGGTTTCAAACAAACTGACCTAAAAATATCCATATCCACGCTTGTAGGTTTCACAGGGCAAGCAAAAATGCCTTTAGGAAATATACAACTGCCAGTCACCATTGGAGAAAGTGGAAGAAGTTGCACAGTCATGAGTAACTTCGTAGTCATGGATGCTCCAAGAAACTTTAACACCAACATTGGAAGACCTTGGATGAATGCAGCAAAAGTGATATGATCCCCTTACCACCTGGTAATACAACTCCCTACTCCAGCTGGAATTGCAACTATGAGAGGAAAACAACAAATAGGGAGACAGTGCAAGACGATTGCGATGAATGTGGTAAAGATGGTCAGCACAGTTTTAGAGGGTAGGTTACTAGAGCAGTGAGAATCAATGGTAAATTTATGAAAGGAAATGGTGCTTGTTAGCATAGGTGAAGAAGATGATTCAAAGTGCAGAGAAAATCTCCCATGCATGGAAACGTAGAGGATAACCACAACCTCATGAAGATACTTTTGCATGGATCATCCATACGATGGATAAACCCAAGCATTGTTGTATATTCTTCGAATATCAGTGACCCGGTCAAGCTAATTGAACAAGAACTATGCTGCTTCACTAGCTACAAGCAAAAAACACTCGAAGAAGAAATCGCAGCGTTACTTCAAGCTAACATATTGAAAGGGGTCATACACCCAGAGTGGCTAGCAAACCCAGTCAGGGTGAAATAATCAGATGCAGAAAGGAGAAAGTGCGTTAACTTCACATATTTTAATAGGCAGGCAAGAAGGGACGACGAAATATGAGAGAGACAAGTGGTGAAACACTTAAAGCAAGTCCAACAACTACTATCCCAGCTTCAATACTTTGATGTTTAACACTCATCAAGAAGTGAAGATGCAAGAGTGGGAACTCTAAGCAAGCCAGCAATAGCCAAATTAGAAACTCTGACCAAAAATAGAGAGACAGTAGTAGAGGTTGTTCTACTCCGAAACACAACTTCATTGAGAGGGATATATGGATCTTATATGATTGATAAATGGGGAATTGACCTATTGGATCCTTTCCCAAATGGAGAGAGCAATGAAAAATTTCTAGTAGTGGAAATTGTCTACTTCACGAAATGGGGAGAAGCAAAACTATTAGAGCAAATTATAGTTGGTGTAGCTAGGAAGTTTGTTTGGCTGAATATAATGTGTCGCTTAGGGGTGCCACACACTATTGATGCGAACAATGGTAAACAGTCCACGAGTGCTACCTCTACTAAGTGGTGCTTAAAGCCGGGGATCCTCAGAGAGTCCACATCTGTAGCACATCCCCAGGCTAACAGACAAGTAGAAGTGAAAAATAGAACAATTGTTCATGGAATTTAAGAACAATTGGAGAGAAAGTGAACTAGATGGGTGGATGAGATACCCAACACTCTATTGACATTTAAAAAGACCGTTTGAAAGCCAACCGACAATCTGAACATGATGAAGTTGGATCTAGACAAGCTAGGAGAAAAAAGTGAACTTCGAACGATCACAAAGACTAAGTATAAGGAAAGAATGGCTACAACTTACAAACAGAAGGATAGAAAAGATCGATGTCATATTGGTGATCTGGTGAAAAGAAAAAAGAAGCCAAGCCCAGCTGAATAAAGAGGATAGTAATGCCCATCATAGGAAAAGCCTTACCAGGTTGTGAAGGCTCACAAATCGATTTGTTAAGAGCTAGAGAGGTTGGAACGACAGTACTGTTCCCAAAAAATGAAGGGCGGTCAATCTGAAAAGATTCTATGTCTAGATTCGGGAAAAGAAATGAAGCATCTAGTTGTATAGAAACCCTGGGATTATCATTGGTTGCATTCGTTCCTTTGATTTCAAGGCAACATTATCGTAGTTGTACATTATTAATAGCAAAAACACTTTTTTAGGGATATGATCACATCTTTAGCTCTCTACTTCGATAATTTAGACAATAACACACTGCATCAAATAAAAATCAACGCAACAAGGCCCCTCGATTGTCAAAGGTTGTAGCAAAAATGCGTGCATTGTCACAAACATTGAACTGCAAGCTATACATCTTGCAGCTTCAAAATTCCTGAACTCACAAGCTATAGATCTTTCACAATTGCCGAGGCTTGCAAGCTTCAGATATTTCAACTTCACAAAACTCACGATCTCAAGCTATAGATCTTGCACGAAGGCATATTTGCCCATAACAACGACCCAAGCAAGCAATAGATCTTGCATGTCGCAAAAGCCGAAGCTTTTACATATATAAGCCGAAGCCAATTAAATTGAATTAACAATATATTGGGCCTAGACATCCTAAAAGGATACCAAATAGATGATCTAGACACCGATTTAGTCGTGATTGGCCTAAACATCCGAATAGAATATCAAATCAATGATCTAAAAACCAATTCAATTGAGTTAACGATGTGAATGTCTAAACATCCTATTGGATTGAGTTCACTGTAAATATGAATGGAATCGCCAAAAGGCAAGGCATTGTAACTACCTTGAGTCGGATTTCTCCTGCACCAACGTATGGACTATATCAGAAGCTAACGCCACTATATCCTAGGTAAAAAGATCTAGTTTGAGCCGCTACCCCAGCAATGATGAAAAAGAAAAATAAACTAAATACTGAAAATTAATAGCCTCTCACCTGAAAAGAGAAATAAACGAGTAGAAAAATAAAATAATAAATTGAGAATAACCCATCGTAGCCTTACTATCGCCGAAGAGAATAGGATTCGAGTTGACCCAAAATGAGACCGTCCGGGCTGAGTTAACCCCCTTCGACTTGACCCGAGTTAAGTTGACCCAAGCCCTTAGTTTAATCAAGTTGGCCTGCTCAAATCTAAGTATACTCAGAAAAACTAGGTTTTAAGTGATAGAGACCCGCTACCCACCCAATTCGGAAACCCTCCAATCTAGGTCGAGTTGACCGTCCTACACTGAAGTGGATTTGAAGACACCGGTGCAAGCTAGGTGGTGTTTTATCTTCGTCGAACACTCTGGAATATATTTTTGTCGCTGTAAGTAATGAAAATCTCGTCAGACCTGGATCTGACCACCACTCACTCGCCAGAACTGGACCATAGCGATGTTGGTTGTTGTATCACTACCGCTCACTCGGTGGTAGCTCACCGGAGTAGAAATTACCACTCACTGGATCTAGCTCGCCACAAAAGGATGCTAGTAGTACCGACACTCAGTGGGACACTAGAAATCACCACTGTGCCGCTCTAGACGAATAGAGACCAAAAACATGGGGTAAAACTCGATAGCAAACTTGTGGGGAAGCTCGGGAATGGGGGTAGGGGGGTGGGAAAAGGCGTGGGGGCCGACGGAGTTATGTGGTGGCAAGGGCCCCCCTGTGTAATTTAGGGTTTTTGCAAAGAGCGGTAGAGGAAAAAGGGGTAGAGAGAGAAGTAGTGTTCGTGTCCTAGTTTAATTAATGACTAGTAACTTTCCAATTTCCTTTTTCTTCTTTCTTTTCCTAGCCACAAATTTGAATGTCACACAATATGAAACACTCAAATGCTAATCTTATTCCCCAAGAAAGAAAATTTCGGGTACAATTCCCAAACTTTTGAAAATTGCAATTGGGCCCCCAAATTTTAAAAAATTACAAATCATTCCCAAATTTCTAAATTAAAAACCCTAGATCTCGATTTCAAACCCAAAAATCTGCCCCCCTTATGTTGTGTTTTAAAAAAAGAACCAAAAGTGCCTATATAAAAAATCTGCGGCAACTTCCACCTGATTCATATGAACTTTGAGGTATTAAAGATCGTAAGGATCAAGAATATGACACTATCGTTGGAAAACGACACGAAAGACTCTATTTAAAAAAAATTGTATAAGGTGTAGTCAAGAATTCAACAATAAATTCAAAATCACAAAATCAAAGAACGATAAAGAAAGCAAATAGATTATAAGCATGCAATAATTTTTAGAAGAGTGGACGAAAAATATCACAAGCACATAAATTGTTTAAGATGCCTAAGAACTATGAAACTGACCGGGAGGTGAAGGCGGATAATACTTGTCAACGCTCAGAACCTTTGACGTCCTCCTAACTCGATTGATGAAGGTGAAGGCGGATAGTAGTTCTGAAATATTCTACATCTTGGATCCTTCGACGTCCTTCAACTCTAGATTCAATCCACCTGATAAGAAAGATTAAACAAACACCTTTAAAATATGACACGAAAGAGTTTATAAATCTAAAAAAATTAAAATTAAATAATGCTAGAAACTTGAAACCCCTAATGATTTTGGCCTCATGGATCTTTTGCTTTGCTCTAGGCTCTCACCGTTGTTCCTCTCAGGCCTCTGGAGTTAAAATCAGCGGCGTGACGTATCAGGAAATCCATGGGACATTAGCAACAATTGTTTCTAAATCAATGACATGTAGTAGTGTTACACCATGCAGCAACATAACACTGCAGGATATTAACCTTATGGACGTCAACTCGCTCAGACATCATGTTCCAATGTGCATGGATATGCAATTGGCACTGTTGTATCGAGCGGTTGTATATAGAACAATGGCCACATCGTATTATTTTATGATTTCAGCTATCGAATTACAATCTTATGTGATTGGCTTGGAGGTGTTTTCTACCAGGTTGAGATTAGACAACTAGTAAACTATTTTATTCATTCAATTTTTCTTCCTCATCTTCATTTTTATAGCTAGTGTTATTTGCAAAAAAAAAATATTCCCACCCATTAATTCTTACTTAATCAAAACCTCTGCTATCGGCCCACCGCCCATATCTCCCAAATCCTTTTCTCCACATCCCACTCCCACTAGTGGAGAAAGGGCTGACTAAAGTTGCGATTCTATCAAATCAAATAACCTTGTTTGAGTGGATGGATGGAGTATATATATTTATTAAATTTCCTCTAAATATAACATATGCCTTTGTCAATATTTTGAGTACCCAAGGCAGTATTTTACGAAAATAACTTATTAGGCACGACACATGAACATTTTGACCTCGTAAAAATTTTATGATTTAAGTTAACAAATTTTGACAAAAGTACTAACAACTAAAATGTAATCGTGGATAATTACTTTCCAAATATCGTTTAATTTAATGTTCAATGTTTTTTCACTTTTGGAGTCAAAGTTTTTACTCTACGTCATATTTCAAACTTTAATTTACTATTCATTTAGTCTAAGGTAGTAATTTTGATCATAAAATTAAATTGTTGTATAAGTTTAAATATTATTGTGTGATTCTTTGTTAAATTAGTCATAAAATATATTTTCAAAATATCAAAATTTTAAAGTTTTAAATATTCTTAATGAAAGACATTAAAAATGAAATATTTTTCAAATTAATTATTCAAAGTCAAAGTAACTCTTGCGAAAACACTGCGTGCGAAAACACACACTGAGTGTGCGACCGTTTCTTCCATCTGAGCTCTAGCCTCCACCTTTCTCTGGCACCGCCAAATGGCGGAGCCACCGCATCTCAGCCCAAAGCTCCCGATCTCATATGCCCAAGCTGTAAACCAAGAACTTCGAGAAGCGCTCAACCTCCCACTACTAAACCCTATGGCGGCTCTGAACTCTCCCTTCGTCCCCAAAGCTAAAATCAATCACTTGGGAGAGCCAGGCCTCCACTTCACAGAGGAGGAATGCATCAAACTGGAAGCTCCCCTCAAATGGACCTTGATCGGGAAATTTGTACGCAGCTGACCGCAATTGGAAAAGCTCCGGAAAGACTTCCACACAGCCGGTTTCAATGGTCCAAACAGCATCACCCTCTTGGACAACAAACAGGTTTTGATATCCTTCACACTTCCTGATGATTATTATCGATGTTGGCTGCACAAAATTTGGAATTTTGGGTCTTACTCAATTAGAATCACCAAATGGGTTCCTAACTTTAACCCTAATGCTGACTCCCCAATTGTTCCAATATGGATTTCACTGTATAGGCTACCGCAACAATTCTTTGATTATAATGTCTTGATGTCTGTGGGGAACATCATTGGGACTCCAATCCGGGTAGACAGAGCTTCAATCAATAGAACTAGACCTCATGTAGCTAGGATCTGTGTTGAGATAGATGTCACTAAACCAAGACTTGAACGTATTTGGCTTAGTTTTAGAGATGTTGGTTTCTGGCAGTACATTGAGTATGAGGGCGTCCCTTTCTACTGCTCTAACTGCTTTAAACTCGGGCACTTAGATACAGTTTGCAGGCTGGAAAAAAACATTTCAAGATTCTCCCCTTGGAAACCACAAGGTAATCCAATCAGAGAAGGTAACAAATCCATTCCCACTGATGAACAGGGAAGGATCAGAGGTAAAAGGAATGGTGCCTTTTCAACTAGTTTCCAAACTTCTAAGACTCAGTACATTCCTAAGCAGCATTCAGATAACATCTCTCAGCAGAATTCTTAGGTTCCAAACTACTCTCTGAAGGATAAAGGAACAAGTTTAGAAGTCTCGATCCTTGGACAAGGATCACAGGTTCCCTCTCAAACTCAGTTTCCTGCTAACTCTGTTTTGCCCTTGGATATTCAATTGCTAGCTACTAATTTGGCTGATAACTCAGGGAACACTTTAGTCTCATCCTCCTTATACCCTATTGTCAACACTGGCCCCGCCAATGCTCTCCCATATCTACCATAACAAATTGACAAGAGCCAATCCTCCCTGAACCCTCCTACTCTGAACACAACTTGGCTCAAGAATAACAACATTGACTTGGAGAAATCAAATGGTAAACTCCATAACAGTATTCCATTAGAAAACGTGACTTCAACCCCTGACCCCAAACAGGCTTCCCCTCCTGAACCACCTATGCAGTTTATAGATTCAAGCAGGGATTTAAACACAACATACATGAATCCCCAAATAGATATCCCAAACAACTTGATCCAGACGGAATTCCACTCCCATTTAGAAACAACAATAAGTAACCCCCCCTTACCACCCAAGCTTTTAACTTTCAAACCACTGGACTGGATTAACACTGATACCTCCAGAAAACAACAGAAAACATTGGAGGTACAGTCGAATCTTTCATTAGAGGAAATAAAAGCCAATCTAAGAATGGAACATGCCAGACTAACCAAAATCCTCAATCTCAACCAGACAGAGCCCAAAATTAAACAGAGGAAATACACTAAAAAGGATTATACCTCCACTCCAAAAACGGTATTCACCCGTTCCTCTTTGTCCTTATCCAAGACATATCTATGATTAGTCTCAATATATGTGCATGGAATATTAGAGGAATAGGTTACAATCCCTCCAAAATCCATCTAAAGAACATTAAAAGACACAACTCAATTACAATCTGCGCCCTCATTGAACCCATGCTAAGCCCTGATATGATCCAAAATATCTCCAGGGAGCTGGGATTCAGTAAATCTTATTCCAATTCAGTAAACAAAATCTGGTTAATGTGGGATGAGGAAATTACTGTAGACACAATCTCAGTCGAAGATCAGTTAACTTTAGTAAAAATCAAATCACCCACTCTCTCAACTGATTGTCAGGTTGGCTTTATATATGCTAAGCACACAATCCTTGAAAGGAACAAACTGTGGCAAGTTTTGGCACCCCTAAAAAAGGAACCTTTATGCTTAATAGGAGACTTTAATGTCATATCAAAGACTGAGGAATATCTGGGCAACTCAATTCCTAACCAAAACAGCATAAGGAATTTCAATTGCTTCTTTAACTCCAATAACATTTCTGAATTACCAACTTCTGGCAGTCTATTCACCTGGACCGGAATGAGAACTAAGGGGAGGGTTTGGAAACGTCTAGACAGAGGCGTATCCAATAACCTTTGGTGGTCTAACTTCCCCAATTCAAAAATCAAAACCCTTTCCAGAGAGGGGTCGGATCACACTCCCCTGATCCTATCTGTAGCACACATACCCTCTACCACATCTCCTAGGCCCTTCAAATTTCAAGAATGTTGGGCAAACCACCCTACATTCATGAAGCTTGTGGAGGACTCTTGGAACACTCACACCACACTAAAAGGGATAAAAAAATTAATATTTAAGCTTAAAATCCTAAAACAGGCTCTCAAATCTTGGAACAAAACTGTTTTTGGTAATGTCTTCGATACAGTTCTACACTGTGAAGAACTAGTGCTGAATGCTGAAAAAGATTTACAACAGTCTGAATCTAACACTTCAATACAAGCCCTAAATTTAGCTAAGGCCAAGCTATGACTAGCTCTTAAGAACCAAGATACATTCCTCAAACAAAAATCCCGATTGAAATGGATGAAAGAAGGAGATGTGAACTCTAAATTCTTCCACCATTCAATCTCCAACAAACATAAAAGACAAACAATTTCTTTAATAAAAAACGAGGATGGGAACTGGCTAGATAACATAGCTGACATTGAAAGAGAAGCGGTTAACTTCTTCTCTAACCTCCTCACTGCAGAACCCCAAGATCCATCCGGTGCTAATGCCTCCTGGATATTGGAGAATGTTCCAAAAATCGTAACAAACGAATGAACCGTAATCTACTTTAAAAAGTTGACATGGAGGAGCTAACTAATGTAGTAAAAAATATGAATAGCCACTCAGCCCCTGGTCCAGATGGTTTCTCTGGCTTTTTCTATCATCATTGCTGGGACATTATAAAAGATGATGTTTTACTGGCAGTGGATGATTTCTTCTCAGGTCAGGATATCCCCAAAGCCATTTCTGCAACTAATATAGTCCTCATCCCCAAAAAAGATGTCTACTCCTCTTTCAAAGACTACAGGTCTATAAGCCTTTGTAACTTCTCCAACAAAATCTTCTCCAAATTAATCTCCTTAAGGCTTAAAACCTACCTAGATTCCATTATAAGCCCAGAACAATCTGCATTTATACCTGGAAGGGAGATTGCAGATAATGTCCTCCTAATGCAAGAATTATCTAACCATCTACATAAACAAAACAAGAGCCTAAATATGATAATCAAACTGGATATGATGAAAGCTTTCGACAGAGTTTCATAGACATTCCTAGCCAGTACCCTCCTCAAACAAGATTTCTCCAGCTCTCTAGTTGCTCTAATTATGAGTAACATCAGATCTTCTCGCTTTACCATACTGGTAAACGATAAATCTTGTGGCTTTTTCCAGGCTAGTAGAGGTTTAAAACAGGGGGACCCACTTTCTCCTCTACTTTTTATACTGATGGGTGAAGCTTTCTCCCAAAACCTTAATTTTTTATATAAGTATGGGAATATTCAACCATATAAGCTTCCCCGAGGGATGAGATCATCCTCACACCTTTCCTACGCTGACGACACGGTTATCTTTCTGAAATACACCAAACAAGGAATTCAAACAATTTAGAACTTCCTGAAATCTTATGAGTTGGCTTCAGGACAAAAAGTTATTTTTGAAAAATTGACATTTTACATATCTAAATCTACACCTAACAGAATCATTAACCGAATCCAAAGAGACACTAATATGATGGCAGGTAGCACACCTTTCAAATATTTAGGCTGCCCCATTTTCACTGGAAGGGTCAAAAACAGCCACTTCCAACCTATGCTCCTAGCAATCCAAAACAAAATCAACACATGGCAAAATAAACTTCTATCCCCTGCGGGAAGGACTACTCTAATCAGGCATGTTTTGTCCTCAATGTCAATCCATCTCTTAACAGTCCTGAAGCCAACCATGCACACTATCACTCAAATACACAAAACCCTGGCTAAGTTTTTTTGGAATAATAACTCGGACAAAACACACAAACACAGAATCTGGAAATCTTATATCAAACTTTGTTTTACTATAGAGGAAAATGGTCTAAATTTCAGAAATTTGAACACTTTAATTGACTCATTCTCCCTCAAACTGTGGTGGAAACTACAGGTAGGAAACTCTCTATGGGCCAAAACCATGTGGTCTATGAATGATAACCAAAAAACCTCCAGAACTTGGAAGAGAATCAAAGAATCTAATATTACAGCCATCAGTAACACAAAAGTCATCATCGGTTCTGGTTCAATTTCTTTCTGGGATTCGAACTGGACTTCCATGGGTCCCCTCACTGATTATCTACTCGATCCCTCAGAATACCCTCACCCCAACTTGACAGTGGTAGAATATATAAAACACAAAGCCTCCTTTTCCGATCAAATCAGGAATTTCCTCCCAGATCACATCAGCCAAAACTTGGATCAGGAATATAAACTATTCCTAAGTTATGCGGACACTATCATATGGAAACCTACCCAATCTGGCGCCTTCTCGATCAAATCAGCTTACGATTTGGTCAAGAAGAAGAAGAAAAAAATCCCCTCCTTCACCCATCTCTGGTCAACACTTCTACCAAAGAAAATCAGTTTATTTAACTGGAAACTCCTTAATCGACTAATTGCCCTGCCAGATGTCCTAGAGGACTTCCTTTTTCACCTACCGTCACGATGCTATTTCTGTTTCAATAACTCAGAAACTCTCCATCACTGTTTTAACTCATGTCCGGAGGTTAACAAAATCTGGAATCTGGTAAATTCAGTCTTTAACATTCCTTGTATTACTTTCCAACTCCTGTGGGATAGGTTTTATTTCTACTGGAATACATCCTCCTTTAATGAACTCCCTGCTAAACTGATCCGTATCATTCCTTGTGTGGTTAACTGGCACCTGTGGTGTGCCCGTTGCGCCTTCACTTTCGATGGTACCAAACTTGATGTCATGAGCATTTTTAAAAGAATCTTATTCCACAGTAACGACACAGTTTTAGCTTTCAAAATGATCATCAAATGGGCATTCACTCCCAATCCTACACTGTTCAGCCATAAACCCTCTACCCAGAAACCTCCCATATTATGCAAATGGTCTTTTCCCCAGCATTCAACCTCAACACTGATGGCTCCTTTACTCAAAACGGCACAGCCGGCATTGGTTGCATAATCAGAGATAATGTTGGCAAAGTTACAGCTGCTCTTGCCAAAACTATCTCGGCTGATTCAGTATTGCATGCCAAAGCCATTGCTCTTCTTCATGGTGTTCTCCTTGTTCGTGACAGACGCATCACAATGGTGGAAATTGAATCTGACTCAAGTAACCTGATTGGGATGGTACAACATCAACTAAAGATACCTTGGAAACTTCTGCCAACAATCAGGGAGACACGCAACCTCCTTGCTGGAGTTAACTATTCCCTGAATCACATCTTCAGAGAGGCAAACACTCCAGTAGATTCACTAGCTAAACTGGCAACTCGTAATCAGCTAAATAACTTTTATGATTATGCAGATTTACCCTCTTTGGTTGCTGGACAAGTACGGCTTGACGTGGAAAGAACTCCCCATGTTAGACTAGGGTAATAGGTTAACTATGTACTGCGGTTTTAGCCGCTTCTGGTTATTGGTATCTAATTGATCTTTTAGGATAGCTACAAGTTTTTTTATAGACATCAAAGATCATTAGATATCTTCTGAGGTAAGGTTTTATGTAATAGGTTAACTATGTACTGTGGTTTTAGCCGCTTCTGCTTATTGGTATCTAATTGATCTTTTAGGATAGCTACAAGTTTTGTTATAGACATCAAAGATCATTAGATATCTTCCGAGGTAAGGTTTTATGTCCCCCTCTCTGAGTAATTTCATATCATAAATCTCAATAAAAATATAGATATATTTTTATTCAAATAGGTTTTTGTTTACATTTCATGATATAAAAAATTCATAATTATATACCTTTTGTTAATTTTTTTTAACGACTAAAGATATGTGTATCAAAAAGTCTTTTTCAAATTTTCCAAAAATTGTAAACTTATAAATTAACAAATTATTATTTTGCAGCCTTTTGTTTTACCCATATTGCAGATTATTGATCTAAAATGATTTTTTTTGTATAAAATTGTCTTATAGCAATCGAGACCAAGGAGTAATGTACAGTTTAATGAAGTTTAATTAGAGATGTAGTTCAAAATACCTTTAAAGAAAGTTTAGGAGAGTAAGGAGTAGACCTGGCAAAAAATAATCGAACCCGAAAACTCGGTAATAAATAACCGAACCGAATCGAACCAACATCCAAATAGTGAGACCCAATCAATAACCGGAAACCGAAATCACCCAACTGAACCGTACCCGAACTTAAATTGCCATACCTGATGGGACCCAAACTCGAATAACACCTGAACCCGAATCGAACCTGAACCGAAACCCGAAAAGGACCCGCACTTGGACTGAACCTGAATCTGAACCCGAAAAGGACCCGTACATGAAAGAAACCTAATCATACCCAACTACTACTCAATTCGAAATGAACCAAATTGATGTTAATCCAAATTTGAAGACATTTGGATTAATGTTAAATCAAACCGAACAAGACCCGAATATGATTTTTTTTTAAATGAACTGAGGGAAATTATATTAGGCCTTCCCGAGCCATGAAAGAAAACGGACAGAAAATAAAAAAGGAGAAGTTGTCGCTTAGTTGATATATACAAGATTGAGCATTACGCTCTTGAAGCAACAGTGGTTGCTTCCAAAAGAATGAGCAACTATATGGATGATTGGTTGAGGATTAAAAACACCATTAGGCAGTGGAAGGAATCCCTGAACTTGTTAGTGAATCGAATTAACGAAACACAGGGAAGTCAGAGTCTTCCCTAAAGCTAATGGAGTTAATCCATGCTAATAATCGAAAACTAATAGTTTGCAAAGAGTAGCCCTTTGAAACAGCTGAATCAGAGAAGCTAAGCATAATTTGCTCATATACAATCCAAAACCTGATCAATATCCATGCACTATCTTCTAGTGAGGCATGAACTTGATGCTAAAACTGAGCAAACTGAAATTGAGGCCATCCATCTTGTAAACACTGGAGTTGGAGTAGAAAAGCTCCCAAAGTATCCTTAAAAAACTGTAGTAGTACTATGTTGAGCATCCTGTGTAACCTGCACAAAAAGGAGTTAATATCAGTAGCATCCGAACTAGGTAACCATCCGTAAGGATGGAGTACCAATTTGGTCTAGCCTAATAAGTCCCTGGACCGAGCAAGAGAGCTCAGAAAATCTGTGGAAGGTAGAGTTAAGCTTAGACTGCAGACAATTTTTAGCAAGGGTGTGAGCCACCAAGTTAGCCTGCCTGTGGATGTGTACCAAATTATAAGGGTCCAAGGATTGGTGAATCTCATCCAGATAGAGTGTACAAATGCCAGTGAGATCTTTACGGATCTTTCAAAAAATTAACAGCATTTAGGCAGTCAGATTCAAGTTGGATAGGAGAGGAGAAATCATTAGATTGTAGAATAGCAAACTTAATTGCCTTCAATTCAGCTTCAAGAGGGGAGAAGGCATTTGTATATTCAGTATATGCCCCCCTGAAACTGCCTCTACTGTCTCTAATTATCAGTCCAATACCACACATATTTGTATTGCAGCACCATGAAGCATTTATGTTGAGCTTAAGACCTGAGAGAGGCCTTTGCCAAGCAATCTTCAAAATTTTTGGTTTAGGATGAGATTTAATCAGAGGCAATAAGGAGTGATCAGCAATACTCAAGTCAATAGTAGATGTTATAAAAACAGGTTTAGCACAGAAAGATTGAAAAATCTGGTCTCTGATTTGATTTAGGACAAGAGCTATGGAAGGTTTAATAGAATCAAATAGGAACTTATTTCTCATCTTCCATAAATTCCAACAAGTGATTACTGAAGCAGTTCTGATAATAGTTGAATGTAATAAACTTAGGCTAGGGAAGGTAGTGTAGCATGATAATCTCTCCCAAATAGATGGAAAAGTTCTGTCCCTAATACCCATGAACTGATGCACTACTTTCCAGACCTCAATAGCAAAATCACAGGAATTAAAAAATGGTCTATGGAGTCTTCATGTACATTGCACATACAACATTTGGAAACTAAGCAGTATCTCAACTTTCTGAGTATGTTATCAAAGGGTAAGAGAGAATTAGTCATCTTCCACATGAAGACTGATATTTTCTTATCAATTCTAGAGTTCCAGAAATGTTTTAAGGAAGCAATAGTACCTGTATTGCAACTGAGCTTAAGGTATGTTGATTTGAAAGAGAAATCACCTGAAATACTCGGCTTCCATATTAGCCTGTCTTCTTTGTGTGGTGCCAGCTTGGCTTCCTGCAAGAGAGAAGTAGCCTCAGGTGACAGAAAAGGAGAAATTTTAGAGATTAGAATGGATTTATTGTATATGAAATCAGACACTGTACAGTCTCCATCAATCTCCACCAAGTTCTGATCACAAAGATCACAAAGGCAACCTATATCTAGCCAGTTGGATGTCCAGAAATTACAATCCCCTCTACCTATGATAACTCTAGAGTTTTCTTCTGCCCAAGTATTAACTTGACATATTCTTTTCCAGTTAGAAGAAGTCTTGTATGAGGGAGTGAGGGCTGCCAGTAAGTGAGTCCACTGAGCTTCAGCTAACTGGAACTTCCACCACAATTTAACTGAACAAGTTTCAATTATAGTGGTAACAGATCTAAACCCAAGCCCATTTTGATCAGTTGGTAAACATAGAGCTAACCATTTTCTCCAAGCTCTTTTAGGTTTCAGTTCAGAATCACCCCAAAAGAAATTACTCATTTTCTTTTCTATGGTCCTGATGATCATTTTATTAGGGCATATAACTGACCAAATGTGCTGTGGTAAAGAATAGATACATGACTCAATTAGTGTAATTTTGCCTCCCTTTGAAATCCACCTATTTTTCCAGTTTCCTAACCTACTCTCTATCTGTTCAAGAAGAGGTTGGAAATAGATTCTCTTTGCTTTCCCAGTAAATATAGGCACCCCTAGGTATGTGAATGGAAAAAATCCCAAGTTTCATCCCCAAAATCCTTTTTATGTAGTTAACTCTTTGGACAGAAGCATGCTTACTTATGAAGAAATCACTTTTATTGTAATTAATCATTTGTCCAGAGACTTCCTCAAAAGTAGACAGGAAAGCTTTTAATCTAATCAAAGTTAGTCTAGTTGCCTTAAAGAAAACAACAGTATCATCCGCATATGATAGATGAGAGATTCTAGGAGGATTACCTGGAAGGTGAAAATATGACAGCTTGCCACTATAAAAAATGAAAGCCAAGCTCCTAGAAAAGGCCTCAGAAAAGATGTTAAACAAGAAAGGAGATAAAGGATCCCCCTGCTTAATACCTCGAGTAGCTTGAAAAAATCCCACAGGCTTACCATTAATAAGAACAGAAAACCAGGCCTGTGACAGATTTTTCATGATGGAAAATATGAATCTAGCATGGAAACCGAATTTAGCTAAGAAATTATATAAAAAAGACCACCTAACTCTATCAAATGCCTTTTGAAGGTCCAGTTTAACTATACAATTAGTGTCTCTCTGTTTTCGGTTCAGAAACCGAACCATTTCCTGTAAATAAATTACATTATCTGAGATGTCTCTACCATGTAAGAAAGCTGTTTGATTAGGGGAGATGATCCTAGGCATCAGAGACTTCAATCTTTCCATTAGCACTTTAGAGCATATTTTGTTAATCACATTAGATAGGCTTATAGGTCTATAATCATCAAATGAGATGGGGGTCTTCTTTTTAGGGATTATAGTGATCCAAGTACTACCAATACCCCTAGGCATATTGTTAGCAGAAAGGAAGTCATGAACAGCCAGAAGTAGATCTTTAGCAATAATATCCCATGATTTTATGTAGAATATGATTGAATAGTGTGTTACAATTGTTACTGTCTAAAATTTTGACTTGATCATATTTAGTTGAAAATAACATTACGATTATAAACAGTGTTGATATGTTATTTAATATTAAAATATCACATAATAAATTAAGTTTATAAATTTAAAATGTGTATTAATAGCATAGTTGGATGAAATTATTTTAAGAGTATATTATGTATTAAATAAAAGAACTTTGTCAATTATTAATTTAAAATTATTTTATAAGCTAAAATTAATATTGATTAGTTATTTTATTTATTATTAGAAAAAATTTCATAAAATATTAACTTTTCGTTATTATTATTTTCTTTCGGAAAAATTTATTTTCATTAAATTTTGTAAAAAAATTTAAATCAATAATTTCAATCATCCAATTCTTTTTGTAAGAATATAAAATTACATCTAAAATAATATTGCATTTACGATCTATTTTTCTCTAATGCTTAAATTTAAAATATGCTTAATTAGTATAATTACTCCTCCATAGCATATAAAAAACATAAGTATCATGCCATACGATAATATTATTGTTCATATATCTATTCAAATATATGGTTAAAGTTTGACAACTTTGAGTGAAAAAAGATTATGTGCATATTTGAATGAGATGGAGGGAGTAGTAGAAATATGCAAACTCTGCATTCTGAATTTGAATGAATGATTGTGCACAAAGTTGGCCAAGACTGTTTATGAGACTCATAATTTATAATTAGTAAATAGGGGATATTTAATTTCTATATAAAGTCGGCCAAGACTGTTTATGTAAAGTTAAATAGTTCTAAAGGGATTTATTGGTAATATACTAATATTTCACCTAATTAAGAAAAAATGAGCATGTCTTTCTATGAATATTTTCTTATCTTAATTTAATATGCTAATATTTGAAAATGTATCGCAAGCAATCATGAATTGTAAGTTTTTTTATAAAATTTAAATACTGTATAAGTTTATGGACAATTCACGGTGATTTTTACTTTAAATGTTGTAAGTTTTTTTTATAAAATTTAAATATTGTATTTTTAAAGTTAAAAAAATAATAATATGTATTTGAATGTGAATGTATAAGGTAAAAAATTAATGGTCTGTCTATAAACTTATGGACAGACCGCCTGTCAAGAGAACTACTATATATATATATTAATATATTATAACTTGCAAGTTAGCAGAGTCTTGGGAAAGACGGACTTTTCATATGCTTATGGAAAGACGGGGTTTAATTAGAATAATAAAAGGTAAAAGGTCTTAGTTGCAATACTAAAAATTTATTATGCAACATGTAATAGTTATAAAATTTACAACCCGGTTCATGCGACCTGAAAATTTTATCTTCATTTCTTCTAATTTACACTTTAAATCTTGGTCTTTCCATGACTTATGGAAAGACCGTCTTTCAAGAGACGAACTCTAGGAGTTTTGTGAGTTATGATCGACAACATAAAATAGAAAAAAAAAATAAATACAAACTATTCTATTTTGTTCTTACATACTAATATAATCTTTATGCGATAACATATACAGATCAATGTTTGCAATATGCATACATGTCATATTCTTTACAAAAGAAATAATTTTTCATTTCAAAAAATTGAAAGTATACATTAAAAAAGTGACTAGTAAAATTATATATATATATATATAATAGATTAGTTCAGCTAAAGTATTTTTACAAAATTAATATATTAAAATTTTATGTTCATTATAATGACAATTTACTATATTTATTTGAACAAGACCTGGATTGAATATATTGGAATCCAACCAAACCCGACCCGAAAGAGAATGTACCCGAAAAGTACCAAAACTAAACTGACTCAAACCAAACCCGATCCGAACCTGATTCAAAAAATGTAAAACTGAATTGTACCTGAAACCGAAACAACCTGAACCAAATTTGATCCGAACCCAATTCAAAAAAATTATACCCGAATTGTATTGAAATTGAAACAACTAGAACCAAACCCGACCCGTTTGGATATTTTTCAAAACTACCGAAAGACATCCGAACCTGAACACACCCGATCAAGACCCGATACCCGAAGATAAAACAATCTACCGAATCATACCCAAACCGATTGGGTCTCACCCGTATCCGACCGAAGAGACCCGTTTTCCAGGTCTAGTAAGGAGTGTTCTAGGTGTAAATACCATACTTTCGGGATGCTGGGTATAAATAATTGGTGAATTAATGATTTTGGGTCATAACAATCTCGTGGGTCAAGAATTTGGGTTAGAGAAATTTGCAGATCAATTTTTCTACCAAATTCGCACCATGCACGTGTTTTCATGCCAGACTTGATGTTTCAGCTCCAATACCTGATGTTTCAATCAAACCTTGTGACATTATACCAAAAGTATTATTTCTACTAAATTATGTGTTTAAAGTTAAGTCTTGATGTTTTAGTGTATGTCTTTTGTTTATATGTTAATTTTTTCACATTTTAGTTGTTTTTCACTAGTTTGTGATATTTTACATCTTAATTTTAAATTTTTAGTCTATGCTTTTATTTTATTGATGTGTTAGTTTTTTAATATGTCGTTTTAAAATTTAGTATTGATGTTTCTATTTTCTTACTAGTATATTTGTATTTGATGTATGTCTTGATATTACAATAGTTTGAATTAGTTTTTAAAATTATTATTCATGACTTAATTTTTTTTATATCAATGTCACATTTTGATATAAATATCAATATCAATGTCACATTTTGATATCAATGTCACAGAGTGCCTTCTCCACTAGTGTCCCTTCCACCAGTCACAGTAATTTTGATGAATGCTAACCCTAACCCCGTGCACCAAAATCGACCAATTCCCTCTCCACCTTCACACACATTGGTGTATACCTAGCCCTTACTTGGCTTCATTGGCCTGTAAGCCCAACCCAAAGGACAAATGCAGAAAAAGACAACGAAGAGGTAAAAATAGAGCCTGGTCTAAGCTATACGATCACGACCCGATAAATGCGGAGACACGATCAAATCACGATCGAGAAGTTTGGCCACAAACCAGAGTTATAGAGATTTTGGTGCAACCTATGTTCTCATATGAGAGAAATATGGAGCCACGATAACAACCTCTTATAAATTCAAAAGGCAGCACTAGAGAAGGTAAGCAGGAATATACCAAGAAATTCCAATTCTCTAAGGAGGAGACTGACTTGATCGCCAGAGTCTTTTCCCCGGAATCATTTCTGGGAGTTATTTTGCAGGAAGAAGAAAACACGCGGTGAACAACAATGCTCTACTTGGACGGAGCAACATCATCATTTGGAACTAATTGTAGGGATCAAAATGTTTTTTTTGGTTCTAGGATCCTTCAGGTAGACAATGGTTTTCATAAGAAGTGCAAAAATTTGTAACCATCAGACCGAAGAACACAAAATTAGGCATGACAAGAACACACAAGACTGAGAATATACACCTAGTAAAGAGAAGGAACGAAACAGGGAAGATAGAAAGGATGAAGAAGCAGAATCTTCTAACACAAACCAGGAAAAAGAAAGGAGGGCCTTCGAAGTATTCTTGGAAGAGAACAAAGAGAGCCTCTATAATCATTTTTGACAACACTCAAGCCCAAATCGCAGGGAATGGATAAGAAAATAAGTCAAGAGTGCATAAGTCTCAAATAAGAGGAGGAGTTAAGAGACGTA
The DNA here is from genome assembly GCA_037428765.1 of Rubia yunnanensis. NCBI lineage: Eukaryota > Viridiplantae > Streptophyta > Magnoliopsida > Gentianales > Rubiaceae > Rubia > Rubia yunnanensis. The sequence continues at coordinate 47,291,903 of CM075061.1, read as the reverse complement.
TTGGCAGATAATGATGCAAACAAGTCACCCCTGACACCGCATCTTTGAAATCACAAAATGCCTAAGGACTTTAAGCTCTCTCTCCATGTTAAAATTTATGGAGGGACCACGGATCCAAAAGAATTCTCACACTCTTACCGAAATTGCATGAGATTTAGGGTTGCGAACATCAAACTGGTTTGCAAGGCATTCTCCATTTTCTTGTCAGGAACAATGATCACATGGTATGAAGACCTGCCAAATGGATGTATCAAGTCTTGGCCACAATTATCAGATCTATTTTTAAATTATTTCTATTAGAAGCAAAAATTTACAAAAATGATCACGGATTTGAACAACATAGCCCATCAAATGGATAAAAGGCTTTCGAAGTATCATAATAGATTTGTAACAAAGATTTTTCAAGTTCGCGATTTGTCATTCCAATCTTCACTGGGGGCATTCACAGGAGGCATGTGATCAGGAGAATTCTCTAAAGAATTAACAAAGAACATTTCTGAAAACCACCAGCAAAGAACCAAGGGATGGCGACCACACTACCAAAGAATTAAAAAATGATTGCGGCAGTAGATCACAATGAGGACTGAAGGGATGATATACCGGAACATGTTATACTATCCATACACGGATCTATAGAGTCATTATTAAACAATTCTTTGAAGGCAAAGGCAAGGTATTCTCCCCCGTAAGAGCCTATCGAAAAAATACTTTTCCCGAACGAAGCGAATACTTTTAGTGAAGAAAATGCAGTACCTAACGCTTTACCTCACAATGATCTTATGATCATTATCGCTAAAATAGGAAATGCAATAGTTCAAAGAGTGTTCGTGGACGATGGAAGTGCGGTTAAGATATTATTCGTTGATTGGTTTGACAGGTTTGATTTCAAACAAACAAACCTAAAAATAGCCATATCCCCACTTGTAGGTTTCACAGGGCAAATAGAAATGCGTTTGGGAAATATACAATTGCCAGTCAGCATCAGAGAAAGTGGAAGAAGTTGCACAGTGATGAATAACTTCGTAGTAATGGATGCTACAAGACAATTTAACACCATTATTGGAAGACCTTGGATGAATGCGGCAAAAGCGATATGGTCCCCTTTCCACCTGGTAATAAAATTCCCAACTCCAGTTGGAACTGCAACTATGAGAGGAAAACAACAAACAGGGAGACAGTGCAAGACGATTATGATGAATGTGGGCAAGATTGTGGAAAAGGCAAAGATGGTCAGCAAAGTTTCAGAGGGTAGATTACTAGAGAAGTGAGAATCAATAGTAAATTTGGGAAAGGAAACGGTGCTTGTTAGCATAGATGAAGAAGATAATTCAAAGTGCAGAGAAAATCTCCCATGCATGGAAATGTAGTGGATAGCCGCAACCTCACGAAGATACTTTTTCATGGAGCATCCATATAAGGGATAGACCCAAGCATTGTTGCACATTCTACGAATATCAGTGACCTGGTCAACCTAATTGAACAAGAACAATGTTGCATCAATAGCTACAAGAAAAAAACACTCGAAGAAGAAATCATAGCATTACTTCAAGCTAACTTATTGAAAGGGGTCATACACCAAGAGTGGCTAGCAAACCTAATCAAGGTGAAAAAATTAGATGCGGAAAGGAGAAAGTGCGTTAACTTCTCATATTTTAATAGGCAGGCGAGAAGGGACTACGAAATATGAGAGAGATAAGTGGTGAAACACTTAAAGCAAGTCCAACAACTACTATCCCAGCTTCAATACTTCGATGTTTAACATGCATCAAGAAGTGAAGAGGCAAGAGTGAGAACTCTAAGCAAGCCAGCAACAGCCGAATTAGAATCTTTGAGCAAAAATAGAGAGATGGTAGTAGAGGTTGTTCTACTCCGAAACACAACTTCTTTGAAAGGGATATATGGATCTTATATGATTGATAAATGGGGAATCGACCTATTGGAACATTTCCCAAAAGGAGAGAGCAATGCAAAATTTCTAGTAGTGGAAATTGTCTACTTCACGAATGGGGAGAAGCAAAACCATTAGCGCGAATCATAGTTGGTATAGCGAGAAAATTTGTTTGGCAGAATATAATGTGTCGCTTAGGGGTGCCACACACTATTGACGTGAACCATGGTAAATAGTCCACAAGTACTACCTCTACTAAATAGTGCTCAAAGCTAGGGATCCTCCAAGAGTCCACATCTGTAGCACATCCCCAGGCTAACACACAAGTAGAAGTGAAAAATAGAACAATTGTTCAGGGAATTTAAATACAACTTGAGGGAAAGTGAACTAGCTGGGTGGATGAGATACCCAACACCCTATTGACATTTAAAAAGACCGTTTGAAAGCCAACCAGCAATCTGAACATGATGATGTTGGATCTAGAAAAGCTAGGAGAAAGAAGTGAACTGCCAACGATCACAAAAACTATGTATAAGTAAATAATGGCTACAACTTAAAAATAGAAGGATACAAAAGAGTAATGCCATATTGGCGATCTAGTGAAAAGAAAAAAGAAGCCAAGCCCAGCTGAACAAAGATGATAGTCATGCCCATCATAAGAAAAGCCTTACCAGGTTGCGAAGGCTCACAAACCGATCTGTTAAGAGCTAGAGAGGTTGGAACGACAGTATTGTTCCCAACAAATGAAGGGAGATGAATGTGAAAAGATTCTATGTCTAGATTCGGGAAAAGAAAGGAAGCATCTAGTTGTATAAAACCTTGGGATTATCATTGGTTGCATTCGTTCCTTTGATTTCAAGGCGACATTATCGTAGTTGTACATTATTAATAGCAAAAATAGTATTTTAGGACTATGATCACTTATTTAGCTCTCCACTTAGATAATTTAGACAATAACACACTGACATCACATAAAAATCAACGCAACAAGGCCCCCCCGATTGTCAAAGGTTGTAGCAAAAATGTGTGCATTATCTTGTAGCTTAAAAATTCCTAAACTCACAAGCTATAGATCATTCACAATTTCCGACGCTTGCAAGCTTCAAATATTTCAACTTCACAAAACTTACGATTGCAAGCTATAGATCTTGCACAAAGGCATATTTTCCCATAACAACGACCCAAGCAAGCAATAGATCTTGGATGTCGCAAAAGCCAAAGCTTTTATATATGCAAGTAATAGATCTTGCAGCTTCACTAATATGTAATCTATGGATATCGTAAATTACAAAATTTCAACAACACGACTCGTATAACCAGCAAATGAGATATCAGCAGAAGTGTTCATGAAATAGAGCTTATCAAGTGATAGCGAGCACGAGAATGTGTGAAAGCTGAACAAGATAGTTCGAAGCACTACAAAGTAGGATTAAATCAAGAGATCTATCTACACCTAGATGCACGCGATGATCCAGAAGAGAACGAACCACCACAACGACGACCGTGCTCAGCTTTGCAATGGAAGTGCTCAGCCCTACGTCGATTTTCTCTAATTATGCGCTCCTCACTAACTAAATGGTAGTACTGCCATTTCATGTGTAAATAAGAAGGATGGCGTATTAGACCCCTTTGCTCCATACAAACAAGATATCTAGCATATTAGGCCTTGAAGTCAGTTTTAGGACCAAACTCTTCACGATTTAGCTGCATACTCATAACATTAATGGTCATCTCATACCTCTTCATCTAAGCTGTCAAATTTTGCACTTCCTCTTCTAAGCAGTGGATATGCGATCAGAAATCCTCTTACAATTTAGCTCTCTACCCATTAATCTCCATTGTAAGGTCTTCACGACCAATAGGCCTGCTAGACGATGAAGGAAAAGCCTGAAGTTTATCTTTATGCTCAGCGCAAGCTTTCTCAAGTTAATAAACAGACGAATCAAGATGGTTACACTCAGAGCGGAGCTGCTCATTTTTGCTTCATAGCTGCATGTTCATAGCAAACTGTTTGATTTTCCAACTGAGGACAGAAGTTGAAAAGCGATCAGACTCATCCTGCTTTTTCTTCAACCAATCAAATAAATTGTGAATACAAGTGCATTATTTGTCAATGATCACTTTGTTCCGATAGGCTTCACGATTTTTACTTGTAGCATAAATTTTTGACTCTTCCTATTGTCGAAGAATCCTCACCATGGTTAACTGTTGACAGTGAATAAGAAAATCCTACTTGTCTCAAATTATGAACACTATCCTGAGAGTCCTTTACAGCCTTATCCCATTTCACTTCAAGATCATTAATCCCAACAACATGTACCCTTGGACATGAACATGAAGGTTAAGTAAAAAAATGTACAAACCAGGGTATTCAAGATTGATCAAACCACAAACATTATCCTTACTAAGCGGTTCAACACTGTAGCCAACGAGAATAAACTTGCGGCAAGGAAATGTCATGGAAGAAGTAGGAGAGATTGAAAATAGGAACAACCGAGTAAATGAACAAGGGGGGAGACTTAATACGAGAAAAGCAATTAGAAGAAACAAAGTCATCATATTCTCGAGTTAAAGATTAGGTAGCTTGAATCAATCCAAGAGGGAAGTGAATATCAGATTGCAAAAATCTATAGCGATTAGAAAAATGATCAATATTTCCCAGAAAGTCAAGTTGTTTCAAAATTTTATGATCAACAAAAATATCGAACTCGTGCATATAAGTAAATGCGATGAGAGAAATTAAGAATGGAGAGGCTACAAAACATTATTAACCATAGTTACATAAACACTATTGACATATTACAAAAAAAATTTTTGAATTACAATCACAAATCCAAAAACTTGATAGACTAAGAATTAACTAACATCAGAGATGGAGGTTGGCAAAGGCCGGGCAAAAATAACACTGTCTTCCTGGCTTGCTTATTGACCAGGGACATCGGTGGTCACCTCGATTTAAGCACAGTGAGGGGGTGGCACAATAGCGCGACAACCAAATGGCAAGTCCTCCAGATAATCGACCTCGCACCCCCTTTAACTCAGTTGCAGAAGGAAAGCAAGGGAGAGTAGCAAGATGCGATAGCAAGAAGAAGGGATATCCCCCATCAGAACTTTTTTCAATGAAACTATCATTAAGTATTGCCTTCTATTTTTCTAACACTTCAATACATCTATTCAAAGAGGGAAGACTCTTTATCGTCGAAGTAGGGTTCCACTCGCGCGTGTCTTTTAGGGTTTCACAATAGCCAACTGTCTGAGCATTGCTGGGGACGTCCTCAAATAGATTGAAGAAAAACTTTGTTTTGAAAAGACGATCAACTAGAATTTGAGGATAGTTAGGAGAAGCAGGACCATTAGTGCACATCTCCTCAAGCTTAAAATGAAACTTCTTAATCTCTTCCTCAATAACCTTGTGCACTTTTCAGCAGTGTTTTCCCGTTCCTGGGAGGTTTTTAGAGAAGTCTCAAGAACCACACATTTATTCTCCTTTACGTTATACTTTTCCATGAGTGACACATCAACAAGAGAGAACTTCGAAAGCCTCTCACTCACAAGCTCGAGACACTTATCGACCTTATATAGAAAAAGACATAGGAAATGAATGGTCAGCATTCTAAAGCATGAGGTGTCAATTTGTAGAGAAGGTTACCCAAATTAAAAAATGAACTGACCACGTACAAAGTATCGAAAAGTGAAAGCTTAGAGAGAGTGTTAGGAATTGTCCCCCCACTTGCATACTATCAATTCGCGCTTGACCCTCAGAGCAAGACTGTTTGCTACGCCTCTTTTTTCACAGGAGGAAGTAAATGACCCGTCGATCCATCAACCCCATCCCTCTTATTTTCTTCTCATAAAACTCACCACCAGGGTGTTCACCACCCATATCTCTAGCGACAGTAGATTTTATCTTTGCAAGCGTAGTACTATTTCTCATTTTGGCAGAACCCTGTTGAACGATCTTGTTATTAGTAGTATTATTAAGTTTGGCGTTAGTCCCAACCACCTTCTCATCATAAAAAAGTGACCGATCAATAGCATTACTAGTTAGGTCCATATCTGTAAGAAAGTAGACACAACAGATCAAAGGAACGAATAATGATAGTAAAGGTTTGTTAAAAGAAAAAAAAGAACAAAATATAAATCCAATGTATCAAAGTGATGAGAGTTCATAACACCATCAACATCAGAATCAACATGGCATAGATGTGTATAAGCGCGGATTATAACCACAATCTCAGTTTCAGTAGTAAAATGAACACTCAAACAAGGAAGCTTAGATTTAGGAACTTTGTAGTTCCTAGATGGAAGAGCCACTTTGGAACTTTTCTTCAGTTTGACAAAAACGTATTTGTCTTCCAAGGACCAACATTACTGGGAAAACTAATAACAAGTTCAACCCCAACTATCACATGATAAAAGGTGAATTCATCTACGGTATTCTTTACTTTTCAATGGAGATAACAGTTACACAAAAATCAAGGGTGAAAGGAATGTTTTCCTTTTCACACACCTGAAGAAACCCCATTATGATAGTGATGCCCTTGGGATGAAATTGTGATAAGGAAATTTTGTATGAAAGCAGAAGAGTGACAACGTGGTTGGGAAGTGGAGAGTAGAGACCAAAGTTCAAAGAACTCAAATAGCATGAGATATAGCCAGTGGGGAGGATTACGAACGCATTCGGAGTTTGCAGGAGCACAAAGCTCAAACGAACAGAAAATAGATTCTTAAATATCCGAAATAAGGACCAGTCAACATACTGCCTATAGCAGAATATTCGATGGCATGACCGGAGTCCCCGTCAAAGTGATCATTTTCTACGGGGGATTCAGAGTGGTTAGAGGAAAGCAGTCAGATTAACAGTGACCCTAGAAACAGAGATAAAAGCCTTAATTGGGGTTTTGAACCATGAAGGAAAAAATTTTCAAGGTAGAGCCCAGGTAAACAAGCAAGAGGCTCGTCAGAGAAGATAACTGGAGAATGATAGAATAGAGCCATTGAGGGTAAAATTACTAGAAATCAAGAAAAAAAATATACCTTATTAAAACTACCGCATGACATAAGGAAATTTGAGGTATAGCTAGAGGCAAACTTATGATTATATGGGAGGGAAAATGCTAATTCGCAGAAGAAAAAAGATAGCCGGAGAAGACCAATATTGTGATGATAGGGGGAGATGAATTGAAAGAATAATAAGTTTTGCCAGTTAAAGAACAAGGAAGAAACGATAAGAATGAGTAATCAATCACAATGATTACCTGACACAAAAGTAGGTTGCCTTTCTGAGATATCGGAACGACGACGGAAGATGAGAGGACAATGCACTCAGTAACAACTGAATTAAATTATCCATTTAATAATTCCATATTTAAAAGGACAGTGCACTCGATTGGAATTTGTGGTCAATTTGTTTTTGCTAGTTTCAGAATGATTTAGACAAATTATTTATTACACACAAGACTTTTCTAGTTTAGTGAATGATTGTAATAATAAAACTTTGTTTCATATGGTAGGTTAACTATTAAGGATTCAATAACATTAAATGGCATTCAAGAAATAGATCTTAGATTAAAGATTATATAACATATATATGGGCATTCAATAAATACTATAAATTTGGTATAAATGTTCCAAACATGAATAAAGTTGTTTTAATTTGTTCTACATTCTAAACAGTAATACTAAAATTAGGAGGGAAGAATGATGAAATCGGACAGTATCGGCTCAAAACTGTTTAACAGCTCAAAGTAGAGTGTGTTCCCCAACCTCAGTTCCTCTGCATCAAGAAACTGGCTAAAACCCTTTGGGGTAGAGTCTTGAGCCTCATCTTCCCCAATTAGTGCATGTGATACTCCATTCTGTTGCACCTCAAGACAACACGAGTCTTGACACTTGGTAAGAGTTCTACAATCTGGCTTGGGACGTACTAAATTATAACTAGAAAACCACAGTTAGTATATATGAAAGTATTAATCTAGAGAAAATGTTAATTGACAATAAAGATATATATAATGGGATGGTCTTACCAAAACTGGAATAGAACCAATGTTCGTCTGGCTCAGTGTTCGGATGAAGTGTGGAATGATATTAGCGAATGAAGCCCGTGCGGTCCTCATCCAAATTGGTACGAATTTGCACTGGTCAATAAAACTATTACAAATTAAATTAGAATATAATTCATCAAATAAAAGGAATTTATGTAGCAATCTAAACAAAAAATTGCTAACCCTAATTGAGGGATGACTACTCAAACCTTCTTTGGCAGCCGTGATTATTGAAATTTACACTGTCACGAATGATTTATATAGTGATATATAGGAATTGGTTCATTATAATTTGGTTCAATTAATCTTTTAAGTCGGTCCGGGGTCGCTCATACATGTCGGTCTAAAAAAATTACAGTACGAGCAACGCTGCTAACCTATCGGTCCAAAAGAGTAACATTCATGTAAGAGCAATGTCACTCACCTATCGGTAAAACCAAATGGTGAAAAATGCCACTAATATGAATTAGCAACATCGCATTACAATCACTTCACACAAATGGAGATCGAAAGGCCAACAACGTCACATGCAAACATAGCAGATACATTAGCAACACCAGATAACCGGAGAAATGAGAGGTCCTAACCAGAACAATGAGCCATAGATTTTGGGGACAACAAAAAACCACAATTTGTAGGGATGGGAAACCCCAATCCATAGGAAAATCAAAATAGAAAACAAAGAACACATTCACATATCATATACATAAAAATTTTAAAAAAGATAGAAAAATGAAAGGAATCTAAAGAATCTAAAAACCATACCTTTGAGAAGAGGGGTTAGGGAAATGTTGAAATTTGAGTGAAACTTAAATGTTTGAAGTGATTTATGAGGTTGGTTCCATATATATAGTCATTTTGAACCCTTGTGATTTCTTCTTTGGCATGTACAACATCACACGTAAGTGAATCTTACCGACATATGACAGACGTATGACCGACGTCCGCACTAGTGTAGGGTGGGGGATTAAAGGCAATTCCAATGGACCAGAGAAGACACTTTTTCGGTGCCTTATCTAGTTGTGCCTTTGATCGTCACTGATTAATGGTGGTTTCAAGAACTGCCTTTGTTTGTAACCATAAAAAATGGTTAAATTCCGCCTTTGAAAGGATGGCCTAACCGCCTTTAATCTACTTCAAAACTCAGAAGTGCCTTGAGTCCATTGTGTGATGCAAACATTTTCGGTACCAAAAGTGTATGTTGTTTTCGGTACCTGAAAGGCGATCGGGAACTATTCTGAGGTTCCTCCATCGGGTGTCAGATTAGCTCCTATTTACAAACTTGGAACCTACTTGAAGTTTGTCGGATGTTCGGGTACTTCCGTACTGGAAGTAATAATACTTCCTACACCAGGTGTTACTTCCAGTCGTAATGCTTTTTTGATTGTATTTATCATTTATATTGTAATAAACTTCCGAGTTATGAAGTTTTATGCTTCTTGAGTCTTTCGAGTTCAGAATCAGTTATCATGTCTTCAGAAAATTTTGGTAATGCATATGAACAACTTCTGAATACAGAAGCAAACTCAGCTGCAATGGTAAAAAAAGTCATTCATTGCTATAACCCAATTAATTCAGATCCAGCACAATAAAATTTTGATTAATGATCGTACACAATGTACGGGCTTACAAAAACATATATATAATGTTAAACAATCAAGCATATATACATATGAATAGATTTCATCTGCATATCTATTCTAAAAATGACATATCAATGACTAATGCTACTCAACACTCAACAACTCGATCGGAATTTTAAAAAAAATCCGTAGATAAGGATAATAAAGAAACTATCTATAGATATGAATGGAAAACATGCAAATTCTATTTCTCAAAATACATGTCATGAGCGTTGGAAAATTCTAAGGGACCACATTTGGAGCTCCAAGAGTCGCGGATTGTACATGAACTAGATGTCTTGCCAAACAATTTCTTGCATTATTGATGTCATCTTGTGAATACGGCTTAGAATCCCTTGGGAACATCTGTGCAAATGGTAAATAGTAGTTGTTGTTATTTGGTACGTTTGTATATGAAGATCAGGAGGCTAGTCTTGAAAAAATAATAACTTTATCAATTTCAAGGAAATTCAATTGTACTTGGTTGACACACTCTGCTGCATATAACATTACATAGTACCCATACTTCCAGGTCTGTGCTTGTCTCTTGTACTAATAGTTAGAGAAAATTAGTACTATATAGTAACTAGTAACTTTAATTAATTGTAAATGTATATTGGATTCCATACCTTGATTTGTATTACACGTAAGGTCATTGTCACATTCAACCTATCGAATGCACTCTCAAAGATATCGAGAATAGATTTAGAAGGTTGAAAGTGCAACGGATCCATCCAGTACACAAGGTTCTTCTCCGGAACAATCAAAACTAATCTCCAATGATCACTACAACTAAACAACTGCTGAATGAAAATATGTACTCAAACACTAGAATAGAAGGGAATGTTGGACAATATTAAATTGAAAACATTACCTCTCAATGTAAGGTGCAACGATTAATTTTTTATCCTTGCGTGCAATGCATTTTCGAACATAACCAATCCCGTCTTGCTTCGAACACCCAATCCCATGTGTCATCAATGGACACAAGTATCCTACCTAACCCTTTCCTCTTTGATTAGTAAAGAAATACATGTACCATAGCCATAGCATGTTGAAGATCAGACATGAATTTAATTGAAACGCAAATAGTAAACAATTGATTTTTTTTTGGAAATTAAGTAATGCAGTTACATTAGGAATAGGTACATGATTGTTTGGTTCAACTGGTCACACTTGTATAATTCCGCCAGATCTTTCCTCAATGCAATTATGTCTCAATTTCTTCTTAAAACACATTCATTTCCCAAAAATGTGTAGGTAGAGTTCTGTGCGTTGAGAAAATTGCACAAAACCTGGATGAATGATGAGGAACCCTTGTGGACTTGTGGCTTTGCTATAGCAGGCTTCTTCATTCATTCACTCATTCAATTACATTTATTGTCTATAGGAAATATTATCACTTATCATTCAAAGATCAACATTCATTCCTTCTTAATAGTAGTTTCCAAAGACAAACAACTACAATTTGAAAACCTTATTGATGATCACCCTAAGCAAACAACACCATGGAGGTATTTAATCAATGGAATTTCACACAAAGGACCATAGGTTTGATAACAACAAGCCTTTGACCAAAGACATAGTCATTTAACCAAACAAGGCATTTACTAGGTTAACCCTAGAACAAACCACATTCAAGGTTCAACCTTTCTTTGCATCTATGGGATAAACATGAGAACAATCCACATTAACATACTTATCTAGCGCCACACATTATACACAAGAAGTTCTAAATCAATGTTTTTTGATTTCATGTCAAATCTTTGCAACTTTCCTAACACCATAACACTTCAATCAAACAAACTTTTATAAACTCAAACAACCCATGGTATAAATAAGGTTAAACGCAACATTAATGGCATAATAAATGTTATTCAATAAATGTTCATAAATGAGCTAACATAGAATCTCACCACATAAGTTTGGAAGTTACAATCAATTGCTCCCAAGAACTAGATTTATCTACTAGAATTCATATTAATTAATGCTAACAAACCAAACATAAAACAAGAGAAATCAAAGATGAAAATGGTGGAAAACTAGGGTTAGTACCAAATTTGGGTGAAGAAGAGTTATGAATGAGAGGAAAGAGAATACTATTTATAGTACAAAAAGGATAAGGCTGGGATCACCCGTTCGTCGCGACTAGCGACGGGCACCAGAACTTGCCCTTGTCTTCTTTTCTTCTTCTTGTAGCAAGCACTCTTCTTCACAATAATCCCTCTCATTCTTCAAGTCCTCAAATATTTGAAGCAAGTCTTCAAATTCTTCAAAAGGTGATCTTCAACGGCCTCCGGTCTTCAACTCTTCAAATCTTTGAAGCAAGTCTTCAAAGTCTTCAAAAGGTGATCTTCAACGGCCTCCGGTCTTCAAGCCTCCCTGTTCTTCCCTTGTCAAGAAAAATCCACTTAGAATAGGTAAAAGAGCGTAAATTTTCTCTTACCTCTCCTAAGAGAATTTCAAGGTAGAACACAAGCACTTGATAACAAATGAGCACAAAAGTGATCCCAAAAAGTACTCAATTATGCACCTAAAATGGGCACATCAAACTTTCCCGCACTTAAACCTTACTCGCCCTCAAGTAAAAAACGATCCAAGCACATGAAGGAATTGATGTGTCCACATCCTAACTACTATTCCCCCAAGTCAATACCTCACAAAACTCTCAATATCACACATCCCAACGTTAAGATGAAATGAGAAGTTTCCCACAACCCCCATTCCTAAATCTATCTAAACCATATCAACCTATCAATTCATTGATATCTCTAAAATATCTTCAAAACTGGAATTGACAATCCCAAATCCAATGGTACAAGGTGAAGGTAAAGGTATGCATAAAGTTCAAACACTTACTCCACTTTATACAAATAAATCATCCTATAAACGAAGTATATTAATGATCAATAAGTTCATAACTTACTTCTTATCCCCGCTAAATTTCCCAATCCCAAGAGGTCTTTAAGATGTCAAGCTACCCGATCCATCCATATGCTTACCAAAACCTTATGAATCAACCACCGGCAAATGAGTGAACACATAATTTTTTTTCTCTTTCCCTCATTTTTCCCAGGAGCCCTTTCTGGTTTCCATCCTAGCCACACATCATGTTTCTTTGGGTCACATCTCACTTTTTTCCGCACATTTAGCCTCTCACTTTTACCTAGGTCTCCCTTTTGGGTTTTCGACCTATCTGGGCCCCCAATGTTACCTAAGATGCCCTCTCAAGTTTTCAACTTTGCGGGATTCTTTTTATTTATTTATTTATTTCTCTTCATTTTTAGATTCATTTTCAAATTTTTATATTTGTTTTCAATCAAAAAGTAGCAAAGTGATTTCCAAATATTAATTCTAAGAAACATATTAAAGCTAACATCATCCAAGTACATCAAAAGGAAAGCATCCACCAAAACAAAAGGGAAAAATATCCAAAACAAAGCAAAAGAAACATCCCAAAAGTAGCGAGTCTAGAAAAAATAAATCTGTAAACCAAGAAGTGAAATCATTAAATACCTCTCCCCACACTTAGAATGCTATATTACCATAAATATAGACAAAATAAGGAAAAAGCGTACACAGAAAAGTATGGAAAGGGTGAGAATATAATGCTCACAATCACTGCTAGGAGGAAGAAAAACCACCACCAAAATAATGCTGCTGATAATGAGCCAGCCAATCCATGTTCATCTGCCTCTTAGCTCTACGCTTCTCTGCTCCAGGGTCAAGGCCTGAGACACCACCTGCCTGGGACTATATCTCATGGATGCGAGCGAATAGATGGTTAATCTTCTCATCCATGTCGATCAAGCTCTGGGAGACAAACACACTATGCTCCAATATCATACTATCCTGGCAGCGAAAAACATCCTGCATAGTCTGCATCTAACGGTCATAGAAATCAGGCAGAGGCTGGGAGTAGTGAGGTGGCACATAATCCTCATGCACCTGCTCGGTCTCTGGTGGAGGCTGTGGAAAGTGCTGCTGCTATCGCTAAGTGAAAGGCAAGCTACTATTATCACGGTGGACAGGGGTTGGACCAAGGTCATTGAGCTCGCGCTGAAATTCCTCTCTGCACGAGTAGTCAGGTAGGATCGCCAAGTCCTCCAAGGGTGTATCAAACTTAAACTTCACTTGTTAGGCTGAGGAAGTGCTATGAAGGTGACCTTCATGGTGCCATATAACTAGTGAAAGACCCCCATGGTACGTGTGATACTAAGCATCTCAAATCGCACCAACCTATCTGTAGTGATGAGGTAGGAAGTGCGCTCCTCAAGCGCAAAAAATTAGCTGGTGGAACCAATCCAAGGTTCTCCGCTAAGAGGCCGATAATGTCTCCAACCATAATCTTCCCCTTTGGCTTCCCCGCCACCTCTACAATCCTCTTCATCCATAGCTAGGGCCATAACCCGTATCGCAACCCCTCGCTTGTCAAGTGCCACAACAAGTGAATGTCGTTTTCCGGCACATTTTTCAACTCCGCCGAGCAAAGCACCGTGCTGGATAAAAGTCTTTGCACATAACACAATGTGGGATGGATGATAACATTTCTCTTGTCATGGGAGTTCTTCGCTCTCATGTTGATGACACTCTGGAAGCCCATGTCATCCTCAATCGATCGGTCCTAGGCCTGTGGGTCTATCCTCGCCCAAATTTCAGCCAAGTCCTATCCAAAGGCTTCCTTAACCTACGAGACAGTCATCTCTTGGGGTATATCATCTAGGTGGAAAGTGATGTACCGCTTGCATAGTTGATCATTCCTCATGCTGCATATCCTGACCTTTAATAGGAACTCCAGTGTGTATCGCCGGTAGGAAGGGACACTCTTGCCCATGAAACCCTCCAACCCTCCTTTGGCAAGGAGGCATCGGACTGACTGGGTTAGCCCAAGAGCATCCTGTGTGGGCGTGTTAGAAAAACTCGTCTCCTTGAGCTGGTAGCTGACCAAGGTTTTCCACCATTCCACATAGGGCCCGGTGATTCGATCAAACCCATGTACCTATCAGGAGGAGGAGTTACAGGGCTCGACTCTGGAGCCGGTGGTGCGCCCACCTCATGGAGGAGCCCTAGGTATCTTGGTAGGGGCAATATCTAACAACCACAACAAACAAGTCAAACGCATAGGAATATACATACATGCAATATCATAAAATCATACTCAACCTTAAACTAGTTTCTCCAACACAAACCAAATCAAATCCAAGCCAACTACTTCAAGGCCTAACCACAATTGCATATACAAGCCATGTCATATTTAACATGCCTATAATCTAAAGTCCATTAGGTTCTCAAATAATTAAACATCCAATATGCTATATCCCATAATCACAGTCATGCCTGACTAGTTTAGCTACTGCTAGTACATTCATAACGTTAACATTCAAGTGCTATGGAAAAACTATCCTAAGCATAATAACAATGCATCCAAGTATCAACTATGTTTAATCAAGTCAACATGCCTAATTTATAGTACAAACCACAACCCAATTATCAACAAAAGTAACAATATAAACACAATGCCAGCACAACACAAACATGAGCAAATCAACACAATCAAAATGAGAATAATGCTATCCTAATTCCAACCAAATCATAAGCACAATACATTCACATAATCTCCATGAAACCAAATTATAAGCACAATATATTCACAAGAATCTACAATGTTCCAACAATCTGAATTCCTAAGGCATCACACATAATCCACAAAATGTCCCATAAAATAGATTATACAACATAATCACAATTGAAGCCCAAGAAAGTGAACGAATGTACCACTTAGATGCTTAGGATAAAGAAAGAACGAAGCCCACAACCAATTTAAATCCGGATTGCTAAAAATCACAAAACCCCAAAATTCCAGGGTTTTGTGTTCTTCAACAAACTAGAATGATTTATGGGTATAGATTGGGTAAGATGGATTGGAGAGTGGTTAAGGGTTGATTTTAGGGGGAGTACCGGTGAGTCTTGGCTAGAGGTTGGTGGAAATTTGGTGGAACAGCGGAGGAGGTGGAGGGAAGAAGATAGAGATGGGGTTTTAAATGGTTTTTCCCATTTTTAAAAGTAGCTATGTATGCCCTTTGTGACTCGCGACTTGTTTGTCGCGACTCGCGATGGGTAGGTCAACAGGCACCTCCGGTCAAAACCCTTATTGTGACTCGCGATAGGACTATTGCGAGTTGCAAAAAGTGGAGCCCGGGGGCTCATTTTTTAGATAAATTCTTCTAATTTTATTGCGATCGTGACCAAACGGTCACGGCTTGCGAATTGGCCATCGCAGCTCACGAAAAGTGAAACCTGAGGGCTCATTTTTCAGCAAAAGCTTTTGATTTGGATATGACTCATGACCAAACCGTCATGACTCATGATGGTCCTTCATGACTGGCGATGTGACTTACAAAAGTTGAACTTGAGGGCTCGAAATTTTCTTAGCCTGTCGCGACTCGTGACTAGAAACCTTCCTGTTATTTGGAAATGTTTTTCAATCTCATCCCTTGCCCAAGCTTTTCCTTCTTGACTCCAAGTATTTCTCCCTTCATCCATCCAATGCCTTGGGTTCAAATTGCTACAAAATCATGGAAAAACAAATCGTGAAAAGCACAAACCAAAACAATGAAACTAATGACAAAAACTCAAAACAAAAAAAATCAATGGAAAGTCATGAATAACGATCCAGATGATCAAAACCAAGTATATTTAATGTTTTCAACATGAATCACTTCCCTTTCTTAGAGCTTGCCCACAAACTGGATCAAGGAGATCAACATCCTCTCCTTTCTCCGGCACAAAATTCTTGTGGTAAGGTTTCAAACGTTGTTCATTGACTTTGAATGTTTTTTACTTAGCTCGATCTAGGATTTTCACCGCACCATGCAGGAATACCTTTACATGCTAAAATGGACCAATCCATCGAGACTTCAACTTACCGGGAATAAGGCAAAGGCGGGATTGAAATAGGAGGACCTTTTGACCTGCGTCATATTTCTTCCTAATGATCATTTTGTTGTGTCACACCTTTGTCTTCTCCTTATAGATTTAGGAATTCCCATAGGACTCCCTTTGGATCTCATCTATTTCATCCTATTGTAGCTTCCTATGCAAGCCGGCCTCAACTGTATCAAGGTTGAATTCTTTGACTGCATAGTAAACCTTATGTTGAATTTCCACCGGTAAGTGACAGGGCTTACCAGACACGAACCAGTATGGTCACATATCGATCGGCGTCTTGTAAGCCATCCTATTCACCCACAAGGTGTCATTCAACCAAGAACTCTAATCCTTCCAGTTAGGGTTAACCATTTTTTGAATGATGGACTTGATTTTTGGATTGGAAACTTCGGCTTGCCCATTGGTTTATGGGTGATAGGTAGTGGATGTCTTGTGAGTGATGCCATATTTCTTTATGAGTGCCTCTATAGTCCAGTTGCAAAAGTGGGTGCCACAGTCACTAATCAAGGCTCGGGGCACCCCAAACATAGAGAAGATGTTATCTTTCAAGAATTCTGCAACCACTATAGAATCGTCCGTCCTAGTGGGTTTGCTTCAACCCACTTTGACACATAATAAAAAGAAAGAAGTATATATGTAAACCCAAAAGAATTAGGGTAAGGTCCCATAAAGTCAATACCCAAAACATCAAAGATTTCACTGTATAGCATGGCTTTTTGGGGCATCTCATTTCAAGATGAGATATTTCCTACTCTTTGGCACTTGTCACAAGCCTTATAGAATATGTATGCATGCTTATTCAAATTAGGCCAATAAAAACAACTATCTAAGACTTTCCCAGTGGTCCTATTAGCTCCAAACTGACCACTGCATGCATAAGAATGACAAAAAGTGAGAATCAAATGCACTTCATGATCGGGGATGAATCTCCTAACAGCTTGATCTACATAATGTTTCCACTAAAAGGGATCACCCCACACATAATATTTAGCATCGCCTTTTAGCTTATCTTTCTGGGCAAAAAATGAGGAGGAAATTTATCGAAGACAAGAAAGTTCATAATGTCAGCGTACCATGGTGGGAGGTCCCTGATTGCGAACTGTTGTTCACAGGGAACTCCTCCTGTAGTTGTTCTTCCATTGATAAATTTACCTCACTATCTTGGCATAGAGGCAATCGACTCAAATGATCAGCCACAAGGTTCTCTATGTCCTTCTTGTCTCATACCTCCACCTCAAATTTGCTCAGAATCAGGATCCACCTAATCAATCTTGGCGTGGCCTTTCTTTGTCATCAAGTGACAAAACGCTGCATGGTCAAGGTACATAATAACGTTTGTACCATGTAAGTAAGATCAAAATTTTTCCAAAGAAAATACCGCTGCTAGCAACTCCTTTTCTGTGGTAGAGTAGTTTCTTTGGGCCTCATTGAGAGATGGTGTGAGGTGCTCTCCCCACTCTTTGACCAAGCACCACTCTAGCGGCATAATCGCTAGCATCGCATATGATTTCAAAAGGCAAAGACCAGTCCGGGGGTTATATGATAGGAGCCTAGACTAACGTTTCCTTAAATGTATCGAAGGCCCTTTACAACCTTCATCCCTCACAAATTTCACCTCCTTTTGCAACAAATTGCACAAAGGAGATGCTATCTTTGAAAAGTCCTTGATAAAATTGCGGTAAAATCCTGCATGGCCAAGAAAAAAGCGCACTTCATGCACATTAGTAGGATAAGGCAAACTTGGAATCATGTCTATCTTTGCCTTGTCAACCTAAATACCCTTAGAGAAGAAAACATGGCATAAGATAATTCCTACCTCTACCATAAAATGACACTTCTCAGAATTTAACAAAAGATTAGTATCAATGAAATGTTTAAGAACTTGTGCTAAATTTACTAAATAGTTGTCAAAATAATTATCATGAACGGTGAAATATTCCATAAATACTTCAATAAAGTTTTCAAAAACTTCCGAGAAAATAATTACCATAGACCTTTGGAAAGTAGAAGGGGCGTTACAAAGCCCAAAAGGCATACACCGGTAAGAAAACGTACCAAATGGACACTTGAACGTTGTCTTTTCTTGATCTTCAAGTAAAATGGCCACTTGAATGTACCCCGAGTATCCATCCAAAAAGAAATAAAATGGGTGACTTGCCAGCCCCTCGAGTATTTGATTAATAAATGGCAACGAAAAGTGATCTTTTCGAGTCTCTGCATTTAGCTTCTTTCAATCAATGCAAACATGCCACCCATTTTGGACTCGGGTGGACATCATTTCACCTTTCTCATTTCTTACCACTGTCACTCCACTCTTCTTGGGTACTACTTGAGTTAAACTCACCCACTTGTTCCTGCTTGGAGTAACTTGAGGATTTCTACCTTTACCACCTCCATCATAGGTGGGTTCAAACGGCGTTGGGGTTGTCGCATGGGTCTCACATCTTCCTCCAATAAAATTCTATGCATCCAAGTGGATGGACTTATGCCTTTGATATTGAGAAGAGTCCATCCAATTGCTTCCTTATTCTCCCGTTACACCACCATCAACTTTTCTTCTTGTTCTTTGGTGAGTTATCTTGAAATGATAACTGGGAGCATCTCCCCTTCCCCAAGAAATGCATACTTAAGGTCACTTGGCAAAGGTTTAAGTTCAATCACCAGAGCCTTCACAAGTGAGGCAAGGAATTCCGGTTCTTCGGGTTCCTCTAAAACTAGAAGAGTAGGACTTGGCACCATTTCCTGAAGAATGCTTAACTACTTAATGCTTTCCTTCAAGTTAGTACTCATGGAATATACAAGACATGCATCTTCAACATCATTTTCCAAAGAAACTAACAAGGAACCATCACCATTCAATTCAAAACATCTTGCACAACATCGTGAACAATATCAATAGCATGGAAAGAATATTCTTCAAGAGGATACTTCATAGAGTCATTTATGTTAAACTCTACTTTAATCCCATAAAATTCCATTGTGAGGGTACCATTATTCACATCAATGATGGTCCTAGAGGTCTTCAAAAATGGCCTCCCCAAAAGATTGGGGTGACTTGTTTATCATGCTCCATGTCAAGGATATAAAAATATGCAAGGAATATTAAGGAATCCACCCTAACCAACACATCCTTGACGATACCCTTAGGGTATGCACTAGAACGATCTGCTAGCTGGATCACCACCCTAGTTTTGTGCAAAGTACCAAGATTGAGGTTTTCATACAAAGAGTAAGGAATCACATTTATTGATGCACCTAGGTCAAGCATTGCTTTTTTAAAATGTGTATTCCCTATCATGCAAAGGATTGTAAACATGCTGGGGTCGCTACATTAAGGGGGTAACTCCCTTTGGCACAAAGCGGAGACATGTTCACTTTTCCCATTTTTAAGCTTGTTCTTTTTTTTTGTTTCCTATTTACAACACATAATTCCTTCAAAAAATTAGCATAGCTAGGAATTTGTTCAATTGCATTCAAGAGAGGGATATTTACCTCACACCTACGAAAGACTTCGTAGTTGTCTTTGTTGGCCCCCTCCTTTGTTTGTCCTTCAAAGCTTCCGGGAACGGTGGTTCCGGCACATATGGGGGAATTTCCTCCACCCTTGCTTTCTTGTGAGGAGGGGATAGAGGTTTGGGAATGGAGGTTGATTTCTCAACGATGATCTCCTCTTCCTTCTCCTTTCCCTTTCTTGCTTGCTCCTTGGCCACATTATTGGTCTCTTCTTCAACCTCATTCTCAAACATTTCAAGCCTTCTAGGTTCACCTTCAACAACTTCATCAACTAGGGGAGAGCTAACCTCTTTACCACTTCTCAAAGTGATAGCACTAGCATTTTGGTGGGGATTGATCTCTTCTTGGGAGGGAAGTTAACCTTTTTCTAGGGCCTCCATCTGATTCACCACTTAAGCTATTTAGCTCACTTGAGATTCCAAGTTCTTGAAGCTCACTTTGACTTCATCTTGGAATTTTTCACATTTTTCCACGCACATGCTCAACCGATGAATGGCTTGCATCACCTCATATTTTGTTAACCCCAATATCTCCCCTTGGTCCCTGGGAGTGTCTTGGAGCCTTTGAAATTGTTGTTTAGGTGGCCTATATTGTTATTGAGGAGGCCGATACGATTGAGGTTTTTTGCCTCCTTGAGGGTTTTCATATCAGAGTTTCAGGTTATCACAATTACCCGAATAGTACGGTCAATTTTGGTAGCCTTGGCCACCTTGGTACACTTCATTTATTTGATATCCTTGTGCACCTTGGTATTTTTGGCTGCCTTGGTAGCCTTGGTTACCTTGATACCCCATGACACTCACCTCCTTGACATAGTCATCTTGAAAAGTGGGGCAAGCGTCTGTAGGATGCGCCGAGTGACAGAGTTAACACGATTTAATATGTGGCACATTTTCGGGCTTGGTCATCAATGATTTAGCCATAGAAGCAAGGGCCGAGACTTGGTCCTCAAGCTTTCCACTATTATAAGGGTCACTTGTGGGCATTGGATTTCTCCTTCTCTAATTGGCCCTTGAGCTAAAGTTCCTTGACTCCTCCGTTAGCTCCTCATATAATTTCATAGCCTTTGATGAAGTCTTGTTCCCAAGGGTACCACCACAAGAAATCCTCACTAATCTTTGGTCCTCATTAAGAACACCATTGTAGAAATAGTAGACCAAATCTCCCTCCGAATAGCCGTGGCTAGGATAACTTGCGAGAAGCTTTTTGTACCTCTCCCAATAGTCAAAGAGAGATTCTTCATGCCATTGAAGGATGTTTCTTATGTCCTTCTTCAAAGCAGCGGACTTCATGGCTTGGAAGTACACGAAGTCAAGCCAATTTTTAATGCTCTTGGGTGGTAGGTAGTGGAGCCAATCTCTTGCACCATCCCTCAATGTGAATGGGAATGCCTTCAACTTGTAAAAGTCTTCATCTACTCCATGGAGGACCATACCACCACACAAAAAGTGGAACTCTATGAGTTGCTTGTTGGTATTCTTCCCTTTCCTACCAAGGAAGATAAGTAGCATGTTTATAAACCCTATCTTTATCTCAAAGTGACCTTTCGGTCCAACCAAGGGATACTCAATGCACATCGGTTATTTATCAATATTGGGGGCTATAATGTCCCTCAACAAGGCTTGCCCCAACATTGAAGAGGAGGATGTTGTGCTCATCTTCATGCTCATGTTGATGCTCCATAGAAGTAGAAGTATCCACTACATGGTCACTAGGATGGGTGTTATTCACACTTTCCAAAGAAAGATCCCTAGCTAGTCTCAAATTCAACTCTAACTCGGGGTCATAGTGTTGGGGTTCTTGTGAAGAGGATCGCGTACAAACCATACGCCAAGAACTCAAACAATACATCTCCAAGCTACGAAAAAATAGAAATTCAACTAAGAAATCAAAACAAAAGCAAAGTAAAAAATATTTACAAATAGCACATAATCACACATAGTATGTCCAAACACTTAAAAATAAATGAAACTTCCACGGCAATGGTGCCAAAATTTGGGAGGTCATCGCCGTACCTCTCAAATTTATATATTTAAGACCTAATGCTTCCTATCTACAATTAAGTAGATAATGGAAAGTCGGGGTCATCCACGAGAAGAGGGATCTTTCCAAGTGTAAACGTATATAGGAGAAAACATACTAGATATAAGTATATGTAGATACATATAAAAGCATGCAAATGGGGGGGGGTTGGTTTTAGGTCCTATGTTATAAAATTGAAAGACAACAACTAGAAAAGCAATAGAACTATGCTAATCATGCAACAACAACTAAATAGATGATTAAAACAACAATTAATGCAGCCTTGGGGGCAATCAACGTCCACTTCCAAACTTCCTATAGATCATAGATTCGTTCACTCATTCAATTACATTTATTGTCTATGGAAATATTATCACTTCTCATTCGAAGATCAACATTCATTCCTTAATAGTTGTTTCCAAAGACAAACAATGACCATTTGCAAACCTCATTGATGATCACCCTGAGCAAACAACACCATAGAGGTATTTTATCAATGGAATTTCACACAAAAGACCATAGGTTTGATAACAACAAGCCTTCTACCAAAGACATAGTCATTTAACAAAACAAAGCATTTACTAGGTTAACCCTAGAACAAACCACATTCAAGGTTCAACCTTTCTTTGCATCTATGGGATAAATATGAGAACAATCCACATTGTCATACTTATCTAGCAAGAATTAGCACACATTATACACAAGAAGTTCTAAATCAATGCTTTTGGATTTCTTGTCAAATTAGCTAAGAAATTTGCAACTTTCCTAATACCCTAACACTTCAATCATACAAATATTTCATATACTCAAACAACCCATGGTATAAATGAGGCAAAACACAACATTAGCGACATAATAAATGCTCTCCAATAAATGTTCATAAATGAGGAAATAGAGAATCTCACCACATAAGTTTGGAATCTTCAATAAATTGCTCCCAGGAACTAGATTTAACTACTAGAGTTCATACTAATTAATGCTAACAAACCAAACATAAAAATGAGAAATCAGAGATGAAAATGGTGCAAAACTAGTGTTAGAATAGTAACAAATTTGGGTGAAGAAGAGTTATGAATGAGAGGAAATAGATTTTTATTTATAGTACAAAAAGGATAAGGTTGGGTTTTCGGCCACCCGTGCATCGCGACTCGTGATGGGTTCGTCGCGACTTGCTACGGGCGCCAAAACACACCCTTGTCTTTTTTCTTCTTCTTGTAGCAATCACTCTTTTTCACAATAATCCCTCTCATTCTTCAAGTCTTCAAATCTTTGAAGCAAGTCTTCAAAGCCTTTAAAGATGATCTCCAACGACCTCCAGTCTTCAAGCCTATATGTTCTTCCTTTGTCACAAAAAATCCACTTAAAAGAGTTAAAAGAGTGTAAAGTCACTCTTACCTCTCCTGATAGAATTTCAAGGTAAAACACAAGCTCTTGATAAAAAAAAAGAGCGCAAAAGTGATCCCAAAAAGTACTAAATTATGCACATAAAATGGACACATCAAATGTACAATGCCAAAAGCCTCTCTTGGAATCACGAAAGTGCGATCTCCTTGCGGGCATCCTGGGTGGTCGGTTTTTCCAGTGGCCTCGCACAAAATATCATGCTTTCCGATTGGAATGAATGTACAAGATTTGTCATCATGTTTCAATTTAGCGTAGTTTAATTCTAAATAATAAATGTGGTAGTAAATAGCAAGATTCTATCTTCATCTTCTTCCTATAAAAGATATTTCAATTTTAAAATAGAACAAGAAAAATTAACTCTTACCACTTTTTCAACGATTCAAATTGCCTATTCCTTTGCATATTTACCCTTGTTGTTTCTTTGAGCTCTTAGGAATAGATTACACCAATCTATTTGTTTGACTTCTAATGGTACAACCAATCTTTAATCTTCTTCCTCGTCCATCCCCCCCTCCATCGCCAATAAAACATATCTTGTTCATATTTTTCCTTTATGATCTCAAGCGCCGCTAAAGCATAACTAATGTGGCTCTTCCAATGGGGCATTATGTTCATTCCCATGGATCTTTTTTTCTCATCTCTCATACCATACGAGAAACGTGGGAAGGAATGTGACATTCACACTAAAATTTGTAATAAAATCACGTAATTTTTAGTCTACTAGTAGTTTTTACATTTTCTAATGCTCTTTTCTTGTGGATTTTCCAATTCTCTTTTTGAATATGCATGTAGGTAAGCCATGGACGGCCGCCTTTTTCTGTTGAGTAGACATAATCTCTTGATAATGTGCACTTGTGTTCTCGCCAGTTTTTTGATAGCATGCTTATTGTCCCCTTCCTTAGGTCATTCATGTCCGGTGCTTCAATTTGAAGTGGTCTCTACAGGATTTAGAAGAATTCTAAGTGACTATGGGTTTATAGAATTTCGTTATTGTAAAATAAGAGATTAGAGAGGAAATGTAATCATGTACGTAGATATAGCTTGCACTCCATCCAAAGGGTGACTTTGTAATCCTTCGGGACATCATGCCAACTATCGTAATGTATGTCAACCCTAGTCCAACCCACCTTGCCAACCCAAATAGACCACTTTACATGCTCCTCTAACAAGCAAATACCATTTGCATTGAATACCCAGGGGCTCAATTCCTTCTTACTATCCCCCACTCTAGCGTTATACAATCGGTTTTCAAAATTCTTACAACTACGGGTCCCTCATCTTCCTCATCATCATCTAGTGTTGTTTCGGTGTTCCCACCTCTGGAAAACTCATGTTCTTCATGAGTCCATTTCTTATCCATCATCGAACTTCCAAATTCTATAATCCACTAATTGATCACTTCAACTAGCATGAAAAACCCTAACAATTTAACAAGTAACAAATAAATGATTAATCAATCACTTGCACTCATATCAAATATACTAACAACAACACACATTATTTTTTCACAACACAATATCTCAACATGGCTAAGCCCTAAACATTTTTACACATTTGCTAATGTGAATGAAAACCCCACCTATAGTCTATTTTTTAGATTATTTTTATTTACCTCATACTTTAATCTTCAATAGCCTTGTAGATTTCCATTCCTTGCCTCAATCAACTCCACATATGTTGAATATTGAGCACCTAGTGCAGGGTTTTGGTTTATCAGCATTAAGGAAGGATCTACGTGAATATTTGATTGAAGAAGATGGGAGAATTGAGTTTTGGTGGGGTTGGAGGGAAAATGCCAAAAAAATGCAGGTGACTAGTGATTAAAAATCACTTTGAATTGACTTTAATGCATGTTAGGGCTTTCCCGTGAATATTACTTTCGAGTGTGGAAGGTTGTCGTGTTTTTTATCTCATAAATGATTTTCCTCAGCATTTGGAAGTAACTCTATATTTCAAATACATAAAATTTGACAAGTTTCCTCATTCAGAAGTTCTTTTCACTATAAAAAAAATAGTTTCAACTGTGTTCTAACATTTCCTTCAATTCCCAAACCCTAAACTCTCCTTTCAAAGTTAGACCCAAGAAAACCATCAATTTGAAAGGGAATCATGTTGAGGATGAGGGGAACAAGAAGGAAAAGCAGCCATGGCAATGCTTCGATCCGGAGCTACGACCCGTATGATGAGACCTGGCGTTCTAACAATTTTTTCAACACAAAAGCAAATGAGAGGTATGTGGAATTATCAAAAAAATGAAAATGTTGTAATCATAAGGTAGTGTTGAGTTCTACATTATAAGATTTGTCCCTTGGTTATGTTTTAAGGTACTTTAAAAATGAAAAAATGGATAAATTGTTGACGTTGAAGGACAGTATGCACCTGGACGAGGTTGTCCAATTTTAGCGAATTTAGGTCAGAAAATATTTCCAAATAGTTACTTAACTATAGTGAATCAATTTAATGTTACGGTCACCAAGTACACCATTAATGCAGTTTTAAGCAATGAGTATACCAACTCTTCTAAAATAAAGCCCGACAATCCCAATTGACCCATTGAAATCTACCATACACAGCACTGGCCTGGTTTTACTGACCCGACACCCTTATGCCCGGTTGAAAAGGGGAATAAATACTTATACAGAGTAGAGGATACTCTGGGTAGGGCTGATACTTATGTTGTGGGTCAGCTAACAGTCGAGCAGAAGCTAGTCTATGAGTGGATTTGCTCAAATGTTTTTCCATCGGGAGGGCACGCTTGTGAACCAACTATAGGAAATCTAATGTTGTTCTGTTATATGACAAAGGGCATTCCTATTAACCTTGGTGTTGTGATCATTAACTATATGTTAAAGGCTGCAGTTATGAAAAAGAAAGATCTCTCATACGGGGGATTGATCACTGCATTGCTTAAGCAGTTTGGGGTTGTACCTGTAGATATGTCACTGAGGATGGATTTTTACGATGAAAGTTGATTTGCTCACAAGAAATTGGTAGTGGGCGATGATTTGAAGAGGTGTCACAAGGTTTTGGGGAGACCAGGGGCAGCCGCTAAAGCCGCAAAGAGAGCTAGAGATGCAGATTTGGAGCGTGTTGAGGCATCACTTGAATTCATCAATATTTCTGTACAACACTTTGTTCACTAGCACTCTATGTTGACATATATTGCCCTAAATTTTGTCATTGTAGGTGGCCAAGCTGATTGGAAGAGCCGCGTGTTGAGGTACATAGAGTACATTCGAGGTGATGTTAGCAAAGCAAATGAAGAGCTGGGGTGCGTTGAAGCCCATCACGCAAAGTTCATCCTGGATGCTAGGGTGCAGTTGGAACTACTTGACAATGAACAAATGCCAAACTTCGCACCAGAATACTCCAAGAGTGACCCTGATGATGAAGCCACAAGTGATGAAGAATTTGATGCGTTGTTTGTCGCAATGTTTTGCGACGATTAGTTAAACAATCCTGAACTTTTATTTAAAACCTTGACATTTCCAATCTTGTTCTAATGACATTATCGGTGCTTGTTGTCGTTAAGGATGTTGAAACTACTAATTATTTTTTAAATATGTTGAATCAAACAATTCCTAATTATGTATGTTTAGGTTGATGTAAGACATCCCAAGACCTTGACAAATAGCAGAATGACCACAGGCCATAACGTACTTCCTCAATCGGAAGTCATTCTTGGCAATGTAAATGATAGTTATGAATGAGTTCCTAATTCGGAAGTTAGTCGGACCAAATGGCATAACATATATTGGATAGAAAGCAATAGGAAATATTACTTCCAGGATCAGATGTCATTTCCGTTCCAAATCTGACGGCTTGTCATGAAATTGACGTGTACTAATTTTCCTCACCTGAATGGTCTTCCGGTGTTGGAAGCATCCTTCCGAGGTCAGGTTTCATATATGTTCCAAACCTGCTATTCATCCGACCTTATTCATTTTTTTTAAAAAAGGCTATATTTTGTTCTCACTCACGAAATTATTTCCGAGCTCAGAAGTACACTTCCACTGTTAGCTGCCATTTCAGGTGTAAAGTTGTTCACTTATTTGAACATTGCAAATGTGTATTTTTTTAGTTCCTGGTTCGGAAATATTATTTCAGCTATTTGGTATCTAATAGCTGACTTACCTCCAAACTGGAAAGTAGGTTTACTATATAAAAAATAGTTCAATTACAAGCCCTAACTTACTAAATCTACTGCTTCTACCGCCAGAATCGATCCAAAATTCCCTTATCTGCATATTTTCTTGCCCATACAATTGCCTCATCTCAACAAGGAGACAAAGAGAGTAAGGTTCGAACCAAGAAAAACACTTCTAAAAAGGCTAGGGCAACTTCCACACAACGCGCTAGGTTTGTATCACACGAGGGCGAATCGAGGTACAACGACTTGTGCACCAATGGTATATTGCTAGATTGCTACGTGATATAATTTAAGGAGTGATATAGAATGGGGCTAGCTGAACCTCTTCAATTCTTTTTGGAACAATATGTATAGAAATTGATGACTATTAATGAAGCTTCTCACTTTGATGAAGTGTGTTAGTTTTATAGCAATTTCCATCACAAAGGGAATGGCAAGTATGCAACTAAGGTTAACGGGTACACTATTGACCTAAGTCCATGGATAATTAATAAGTTCATAGAGTGTCCGTACAAAGGTCCAGAAAATGTGTTTCCCGATGACATCATGGAACCTTTGAATGATGTTTACCATAGAGAGGCTTTTCCACTACAGGTTGACGACCCTTATGTTAACCACGTAGCCTGTAGTGAAAGGTATTTTGGTTGTGACCCTGCCAACTTAGGAAAGCCAAAGAGTTATGACACTAGTAAGCTGACCATAGACCAATTCATAGTATACGAAATGGTAGCAAGAATTATTGTACCCATTACCGGCTAGCTAGCTGAGCCTTGTTGTGCGAATCTCATGATGTTCTATTACATCATTGAAGGTAGGAAGATTAATCTAGGTGTCGTGTTCTACAATCATATATTTTTGGTTGCTAGATTGAAAAAAAATATCAAGAGCCTACCATATGGTAATCTGATCACATTTATCCAGAAGAGCTTGCCCAAGATGGCACTACACGGGGAGGAGAAACAATGCAAGTGGTTTGACAAGAAACACTACACAAGGAAGAAGCAGATCTTAGTTGACGACAAGTGGGATCACAACCCAGATGTTCAACTCAACACGAAGCCAAGAACTGAGCAAGGTATAAAATACATGTTTTTCAGTATTTACATTATTTTTAAAAGATGTCATGCTATAATAACAACTTGTGTTTACTATGCAGATGAATCTCTCCAACTTTCATGAAAGTGTTCAGGGCATGTTACAGATGGGTACGTGGGGAACTAGCGCAAATGAGGGAGCGTGTATGGAAGTTGGAATGATGTCAACGCGCTTATGAGCGTCACTTTTCCTCTATGTCCACAAAAAGTCATAGTCCAAGCTAATATATATTTTATTTTTTATCTATTGTTCTAAGCTAGACATGTTATTGACTTGTTACAATCAAGTTCTTCAAATTTGACCTTATTTAGCTTAAATGTTCGAATGTGTGATATGATATTTGCTCTGGATTTCATGTATATTACCTCTTTGATTTTTATTTGAAGATATGTTTTTTTACTGTCTCAAAGTAGGGGGGTGGATGCCTTATAACAATTTTACCATTTCATCCTAACAGCTTCCGCAATTGGAAGTACATTAGGTAGTCAAGCCAACACAAAAAAACAACTTAGGCATGAATATAAACTGAACACCTACTTCTTCTTCTTCTTTTGTTTTCTCCTCCTTTTAGTAATCTTCCCACATCCATCAACCCACGTTCCCTCATCATGGTCAGTTCGGCCTAAGATACCATATAATCTCGCATTATCATTCAATAGACACTATTGTAGGACAGTGCTATTTGCACCAGTAATTAAGGGCAACAACACCGGTATTTTGGCCCCCCCTAAACACCAGTGCGTACGTATAGCAGTGTAAAAATTCAACACATTTGCACCGGTAAATTAACCGGTGTAGAAAATTGTAAGCACCAGTATTTTTAACCGGTGTATAAATTTTGAAAAGTTGGGGGGCACAAAAGATCTGTACAGGTAAGATTTGGAACACCGGTGTAGACATTTTGCACCGGTTTATAATATATGAACTGGTGTAAAACCATGATTTGTACACCGATATTAAATATAATGCCGGTATTTCTTTTGTAATAGGAATATTGTTTTTTTTGCACTGGAATAGTTTTGTACCGGTACTTTTTTTACACCGGTATTATTTTACGCACAGGTATTATTTTAATAATTTAAAATAAATTATTAAAAATTTGATTGATTTTTACACATGTACATTCATTTTCTGCCAGTTTATGATTTGGATAGAATTTGCGATGCCCAATTTATTTTGTTATGGTCTCTCCCGAATCATTTCCTGGGCAACGACAGTGAGAGATACTTGTGAACAATTATAAATTGGAAACATTTGAATCGGTAAGAATTTTGAAGAAACTGTTATGAAAATATTGCTCGCAAAACACGCGAACATTGGATTGAAACAAAGTAAAAAATCACACAAGTTTACTATAACAAAACACCATCTATAAAATTCTAATATCATCAACCATTGAAAATCAACCACCAACCCATTATGTCGTTCTTATCATCTCGAAGTTGCAAAGTAGTGTTCGCCTCCTGCTGGTAGTATTTGAGCCAAGCCCTACTCCATCTTTCTGCTACACCTTGAATTTTGTACACATGGTACGACCCTTTGCCCTTTGGGAAGATCTGTTAATTTCAAACTTACACTGTTAGTCAATAATGTTGCATTCACTAGAAATTAGTAATAAAAACTTTAGAGATGCAAGGTTTACCTCCAAGATATTGTTTGTCTCCGGGTGATTAACAAATTCTTCCATGAAGAGAATGATAGAGTACTCGCATTACCACAAACCATTCTGGGTTTGGTACTGCACAAGAAAGGTAAATGTAATTAATTACCCTAAACATAATAAATTGAGGGAGGAAATGACAGAATGACTTACCATTATGTTGTTGATTTTCCAAGTGTAGTCGGGTTTTTGCTCCATCTCTTCTCCCTTTTGTATGTGCATGCAAGCCTGTCAAGAAAGTAAATTAAAATGGTTACTTCTTCTCGTATATTACCAAATTAGGATTTATGATTTGATTCATTGAAATACCTAGAAATGACCCTGAGTTTGATCAAGTTTGTTGGTTTAATACCCCCTGACAATGTGTCCAGAGTGAAAACCTCCTCCGTTCTGGGACGGATAATGATAATGAACCAATGATCTCTATCGGAAAATTATGTTAAAAAATTAATGAAATGGAAGTGGTTTGAAATGTAAATGTAATTTTTAGGAAGAAATACTTACATTCTTATGTAGGGGATGATGTAGAACGGAGTATCCGTTTCCTTCATTGTTTCCCAAATTAGTTTGAAATGGAGTTCAACCTCCTGCACAAAGTTGTTCAAGTTGCCACGGTTGGATGGGCAGAATTGGACGCTGATAGTTTCCCATATTTTCTCCCACTGGTGCCTGTAACGTTAATGATACCGAAAATGAAATCCTAATCAATTTTAAAAAAACATTAAGGCTATAAGTTTATAAACTCACCCCATCCACACATCGACCCGTGCATTATCAATTCAGGTCATCGAAAGCATAAACCCCAGTTTCTTCCCAAACTCGACTAGAACTTCTATTCTAACACTGTAGGTGTAATGGTGTGCAAATTTCGATGGTCGGAACATTAGGAAGAACATCAAGTCCTTATTTTTTATCATTTCGAGGATAGTAGCATTTGCTTCATATATGAATTGCACCATGGTGGGCCTATCTTCCAGGTCTCCTTTGTTGACTATCTGCAAAGGTAAAATGATAGGAAATGATCACGTGAGTATGTAGTATTGAGCTATCATTGTCAATGAATAATAAAGGTACTCATTTTAGTGCATTACCTATTTTGGCATTCTATTTAATCTTGGTACTGTAAATGGCCGAAAATTAGCCGTCGACTTGGAATTTTGCTCGCTAGTATCCTGTTACATGGATTAATGAATACGGATACGTAAAGGTAATTTGAGGAATTGAAAAATAATGTGTTCCAAGAATGTGCCTCATCATCGATGGTGAGAACCATAACCTCCTCATCGCTATCGGTCGTATCCTCTCGGGCATTGACATCATCGATGTCACTTGGTTGCTCATCTGCCTTGCCTATTAAAAACACCAGCCAATCCACGACAATGTTAAGGGTCTTTCCAACGTTATTAAAGTTGTAGTCCGTCAAGGGCAATCCCGCCCTAGGACGTAGGACTAGCTCGCATACTCTAACACGAGCCACACTTCCGTGTTGGGCATCCTGACAACGAAATACCTGTTGCAACCCCTGGGCGACCATTTTCTTCTTCCCAAAAATGTTTTTAATGAAAAAAGTGACGCGTTCTCCATCTTATTCGTATAATAGTTTAGTGAATAGATACAATGGTTATGGAGATGTTTCAGAGGTGTAATTCAATGTATAGGACATGCTAGATTCATGGAGGCATACCTCTTCATCTCCTTCTCCATTACTAGGCTCTTCACCAAACTTTGTAGCAGCTGTAGCAATGTCATCCATTGCTTTCTCTATAAACTTCTTAGAATCATCAATGCCTAGCTAAATCTGAACACCCCTAGCAGATGCTAAGACCTTCACCAATTGCTCGATGTAAGATACCGTGGCTTTCAGGATCGGTTGATCGTTAGATGGTCTCCTCTAAGCTGTCTACTCGGTTTAGGAACTGCTACCGCACTTGCTGTGGGAAAGATGAGGAACAACCACCACTCTGGGTAGACCCGTCTGAGTTCTCCTGTAACTGCATGGGTGATCCTTCTTCTATGAGGATGTCTTCACCTGACTGTAGTTCCAATGCTTCTTTTTCCTTAAGCTCGTTCAATTTCAACCGAGAAACCCATAGGAACACAATTGTTTATATGAATGTGAAATATATTTAAAAATTAATTTAAATGGTCAATTTTGGCATAACTTACAACGTCCAATGTGATCTCTCAACCTCTTTCGATGTGAATGCCCATTTCTTATCTTTGTTTTCCTTAAGGAAGACAAGAGATTTTCCATGCGTGAAATCCTTTTGACTGAGTTTTTGCTCAATCTCCTCGTCGGTGAATCCCTCGGTGGTCTCATTCTCTCCTTCTCCTGCAGCTTCTTAGTCAATTTATCACGAATGTATCAATTACCCCTTCTGCCTTGTGGTGCGTGTTATCCCTGCCCTTGTTGTGTTTAATATTTGTCTCCCTGAGCCTCTGTTATTGTTGTTATCGATACAAATTTAGTTGAATAGAATTTGTGGGCAATGTAGTTCTTAACAAGTATTAATTTTTTTATCATACCTGAAAATCCGGATGTCGACACCTTTTTTCAAAAAAGTGCCATTCATCTTCATCCATCCACGTGTACTTCTCCCATGCTGGTATTCCTGTTTTATTGATACTTTTGTCCACGTTGTGAATAAACCTATTTTCCACCTTTGTTGTCGGTTTTTCCCTCTTTGTAACCTCCTTCCTCAGTATTTCTAGTTCCTCGTCTGTCACAAGTGTTTCAATTGTGATGCTCTCCTGGAACGAATCATATGAAAAGGCATGTCATCAATAATGTCTTCACTAAGACTTTGCCATAAATAAATATTTTAAATGACAATTGCCAAGAGTCTTACCAGAACATCCTTTCATGACTCTTCCGTAACATTTTCAGGGACATCGCTCAAGTGTTCACATGTGCCAAATCAGATGTGGCACCGAAAAGCGTAATTTCCATAAGCGTTCCACACAGACCAATTCTTAATGCATACTGCTTGATTCCCACAGAACTCAAATGCAACAGGAGTTGGAGTGTTATGTTTTTCCAATATCACAGACTGGAATGTATTAGCTCCTCGTCTCCTCGGATAACTTTTTAGCTCAAACTTGTCTCATACTCTTCATTTTTGCCTCCAGCCTTTGTCAAGTCACCGTCCGCTTCATCAACAGTTCGCCTTCCTTTCATGGTGCTCTTTCCCTTTCCCTTGCAAACTGGTCTTTTGGCCAACTGTTTACCGATATCTTCTACTTCAACATCCCTATATTCACATCACCATATTCCACGGTTTCTTCCTTTTCTTCACTAGTCGGGTCATTTGTTTATGTTTCTTTTTCCTCAAATTGTATCTTCAACGGGATCCTTTTTGGAGGATGTTCTTGGGCTGCCACATCAACCTCCTGATCGACCACATTCTTCACCTCCTCCTCCTTCTTTTTAATTGGTCGCTTCCTCTTGGTGTTTGATTTCCCCTTCTTCGGCGGCATCTAAAATAGTAGAATTGAAAACTCTCAATCCAAACAATAATGGTACTTAAAGATCAACATTGATAGAACGTAGCGTAGAACTTGAACAACAAATTCATAAAACTTTTGAGCAAAACTTGGCATAGAAATTGAACAATACCTAAATAAAACTACATTATGTATGGCATAGAAGTTAATATATTATGGCATAGAACTTGAACGAACAAGGCATGGACCTTGATATAAAATGAAATGGAACCTTATAGAAGTTGATTGAAAATCATACCAATCTCTTTGGATTAAAAAAATAGGCCTACAACCGAGCAATTATCACTCCCCCCTAACGTGACTATCAACATTATCACAAAACCAAAAACTCTAGTACTACATCATCTTTCCACAAAAAACTTAAAACTTTTTAACCCCACAATTGTATAACCATACCATTAAAGTTACCCTTTCATGTTTTTTTTCAATTTACATGTTTTTGTTCGTAGAGGCATTTAGTCAAACATGTGTTGTGTGTAAGGGTTGGAATGGTTTTTTGAAGTGAAGTTGATATGGTAATCCATGTTTACATAAACACCAACACTTACCTTCACCGATCGAATGTTTGTGTTTCTTCTCCCTTAGCTTGACTCTCCAAGAACGGAATTGGATGAACCTATGAAAGTACTTTCCTCTCTTGTGTTGTTCAAGGATTGATGAAAGGTTGCTTTTCTTGTGTTGCTTAAGGGTTGCTCAACTCTTTATAGGAAAGATGGTGGGAGTTACGATTATTGATGATGAGTTATGTTGGTTCAATTTAGTGTGAATTGAATGGTTGAAGTGGTGGAAGGCAGTTTTCAAAGAGAATTTGAAGGTGTTTGATGAGAAGGGGACGAGTTGTGGGAGTTATGTCCATTTTAAATGGTTTAATTATTTATAAACCCATTTCTTCCACCGCTAATTTGTAGAGTACCGATGTAATTTTTGTAAAAATAGGTGTGGAAAATGGTTAATTGTTCAGCACCGGTAGGGTTACCGGCGTAGAAAAGAAAATAAAGCAACTGTTTCCAGCTCCTTTAAATGATATTTTCACTAACCCGAGAGCAACAAAATAAAATTTTGGCTAACTGATTTACACTGGTATTATTACCGGTGTAGAAAATGTTGATATCAGTGTAAAACCACACTAAAAGCAGCAGCATGCGGTACTTTAAATATTTTATGAAAAAAATAGGATGAACTAGAGAGGATCTTTAAAAATTTTGGACAAAGTATTCGGAACTAATACATGCACCGGTGCAAAAATAGCAAGTACCAGTGTAAAATTTTCACGCCTATGAAAAAAAAGAAGAAATTGAAAAAATTTCAATGCGTGCCAAAACAATTGAACACATACTTCAGTAGTTGCTTAATATTAAAGGTGTAGAAATTAGTTTTGTGAATAATTCATATTCTCTCTTATTTCATTTACCTCCCGTGTATTTTTTCAACAACTCCAATTATTCAAATTGACGCTTAATTATTGTAAATAGACATTGTACTAGTTGTTTCATGCAAATATCGACCAAGGATGGGCCTCGTATGCTGACGTTACTAAGCATTGTTTAATTTTATGAAATTTGCATTTTGACCCCAAACATTTCATTTCACCCCGTCAACCACTTTTCCATCGGCCCAAATATGATTTTATGAGGCTCCATGTTGAATAAGTAATGTTTATGTACCTCAATGGTATGGAGGAACCCACAAAATTAATTATATGCATTTATTGCAATTAGTTCCCCCAAATTATGACATGTGATTAAGACATGTTAGGACACTATATAAATTCCCAAATTATATGTTCTGGGCTTAAATCATAACTGCAGCATATTTGTGTCTGGGTGAAGATTTTTCCTAAAGAGCTAGTAGGTGTTGTAGATTAAATGGCAAGGGATTACTTCATAGAATCTATGTGTAAACCGAACATCTTCCAAACTAAGTACAGAGTCCGGACATGTTCATTTCACTGCATGTGGAATTTGAAATACAAAAGAGTTGTTTTGTGGACCATCTGGTTCAATCGAATTTCAATTTTGATTTACGAGTAAACTTTTTACTTTTTTGCAATTTAGTCCTTCCAAGAATCTTGGAAGGGTTGAAGTATAAAGTTGGCTCAACATATATGAAATTCAATACATTACGATCATGTTCATGAATTTGTAGACCCTACGGGTGGATGGAGGGCCCTGTAAAACCAACGGTTAATGTTTGAACTATATTTCCCAAAATTATACTATTGCTCACAAATTTACTTGGGGAGGCTCCAGAGCTCCTAATGCTAAGATTTTTTAATTCTAACCATTCTTGGAATATAATGCACCAAATTTAGCGGTCCTGATGTAACCACTTAGGCCAACTACGTTCAGCCTATAATATTTTTCTTTGAGAGTGTATTGGTCCAAAAAATATCAAATCACGTAGTGTAAAAATTTTGGATTCGGCCCATCATCATGCATGTTTATCAAAAGTAAAAATGTCAAATAGTCTAAGTGCAACACTATCAATCTTTAGTGCAGAATGTACTCTTTCAAACTGCTACTACAAGTTTTCTATGAATAATAACAAGAAAATGGTTCAACCCCGTCAGTAGGTCCTGTTGCATCATCATCACGGGTACTTGTGCATCCATCTATTTCCTCGACACCGCCTTCATGGAAGGTAGGGAAATCTTCGAATGTTTCCACCGTATTAGGAAATTGATACATCATAACCTTGGCCATATGTTCGTACCAGGATCTTTGATATTTTGATTCTTCAATCAAGTTTGCTACACTGACCTCCTAAGCATCAACTCTGGATTCAATAGTAGCGACATGCATGCCAAATGTCTGTTTATAGAAAGAGTTCACACAAATCTTACCCATTGGTTGGCCATAAAAGTCAGGTGCACAGGCACTAACCATTCTTGAACAAAGTGCAGAGATGATACTACAATAGGCATAAGATCCCATCTGATCTCGTCCCTCCTACAAGATAGGACAAATTCGATGACCAATATTCCATCAAAGCTCCTTTTTTATTGCATACAAGAAGGTGAGGCAAAGTTTGTTGACTTCTGTGTTAACAGTTACTGGATGGATTCAAGACGCCATGAAGTGATACCACCCATTCATTTTTTAAGTTTGAGTTTTATTAGTTATTTTGCTCCAACCTTGTTTGACCAACTCATCTATGTCCGTACTTGGCCTAGTTAGTGTCCCAACGATCACTTTATCAATTGGTTGTTGTAGAATATAGTCATCATCCCCTAGAAAATGGAGTGCGAGATACTTGTCCTCATCGTTTGGAATATTGGGCAACCAAAACAACCCATTGATAGATTCTGGTGTGACATGGAAAGTTTTACCTATACAATACATGTGATCGTAGCTCGGCCCGCACTTCAAATTTGCATAAAAATCACTTACAATGGGCAGGTTGCATGGCTGCGTAGTTTTGCGGAATTTTTCCCACCCAAGCTTCCGGATGGTTTGTTTGAATGGGGGAGATACTCCAATTCCTATCTCTATGTGATAACAACCTCCTTTGATGATTCATGGACCAACCTAGCCTCCTCGGACACGAAGGTACCATCTGAGTAAGTGTGCGGCAATACTTTTGGCAATGATGGAGATGGTGAATGGCGTATCCTTTTCAAATTGGATTTGAGAGGCATTTCCTAAAAAACACATTGAAGCATTTCATGAAACACCTTACATGCAAGTCAATCTATTCATGATATCACATTCTCACTGATTCTATTTCATATGAAAATGTTAATTAATCATACAGGTAAGGTATTGAAATGGTTTACTTGATTATATGGCCACCTACATAGGATTTCAGCAAAGATGAGTAGTGAAGGAGATGGTGTTTAGCGAGATATATAAATTTCCTACTGTGAAAATGGGGGTCCTAGAGGGTTTTACATAATTGACCCTTTTTTATACACTAGTATTCTACATATACTGTGTAAAAAGCAGCCTAAAGCAGCTGCTTTAGTCTGCTTTAAATAATATTTTTTACCTATTTCGACCTGAGAGTAAAGATCAAAAAAAATTTCCAAGTACCCAGCACTGGTACATTTACCTGGAAAATTTCACAAAAAGCAGCTGATTTAGGTTGCTTTAAATGCAAAAACAAATTCCATGTTCAGACAAGATACAAAAGATCAAAAACAATTTCCAAGTATCCAGCACCCGTACTTCTACTGGTGCAAATTCTCCAAAAAACAGCTGCTTTTAGGCTGCTTTAACTGTAAAAAAAATAACATTGTCAGACCTGAGAGAAAAAAAGAAAAAAAAATTCAAAGTATTCTGCACAGATATGTGTACCGATGTGTAATTACAAAATAGAGTACCTCCCCTATTTTTCTACACTAGTAATTTATACTTTACTGGTGTAAATAAACTGCATCTACTAAAAATTTTAAGTAGCATTATAACACATTTTCACCAATGAAATCACAGATCATACAAACCGATTCATAAAAGAGTGTCAATTTAATAAATTAAATGCTAATTCACTTGATAATTACCCGATTTTTCACAAAACATGGTCAGAAAAACAACGGCCAAGAACGACCTATCTATCGCTTCCGCTTCAAGACATTGTCACCACCTACTATTTAACCTCTCTCATCAACCCACAACCCATTACCATGAGAACACCTTCCAACAATGGGTCACCCAACATATTCCAAACAAGGAAATACTGATGGAAACTTAGGACTATCAGTTATGGTGGGCTGATCAATCTTCTCATCAAAGTAAATATTTTTCCCATGCAACACCACATGATACTTCTTATTCGAAGCGTCATTGACGTAAAAAAATATAGTGCCTGGGAAGCTAAGAGGAACTTTCCATCTTCATATCCTACACAATTCAAGTCGGCCAACATGAACCTTATGAGCTTCTCAACTACAACACTGGAACCGTTCCACCCAACGACACTTGAAGACAACAACCTTGAACTCTATATAATCCAACTCCCAAATTTCCTCAATCATCCCAAAGAAAGTCATCACAGCAACAACCAGATGTTTATCTCTCTTGCTTGCCTTCCACATGGATTCATATTCAATATAAACACCACTGTTTTGAGTAGTGCTCTTCTCATCCTTCGCCAATGTTGAGAAACTAAAGCCATCAATGACATAACCAAGGTACCGTCTAACGGTGCAGTTCAGCTTCCTTTAAAATGCACGTAGCTTACTGGGCATCCATTCGACATTACAACGATTGTAAAACAAGTTAACAAACCTTGACCTGAATTTTATTCGAGGGCCAGTCTGGATGAATCTCTTCCAATAGGGAAACTTGCTCTTCAACATATGTTACGATGTTGCTACTACTACGTAATACATATAGGTGAACAGTCATCAACTCAGCGTGATAGGGTGTATGAAGCGTACCCTTAGAACGTGGAGTCCCATTCTGCCTTCCATAGTGGGGTCCACCTAGAACACTAACCACTCTTCTTCCAACCAAGTTTGATGTAAATAATTAATGATCTTCTCAATGACGTACCTCTGAACAATGGAGGCATCGAGCCGAATATGATTATGAACATAACCCTTGAAAATAGCTATGTGACGCTCAAAAGAAGTACATCTAATGCATTCCAATAGGCCTGCACATACGTGTCTCCCTAACAAAGTGTACCACTAGGTACACCATGATGTCAAAGAATAACGGGGAAAATACTTCTCCAAATGGTATAGAACAACAACC
This sequence comes from Rubia yunnanensis, assembly GCA_037428765.1. Classification (NCBI taxonomy): domain Eukaryota; kingdom Viridiplantae; phylum Streptophyta; class Magnoliopsida; order Gentianales; family Rubiaceae; genus Rubia; species Rubia yunnanensis. The sequence goes on along the minus strand of CM075061.1, from coordinate 47,252,357 downwards.
TCTCGATCCAGTTCATCTAGATGGTGCATGCTAATATTTTTCCTACGTATCGAGTTGAAAAAGAAACACAAGTGGATAATTGAACATATAACTTCCTCTTCCGAACAACCACAGATTGCAACGTGCAAAAGTTTTTGCATAGGGACATCAATCATGTGATTTCAAAGCATTAAGACACAACTCATCATTCACAAACTAAATAACATTAGAGGAGTAACTGAACGGTACCTTCATTCCTTGGATTCTTGCACACACCGATCTCCTCTCAGCAACTGAAAGATTGTAAGGAGTGGAGGGCAAGTACGTTCGCTTCCCTCTTACCTCCGGTGCTAGATCCAACCGTATTCCAAGGTCCACTAAATATTTACTTGCATTCAAGCTATCCTTGGTCATCTCGGGAAGGCACCTGCACATATACTCCATTACCAGCACAAGCAACAGTTGGGAGATTGGATCTCCCTTCCTCAACCCTCTTTCAGCAGTAACAAATTTAGTCAGTTGTCATTTTATCTATAATTGACTGTGGATACATTTTAACATAACCCACTCCACAAACTGTTGAGGTAGTCCCATTTCACTCATTATCACCTGCAAAGCCTTCCACTCTATAGTATCATATGCCTTCTGTATATCCATTTGGATTAAGCATCTGGCAGCTCCACTTTTCCTGTTGTATCCCCTGACCAGTTCATATGCAAGCATAATATAATCATGTATGTTCCTTCCTGGCACAAAGGCTGCCCGATTCTCCTGAACCACCTCTGATATTACCCTACTCAGACTACCTGTTAAGACCTTTGAAATGATCTTATACAGTGTGGAACAACAGGAGATAGGCCTTAGGTCCTTTACCGTCCTGGTAGCAGCATGTTTTAGGATCAGAGTAACAAGCATACGGTTTACTGCTCTATACATTCTCCCTTATTTAAAAAATTCCTGCACAGCCACCATTACATTAGCCCTGATCACCTGCCAATTTGTTTTGAAATTTTTTTCTCCATACCCATCTGTGCTTGGAACTTTTAGATCTCCAATGCTCTTTAGAGCCTCCCATACCACACTCTCATGTACTTCCTGAACTAGTATTTTCCTAGCTTCCACTCCCAACCTTCAATATTTATTCCCTCTATGCTTGTAGCTTTTTCTTCAACCAGCTTCTTGTAGAAGTTCAGTATCTCTCCCTCCATGTCCTCCTACTTACTGATTAGTTCCCCTAATTCTATTTCCAGTCTCTCCAATTCCACCATTTTGTTTTTTCCTTTTACTGTGGCATGGAAATAGGCATTATTGCCATCTCCCAGCCTTATCCACTCTACCTTTGCCTTCTGCCTAGCTATACCTTCATCAATGTCACTCCATTTCTGAACCAGTTCAATCCCCTTTATCAATGCCTCTCTTGTTTTATCCTGCCCCAATGCTTTCTGAGCCATTTCCATATTTCTCCTCTCCTCTTCCAGTTTTTTTTTTTTGCTCCACTGACTTGTTTAGAATGTTCCTTAATGTCTCCCTGAAGCCTTTTCAACTTTTTCCAGACTTCAAACATTGGCCTCCTTTTTAACTCCTTCTGCCAACTCTTCTTCATATTCTCTAATACATACTTCCTTTCCAATAAACAATTCAGGAATTTAAATTGTTTATAAACTTGTTCCTGATCTTTTTGCATAGTGATCCTGATCAGGGCATGGTAAAAAACCCCAGGTTAGAGGTTATCCACCACCATCTAAGGGTACTTTGTAAACCATTCCAAATTTGCTACTGCTCTGTCTATTCTTGAATAGATAACTCCATTCAATTTCCTGTTGGACCATGTGTAGAAATCTTCATTGCTCTCACATTCAAATAGACCCACTCTTTGCATCCTCTGCTCTAAGACCTAGTATTCCTGCACCACAACTTCACTTCCTCCAATTGTATCTTTTAGTGTAAGCACATTATTAAAATCCCTAATAACTAGTACTGGACCTTTCAATTCTATCTTTGAGTTAGCACCCTCTATCTCCTTCCACGGCTTCTTCCTCTTCTTCAATTTATTTCCAGCATACAAAACAATCATCAAGTACATCCTATCTCCATGTTTGTCCTTTACCTCCACTAACATCATCTGATCAAACATTTCATGAGTCAGAATCTCCACCTTCTTGAAATCCCACATTACTCAAATCCTTCCATTGTAGTGACTGCCATAGTTATCAGAAAAATTCCATTTATCCCCAAGTTTCTTCCTTATCCCATAAGCTTTATCTTGTTTCACCCTTGTTTCTAGAAGCACGGAAACATCTAGTTTTAGGCCAATGAGACGGGAGCTAATCTCATTCCCCTTTGCTTCCTTGTTTAGCACACTAACATTCCAGGCACCTATCATGGGCCAAAGCCCTGATCCTTCTCAAGATCTTTCCAAATCCTAAGAGGATGTTCAAATTTTTCTCTTATACTGTCTCCTGCTTCATTGTGTAATTCAATTATTCCTAGTTGCTCAAATTCCACTACCTTCTTCCCTTTGTTTTTTTACTGCACTGGGGTCCATTGAGCAGGTTCTATTTCCTCTTCTGTCTTTGCTTCCCCTGTTTCCACTTTTCCATCATTCACCTCACTTTACTATTTTCCATAGACTTCTCTTGTATCTTAACTTTCCATTGCTGAGTTACCTTTTTTATTTAATTTTCACATCTGTGTCTCCCAACCTGGCATTTCTCACAGAATAGTGGCTTACCCTCCACTTCAATTTTCTCCTTGAGTATACTTCCATCAGCATCTCTGATTTTCACAACTTCTAGCACTTTCTGGGATATATTTATCTCCACCATCATCCTTGCATAAGATATCCTTAGTTTGGTAGTTGTACACTCATCAGTGAATAGAGGCTTTCAAATCACACTTCCTATCTTTCCCAAGCTTTTAACCCCCCACCGGTGCAGTGGTAGCCTAGGTAGTTTCACCCATACTGGGACTTTTCTCAGCATATCCTTCTCCACGGAGAAACGAGCCTTCCACAGATGCATAAACATGGTCATTCCATAGATTGTATAAGGACCCTTCTTCATGACCTCCTCCTATCTCTCTTACTTTTGAATTTAATAACAAAGTAGCCTTCATCATTATACAGCAACTCAGAAGCCTCAACAAACGCTCAAATATTCAACATGAATCTCTTAACTACATTAATTATTAGCTCCCCTTCTATAACGTACATAACAGAGTAGTCTCCTAGTACTTTAATTCAGACTCTACATCATCAGGTTCTATTTCCACCTCAATTTCCGCATTCACGATTTTAGGAGCAGCAAATTCCATATTCAGACCATTAATTGCTACCCTATTTCCCCTAATCACATTAACCTATAGATTACCCATATCAAATCAATTCACAGTATTCACAGAGGTAGGGATTTCAGGTCTTACTGTTACCTCAAATGCGTCTTCCTGGTGCTTTTCTGCAACACCTTCCTCTTTCATCTTACTCTCAACCTCCTGGTCCAACTCCAAATCTAGACTGGTAGCCTCTACGCTATCCTTCCTCGTGGAGCCAGACCACTCCACCTTGGATGGAGTCACCTTCTACCTCGGCCTTCCCCTTCCACGTTTCATTGCTGGTGCGATCGCACTTTAAATGTGTGAAATTGCACCTACAGTCATCTTTCCTCTATTCTATTTTTAATCCTTTGGCTGGAAGATTGAACTTCAAAAATATTCGACGAATATTTTGAAATTTTTGTCGGGAAGATTGAATTTTTGAAAATTATGGCAATTTATTTGGAGGGAAAATTTAAATTTTAAAATTTTTAGCACCGATTTTTAAAAACCGGTGCTATTTTTTCAAAAACTGGTGGTATTTTAAAATTCATGGAAATCTTTTGGCGAGAAGATAGAATTTTTAAAATTTTCAGCATCGGGTTTTAAAACCGGTGCTATTTTTTCCAAAAGCAATGCTATTTTTAAAAAAAAATTGAGATTTTTTGGTAGAAAAATAGAATTTTTAAAAATTTTAGCATTGGATTTTAATAACCGGTGCTATGTTTTTCCTAAACCGGTGCTATTTAAAAAATTTTGGCAATTGTTTGGCAGGAGATAGAATTTTTAAAAATTTTAGCACCAGTTTATAAAAATCGGTGCTCTCATTTCCAAAATCGGTGCTATTTTAATATTTAACACAATTTTTAAAAAAACCAGTGTTGAAATGAAAAACAACGGTGTTCATTTAACAATGGTTTTTATAATCGGTGTTAAAAATTTAAAAAGTCTGTGCTATTACATTTTTGGCACCGATTTTCAAAACCAGTGCTAAACTGGTTCTAGAGGTGGGTCTCTGTGGCAGTGCATTCACACCATTACAACAGTTAAAGAGCTCAATCAAATTTATTTTTTGAAACATCCACAAGTATCCAAGGATAGAGTATCTCTGGGTTCTAATTTAATTAGGTTGTTTTCCATCCATTCCATGTTCATTTAACAATTTTATTACCATACCTTCTAAATGTTTTTTTTCTAATTGAACAAAGATTGAATATGTTCATGAAGTGTGATGATTGTGTTACATGTTATATAGTGTATGTTGTTTGTGTTTCCAAGATAATGCCATGTTTGGAAGTAGTGAGAAAAAAGGCTTGAATTAGGGCTGATTGTTGACAATAATTACATTCTTGTATAAACAATGTTTGAATGTGCGACATTGGTCATAAGTAATCGGCCAATACGATATGGTACCTAACAAAGAGCGACATAGCAGAGGTCAAGGAAATGATTGAAATATAAGAATGCCCAACGCCACTCATCACACACACTTTGAGACATCAATCTTTCAAGCATGCAACGTCATTTTAAAATAGAACAATTACTTTTTCCATGTTGATAATAACATCATCCATATGATGATGTGTTCATTTTATATAGTTATTTTGGGACTTTTTGGACTTAGTTTTGTACACTTTTGTACTCTAAATTCTCTATTTTTCCTTGAAATTCTCTTAAGAGAGTTAAGAGCGAATTTTTCACTCCTATTACTTTTCTAGGGAATTTGGTGTGACAAGGAAATTTATTGAAGATTTGAAGACCTTCTTTAGAGCTTTGAAGACTTGAATAATTAAAGAAAAATGAAGTGAAGAGAAGGACTTGAGACCAGGAAAAGAAAGAAATGAAGATGCTGCATTTGGACTCTGTTGCAAATCGCGATAGATGGGTGTCCAAAATTACTTGTTACTTTTCTTGTTTTACAAAAGGCAAAATTTATCATCTCTCCTCATATCTTCTTCTTCCCGAGTTTTCCCCCTTTGGAACCCTAGTTTGTCCTTATTTTTCATCTTATTTTACTTTAAATTATGTTTAGTTTGATTGTGATTGTTAGTTTGGATTGTAGTAGCTAAGTTAATCTCTTGGGAGCAATTGACTGAAACTTCCAAACCCATGAGAATATCTATTTAAATCATTTCTTGAAGCATTTATTACTTAGCATTTATTGTGCCATTAATGTGTATGTTTACTTCATTTATGCTATGGGTTGTTTGAGAATATGAAGTGTTTGTATGATTAAGTATTAGGAAGTTAGATATGTGCACGATTTCTTAACCCTTTGACATGAAAGTCCAAAAACATGGAATTAGAACATCTTGTTGTGTGATGTGAGATTAATATTGCTAGATGTATGTTAATGTGGTTTGTTATCATATTTATCCTAAGGTAGCAATTAAAGGTTAAATCTTGAATGTTGATTGTTCTAGGTAAAACCTACTAAATGCTTTGTTTGGTTATATGTCTAGGCATTTGGTAGAATGTTTGTTGATGTCATCAAATCTATGGTTCTTGTATGTAATGCCATTGACTGATGAAATACCTTTAGGCATTGTTTGTCTTGAGTGATCATTAATGAGGTTTGCAAATAGTCGTTGATTGCTTTTGTGAGTTACGCTTAAGAAGAAATGAATGTTTATCTTCAAAATAAAAGTGATAGCATTAACCATAGGTAATCAATGTGATTGAATGAGTGAATGATTCTACAGTATATAAGATGTTTGGAAGCGGGAATCAATTGCCCCCCAGGCTTTGTCATTGTTGATTTTACCATCTCTTTGTAGTTTCTTGCATGTCTAGCTTGATCTCTAGTTTATAATAGTTCTTTGTCTTTTAATTTCATAACCTAGAAAAACCAACTCCCCCCCCCCATTTACATTATATATATATATATATATATATATATATTTGTATATAGCTATAACTATGCTTATATCCACCCTATATGCATGAAGCCCTAGGAAAATCCCTCTTCTTCGTGGACGACTACAATTTGCCACTATTTACTTAGTTGTATTTAGGAAGCACTTTAGGGCTATAGATTATAACTTTGAGGGGTACGGCAACGACACCTCCCATATGACTATATTATGTGTATTTCATTTGTGGACTACCCAATTATAACATAAACTTTGTTTCTAGTGTGTTGGTTGTAATAGGACAGATGGAGTTATCAATGGACTTTCAGCATGTAGATGGATAGACCTTTCATTCCACTAATCACCCTAACAGTGTTAATTCCTTACGAGGTAGACAATCGAGGTTCAAAAAAAGACATGTTTCAATTTCATATCAACATTATGGATTTTAATATATTGAGAAAAGTGAAAATATAATCCTATGTATTCATCTTATGTGCAAATATAACCATTTCAGCCGGTTTGAGGCTGGAATACGGTGAAAATACTATTTTTCCCCTCTGTAAAAAAATAAAAAATTGAAAAAACATTGATTCTAATTGCCTCTCTATGAATCCGACTCTTTTTCGTTCCCAAGCCCTCTTCTTTGTTTGAGATCTATCTTGCCCCTCTTCTTCATTCACAAGCCCTCTTCTTCATTCATTGATTTTCTGGCACTTGCTGAGTGGTGCCAGAAATGGTGGTGGTGGAGATTAGGGCTAAGTGGAGGTGGCTCCGCTCCTCTTCTTCCACTGGGTTAGATGCTGAAGTCTTCTCTGGCGAGCTTCGTGGATCTGAGAATGATATTTAGGAGATTTGGGCACTTCTTCATTCTCCTAATTCATCATTCTCTAAACACCTTTTGGTTTCTGAGAAACATTCTTCTTGGGCATGGCTGAAGATTTTATGCGGATTAAGGCCGATTGTTTTTTAAAAAATCAAATCCTTAATACCTCTGAAAAACTGATCGTTTCTAAATTTCTCTCCCAAAATCACAATTTTGAAAGGGTTTTCTCGAAAATGAGGAACGATGATGCCATCAAGGTCTCCAATTCCTACTGCTCTGACCCTTCCGATCGGGTGTGTAACCCGTTCCTTCGGTTCAAACTTCTGTCACGAGTATCTACTGAGTTAATCGGTGGTGGTTGAGAAGCCCATGTTCGTCAGAATCACATGGTCCAACTCAGTGAGTCTTGGTTTGTGTGTGTGTGTTGCAAACGACTCATGCTCTGTTTCTAACCGGAGTGGTAACTTGAGGCAGTTAGGGAAGGCAAAAGGGACAAAAGCCTTCAAATGCTGTAATTCAGGGATTGAAGTAATCCGAGGTGGCACCACTAATCCGTTCAACAGTCGGAGATGATATATGCAAACGAAAAGCCAATAAAGAAAATGAGGTTGGGGTTATATTTGAAGAAAATTAGCCAACAAAGTAGTGGATGATGGTGGTGATGGCAGCCTGGTAGTGGAGGTGGAGCTAGGCGAGCGGGTGGTGGTGGCCTGGCAGTGGAGGGCATAATTTTCCTTTTCATTTAAGGTTTGGGTCATAAGGTTATTTTTGTCTTTTTAAGTAGGTCAATGGCCAGAATTCATTGGTCAATGCTGAAATTATGGTCGCGGGGTTATATTTGCACTTTAATTCAATAGTCAAGGTTATATTTGCACTAAAAAACAATTGAGGGTTATATTTGCACTTTCCTCAACATATAGGGTTAGATATGAATATTACCCTAATATATTGTAACATGTATTTGTAATATATGTTATAGCTTTGTATGTTTTAACATGTCATTATTTCCCACATTAATTGAATAACAATTGATTGCTGTATGATGCTTAACCATTTCACGAGCTATCAAATATTGGATAACATGTAATGGAAATCGATGAATGATTGTTTGTGTCATCAAATATTAAACATTATAATATTTTACGAGAAACGATGTCTTAACAATTAATCTGCAACATTGCACATCAATCAATGCATAGATAATACCATACGATGTCGTACAAACCAGCATAGGCTTTTTTTCCCACATCGGGCTATTCAAAATGACGTCGTATTTATCAATTTTTTTGCGAGAAGGATATCCCAGGGATCACATTTTACCTGAATGATAAGAGGAGGAAAGCTTCATATGATGATATAATGTTGGCATTTAGGTTGAACTACATGTTGGGCACTAAGGAAGAAGAGATATTTAGGGTAGGGGAATTATACACTGACCAAATATTTTGGGAACGCCTCACGGGAGAGAGAAGAGATCATCATGCCTAGGGGGTCCCATGGTGAGATATTTGGATTACCGCCCCTATAGGGACACGTATTTTTTTGAATTGTCCCAAGGAAACTGCATTGCCACACCACCGAGCTCATTGGCTCAACTCCATGAATCTTTCCAAACCATGTAAGAGAATATGACCATTGGGTTTGGAAGCTTGAAGCAACGAATGGAGAACCTTGAGAACTTTGTCGATGACCCTTATGAGGGCAGGAACGACAACATGGAAGCAATTCTTGCAATGCTCTTATTGCCTTCTAGCAATTAACCACCACCTGAGTTTGTGGAGAAGCGTAGGAGACACGAGGAGGAAAGAGCAAGGAGACGCGTGAGCTGAGACGGTGGTGCGGGACTTTCAAGGTCCTAATTTTAAGCTTTTCATATTGCTCTTCCTTACTTTTTCTTTTGAATATTTATATGCATTGGGGACATTGCATACTCTAAGTGTGGGGGCACAGAATTTGGATGCTAATGTTTGCTCATGTATTTAGTGTGAGAGATTCTTATGTCTTTAGGGTAAGGGTAGTCTAGGAATACGATGCTGGATGTTCTAGGAAAACTTTTGCATGCTAGTTTACGCTTAGATCTTAGCTTGTTCTAGTTTACTCGAGGACGAGTAAAGGTTTAAGTGTGGGGCATTTGATGAAACGTCAAATGCATGTATTTTCCAAAGCATTTAACATCTCTTTTGTCATCTTTTTGTTGGAAGATTGCTAGATTTAGGTATGTTTACATCATAAGAAATTTAGATGACTATTTTTGGTTCATAGTCTAATGTATTTTTGGTCCTTAATAGCAACTAGATTCCTTTTTGTGAGCTTAATTTGTAGATTGCTAGTAAGCACTTCAGAGTGGTTTAGTGAAGGTCATTTGCAAGGATGGTAGAAGATTGAAGGCCACGAGCCAAAACATGGTGAAAAATCTGGATTTGAAGAACGAAGACCAGCTGACTAATGCAAAGACCGACCGACTGGATGAAGAAGACTGGGAGCGCGACCCAGATGCTCAACCGTGCACCCGCACACACCCAAGACGTAAGGGGGAAACATCATTCAGATGAAAAATGAGCTCCACGTTCCCTCGTGTGCACGCCCGTACGCTGGGCTCAATCACCGCCAAACACCCCTGTGGCATGCGCATTACATCGTGTGGCCGTCTGCTAGGAAGGAAACTGTGGCACGGTTCTTCAATTCCAGATAGTACCCCCGCACGTTGGGAGCCTCCCGCCCAGCTATCCCATTTGACTTTTCTTGACCTACTCTTGTACTATAAATATCTACTCTCTTATCCTCATTCCCATCTTTTGTTTGGATGAAAATAGCTCTCCAAAAACCCTAGTTTTTTCTTCCTTTTAATATTTTCTCTCTTTATTTGTTTATGAATTTGTCTATGAATGTTAGTATGATCTTTATTAGCTAAACTTAGTCATGGGAGCAATTGATTAAGGCTTCCAAGCCCATGTCTTGATAACTCTTTATAACCTATTTATTGATATTGTTATTGAGCATTTATGTGGTTTAAGTGTTGGTTGTTGATATCATTAATGTTGTTGGAAGATTGAGAATATGAATTGCTAGTATAATTGCTTGTTAGGTTTGGAAAATGTAGCTAAGTTTCTCTTCTTCTGATATAAAATCCAAGATCATGAGTTAGAGTTTCTAATGGTGTTGATGAGTTGAAAATTGCTAGATGGAAATGATGATGTTAACCTCTTTGTCATGTTTGTTTTAGGTAGCAAATAGGAGAGGCCTATGAACGTTGAACAATCTTGACTAATATTGTGTAAATGCATGAATTGCTTGAATGCTTAGAAACGGTGTAGTGTTTAAAAATGTTACCAAACTTTTTGATTCTTTGTAATTAAATGCCATTATTGGGATATCTTTAGCCGTTTCTCGACTAAAGAAGTCATTAGTGAGGTTTGACAAGAGATGTCGAATTCACTCTTGCAAATTACTATCCAAGAAGGATAGGAGATTTATCTTCACAACAAATAGTGAAAGCAGTGAATAAGTTGTAAGTTCAACGATAGATAAGAGGCTTGGAAGTGGAAATCAGTTGCGCCAAGGGTCTTGTAATTTGTGTTCTATTATCATTTTAGTAGCTTTTTGCATGATTTGCATTATTACCTTACTTTGCCAGTGGCCTTGTCTTTAAATTCATAACTTAGAAAAAAAACCAAAAACACACACCCCCCCCCCCTATTTACTTATATATATATATATATGTATATCTATATCTAGACTTGTATTCACCCCTGTATGCATGAACCCTTAGGAAATCCCTCCTGTTCGTAGGCTTGCCACTATCTACTTAGTTGTAATTAGGAAGCACTTTAGGACTTAAAAAATAGTAAGTTCGAGAGGTACGGCGATTACCTCCCACCAACGAATAGGCACAACAAATTTAGCAAAAGCAAATTATTTCCGCCCGGTGGTTGGGTTTCAAAACAGAGACCAAACGGTGGGAAGGCTGAACCGAGTCAAATCGGGTCTTATATATGCCTACACTAAAGACGGAATTTGGTTGTTTTTAGGCCTAAACACTTAAGGTTAAATATTAAGACATTATACGAGCATGGGCCTTGATGTACACCATACTTTAAAGTATCATTCTCGTTAAGCCCAAACGTCATAATCGTTTAAACATTAGATACTAATATTAAAAAATTAAATGTAAATAATTAAACATCAAATTTATCATAATATAATGTACATAAAATTCTAATAGTTAAACATCAAAATAAAATAACTAAATATCAAATAAAAAACTAAATTAAAGTAATAAAAAATTTAAAATAATATACATCGAAAACAAATATAGCTAAACATGAAACAAAAGTAATAAAAGTTACATATGAAACAAAAAGTAATAAATTTTTTATGATGAAAAAATTAAAAATAAAATTAAGACATCACTTAAATATAGATCACACACATCAACATAAAATAATTAAACATAAAAAAAATAACTAAAAACACACATTAAGATAGCCAAACATCAAATAAAAACACACATGAATTATAAAATATCAAAGTGTGCACCAGGTCAAAGACGTGACGTGGTGGCTGGTTGCTTCAACGGAAACCACGTGGTGGCCGAGGCTGGAATCTCAGACAAAACCCAGGCCAAAGACGGAACGACGATGGGACGTCCGGGATGGGACGTCCGGGATGGAACGTAAATGCTCAACAACGAGCCCTTCGACGAAGTCTGGACGACGACAGGGCCGGATGAGCCCATCTTCCGGCCGGATATGGGTTTCAGCAGTCAACCCAGACAGATCTGAGATGTTCATCTTGTACAAAGGTACAAGTGGGGTTTAGCGTTCCCTCGCCGGCTTTGAAGGTTGAAATTCAGTTCCACTAAAGTCTATACTTTTATGACAAGTTATTTAACTGTTTGGTGTTAAAATACAAAGTAAAATACGCAGTGCACACACAACTTGTTTACGCAGTTCGGTGCAAATACACCTACGTCTGTGGGGCCTTGCCCGGATCAGAAACCATTCACTAGAAAGCAGTCTTTAGTACAAGAAGCTTAACTTAAATACTAATCCATTGCTAACCTATTGAGTGAATGTTGTGAGATCCCCTCACTATCAATCCTACATCGTTGAACCCCCACGATCAACACGTCTTCCTGGATCTCCTCCTCCCGAGAAATTAAGGCTTCCTTGTTTCTGATCTTTACGGACTTGATTGATTGTTTTTCCAGACCTCCAAAACTCCAGACAAACAGCTCCCAGAATGTATCTCAACGTAGAGATGAAAACTTGGGTTACATCCGTTTTCGTTGTATCTTCTTTCTTTTTATCCCCTTCGCACTCCTTCCTTGTGCACGACTCTTTCCTTGTCTAACTCTACCAAGAATAGACTTCTAGACTAAGGAAAGATCTAATTCTAATCTGGTATTTAAATGGACAATCCTTTATCAATAGGACTTGTACCATAAATAAACTACTTAATTAATTCCTAACTATTACAATGAATATTTTTTTACCAGAATTAGATTGCCACGAAATCACACATTGATCTTCACAATATTCTGTTCTGATTGCATGATTATACTCCATAATTCGCTCCATAAATCGTGGCTAGAAACTTGTTGTCTGGAAAAACTGGATTGAGTGTCGGTCTTAAGACTTGAGGAGAAATGCACTCATCAGAGTCCTTCATAGCTGCTCCCCCTTTTTGCAGCACCGTGGTGATTACACACGGATGTACCAAAGCTTCTTTCCTGGTCTTGCGAGCACAGTCCATGATATCATTAAACACCAGTCTACCCATATTGACCTTATGTCGGGCCCCCAAACTATATAGAAGTGTAGCCATCTCTTTGGTGACACTTGTGTTATTGACAGAGGGAATCCAATTGTGCACGGCTACCATATACAAGCAGTAATACCTGGAGGTGAGGTTGGATGCAGTTATTTGCTGTCGACCAGTCAACAGCCATGTGCTCTCCACTCCACCAGTAAGCTCCACAGCTACCTCATCATAATTATCTGGCATCTGGTGTTTGAACACCGATTGGTAATTTCTTGACGTGCCACGCTTCAGACATTTTCTCACTGCCTCTGGTGAGAAATCAACAATCTTCCCATGCACAAAAATCCTATGAAACCACGCAGATTCTTCATCTTCACATTCAGCTTTCAGATTTGAGTAGAATTCTAGCACAAGTTGCTTGTTATAATCACCGAAACATGTAGCAGCCTTAAACACTTTGAGATAGTGCAAATAATCTGTGAACCCACAATCCCTATATTTCTCGGAATCAGCAGGCCTTTCCGCCAGTATCTTTCTACCACAGATAAACTCTCACTTGTCTCGGCTTGCATCATCAAAGAATTCAGTGCTAATTGCTTCACTAGCTTCAGGTGCAGGTTGTGCACTAGATTCAGCTTGTCTCTGCTGCCTGTCAGCACGTAACTTCTTCAGCTTCATCCCAATCGGCTCATCACTGTCCTCACCTGAGTCCATAGTCTTATCTCTGCACCGCTTGGATTTTCGAACACCCTTGGAAGATGAGGTCGCACTCCCCCTGGCCTTCTTTGTCCTTTGAGTAACATGAATTCCCCCAGACTCTGGTGGTGTTTCAACACCCACCTCAATGCACTTCCTCTTTGATCCACGTGTCTGTCTGGTTTCTGGTGGTATTTCAATACCAACACCAGTTTCCTCTACCAAATTCTCATCATATGCTTGATTCACAGGTACCTGATCATCATCATTTGAGTTCACAACTGGTGTTTGAATACCAGAACCAGGCACTTCAGCACTCTCTAAACTTTTCACAGTTATGTCCTCATCTTCTCCATTCTCAGAAGCTGACTTCAAAAATTCTGACAAAGCCTCACTCAGCACAGAGGCATTCTCAGGTTCCTTCATCATCGATACTGTTTCAGCTTCACCAGCTCCCCCTGCACACACCGTCTCCTCTTCACTATCACTGATTTCCACCACCGGGATGGGCAATCGTCTTAAAGATTCTTGAAGCAGGAACATAGAACCATTAAAGCACTCCACCTCTTTGCCACTTGCTCTAGCAAAATCAGTGGACTTAACCACTTTGACCCAGGGTTGCAAAACAGCATCATCCCCTATGCTCCTAATAACAGGCCTGTGCAACGAGGCTATCCTCGTATAGATTGTAAAAAACTGATCTATTTCACCCCCCACTTTGTAATGTTCACCAAAATAAACTCCAATTAGAGTGGCATCAAAATCACTAATCTCACTAATGTCCCCAATACCACCAGTTAAAAGTTCCTTTAACTCAAACCCATTAACCTTTCCATGCAAATTCTTAAATTTCTGGAGGTCAACATAATCTCTGTTCTGAACCATCCATTCAATAAACTCGAGAACCGAACAAAAATAAACTCCATCATACACAAAAGAATGATAAAACCTGACCTTAGGTCGTCGACGATTTACTCCGTCCCACTTGGTCAGCCTCTGTTCTCGACCTCCACAGTAATTATCCAAGTCTATATCGGAGTCAAGTTCTTCAATTCGCAGATTTTATGGGATGCGCACAGTGATGAAATCTCGAACCAGTTTCTTGAAAGTGGAGTTCACCATTGTCGAGGGGTTTTGAGTAGGCTACAAAATCTGAGGGTTTTGAAAATTTGCGGTTGCTAGAGAGGCACTCGCGCGAGCTCTGTTCTAGGAAGATGAACAGTTGGGAAGAAATTGAATTTGTGTGGGAATTACACACCAGTTGCTTTCACGGTCCTTTTTAGAAAACCAAAAACCACCCCACTTTTTCTTCCTTCAGACAACCATCATGCGCACATTTAAGCCCATCATCACAAAGTTCTGGCCCAAGTTCAGCCCGTCTGGTCTACTTCACACTTAAGTCATTTTTCCAGTAACTTTATCCCTCGGTGTTTAAACACCTCTTCACATATTTTTGGTAATTTCGATTTTCCTATTTTTTTCGACTATATTTAAAAGAAGACAAAACAGTAAATAATACAATAGAATGAACAAATCTGGGTACCTTACATTCGACACACACCCAAGTTTTGTCTGAGGCCTTCAAAAGTCTCACCATCCAGAGGCTTTGTAAAGATATCAGCAAGTTGTTCTAATGTTGGTACTTAATGAACTGTGACTTCTCCTTTTTCGACCAAATCTCTAATAAAGTGATGTTGGACATTGATGTGTTTTGTCCTAGAGTGTTGTACAGGATTCTTGGAGATATCAATGGCACTTTTATTATCACATAAGACTGTCAAACTTACATCATTGAATCCATAGTCTCTCATCACCTGCTTCATCCATAATAGCTGCGCACAACAACTTCCTGCAGCCAAATATTTTGCCTCAGCCGTAGACAATGATATAGAGTTCTGCTTTTTACTGTACCAGCTGACAAGATTTGATCAAGCAAAGAAGCATCCACCAGTGGTACTCTTACGATCATCAGCATTCCCTGCCCAGTCAGAGTCACTGAATCCTACCAACTGTGAATCCTTGTTCCTAGAAAACCATACTCCATACTCCACTGTTCCACTTATATATCGAATAATTCTCTTCACAGCTGACATATGTGATTCCTTTGGATTAGCCTGGTAGCGGGCATAGATCCCAACACTCAAACAGATGTCTGGTCTACTTGCAGTTAAATATAATAGGCTGCCAATCATACTCCTGTACAATGTTTGGTCAACACTTTGACCCAATTCATCTTTTGTGAGCTTATCGGTGGTAGCCATTGGGGTGCGTACTACCTTTGCACTTGCAAGTCCAAATCTTTTGATCAAATTATCAGCATATTTCTGTTGGTTGATGAACAGACCATTCTTCTCCTAAGTAACCTGCAACCCCAGAAAATATGATAATTTTCCTACCATACTCATTTCGAACTCTTTAGTCATTAGGTCAACAAACTCCTTCACTAATGCTGAAGAGGTAGATCCAAAGACAATATCATCAACGTAAATCTGTGCGATTAGAATATTTGTCCCCTTATGCAGCACAAATAGTGTACGGTCCACTCCCCCTCGACGATATCCCTTCTGAATCAGAAAGGTTGTCAGTCGCTCATACCATGCACGGGGTGCCTGCTTGAGGCCATACAAAGCTTTATTCAACCGATAGACATGGTCAGGAAAATGTGGGTCTTCAAATCCCTTGGGCTGCTCCACGTAAACTTCCTCCTTCACTAGACCATTCAGGAATGCACTCTTGACATCCATTTGATGAAGAGTAAAGTCCAGAATATATGATACTGCCAACATCAGCCTAATTGACTCCAATCTGGCTACGGGTGTAAAAGTTTCATCAAAATCAACCCCTTCTACTTGTGTGTAACCTTGAGCGACAAGTCGAGCTTTATTTCTTGTGACGTTACCATCTGCATCAGATTTGTTCTTAAAGATCCACTTCGTTCCGATCACATTTACATCAGCAGGCCACAGGGTGAGGTACCAAACATTGTTTCTTTCAAATTGCTGCAACTCTTCTTGCATTGCCGAAATCCAATACTCATCAAGCAAGGCTTCTTTGTAATTCTTGGGCTCATTAAGAGAGATAAAACATGATAATCCTGCCAATTCTCTGTAATTTACGCGTGGCTGATCCCGTAACTGCATGTGTCTGGCCGAACTTTGTTCAGATTCATGTGCTACTCTTTCCGGAGTTTCAACACCGGTTGACTGTGTTGGTGTTTCAACACCAGTAGGATTTACTGGATCGAGAATATCACTTTCACCCAAAGTTTCTTCTTCTGAATCATCAACAACCACATTAATAGACTCCATGACTACTCCAGAGCGTTGGTTAAGAACTCGGAAAGCTCGACTAGTAGGGGAATAACCCAAGAATATACCGATATCACTTCTAGACTCGAATTTAGCTAAGGGCTCTCGGTTCTTCAGAGTATAGTACTTACTCCCAAAGACATGAAAATACGACACATCTGGTCTCTTCCCTTTCCAGATCTCATATGGTGTCTTCTCAGTAAACGGACGCAGATATACTCTGTTGATAGTGTAGCATGCTGTGTGTACCGCCTCAGCCCAATATCTAGCATGAATTTTTTTCTCGGCTAACATTGCTCGTGCCATTTCCTGCAGCGTCCGGTTCTTCCTTTCAACTATACCATTTTGTTGAGGAGTTATGGGGGCAGAGAACTCATGGTGTATACCAAGTGTCTCGCAAATGTCATGAAACTTAGAATTTTCGAATTCTTTTCAATGATCACTCCTGATACGTGCAATTCTTACTTGAGCGGTTCCTTTTTCTACATGTAGCCTGTGCGCCAAGTTTTTGAAAACATCAGCAGCCTCTGACTTTTCTTTGAGAAATGATACCCATGTATACCTCGAGAAGTCGTCTACACAGACGAAAATATACTTCTTCCCCGCCACACTAGGGGTGTTGACCGGCCCCATTAAGTCCATATGTAGGAGCTCCAAAAGTCTTAACGTTGAAACATCATGTACGGCGTGGTGTGGTATCCAGATTTGCTTTCCTTCTTTACACGACCCGCAAACAACCTCCTTGTTGTCACTGATTTCAGGAATACCTCTGACTGCATTCAGTCTGGAAATACGTGCTAAGGATTTATAATTTATGTGCCCCAATTTTCTGTGCCACAAAGTACTGACTTCCTTCTTTGAACTCAAGCAGGTGACAACTTGATCGAGCAGATAACAATTATCCATTGATCTTGATCCGGTGAATACTCCAGTCCCATGGTTTACTACACATTTCTCTTTGTCGAAAAACACTGTCATTTCATTGTCACATATATGGCTGATGCTCAACAAGTTTGCCTTCAGACCTTCCACTAGCAACACATCTTGGAACACTGGAAGCCCTTTGATGGCTAACTCACCCTTGCCGATTATTCTGCTACGTTTCCCATCACCAAATCTAACATGTCCGCCAAATCCAGGTTTGAATTTTCGCAGAAATTCAGGAACTCCAATCATGTTCCTTGAACACGCACTATCGAAATACCAAGAATTTCCTGTATGTGCCCCAAAACATACAAAACTTGAAAAACAAACATCTTGATATTTTCGAACCCATACCTGGCTCACTGGTCGAGTGATGTAATGCGGACTTTGGTTGACACGTGTGTTCAGAAATTTGATTATGTATCCTCCAGTGTTGAAACGGTGCCTTGTATCATATCCTGACACGGTGTTGAATCTTCGATCTGCTGAATTAAAAGACAGTGTCCTAAGCAGCTTAAAACATCTATTTCTTACATGCCCTTGAGCTCCACAGTATCCGCATCGTCTAATCCTTTTGGTAGGGCAGCTTCTTTCGATTGTTCTTGGAGATGCCGCACCGTGATCTGCCTTGTTACTCCATGAATTTACCAGTGAGGATCCTTCATAACCAATTCCGTACTTGGTCGTCTGTCCCATTCTTAGACAATCTTCGAGCTTAGCTTTTCCTGTATTGAGTCGTCTAATCGATTGATCTGCTACCTCTGCTCTTTGCACCATTTTAGCAAATTCCTTCTTGAATATTTCCAGTTCGCCGATTGCCTTTTCCTTTTCAAGTTCCTTCATTTTAGATTCTTCACTCAATCTCTTGTTCTCAGATTTGAGTACTTTGTTTTCATCCGCCACTTTTAACCACATCTTGTATATTTCCATGCTTTCCTTGCGAATGTCATCATCACTCATGCTCCTAGTCTCTTCATCTGAGCTACCACTCTCATCTTCATTCACCCCACTGAGACCTTCCTCGAAAGAGTCTTCTAACTCCACCCCTGACACACCGAAAGCAACATGATTGGTATACTCCTCTCCATCCTTACAATCATCTCCTACGTCATCATCACTCCAGATTGTGGCATACGATTTTCCTTTCCTTTTAAGAGTATTGGCACACTCAGCTTGTATGTGCCCGAAACCTTCACATTCTCTACACTGGATTTTTCTGTTCAGGTTTGGATTTTTTGACTTAAACTTTGGTGTTTCAACACCAATTGCTTGGCCAAATCTTGGAGTGGAGTTTGCGTTTGGATTTTTGTTCCCACTTGACTTCTCTTGTGGCTTCCTGCCCATCTTCTTCATAAATCTGGAGAAGTTCCTGGTTATGTTTGCAATTTCATCGGACTCTTCATTATCTGAATGGTCTTCTGACTTTCCAGAGGTTATGCTTGAAAAAGCCATTTCTTTCTTTCCTGCTTTTGTTTGCAGCATTTCCATCTCATAAGATTCCAGTGATCCCATAAGTTTATCCAGTGTCATTGTCCCTATCCTTCCATTTTCATTAATCGCTGTGACCTTCATGTTGAAACGTGGAGGTAATGCTCTCAACACCTTCTTGACAAGCTTTTAATCTTTGTACTTTTTGCCGAACTGAAAAGCTTTGTTTGCAATATCTCGGACCCGTCCATTGAACTCAGAAATAGTCTCATCTTCGCGCATCTTTAGTTCTTCAAATTTTGACGTGTAATACTGCAGCTTTGATTCTCTGACGGAGCTTATCCTCTCATGATAAGTTTGTAACACATCCCACGCTTCCTTAGCAGTCTCACAGTTTGAAATCATCTTAAACGGATCTTCATCCACTGCCGTAAAGATGGCATTCAATGCCTTTGAGTTGGACACGTGTGCTTTGTGCTTCTCGGTAGAGTATTTGGAAAATGGTTTAGCCGTCAGTGAGCTTGATCCTCCAGCTTCGTCACTTATAGGTGGAGTGTATTGATTTATGACATAGTTCCAAGCTTGATCATCTAGCGCTCCAATGAACACCTTCATACGTGCCTTCCAATAGGCATAATTTCCTTATTCCAGCAACGGTGGTCACGTGGCTGAAGCCCCCTCCTTTGGTGCCATGGTGAAACCTTATCTCACTCTCCCTGTATAGGGGTCAGCAAGTGCCGTGCTCTGATACCAATTGAAATTCAATTCCACCTAAAGTCTATACTTTTATGACAAGTTGTTTAACTGTTTGGTGTTAAAATACAAAGTAAAATACGCAGTGCACACACAACTTGTTTACGCAGTTCGGTGCAAATACACCTACGTCTGCAGGGCCTTGCCCAGATCAGAAACCATTCACTAGAAAGCAGTCTTTAGTAGAAGAAGCTTAACTTAAATACTAATCCATTGCTAACCTATTGAGTGAATGTTGTGAGATCCCCTCACTACCGATCCTACGTCGTTGAACCCCCACGATCAACACGTCTTCCTGGATCTCCTCCTCCCGAGGAATTAAGGCTTCCTTGTTTCTGATCTTTACGGACTTGATTGATTGTTTTTCCAGACCTCCAAAACTCCAGACAAACATCTCCCAGAATATATCTCAACGTAGAGATGAAAACTTGGGTTACATCCATTTTCGTTGTATCTTCTTTCTTTTTATCCCCTTCGCACTCCTTCCTTGTGCACGACTCTTTCCTTGTCTAACTCTACCAAGAATAGACTTCTAGACTAAGGAAAGATCTAATTCTAATCTGGTATTTAAATGGACAATCCTTTATCAATAGGACTTGTACCATAAATAAACTACTTAATTACTTCCTAACTATTACAAGGAATATTTGTTTACCAGAATTAGATTGCCACGAAATCACACATTGATCTTCACAATATTCTGTTCTGATCGCATGATTATACTCCATAATTTGCTCCATAAATCGTGGCTAGAAACTTGCTGTCTGAAAAAACTAGATTTAGATGGTGTTAAAACACCACATCACTAGTTTACACAATATGCCACAACTAAGTCCAACTCCCGAGGACTTTACAAAGGTTACAAACTGCAGCAACGAAGGTACCAGCCGCCGAATATGGGACATACATGTTTTTTAATCTTTGAAGGTACTGGTACGGCAGGAATGAATGTGTTTTTTGGGGTTGTCGTGTTCTTAGTATCCTGAGGTTGTTTTGCCATTTTTTATTTTTTAAAATTTTAGCTTTCTTATTTCTTTCTTCTGTCTTCCTCTTTCATTTCGTTTAGCCTTTTATTTCCAATTTTTTCTGTATATGTTGGAAATGGGGATTTTAAAATGGGACTTGCTTTTGATATTAGCCTTAGACCCAAAAATCTCGGTCAATTTCAGTTCTTCCGACGATCTTTTATTCGGTAAAACTGTGTTGGCTTCCGATCTTTTCTCGCTGATTAGGAGAAATCTGAGTCATAAGTGTCGTTTTAGTACTGGCTTTGGGCGATTCCTTTGGAGAGAATATAGTAGATTTGTAGATTTCAGCTTATTTGGAAGGTTTAGGTTACTTTGATCGATTTGTTTTGGTTACATGGCCTCTAGACCAATTTCTTTGGGAATTAGATGTTCAATTTGGTACAGATTAGAGATTTTTGTAAGGACAAAAGTTGACTTATGATCAAATTAGTTGTGGTTGGCATATCTTTTGAACAAGCATGCAACTTGTAGAGAAATAAATATCAAGTCTATTGCTTGCAACTTTTACCATTTTGAGTTAGGACACTGGCTTGAATTAGTATTCCATCAGGCAAATTTAGATCGAGTTTGCTATAGTTTCACTGTAGAGGAGGACCACTTCATCGTACAATTCACCTTTTATTTAGTTTCATATTTGCTACTCGTTTGTGATTGGGATTATCTCGTATCTATTATCCAATCAAGGTGTAGTTGTGAACCTTCAGACATCTGATGTAATCCTTTGGGCAATTTGATTTAAGCCATTTTTGGGCAACATATGAGCTTAATGAAAAGGGAAGGAAACCCTCCAAACCCCGTCTACGATGGTGTGATTAAAAATAAATGTGATATCGATCAAATAAAACATCAGTATTAAAAAAATTAAAAATGACTAGCGCCGTTGAAATATCGAAGGATACAAAATATAGATATAGCATTCAGGAAACCAATTAACATCAATATCAATTTTTAAAAAGACGGGCTGAAAACTAACATATTAATCAAAAAGAAAGTATAAATTCTAAATTAGAATATAAGATAATACAATATAACTAACTAGTGATAACATGTATATAGTGTCAAAATTTTAATATGCAAACAAAATATTTACAATAAAATATCAAAATTTAACTTTAAACTGGCAGTTTAAATGGAAGAAAAGGATTTTGCAAAAACATCACACGGTTTGGTTGAAACATTAAATACTAAAAATGAAATATCAAGGCTGAAAATGATAACCCGCGCATTGCTCGAAAATGAAGGAAGAATTGACCCGCGAAATTTCCTGACCCAGATTCTTGACCTGCGAGATTCTTATGACCCATAATTGTTAATTCCCCAATTATTTATGCCAACACCCCTTAAAGTTTTTGATTTGCACCCATATCCCTCCTTACTCTCCCAAACATTTTTTAATTATATTTTGAACCCCATCTCAAATTAAATATCGTTATATTACACAATGAATCTTTGGTCTCGCTATGTGTTGGTATGCCTTGAATACTGTAACAGCCACTTCTGCGACCCTGGCCTGGGGGTTTGGGGGGTGGCAGACGCCCCCCGGTTAAACAGCATATAAAGTGTCTCTCTTCGCTCTGTAAACAAATTAATTCTGATATAGTGGAATCCACCTCCCGTGGATGTAGCCAAATTGGTGAACCATGTAAATCTTGTGTCTTGTTATTTTCGTTCATATTTTCTGTTCTTTCTCCATTCCGCACAACAAACTGGTATCAGAGCCAGGTTTCTTTTTCCGGTGAGATCCGTAGTGGGTGTATCGGATTCTGGGCTCATCAGATCAGGGATGATCCGGGAGAAAGATGTTTGGGTTGAACGTGAAGATCGACAAGTTTACTGGGAGAAACAGTTTCAGTTTATGGCAGATCAAGATGCGAGCTTTGCTGAAACAACAAGGTTTGTGGACTCCGCTGACGAAGGATTTCGCGAGCAGTTCTGGCGATGTGGTGGGTCTGGAAGAAAAGGCATACTCGACGATTATGCTGTGTCTCGCGGACGAAATCATCACTGAGGTCTCAGATCAGGAGACTGCTGCACAACTGTGGCTGAAGTTTGAGAGTTTGTATATGACGAAATCTCTAACCAACAAGCTGCTTCTGAAACAACGCCTCTTCGGTCTCCGAATGTAGGAAGGTACGCAAGTCAGAGACCATCTAGAGCAATGGAATACTTTGTTATTAGAATTGCAAAATATAGATGTGAAAATTGAAGATGAAGATGCTGCTTTGATTTTGCTAGTGTCTTTACCGCTTTCGTATGAGAATTTTGTTCAGTCATTTATTGTTGGTAAAGATTCCGTGTCTCTGGAGGAAGTTAGATCCTCTCTCCATAGGAGAGAGTTACGACATAAGGCAAACGGTACAGGTACAGAAAGTCAGGCCTCTGGCTTGTTTGCTAGTGACGGAAACACAAAGGGCAAGGGAACCGGCAGTAAGAAGAAGGGAAAGAAGTCATCTTCAAAGGGTCCCAAGGCCAATGATGTTTGTAACTACTGTAAGGAGAAGGGGCATTGGAAAAAGGAGTGTCCGAAGAAGGCTAGTAAATCTGGGAGTACATCTGGTACTGCTGCTGTGGCTGAAGGGGATTTCAGTTCTGAAGATGATTTTGCTCTAGCTGCTACTGGGCAAAATAATCATCCAAATGCGTGGTTTCTTGATTCTGGGGCATCTTACCATATATGCCCAAGGAGAGATTATTTCTCAACTTATGAGCAAGCTGAGGGCATCATTTCTACGGCAAATGGTGTTGTGTGCAAGGTAGTTGGGATTGGTTCAATCAAGATTAGGACACATGATGGTAGTTTCTGTACTTTGAATGATGTTAGACATGTTCCATCGATGACAAAGAATTTGATTTCTCTTCCTACGTTGGATAGAAAGGGTTTCGTCTACTCAGGGAGTGATGGAGTTCTGTGTGTCTGCAAAGGTTCTAGGCTGGCTCTGAAAGGTGTTCTGCATGGTACTTTGTATTTTCTACCAGGTTCCACGGTTATGGATTCTGTTAATGTTGCATCTTCGGAGGTTCACCAGGATGATATGACTAAGTTATGGCATATGAGGCTTAGTCACATGGGTGAAAGAGGGATGCAGATTCTGTAGAAGTATGATCTTCTTGGTGGCCACAAGATCAAGAGCTTGGACTTCTGTGAGCATTGCCTTTTTGGGAAGCATCACCGCAGCAAGTTTCCTAAGGCGATTCATAGAACAAAGGGCACATTGGATTACATCCATTCTGATTGTTGGGGACCTTCCCGAGTTGAGTCACTAGGAGGTCACAGGTACTTTATTTCTCTGATTGATGATTACTCAAGGATGACTTGGGTTATCATGATGAAACATAAAAGTGAAGCTTTCTCGAAGTTCAAGGAGTGGAAAGCTTTGGTGGAGAATCAGACCGGGAAGAAGATCAAGAGGCTTCGAACTGATAATGGGCTGGAATTCTGCTCGTCTGAGTTTGATCAGTTTTGTAGGGATGAAGGGATTGCTCGTCATCATACAGTCAGGAATATGCCACAGCAGAATGGCGTAGCTGAGCGAATGAATCAGACATTGCTGGCGAGAGCGAGGTGCATGCTCTCTAATGCTGGTTTGGAAAGGAGATTCTGGGCAGAGGCGGTGAGTACAGCTTGTTACTTGATCAACCGCGGGCCTCACACGGGTATAGAGTGTAAAAATACCTATGGAGCTGTGGTCAGGTAAAGTTGTTGATTACTCCAAGTTAAAAGTTTTTGGTTGTACATCTTATTATCATGTTAGTGATGGTAAGTTAGAGCCCCGAGCCAAGAAAGGTGTCTTTGTGGGTTATGGAGATGGAGTTAAAGGCTCCAGGATATGGTCTCCATCTGAGAAGAGGGTTATTCTGAGCAGGGACGTTGTCTTTGATGAAAATTCTTTGCTTAGATCTATGGTGAAGCCCACAGTTGTGCCAGAAACTAGTGGAGTTGATAAACAGGTGGAACTTGAAGTCACTCAAGGTGAAAATAGATTGGAACAATTTGAGGTGGATCAAGAGCCACAGACAGAATATGAGATACCGGAATCTCCACCACCAGACCCTTAACCATCAGGAGCTACAGTCCGCAGTTTAGCTCATGACCGACCCAGGAGGGTTGGAGTTGGGGCGCCCAAGAGATATGGGTTTGATTATATGGTGGGTTATGCACTGTCAGTTGCCGAGGAAGTGGATACTCAAGAGCCATCAACCTTCAGAGAGGCTACTTCATGTACTGATGCTGATAAATGGCTTGCTGCAATGGGAGACGAGATGGAGTCTCTTCAGAAGAATCAGACATGGGAATTGGTCAAACAACCTCAAGGGAGAATTGTAATCAGTTGCAAATGGGTTTTCAAGAAGAAGGAAGGAATATCACCTGCAGAGGGAGTCAAGTACAAGGCAAGAGTTGTTGCAAGAGGTTTCAGTCAAAGGGAGGGGGTAGACTATAATGAGATCTTCTCACCAGTGGTCAGACACACTTCCATCAGAGTGTTGCTAGCCTTGGTGACACATCAGGATTTGGAGCTCGAGCAACTTGATGTGAAGACCGCTTTTCTACATGGAGAGTTGGAGGAAGAGTTGTACATAACTCAGCCAGATGGTTTCTAGGTTCCTGGCAAGGAAAAATATGTTTACAAGTTGAAAAAGTCTTTGTATGAACTTAAGCAGTCTCCGAGGCAGTGGTACAAGAAGTTTGACAGTTACATGCTTCAGTTGGGATACACGAGGTGTGCTTATAACTGTTGTGTCTACTACAGCAGGTTGAGAGATGGGTCATTCATCTATCTGGTGCTTTATGTAGATGACATGCTGGTAGCCGCAAAGAGTAACCACGAGGTTCAGAAGTTGAAAGGACTTCTTAGTGCTGAGTTTGAGATGAAGGATCTGGGTGCAGCTCGGAAGATACTAGGAATGGAGATTCTTAGGGATCGAAGTCAGCGGAAGCTTTTCTTGTCACAGAAAGGCTACATTCAGAAAGTGTTAGCTAGGTTTGGCATGTCTACAGCCAAGCTACACTCCTAGTGCTGCAAATATTCATCTCACCACCATGTTTGCTCCTCAGTCAGACGAGGAGAAGGAGTATATGTCTCGGGTTCCTTATGCCAGAGCGGTGGGGAGCTTGATGTATGCTATGGTTTGCACGAGGCCAGATTTAGCACAGTCAATCAGTGTTGTGAGCAGGTTCATGGGGCAACCGGGAAAGGAACATTGGCAAGCAGTGAAGAGGATCTTCAGGTATCTCAGAGGTACGTCTGATGTGGGTCTCATTTATGGAGGTGATACCGAGTGCTTAGTTACAGGCTACTCTGATTCTGATTATGCTGGTGATGTTGACACGAGGAGATCGATGACTGGTTATGTATTCACTTTGGGAGGTTCTGTGGTTAGCTGGAAGGCGACTTTGCAACCTACAGTGACGTTGTCTACTGCGGAAGCAGAGTACATGGCTCTGACAGAGGCTGCAAAAGAGGGAATATGGCTGAAAGGGCTAGTTAGTGATCTTGGTCTACATCATGATCAGGCTACTGTGTACTGTGACAGCTTGAGTGCAATCTGCCTAGCCAAGGACCAGGTCCATCATGAGAGGACCAAGCATATTGATGTCAGATATCATTTCCTGAGGAGTGAGAGGAGAATCAGGGTGAAGAAAGTGGGAACTGCTGATAACCCCGCTGATATGTTCACCAAATCTGTTCCACATAGCAAGTTTCAACATTCTTTCGACTTGCTGAACATCAGAGCTGATTAGGTGCTCTATGGGCAGTCCCGGGAGTGGAGGGCAAAGTCTACTCATCTGGCACTGTAATGGTGCATCTGGAGTTTTCTACTTTGAGGATTCAAGTCAAAGTGGAGATTTGTTGGTATGCCTTGAATACTGTAATAGCCGCTTCTGCGACCTTGGCCTGGGAGTTCGGGGGGCGGCAGACGCCCCCAGTTAAACGGGGATCTCGCTGCCCGGTCAGCGAGTCGGGGGGTCCAGGGGGGCGGAGCGCACCCTGGCCTGGGGGTCCGGGGGGGCGGAGACGCCCCCGGTCCGACGATATAGCTTGTCTCTTTATTGGACTATTGTTGATTTGGGCCCAATTGTGTTTTGGCCCAGTTTGTTAGGGTTTAGTGGAGACAGCATATAAAGTGTCTCTCTTCTCTCTGTAAACAAATTAATTCTAATATAGTGGAATCCGTCTCCCGTGGATGTAGCCAAATTGGTGAACCACGTAAATCTTGTGTCTTGTTATTTTCGTTCATATTTTCTGTTATTTCTCCATTCCGCACAACACTATGAGACAGTCTTATATAATAATTTTTCTCTATCAGTAGGTTTTCAGAGCAATAACTGATATTGACCATCCATCACATATGACAATGGTAGTACCAACATCAAATGTGTAGTCGGCTATTTGATAGTACAACATTAGTGACATTGCATGCCTTTCAACATTTACATCGTTTTCTAACTTATTACTTCGGATAAAACATAACCGAGGTAAATAACCCACCTTTTATATCGGTTATTTTTTAACCGAAGTAAAAGAAACCTTTTAATTCTTTTAAAAAAATAAAGGCAAAAGAACTTTTTACCTCAATTATTTGACAAGAATAAAAAACAAGGATAAAAGACCAAAATAAAAACCATTTTTCTTGCAGTTTCAGTTTCTCTCTTTTAAAAAAAAAAATTTAAAACCCAATTTAAAGGGAGGGATATTATTAGGCTCCCAATGCCCTTGCCAAAGATGGCTGTGACAAAACTGAAGTCGAGTTGTTTAGTTACAAAATCTTTCCTACAACTTTAAGAGGCGGTACGTTTTCCTTCTTCTAAGGCAATAGAGATGGTCGCAAAGTCCATTAAAAAGTTGGAATTGATTCCATTTCGGTCACCTCCACCCCCGTGTTGATGACCCCCCAAAGGCTAGAATTTTAACTTCTTGTAGGATTTACTTGACCCTTGAAAAAAAATTATGGTTGTTCTTTCCTTTTTCTGGATTGGAGTCTGGCCAAGTGGTGAATATGTCTCTGGGGGCATCCCAAATGGCGATGGTGTGCTCCTTTGAAATATTGTGAGATTCTTTGGGTTTTTGCCGCCTTCTTGTTATCTTCTCCTTTGGTAAGATGGCCTTGCGAGAAATGGTCCTGCTTGTGTTGTGTGTCACCTGTAAACAACATGAGATGAAAAAATGAGTAGCATCGAATCTGAAGTTAAACTCTAATAGAAGGTACTCCTTTTTTATCCCGAAAGGGTAGTCCTTTTTCCTTTTTGTCTAGATCCTACAGGTTTAGAGTCCTTATGTTTAGGGACTGATTTTTTGCAATTTTGGCAAGATGACCAGCTAACTTGTTCGCTTCTCTCAGAGTACGTGATAGTTTAAGGTTATTTGCAAAATTTGCAATCTCATGGGCAAGGTGGTACAGTTCCCAGGGGGCAGTAGTGGGGTTTTTGATGCAGTTCAGAGCCATGAGGCAGTCGTTTTCAACAATACAATTATGCAGGTTTAAACTGATAGCATATAGTATGGCATTTTTAATTCCTATCATCTCTGCATGTAAGCTTGAGGAGGCAGTATCAATGATTATAAATGCCTTAACAAGGTCCCCATTTACATCTCTTAAAATAAGCCCTATTCCACATTTCTGATCAGACCATGCAGCATCAGTATTGACTTTAAAATGTATGGGTTTTTCCCATTTCATAGATCTTATTTTTGGCCTCATAGGTTGTTTAAGCCGAGGTGTGATACCAATGTGAAACCTATATTGGTCTGCTACCTTTCTACTATAGGTTGGGTGTGTAAAGAATGCCAAATACAGGTCATTTTTTATTTCAGCAATCAGTTTAGTGACATGGAGTTTGATTCCTACATGCACAAAAAAGTTTCTAGTTTTCCACAACTCCTACCAAATAAAAGATAGTGTCAGATGTATTAATGTTGTGTGTATATGTGACAAACTAGATTTAGACCAGTAGACATCTATTCCATCATAGATATCATGCATGTTTGTATTGTTTATTCCGAGAATAGTATCATAGTATTTCCAAACAGTAGCTTCCAAGTAACAACTATTTTAAAAATGTGAAAGGTTATCACATTTTTTTCAACATGGACATTTCGATGCAGTGGCTATGTTAGAAAAAAAAGCAATTATATCATCAAAGGGATTATTTACATTGACCAACTTCCACATGAAAACCCAAATATTTTTGGGAAGTTTAGGATACCACACCTCTTTTTAAAGATCTGAGAAATCTAGTCCTTCCACGGATGGTCCAATATGCAATTTTGAAGGTGAAAGCTCCTTTTCGGGAACTTTTTCATATAGTTCTGTCCTCCAGGTTATCTTTTATGGAGCTTTGCTGCAGTGCTGAGAGGATATCTGCTGCTATGTGTTGTACCTACGACAAAAAAAATTGCTTGTTAGAGATGAAACTTGAAACTGTAGAGTCCAGCGATATAATATGAGTCAACTGCAGTTGTATGCCCTGTAATATCCCTTTTCCTTTCCAGTTTGACGTGAATGAATTCACTTCACCTTTTCCTATAAGAACTCTAGTACTCTCCTTAGCTATATGATTGACTTGTTTTATTCTTAGCCAGGTCAATGATGCTCTTTTGTTAATGGGTAGTAACCAAAGTAGCTGTGACCATGGGGTACAACCATGTTGGTATTTCCTCCATAATTTTAAGGAGAAAGGGTCAGTAATGTGTTTGAAACTTATAAGTCCTAAGCCATTTAATTCCTTAGGGATGCAACATTTTTTCCATGATTTCCAAACCCTTTTACAACCTGTTTCGGATTCCCACCTTTATAAGAATATGGAGAGTTTTTTTCCAAATTTCTATCACAATTTTGGGTGGTTTCATACTGCCCATATGTGTTGCGGAATAGAAAACATTACAAATTTAATTAAGGTCAATTTACTAGCCATCGAAAGCCCTTTATTCTTCCAATCCATTAGTTTTTTTTTTCAAAAATTTCAATTTGAAACTGTGAATGAATGGTTTTCATTCTACCAGAAATAATAAGACAGCCCAGATAGGTGAAGGGAGATTTACCTTTTTTCATGCCAAGATTGTGGTTGATAAGAGCATGATGGGCCCATGAAGCATGTTTACTAATAAAATAGTTACTTTTATCAAAATTAATTTTTTGACCTGAGGTTTCTTAGACAACATGTAGAAAGGATTTAAGTCTAATGATCATTTTCTTAGTTACTTGCAAAAAGAGGACAGTGTCGCCTGCATAACTAAGGAGGGGAAAATGTGATACCTTAATCGGTAACTAAAATTTATTGAGTTTTCCATTTGAATAAAAATAAAGTTGAGGCTTCTTGTGAAAGTCTCAGTGAAGATATTGAATAAAAAGGGGGATAGAGGGTCCCCTTGTTTTATTCCTCTTCAAGATTTAAAAAGTCCAGCAAGTTTTCCATTTACCATTACTGAAAAAAATGCTGCCAAAACCAAAATTTTCTGTATGAGGTCTGTGAAAGATGAGCCAAAACCAAAATTTCTTAGTATAAATTCAAGGAAATCCCATTTGACTCTATCAAAAGCCTTTTTTTTTCTTATTTAGGAATCTGTTCATCTCTGTTAGGTAGAGTACATTGTCATAGATATCCATTCCTTTCATAAAGGCATATTGGTTGGGTGATATAATCCTAGGCATTATATCAGTAATTCTATGTACTATTAGCTTGATCAGTATTTTATTTACAAAATTAGATAAAGTAATTGGCCTAAAGTCAACAAAGGAAATGGGGATTCCCTTTTTTGGGATCAGACAAATCCAGGTGCTAGAGATTCCCTGTGGAATTTCTGCACCCTTCAGAAAATCTACAACTGTCTCTTGGATATTAGGTTCAATTATTTCCCTATTGTGTTGAAAGAAAACTGCAGTATAACCATCCGGTGCTGGGGTTCCACTGTTGTTCAATGATTGAACAGTTTCTTCGATTTCTAGGAGGGTTTGAAACTGATTAGGTTTTCATTTTCTTCAGTGGTTATCAGGTTAGACATCTGAGTTAGAAAGTGTTCTTAAAACTGAGATGAGTTTGGGTCTTAGTCACCTTTGAGAAGTTGAGAATAGAAATGCACTGCATCACTTTCTATTAGATCAGAAGAGTCTAACCATATGCCTTGGGCTGATTTATTTTTTGTAATGGTTTGTCTAAGTCTCTTCTTCTTGATAGTGTGGTGAAAATATTTGGTATTTTTATCACCTTCTGTTAGCTACTTAACTCTAGATTTTTGTTTCCAAAAAAGCTTTTCTTCATTAAGTCTTTTCGAAGCTTGGCTTTTCTAAGACTCAGTTCAATCAGATCACTCTAGGAGTTTGTTTCTTCATATTTAATCTCTTGGATTCTGAGTAGTTCCTCTGCTTCTTTGAGATTGGCATTTATGTCTCAAAATGTTCTCTATTCCGATCTTTTAAAACATTTTTAATCTCTTAAGTTTTAGGAAACCCTGAGTATACCTTTTTCCCTAAGTGGTTGATTCTAGTTTTCCTGAATTATGTCTCTTTGATCTGGTCTAGTAGCCATACATCTAGAAATCTAGAAGGTCTTGGGGATGTAAGGGTATTACTACCTATATATGATTATGAGGAAGGGGCAGTGGTCCAAAGATAGCTTGTTATATATATGAACATAGCTGTTTGGGAATTTTTGCAACCATTCAAAGGAAGCTAAAGCCCTATCTAGTCTCTCTATGGTAGGTTGTTTCTTTTCGTTTGACAATGTGTAGGTATTGCCTTATTTAAATTAATTTGGATCTGCTGCAAAAAAATTTCTCGAAGCAAGATTACTAAGTGCGAAAATTTGGCGTTTTAGGTGCGAAATACACACCAATACTGTTCATCATCATCCTCTCCTTCTTTTCTCTATAACGGTCACTGATCGGATTTTCTTCCGCCGCTATGGCGGCTCCTCCGTCTGGCCGTGGTAGCCTTGGGGGTGGTAAATCCTTCCTCCAGGCTTTAGCCAATCGCCCTCCTCCTCTAAACGACTCCCTTCCTTCGAACCTAGAAATTGTCCCCAAAACTCACTATAAGGGGGATATAGCTTGCTTGGTAAGCCGTAAAGTTGCTGATACCCTCGCCTCCCACTACCAAAATGCTCTCGTCGGCAAGTTTGCAAGAGGGAAGCCACCGATGGCGCAATTCAACGACTGTTTCAATTTGGTCGGCTTCAAAGGCAAATTCCAGCTTGGCTCGATCGACTACAGGCATGTGTTAATCCGGTTCCATGACAAAGCGGATTACCAGCGGCTGTGGCTCAAGGGTCAGTGGAATTTCAACAACGCCCAAATGAAGGTCTTTAAATGGACAAATGATTTCTCCCCCGAGGCCGAATCGTCCATTGTTCCAGTAAGGGTTACTATACCCTTCGTCCCTGTTTATTTCTACAATACTGCTATGTTAGAAATTATGGGAAACCAAATAGGAAACTACATTAAGATGGATGCTGCAACTGCGGCTCTTTCCAGGCCTTCATGTGTTAAAATGTGTGTTGAAGTTGATCTGAAAAAAAAGCTTCCTTCCTTTATCAGAGTAGGGATTGAAGAGGAAGGAAATGAATATAACGTGGTCAAACTTCCCTTAGAATTTGAGGATATCCCCCCTACTGTTATCATTGTAAATGTATAGGACATGAGGATAATTGCCGTATCTATTTGCATCCTGAGCTTAAGAGAACAAGGTCCCATAGGATTGACAATTTTACTCCTAGCCATATAAATCCAATGGTTCAAACTGAAGATCAACAAAGGGGTTATGTAGGTCAAGGTAAGGTTATTCCAAAACTCAGTCAGGATGGTAATACAATAGCCGGGAGTTCTGGAGTTTCGGCTACAGAAAAACAAAAAATCATCCATGCTCAGAACTATAAATATGTTCCGAAGAAGCAGGTGATTACAACTCCAGTTACTGAACAAGGGACTTCTGAGGTTGGTTTGTGTGATCAGTTTCCAGTTGGAAAGGTTTTAACTAAGACTGATGATCAGATCCTCTGTGTGAATCAGGAAACCTTTTCTAAGAATATCTCTGAGCTCCACATTTCAGATCATCTTATGGTTAGTCAAAACGATGGTGTAGTACACCTCCAATCTTAGTCACCTATCACGGATAATAACCCTCTCCAATCTGATAATTTCCTCCTTAGCTCCCTAAGCCCTCAAATGCCTTCCTCTGATCCCAAGGTATCAGTACAACTGACTAGGCAATCACTATCTGACCCTCCAAAACTGAGGACAGTCTTTTCTAAGGATGATTTTCCTAGCAAACGAGGTAGGTCTTTCTCTCCTTTCAACTCTATTATTGCTGCTAAAAATTTTATCTTCTCTCAGCAAAAACACAGACAAAATAGATTTCTTCCCCTCACAGATGAAGAAGTATCAAGTGATGAAGACACCACAAGTGACACTCCAATCAATGCAGAGCTTCCTGTTTCAGAGGTCACCTCAGCAGATTGCATAGAAGTTCCTGATAATGTCCACGATGTTGGTAATGATCAGGTAAGCAAGGTAAGCTCTTCCATCTTATTCTCTAAACATGGCAAGTCAAAAAAAGAAAAGAAACTGGGGAAAAATTCAAAGCAGAGGAATGATACTTATTTATCTCAGAAAAATACAATCATGACTAGATCAAAAAGCTCTAACAGTGTTTCCCTATGAATAACACAACAATTAAGATTAAAATGCTGGTTTGGAATCTTAGGGGGATGGGCACATCAATGTTAAGACTTCATAATCTGATCAATAGGCACAAATTTGAGCTTATCTGTTTAATAGAGCCTAAACATGACAACTTGCAATGTGATTCTTATAGACAATTGCTGCGCTTTGATAACTGCATGTCTGCAAATAATGGTCAGATTTGGCTCTTCTGGAACTCTAGCCTATCTTTAACGGTTAAATGTGATAATTTGCAGTTCCTAGCGGTTAATCTGAATTGTATCACTCTTAACAAGACTATGGATGCCTTCTTTATTTATGGTCTCAGAACTAGGACTGGTAGGAAATCCCTTTGGTCTGACCTTAGGTCCTTTACTCACTCAGAATCCCTTTTCATTGAAGATTTTAATTCCACTACATCTATAAATGAGTATAAAGGTCCATCTACACCCAAACTGGGAAGTATGAAGGACTTTAATGACTTTATAAATGTAATGGCATTGGAGGAAATTACAATTGTGGGGAATCTGTTCACTTGGACTAATAATAGATTAAGAAATCCTACAGTACAAAGATTAGATAGAGGTTTATGTTCTCCTTCATGGTCACTATCTTTTCCAGCCTCTTCAGTGCAGATTTTGAATAGGATTAGTTCAGATCATAATCCCATGCTGTTAACTGTTGGTACTGATATCCCATCCAATCCTAGGCCTTTTCAATTTCTGAATACCTGGTATAAAAGAAAGGATTTTAATGAAGTAATTAAACAAAATTGGGATATCCCTCTCCATAAATCAGGAATGCTAGGTTTCTATCTTAAGCTTGTCAGTTGAAAAAGGAGCTAAAATATGGAATAAAGAAAAATTTGGCAATATTGATGATAATGTAGTACAAGCAGAAAAGGCTTTAGAAGCTCAGGAACTCTTATTTGATCAGAATGCTTCTGTGTTTAATATGGCTAAACTTAAGGATGCTAAAGCTAGGGTAGTAAGGGCCTTGACAGAACAGAAAAACTTCTGGAAACATAAGGCAAAGATTAAATGGCTAAAGGAAGGGGACAATAACACTAGTTTTTTTCATAATTCAGTAAAAGAAAGAAACTGTAGGTTGAAGATCACAAAAGTTAGGAGCAGAAATGGTCAGTGGCTAGATAACACACATGATATTGAGATGGAAGCCATTCACTACTATCAGGATCTCTTAAATGATGATAGCTCCCCCGATAGCTCTCTCTACCAGTCGCATTTTCTGAACCATATACCTAAACTGGTCAATCAAGAGGATAATGAAAGACTTATTCAACCGGTTTCATTACCTGAGCTCAAAGGGATTGTTCTGAATCTTAATAAATCTAGTAGCCCCGGGCCAGATGGCTTTACAGCTAAGTTTTACATAAAATCCTGGGATATAATTGCTAACGATCTACTTTCGGCTGTTCAAGATTTTCTATCTGCAAACAACATCCCTAGGGGTATTGGTAGTACATGGATCACAATAATTCCTAAAAAACTGACCCCTACCTCTTTTGATGATTATAGACCTATAAGCCTTTCCAATGTAATAAACAAGATATGCTCCAAAGTTTTAATGGAAAGACTTAAGCCTCTAATGCCTAAAATCATTTCCCCTAACCAAACTTCTTTCCTTCATGGTAGAGACATCTCGGATAATGTCCTTTACTTGCAGGAAATGATAAGGTTCCTGAACAGGAAACGTAGAGAACCAAATTGCATTATTAAATTGGACCTTAAAAAGGCTTTTGACCGAGTGAGGTGGTCTTTTTTATATAATTTCTTAGCTAAGCTCGGATTCCATGCAAAATTCATCTTTTCCATCATGAAAAATTTGTCACAGGCCTGGTTCTCCATTCTGATAAACGGTAAGCCAGTGGGATTTTTTCAATCCACTCGGGGTATTAAACAGGGTGATCCCTTATCTCCGTTTTTGTTTAACATCTTCTCTGAGGCTTTTACTAGGAGCTTGGCTTTTATTTTTCATAATGGTAAGTTGGCATACTTTGACCTTCCAGGTATTTCTCTCAATATTTCACATCTATCTTATGCAGATAATACTGTTGTTTTCTTTAAGGCTACAAAGCTTACCTTGATTAGATTTAAAGCTTTCCTGTCTACCTTTGAAGAAGTCACTGGCCAAAAGATTAACTACAATAAGAGTGACATCTTCATAGGGAAACATGGTTCTGTTCAAAAAATTAGCCAAACAAAAAGGATTTTGGGAATGAAAATTGGGGTTTTTCCATTCACATATCTTGGAGTTCCTATTTTCACTGGGGCTGCAAAAAGAATCTATTTCCAACCTCTTCTGGAACAGATAGACAGTAAGATAGGTAACTGGAAAAATAGATGGATCTCTACTGCTGGGAAAATAACACTTATTGAGTCATGCATTTATTCTATACCTCAGCACATTTGGTCAGTTCTAAAACCTAAAAAAGTGATCATTAATACCATAGAAAAAAAAACTGAGTAATTTCTTCTGGGGGGGAACTGATCTGAATCCTAAAAGATCATGGAGAAAATCGGATTCTCTTTGCTTCCCAATTGGTCAAAATGGTCTAGGTTTTAGATCAATATCCACCATAATTAAAACATGCTCAGTTAAACTGTGGTGGAAATACCAAAAAGCTGAGGCCACGTGGACTCATTTCGTTGCTTCCCTTCCTCCCTCATATAGGACTTCTTAAAATTGAAAAAGGATCTGTTCTGTCAATACATGGGCTGAAGCTAACTCTAGAGTAATTGTGGGTAGGGGGGACTGTAATTTTTGGACATCTAACTGGCTTGATATTGGTCCCCTTACTGACCTCTGTGATCAAAATCTGGTTGACATTTCGGCTGACTATACAGTCTCCGAGTTTATCTCTAATAAATCAATTATGATCAGCAAAATTATTCGTTTCCTACCTCCTGATGCTATTTCTATTTTGCAGGAATCTAAACTATCAACACACAGAGAAGATAGGCTAATATGGAAACCAGGAATCAAAGGTAATTTCTCTTTCAAATCCACCTATCTTCTACTCAGTAACAGTAGAGGTTCTATTGCCTCTATTCAACATCTTTGGAATTCTAGAATTGATAAGAAAATCTCTATTTTTATGTGGAAGTTGACTAACTCTTTATTACCTATTGATAATATCCTAAGAAAACTGAGATTTTGCTTACCTTCAAAATGTTGTATGTGCAATGCCCATGAAGACTCTTTGGATCATTTTTTCAATTCGTGTAGTTTTGCAGTGAGAGTTTGGAAAATAGTTCATCAGTTCATGGGAATTAGGGATAGAGTTTTCCCATCTATATGGGAAAGAATATCATGCTATTTTACTTACCCTACCCTAAGTTTCTTACATTCAACCATTGTCCGAACTGCTGCTGTAATTACATGTTGGAATCTGTGGAAGATGAGGAATAAATTTCTATATGATTCTGTCAAGCCTCTCCCGGATTTAGTACTTAATCATATAAGGGATCAGATTTTTTTCACTTTTACTGCTAAACCTGTGTTCATAGTTTCCTCCTTTGACTTGAGCATTGCTGAACATTCTTTCTTGCCTCTGATTAAACCTTCTCCAAAGCCTAAAATTCTTAAAATTGCTTGGAGAAGGCCCCTGCTCAGGTTTCAAGTTTAATGTCGATGCTTCATGGTGCTGTCATACGACTATGAGTGGAATAGGAATGATAATTAGAGATAATAGAGGTTGTTTCAGGGGTGCACACACTATATATATTCATACTTTCTCCCCTCTTGAAGCTGAATTGAAGGCAATTAAGTTTGCTCTACAAATGTCAACTGATTACTCCTCACCTGTTTGTATTGAATCTGATTGCCTTAGTGCTGTTCAGTTTGCTAATGACCCCCTTACAGCTCACTGGAAAATGTACAATTTAGCTGATGAGATTCACCAATCTTTGGGTGAATTTAAACTGGTGCACACCTATAGACATGCAAACCTTGTTGCGCATTCCCTTGCAAAAGTTTGTCTTCATTCTCAGATGGACTTATCCTTTTCCTCATTCTCTATGCTTTCTAACTCGGTCCAAGGATTAATTAGGCTTGATCAAATTGGTACTCCTTCCTTAAGGTTGGTTCATTAGATCGGATGCTACTGATTTCTATTGATTTTTTTTTACAGGTTCATATGGTATATAACAATCTATGTTCATCGCGCTGCTCGATTAAGGATACAAGTTCTGACTAGCTGGATACTGTTGGCTTTATTGGCTTGCTCAAGTTTGTACATGATGAAACCCCTACTAAGGGAGGACTAGCTCATTAGAATTTGGAGGGTGATTCTGACTGCTTCGTGTCTAGCTATTGCTATTCACTAACAAGTTCGATGATCCTGTTCCTTAGTCTAATACTTTCTTTGTTATCCTCCATTTACTTCTTTCATCTTAACACATTATTTTGGAGGCAACAAGTGTTACTTCAAGAGCTTATGGCTTACTCATGTAAAGCTCAACTAAGTCTCGGCTTCATCTCCTTTTATGTTCATCTTGCTTTTTTGTTCTATTATACGGCTTGGGAAGGCCTAATATAATTTCCCCCATCTACCTTCGAATGGTTTAAGGAGAAAAAAAAAGTAGGTATTGCCTACTGTGAAGACTTGGTTTAAATGGTTTTTGGCTATAAAGTCCGAGAAATGCTTGATGCTTTTAGGTTTGGGTGATTTAGGCCCTTTATATTCATTTATATTCAGCATAGCATTAAAACCACTGGCTAATAGGGTATTGCGGGTGATTTCTTATTTGAGCAGATTCCAATGTTGTTTCATGTGCTTGACAGAGGTAGATGAATGAACAAATACAACATGCATTTGCATTTTAAGGGAAGTATTAGAAATCAGTGCACTAACATATTGTTTACGGTCATTTTTAATAGCTACTCCCTCTGTCCCAATTATTTTTCCACTTGTCACTATTTATTTAGTCAAACTTTGTTACTTAGAAAAGTAAATTTCAAGTAATGCATAAAATAATATATTATCATATGTGATATCATTAGAATCGTGTTAACATATATTTTTATAACATTAGTTTTTCATCATTTTTAAATGTGCACAATTATATATATTAATGGTCAAAACAAGTTCTAGTCAATATGAAAAAGTCAAAATTTGCAAAAATAGCTGGGGCGGAAGGAGTATTTGAAAATCATTTTTCCATAACATCCATTTGTTACTGACAATTAAGCAGATGATATTATCAAAATTGAGTTTGATCCTGTAAGACTTTCCCTGTTCAGGTGAGTGTTTAGTTTCAATTATGCATAAAACCCGTGTATTAAGAATGTTAAATAACTTTTTCATCTATCCATGGAAGTTTCCAAAACCCCAACATTCCAAACCATAATCATGAGTTGGATTGTCTTATCCAACATAAGAAGTGTGATTTTTGTTTTTTTTGAGGTAGATCTTAGGTTCATTTTGTTCAACTTGTTAAACAAAGTTTGCTTTCTTAATTTACTTGAGTTTGTGTTAATATCCAGTGGAGTTAGGGAACTTACCTGCTCCTTCCGGTGCACTCTAGAACTTTCATTTGATTTCATGTCAGCCTCCTGTCTAGGCTCTTCAAGCATTGAGAACCTATTTGATAGTTGTGGGTTGTTGTTGAAAGAGGGTGAAACATGTGGGTCAGATTCATAATCTATTAAGGAAGGGCTAGAAAGTGTACCTGAGACTCTTTCTCTTTGTAGATATATATGTTCATTTATACTTTTTTCTCCTATTTGGCCTGGTACGGTCATCTGGAAGGAGCAATCCGTTGTTGGTGTTATATCCTTCGATGAAGTGTTCTGTGTTTCTTGATCAACGATTACTGTATCCAGGAGTTTTTTTATTCTCTGTTGCAGGAAGCATAACATTGAGGGAAGGTTCCTCTTGCATTTGAGGGGGGATCAACATGGATTGTTGGACATTCCAGATGTTGTTGGGTGGGTTTTTTTATGGCATTTTGGTTTGGCAATACTTCTTGTTCCTGATTTGGTTCAGCTGTGGACTGGGTGTTTGGGATATTGGGTAGAATTTATCTGTTGGCTTCCTTCTGTTTCTGAGAGGTTGTTAGCCCTGAGTGATTGCCTGTGACCGGCATCCAAGGCTGATGATCTTTGTTTTCCCTATCTTTTGGTCCTTTATGCTTTGGATCTTCTCTGTTTTTGGGGCAGTTTTGGGAATGAGGTTGGGAATAGTATTCTACATGTAGCCTTTTCATGTCTCAATTTTTTGCAGTGAACACAGTAGAGGCAAGTTTTCATATTCCATAGTGTACTTTTCATTGTTAGTAATCAAGCCTAACCTTATATTTGATAGGAGTTGTGAGTTGAGGTCTACTTCTATGCAAATTTTATGTGCAGAGGGCCTTGTAAGTTTATCAGTTGCAATATCCACCTTCATGAAATTTCCAATTTGGTTGCCGATTACCTCGATTGACTCGTTATTGAAGTAAAACAATTGTGCGTTCCCGATGGTGATCCAGACCTGAACTACCGGTGATTATGTATTTGGCATGAAGTCTGGTGTCCACTTAAAAACCCTTATGTAGCTGTCATTCAGTAACCATGCAGCCTTCAGCCAACATCTTTGGAAATCCTCTTTTACCTAAAACCTAATTAGGATGTTTTCATAGTCAATCGCACCCAGTTGGTAGTTACCGAAGAAGCCTATCGATTTGAAATCACCCTCAAGGTTTTCGATGGATGGTCGGCCTTTAGGGAAATTTCCTATGAGTGTGTTTTCTTGAAGTGTGTCAATAGTTGCACGATTTGGTCATTTGAGTACAGCATAGAGGTTTCTCCTTTGAATTAAGTGGTGAGTGTTACATTTGGGACTGATGGGAGAGTAGATTCGATTGGGGGGTTCCGAGTGAGAAGTGCTTGGCTAAATGTTTTCGTAGCAGTTTGGTGTTCTGATGCTGCCATGGTAGCAGAAGATGAAGGTGTGGCCAGCAGAAGATTTGGCAACACTGGTTTACTGGAGAAGATGGTGGTGATTTGGTGGTTAAAGGACTGTTGTGGCGAAGTTCTAGAGAGAAGTAGGAGAAAAGCTAATTGTATGTATTCAGATTACTTCATGATACAATAACTAAGTGATCGATGTCATATATTGCGTATGTCACA
Organism: Rubia yunnanensis; assembly: GCA_037428765.1. Lineage (NCBI taxonomy): Eukaryota > Viridiplantae > Streptophyta > Magnoliopsida > Gentianales > Rubiaceae > Rubia > Rubia yunnanensis. Next base: position 47,211,707 of record CM075061.1, on the reverse strand, counting down.
ACAATATATGATCGACACTTCTATATGTTGATACGTCGGATGTAAGGCATCACTACACACTATTTGATATCACAAGTAGAGTTGCAAATTATAATTCAACAATTTAAATAAGGTTGCATGATCTGTCATAAAAAACCATGTATCACTATAGATGTAAATTGCGCAAAATGTGTTGCGAGTAACACTGCATCACAATTTGTGTATGGTGCATAATATGTCGCAAATATCCACATGTAATGTAAATAACACATAATATGTCACAAAAACACAAGTATCATTTAGTGCAATTGATACAGAACGCATTGAAAACATCCATGCATCACATTATGCATGATATTGAAGATGAATTAATACCTTTTTCAAAATATAACTATATAACCTCATTTAGTTAATCTGGAAATTGGTACGTGACTCCTTGCTTTTATTTTACTCTGGAAATGGCCAAATTGTTTTTTTAGAGTAATCTCAATAGGTAGATTTAATTTAGTTAACGGATCGTTAAGAACGTTTTGCTGATCAGCTCATGCTCACACATAGGTAGCGGTACTGAATTTGGGAAAACTTTCTCAAGTATCCATTAACCAAACCACCATTTTTGTTCACAATCATATTGGCCGAAAGTTTCACCCTTTAGCTTTGACTAGAGAGTTCATCGGAACCTGCTTTGTAAAGAAAATCACATTATTCTTTTTTAGAGGAAAGTGTTTATACAGCTTTAAATATTTCACATAAGTACTAATATAACCTTTTAATAATTAAATGTGTAAATATAATCCTAAATAGTAAAGATAAGTGCAAATATATTGGAATGTTTAGCCATAGTTCTGTGAAGAGACAGTTTTGCCGCTATGAAAAATAATTAATATGAAAATAATTTTAAATTACAGTTATACCCCTTCTAGCTTCTTTTTCGATTTGGGGTTGTTGCTTCTTCTTCAATTTGCTGCTTCTTCGATTCTTCTTCTTCAATTTGGTTCTTTGATTTAATTTGCTAGATGACAGTAGCTGCTCACCCAGACCTTTCACCTCCCCCAGGCTTACACTTTTAAGATATAGCTTTTACTTCATCCTCCTTCCTTCCTTCTTAGAAACTGAAACGGAAATGGAAACGACAACGATGGCTGGAGGAGGAGAAGTTGTTGATGGATGTACTGATTTTTCTTGGGGTTCAGGCACAGTTTTGGACTTACTCCTGCCAATTTTAAACCCTTCTCCTTTCCTCTAAATATTAGTTTAGGACCGGAAAATTACCCCCGTTTCAGTTAAGAACAAACACACACCCACTCTGCACAACTCTCCAATTTCTGTAGGATTCAAAGCAGCAAAGAAAAAATCTGATGTCGACGTTGTCGAGGGGGCATTGTCGGTGTGCAATGTTTTTTCCTGAGACCACAATTCTGCAGAACGAGCAAGTGTGCGCCAATCTTTGAGATTGTGAGCAAGTGGGCATTCAGTGCTTTTTTGGATGTTGTGAGCAGAAGGGCGGTGGTGGCAATGTGGCACCAGAATGAATGGAGCGGAGGTAGAGGTAAGGTGCTTTGGCAGTGGTTGTGGCTGAGCAGCGCCGGAGGTGGCAGAACTAGCTGCGCTTGAGGTGGCAGGCAGAATTGGGGGAAGAATAGTCTTTTAAAATATTGAATTTTTCCCAAAGGGCATTTTAGTCATTTTCAATTGGTCTATCACAAAAAAGGGAAAGTCATGGTTGGAATAACTCCAAAGGGTTATATTATCACTTTCATTAAGTAGTTAGGGTTGTTTTTGCACTAAAAATTATCCGAGGGTTATATTGACACTTGCTCAATTAGTTTGGGTTATGGAAAGTCCCAAGAAATGCGGCTCGTCCATAAAGCTTTTGGACAGGCTAGGAACTGATTTGCAAATGGAGTTTAGATTGGAATTCATTAGAAAGTGGGTAGTTAATAAATTATAATTTCTTTCCTTTTTTATTTTTTTTTTCTATGGTTTTTGAACAATTTTTCTTGGTAACTGTCACTCCCTCACACTTTGTCCCTCACGTGTCTTCTTCTTCACAATTTTTCCCTCTCTTTCATTTTTCACAACACTGTAAAAGCTGTCTCAACTTTCCGCCAATGTTGTTCTTCAAAATTTTATCTGTTTCTTCACGAAATTCGTCACCAATTTTTGCATTTTATTCGCCAATAAACTTCCTTGCGATATTGACTAAATACCCTCAAATTCTGGTAGATTGGCTCTGAAAGAACAAGGCTTTCTATAAATTATTTGAGGATGTTTCCAACAATGCTTGCACTGTTGGTTACTGCCAGGCTGTGAAGGATCAGCGCAAGTGGAATCAAACTTGTTCATTGAAGAGTCTTCCTTCTCAAAAGAAGTGTACTGAGACCTTGGAGAAATATAAGGCAAAACTAAACGAAGCTTTAATCGAAAAGATTGCTGATGGGGGACATCCCTATGCTTTGCTATCGCATCTTGCCATTCTGTGGCTGAGCTAAAGGGTGGTTGTGTGAATTATCTGGAAAATCTTCCATTTGGATTTTGCACTGTTATTCCAACTCCTAATATTGATGCTAGTGTGTTCACTGGGGTTAATGCGAGCATTGAAGCCCCCACTTAGCAACCAAGCAAAGAAACTACCGCTTAACAACCAAGCCAAGAAACCGCTGCTATCATTGTTCATCCTTCGTCTACCCCCACCTCAAAAGTTAGTAGATTCCTAGTGTACTGGGATTTTTGGATTTTTAATTGTAATCTTAGGACAATATATAGATGTATGTATGTACTATTTATATGACTCCACCTATAAATGTTGATGTATCCTCCTTGTTTTACATTTTTTCTCACCGCCCTTACTTATGTGCAGGGTTTCAATATTTTGGTTGATCATATATACTTGAAATTACTTGATTTTCTGGGATGTACAGATATTTTTTCTGATAGGTATGGATTTTCACCTTCTGATTTCCACTGCTCTATTAGTTTTCTTCGTGCCCCTCAATCTTTCACCAAAGAGTGTGAGAATCTCATTTCTTCTGATCGATTTTCTCATGTGGAGTCGCTTCCCTTATGCATTGGGTGGAAACTTCCTATTCCCACTTCATTTCCATCTTCATCTTCAACATGTCCTTGCAATAAGTTTGTTCCTGATGGGTATAATGTTGAATCACTTAGCAAGAATATTGTATGCAGTTTGGTTGATCTTGAATCTTTTGGTGCGTATATGCAGTTGCTTAACCTCCCTGTTCGTGTCCAAGAGTGGGCGCTATCTTTAGGCATTCCCTTGAAGTACATGCTTCTAGGTATTAATGATCTTAAAGAAAAGGGGATACAGCCATAATGGACACCCAAGATGTTGTGCGCAATTTACGGAAAATTGCAACAAGCAGAAGGGTCTTATTCAACGTCAACAAGTGACCATGGTGAAGATGCTCCGGTAATAGTAAGAGGCTAGGAATTACACTGTAAGCAAGACTCGCGAGGCCCATGCATGTGATCACTTTTCATCTGAAGCACTCAGTTGGAAAAGTAAGTTTGAAAACAGTTTGCTATAAACACACAAATGTTTAGTGAAAATGAGAAACTTCACGCTGAGTGCGATCAGCTTGATTTGTGTGTGCACCAACTCGAGCAAGCTTGTGTTAAGGACAAAGAAAGACTTTAGGCTCTCCCTTCATCATCTCGTAAAACTACTAGTCGTGGAGATCTTACAGTGGGAATCGGTGGGCGGAGGATTAACTTGACTGAGGCTGTCCAGTAGCATATTCACTACCTAGAGGATGAAGTACAAAATTTAAGGGCTGAAATGAAATTGTGTGAGGAAACTATTAATGTTATGAGTATGCAGTTGGACTACGAAGAGTTCAACCTTATAACCGACTTCAAGACGTATTATGATAGATATCTTGGTCATATGGAGAAAAGGGGTCTAACACGCCATCCTGCTTATTTACACATGAAATGGCGATATGGCCATATGATTAGCGAGGAGCGTGAGGCTGAGGAAAACCAGCGTAGGGCTGAGCACTCCCATCGCAAAGCTGAGCATAGTCATCGCTGTGGTGGTTCATTTTCTTTTGGATCATCACAAACATCTAGGCATAGATAACTAGTTATGATTTTTTCTTCTGAACAATGATGTTGTTTTTGCTGCGGCTTTTGGATGTCGTGGTTGTCTTTTTATGTCTTCATACTTTTAAAAGCTATTGACTGTGTGATTCTCTTTTATTCACAAGATCTCTTTCTCATATATCTATTGTTTTTGTTTTGAGCATTAAAACTCTATTTTAGCGAAACTGCAAGATCTATAGCTTGCTTTAGTTGCTGTTTCATAGGCATATATGCCGTGTACCAAGATCTATTGCTTGCTTTATTGAGATTATGTAATGTACGAAGCCGCAAGATCAATTGCTTGCTTTTGTCGCTGTATTAGAGCTAGGTTTGCCTGGTATCAAGATCTATATCATGCTTTTTATTGAGAATGCAAAATTTCAAGATCTATTACTTGCTTTTGTCGATTCGTTGTAAGCATATCTTTCTTATTTCAAGGTTCATGACTTGTTTTCTTTTATATTTTGTGAAGAGATTAATTTGAGTGGCATTTGTAATTGATACTTATGCCACTATCATCATGTGTTCGTCTGTTAAGAATTTGTAACTTAGTTTTGCGACCACAAAGTATAGTTGTTTGAAGAGAAAAAATGTTACTCCAAAGGATTTATATTGCGATAATATTGCCTTCAACACAAAACAAGGGAACGAACACCTTGAATGATTTTATCATAGTTTCTATACATTGATACTAGATTATCCTGCCTTTTTACTGATTCTACACATAGAACTTTCTTAAGTTAACTATGTGCTAAGTGCTAGGAACGCTGCTTCCATCCATTTTCTCTAACTTGTAGCAGTTGGATCAGTGTGTCTTTGTTATCTTGTACGACCCTTCCCACTTCGGGCACAACTTTCCTCTTTCCTCAGCTAGGCTAGCTTCATTCTTCCTTAGCACCAAATTGCCAATTTGGAATTGTGTTTCCTTGACTTTGTGGTTGTATGTTCTGGCTATCCTTTCTTTGTAATTTACTTCCTTGATTTCCGCCATCTGTCTCTTTTCTTTGAGTTCATTTAAGTTCAATTTCACCATCTCTGGATTGATGTCTTCTTTATATTTCTTGACTCGAAGGCTTGGTTGTTCGATTTCAACTGCTATTACTGCTTCGTGTCCATATACCAGACTCTACGGTGTTTCTCTTGTTGGTTCTCACACCATTGTTCGGCATGACCACAAGGTATTATGTATCTCATCAACCCAGCCTGCTAGCTTTCCTTTCAATATTTTTTGGATACCTTGGACAATCGTTATGTTCATTACTTCTACATGACCGTTCACTTGAGGGTGAGCCATAGAATTGAATTTATGCGTGATTCCCATTTTCAAACACCATTATGTAAAGACCTCACTCGTGAAATGCATGCCATTTTCAGTGATGATGGTTTGTGGTACTTCGAAGTGACAAGCTATATTCTGCCAGGAAAAGTTTCTTGCTGCTTCTGCTATTACTCTTCATAAGGGCTTCACATCTACCCACTTTATGAAGTAATCGACTGCCACAATTTAAAGCTTAGAACTGCTAAGACCTTTTGGAAAAGGCCGGACTAGATCAATTACCCATTTATCAAAAGAGTAAGCATCGTATATTCCTGTTAATGCTGACTGCCGATTTTGCAATATTAGAGCATTCATCTGTCAGGTTTTGCACTTAAGGACGAATTTTTATGCATCATTAAACATGGTTGTCTAGTAGTATCCAGCTTGAATGATCTTCTTCCTGATAGTTTGAGACCCTTGATGCGATTTGCACAGTCCTTCGTGTACTTCCTTCAAGATTTTGCTTGCTTGTGATGGCCCCACACACTTTATCCATGGAGATAGGTATCCTTTCTTTTACAAGATTCCGTCTTTGTAAACATAGTTCTGGGTTCTCATTTCTAGCTTCCTGGCTTGTACCTTATCTTTCGGTAGCTTCCCCTTGTCAAAGCATTCAATCAATGGTATCATCTAGTTTGCTTCTTGTGCTTGAACTGCTGACACAGTTGTCCTTACCGTGCTTCTAAATGGAATGACATCTACTTTAACATCTTTGTGTTTGGATAATGACTCAAAACCTGCTGTTGCTAGCCTGCTTAAGGTATCTGCCTTCATATTTTCACTTCTTGGGACATGCTGGATGTTAAAGTACTCAAGGAGAGCAATGAGTTGACGGACCATGGTTAAGTATTTCATCAATTTCTCTTCTCGCACTTTGTAATCTCCTCATACTTACTGGACCACTATCTGTGAATCGTTGAATGCTCGAACACTCATCACCTTCATGTTAACTGTGAGATCTAAGCCCCATATTTTCCTCGTACTCAACTTTCTTATTGGTAAGTGAGAAATCAAAGCAAAGCGAGTATCTGTATTCTCCTCTATTTGGGTTAATCAACAGTAGTCCTGCTCCACATCCTTCGATGCCCCATCTAGGAACAGCTTCCATGCGACGTCATCCCATTTGGCCTTTCCTTTGTCTTCATCGAGAAACTGTTGCATTCTCACATACTGCGTCCCCATGCTTGTCATTTCAGCGATGAAATCCGCTAAATCATGTGATTTGATTGAGGTTTGTGGTTGAAATTGAATCTCGAACTGTCCTAATTCAAGAGCCCATTTGGTCATTCTTCTGGATGACTCGGGCTTGTTCAAGATGTTCTTGATTGGGTAGTCAGTATAAACAACAATCATATGACTTTCGAAATAGGTTCGCAGTCTTCTTTCCAAATACGTCAATGATAGGGTCAACTTTTCATTTAGAAGATACGCTCTTTCAACTTGTTGTAGTATTTTGCTGGTGTAGAAAACTGGTATCTGATTTTGGCCTTCTTGCCTTACTAGAACTGAGCTTACTGCGCTTGTGGAAACTGCCAAATACAAGTATAGTGTTTCTCCCTGAATTGGTGCTTTCAACGTTAGGAGTGTCTAAAGTTGGTCTTTCAGTGACTCATATGCTGATTGACACTCTTTGCTCCATCTAAACTTCTTAGCCTTTTTAAGGAGTTCAAATAGTGGGAAGTGTCTTTCAGCTGATTTTGACACAAACCTACTGAGCGAAGCTATCGATCCCCTTAAAATTTGGACTTCCTTTACTGTTCATTGTTGGGAGAGGTTAACCATTGCCTGTATTTTCTTAGGATTAGCCTCGATCCCTTTTAAGAATACCTTGTATACCAAGAATTTAGCTGCGCCAACCCTGATTGTGTATTTTTTTTGGATTTAGCTTCACTCCAATAGCACGTAATGTATCCAGGGTTTCTTTTAAGTCATTCATGAAGTCACATGTTTGCCTGCCCTTATAACCATATCACCCACATACGTCTCTATATTGCACCCAATCTGGCCGTGGAACACATTATTAGCCACTCTCTGATATGTTGCCCTTGAATTTTTCAACCCGAATGTCATCTTCACGTAGAAAAATATCCCAAAGCTAGTTATGAATTCCATTTTTTTCTACATATTTGGGGTTCATCAATATCTGATGATACCCTTTATAGGCATCTAAGAATGCGAGGACTTCGTACCCCAATATTGCTTCTACTAGCTGATCAATCTTTGGCAGGGATAATAATCATTTGGGCATGCTTTCTTTAGATCGGTGAAATCTATACACATTCTCCACCCAGAGTCTGTTTTTTTCACCATCACCGGGTTCGCTAGCAATTTTAGGTATATCACCTCCTTTATGGTCCCAGCTTGCAACAACGCCTTTACTTCTTCCTTAATTTCCTTTTTTCTATCACTGGCGAAACTTCTTTGTTTATGCTTAACCAATTTGATCGAATCAGAGATGTTCAAAGAATGAGTTGCAATACTCGAGTCAACTCCTCCCATGTTCTGTATACTCCATACGAATGTATCCTTGTGATATCTCAGAATTAGTATCATTCTCTGTTTCTCTTAATCTAGAAGATATATCCCTATTTTGACACACTTAGACGCATCATTGTCATCCAAAATGACATGTTCAATTTGTTCTCCAAGCTCTACAAGATGGTCTACCTGGTTAAATGAGTCACTATTGGTGATAGTACTAATCATTTTTTATTGTTCCGTGTTCTTCCTGGTTTCATTGCGATGACCATACACTTCCTAACGGTCTGTTGGTTTCCCCTCACTGTTACGAACCCTGTTGGGGATGGGAACTTCATGACTAAATGGTACGTAGACCATATTGTTTTCGCTCTATTCATCCATGGCCTATCGATAATAGCCTTAAATAAACTTGAAGCATCCATGACAACGAAATCATAGATTATGGTGCAGTTCCTCTCATTCTCGCCAATTGTTACAAGCAGCTGAATGTTTCCAAGTAGTGTCTCTTCTTGTCCTGTGAATCCTACGAGCGCGGATGTGGATTCCTTCAAGTCAGACTTGTTGAACCAAAGTCTTTCAAAGAAGCCTACAAAAAGGATTTCTACCGTGAGTCCATCATCTAGGAACACTCTATAAAATGTTACGTTCCCAATTTTGGCAATAATGACCATGAGGTCATTGTGTGGCAAGGAATTAGGAATAACATCTTCTTTGCTAAATGTGATTGTTTCGTTAATACGCTATCTTTTATCCAGGGGCTCCCATGGAGGTGAATACCTGTCCTTAGCCTTTCAAGATTTGATAGGGACTCCATTGACCCATGTATGGAGAGGCCTACTTTTTCTAGAGCTTCATTGGGTATATCTTCTTCATAGTCTACTGTTACTGTCTTCTTTTTATTTTTATTCTGAGTGTTCAGTGTGGCTTGGGTTTTTGCCATGGAGCTTCCTGCCTTGCTCGCTTCGTTGCATCTATTACTGCCATCTTCCCTCCTTTATTGTCCAAGATAATCATTTCTCAAGTTTTCTTCTATCTGCCTCCTCAGATCTCTGCAATATTTAATATCGTGACCGTGATCCTTATGGAAGGCGTAATAGTATTGTTTTGATATTTTCTCTGGAGGCGCTACCATTGGTGTTGGTTCACGAAATAGATCTTTGTTCGCTTGTCAGATCTCCCTTTGCGATTTTGTTAGCGGTGCCTCATGGGACAAGATTTTTTGTGTTCCTGCTTCTCTTCCTTTGAAAGAAAAGTTTCCTTTCCTCTTCTTTGCCAAATTTCTTTGTGAATGCTCTATTTTGCAGTTGTTGGCTTCCTCGATTTGCATATAGCGTTATGTCATTTTTTATAGGTTCGTTGGGTTTTCTTCCATGTTCTTTGTTAGTTCCTTGTAGAACTCTCCCAATTGCATGCCTCCCATGAACGCACTTAAAGAAAATTGAAACGACAGGTCCTAAAGCTGTAGACTTTGTGTAAGGAACTGACTGTGATATTCTGCTAAACTTGCATCGTTTTGTTGAGCTATATTATTCAGGTCTACAATTGTCTTGGTAAACTTCTACTTCTGGTAAAAACGTCCAAAAAACAGATCTAATAGCTATGCCCAAGATGTGATACTTCCATTTGGTAACTCTTCATACCGGTGATTGCTGTTCCTGACAGAATTATAGGGAACACCTTACATACCAACTCAACTTCAGTATCACGGAACCTCATGCTATTACGATAGGAATGTAGGAATTCCTTTCGTTCAGTTGTCCCATAATAGATTTTGACATGTGATCTACTACATTATGCTTGCGTTAATTGTTGCATTTGGCATACTTTTAGCTAGTTTTATTTGGTGTATTGCTAGTATTAGTTGAGTTTACCTGACAAGAGGTTTAGATGGCCATGTTTGGTATTCTTATCTAAATCCTACCTTTTGTAGACTTAATTGGTACCAATGGACATCTTTTATCCATGGGCTCCTTGATCTTCCTTGTGATCATGTTTAGTAGGTCGCCCATGGTTACCTTTTGTTTACATTCTATTGAAGGCCGTTCGTAAGGACAGTAGAAGATATTGAAGGCCATTCACAAGAATGGTAGTAGAGACAAAAACCATTAATACTAGAGTGGTAGTAGACGAAGTCCATGAGCATCAATGCATGGTAGAAAAAGATTGAAGCCAAAGATAGGCAACAATGGAGTTTAAAGCAGCCAACGAAGAAATAGGGAATTGTGGTCCGATGAGTTGTGCTTACATCTGAGAACGATCCAAGAAGAATTAGTCTTCATGGCTGGTTTCATTATATTTTTCTTCTCGAGCACTAAAAAATTGACTACTAAAACTCTCAAATTGGACTAACGGTTCACCTGTAGCGAAGGAAACTAGTTCAGTCGGTCGAGACACAAACGGGTCAGCGTGGGCCGTTTATGGTTGGCACGAATAGCCCTTACCAAATGAGCTGCCCCACGCCAATAAGACCAACACAAGGCTGACTTTGTAAAGTTGTCCAAGAGGTCGCGGGTAGAGATAGTGAATAGTAGCAAACTATGGTTGTTAGATGCCTTAGATCACAGATAAGGTGCCAATGACCCTTGGGCCTAGTTGATAGGACTCGGGGAAAGTACTGCATTTGTGGTGGAATTTTGGGACGTAATTGCATGGGGGAGAAACAGACCTACAACAATAGTCGGACCTTGTTGTACTTCCCTAATTACAATGGCTGTGTCAATGGAGGGTTGCGAGAGCACCCACTATGACAGGGACGAGGAAGTGTATGCCATCGGCCACATTACATATTTTGAACAGTTTATTAGGCTTTCCTAAATATCTATGTGAATGAATCGAGGATAGAAACATTACATTTACCATCTTGCTCAATGATTACCCAAGTGCTTATTTAAATAGTGTACTTTTCTTTTTTACTTTTATGCTTAGTAGTTGCTAGATTGAACCCCCCTTGCGTGTTTGCTTTACTAGCTATTCCTTTCACTCGTATGAATTGATGACCTGTATGAGGTTGTGTTTTAGTTGGTACTTAGACCTAGCATCTCCATGGACACACCTAGGGCTACCCTCTAGGTAGCATAGCAGTGAGAATATAAATCTCTTATCTTCTGACCTCCCAGCCTCCACCTAGGTTAATTAGCTATGATTAACGACCCCAGGGGGAGGCATGTTGGAATTTTGGCACCGTTGCCAGGGATGCTATCAGTCTAGGTGTCAATTAGGCATAATGTGTTAGTAGAGTAGTTAATATCAGCTTGTATTTTCATTTGTTTATGTTGTTGATTATTTGTTGGAGTTGTTGTTATAGATATTCTGTTACTTTTTACTCCATTTGCTAGTGATATATTTGGAAGGGTATTGTTGGCCCTAGTTTATGGTACAAACCCGTACCACTAATCTAGGCATCTTACACTACCAAACTGAGAATAGATGTGGTCGGAGGAGAAGGAGGCAAAGAACTAAGGCCCAAGATCAACTGAGGCCTAAAGTAGTAGTATAAGAATCACTAGCAAAGGCGGAAGACAAGCGTACCCTACAATAGCTCATGGCACCCAACATGGAGAATCGGCCATTGTGCATCACCTTCCTGCCATTACCCAAAAATGTGAGCTATGAGCTAAAAAATGGCATGATCTATTGCCTACCTACATTCTAAGGATTGGCGGGGGAGGATACAAAAAAACATCTATCAGAGTTCCATTTGGTGTGCACGAACATGAAGCCTCCCGGGAGTGTGTAGAGATGACTACAACCTAAGCTCCTTACCCTTTTCCCTTCAAAGTAGTGGCAAGGATTGGCTCTAATACTTGCCACTAGGATGCATTGGTTCTTGGATGAACATGAAACTGAGGCTCTTGGAGAAGTATTTTTCGACGTCTAAGTCGGCCGGGTTGAAGAAGAAATTGTTGAACTTCACCCAAGGTGCAACCAAGAGTATGTATGATTATTGGGAATGCTTCAAGAGATTGCTAGCTAGTTGCCCCCACCATCCATTCAAGGAGGGGGATTCTGTGTATTTTTTCTTCGAGGGGCTATGCGATAAAGATATGCGGATGGTGAATGTCGCTTGCAATGGTACGATAGCAAAAAAGAACCCCAAGGATGGAATTAACCTCTTTGAAGAAATTGCAAATAGTATGCGACAATTTGGCACTTGGTCAAGGGTTAAGGTCTTGGATGAACCCATACAATCACTTAAGTTGGAGGAGCAAGTCCAAGCTCTTGCTTCCATGACGAAGGAGATTTTGCAAGGAAAAGTGCATCAAATCCAAGTGTGTAGTTTACAACCTAATTTGCTAGAGGTGAAGGCAATTGACTACAGCAACTGGGAGAGACTACAATTTGCTAGGGTTAACCATAGGGGTTCTAGGGGAACCAAGGATATGCAAGGCTGGACCCCTATGCAAATTCATTCTAACCCAAGGTATCGAGATTATCCTAACTTCCAATGGAAGGAAGATAACCAACCTGAAGGATACCGGGGTGGACAAGCTCCACCTCAACCATATCTTATAGGTAAAGGACCTTCCAACAATCATGCTTCACTCTACAAGTTGGAATGGGATGAGATCTTGGAAGCTATCGGTCAATTGGGGAAGAAACATGAAGTCTTCATGGAGAGGACATGGCAAGAGATTGAGGACCTTGGCAATAGAGGTTTCTCTAGTATCAAAAATCTTGAAGTTCAAGTCGATCAACTTGCCACCTCAGTAAGCCCACTTGAAGGCAAGGAGTCCGAAAAACTACCTTCCCACCTGGAGATGAATCCAAGGAATGTGATTACAATTAAATTTTAAAGTTGGAAGGAAGTTCTTGAAACTAAGAAGAAGATGATGCAAGAAGATGATAGGATGGTGGAGGCTACCAAAGCACACTTCGAAGAGGAGGAGATTGTGATCAAGGAATCACCCTCCAAGGAGCTTCCGCCGCCCGAGGCACAAGTCACTATTTTGCCTTCATTTCCAAATGTTTTGATGGGATGGCCGAATGGGGTGACCGATGATGCGGACATTCGAATGGTCTTCGAAAAGGTCAAGGTAACCATCCCTATCTTGGAATTAATTGAGAGTGTGCCATCATATGCTAAATTTATCAAAGTTGCATGCACACAGAAAAGATATAGGCTAACTAAGAGGTTAGGACATTTGAAAATGGGAGGAGTCACTACTTTGAATCATAATAACTTACCTACAAAATGCAATGACCCCAGAATTTTTTATATTCCTATCTCTTTAGGTGGTAAACTTATGGAACATTCTATGATAAATCTAGGTGCATCCATTAATGTCATCCCGTTTAGTCTATATGAACACCTAGAAATAGGTGAGCTTAGGGATACTAGAGTTATTTTCCAACTTGCCGATCATTCCCAAGCTAGTCCTCATGGACTAGTAAAGGACGTGATGGTGCAAGTTGGAAAGTTGGTTATTTTGGTAGATTTTTATGTCCTAGACATGGTGCATGGCGTAGCGTAAGTGCACCCCCGATACTTTTAGGGAGACCTTTTCTTAAAACTTCTAGGACTATAATTGATGTCCACTTGGGAACCTTAACTCTAGAAGATGACATGGGTAAAGTGAATTTTGATATCTATAAATCTAGGTATGACGGTCTTCTTTGATGTGCAAAGGTGTAAACCTATGTGATGAGCACGATGGATATTCTTGTGTGACCAATGAGCATTAATGTATGAATTAATCCCATGTTGATGATAATGATGATGATTCCAATGAATTGCATGATGCGGTGAATAATATGTCTGTGCTAGATATTTTTTCTATGCTAACCATCTTGCAATGGGAAAGGGAGATGGTCGAGAGTTTAAAACCACCTCAACCTCCCCCTAAACCCAAAATGACATTCACAGACACAATGTTAGCAAAACACGGGGATTTATTTCTTATGACAAACAAGAGGTCTAAAGGTAATGATGACTCATTGTGGATACCTCTCCACAATGATGTCATTGTCGGTGGATTCACCGATAGCAATTGCGGAGACCCACAGGTAGGTACTTCTAACTAGATTGCATGAAAAATAAAATAAGTCGTGAGGACAACAATAAATATACGGTGTTTCTTTTGCTTTCGTGTTTTGATTAGTTATTAGATAGTTTTTGTATGATTCTTGTTTTGCTATGAGGAATTTGGAAATGAAACTCTTGTTTAGATTGAAATTTTGAGTTCGAGACTCATAATTATGTTTGAATGGAGTTAGATTTGATGGGTGGCATAGTTTGTTTCCAAAAAAGAGGGAAAAACTAAGGATTAGGGAAAATTTGGGTGGATGTCTCGTACCGATATACCCGGCGCGAGGCTATACTTCATGCCAAGAAGTTTGGCACGAGGCTATGCTTCATGCCAAAAGTTTGGTACGAGGCTCTGCTTTGTGACAGGATGTTTAGCGCGAGCCTATGGTTCGCGCCAAACACGTTTTGCACGTAAAATCCATTTCCCAATTTTTAATTGTTCCAACAATGCAAATTTTAAAAAATTCAGAATTTCAAACTCAAAAATGCATTTTTGGTTCAAGAATTTTGGAATTCCCTAATTCCTTAGGATTTTTGAAATTACTTCCAACATCCCTTGAAATTAATTGGTTTGTACTATTGTCCCCCCAAATTGGGCATTTTAAAATTCCATTCTTATCCTAGTTATACCTCCCCCCCTAGTCACCTAGGCTGAAATTAATCCCATGGTACATTTATCGGCCTAATTTTATCATTTGATACATTATTCCTTCTCAAGAAACACTCCCTCTCACACACTCTCGGTGAAACTCAAAAAAAATTGAAGCTTTCTTACAAGAAATTAGCAATCTTTGCTTCCTATTTTGTGGGTCTTACAAATCGTAGCTTCAAATTTTGGCTAACCCATTAAACTCTTTGTTTACATTCTTTATTGACATTGTGGTGGTGTTATGAAAATTATGAATCTTGAATGAGTGTGTGTGTTTGAGAGATGTGTTTGAGTTTGTATGCATAATCTTGTGTTGAAGAAAGTGTTGGGTGGATTGATGTGCTATTATGCTTGAATGATCTTCATGTGTTGGGTGATTTATGAGAGAGTGAAACTTGATTGCATGATCGTATTGATTGGTTGGTGAGAACTTGCATGAGTTTGTTGTTTGATGAGGAATTTTCTTGTTTAAATAGCCTTCATGCTTAGATCATCATGTTTTGAATGGTTAGGCTATTTTGGAGAATGTTATCTTGTTGGATGATAATGTAGACCATGCCTTGTTTATGATTATATCACCACTCTTGCCTTCATTTTTTTAGGATACCACCTAAGAAAAATGTTTTAGAGAAGGGCAATTCCACTCGGGGTGAGAAGAGGAAGAAGCTGGCGAAGGGTACAAACCCGGAGCTGACGAATTTCATTCTTTGCAACTCCACATTTGTGACCGAAGAGTTTATGGGGTTATCCAACATCTCCAAAACTGCAGTCCAAATATGGAGACACTTGAGAGAGCTGAAGAGGAGTATTTTGGAGACTGGGTTCGTTGCAAGGACACCTTGGCAATTCTAGGCTTACTCGAGCCGGTCACTTACCCATTGGGCTGAGTAAGTCTAGAGGGTTTTCTCGAGAAACACTCCAAGAAGTACATTACGTTGACCCTATAGTTCCTAGAAACTCTATGGCCGGTCGTGGATGATGGTGGACATAAGGCGATCAAATTCAACCTCGATGATAAGGAGTACAAGATAGGGTTACTTACCTATTGGGCCGAGTAGGTCCAGAGGGGTTTCTCAAGAAAAAATCCAAGTTGTACATTAGGTGGACCCTAGAGTTCCTAAATACTCTACAGCCAGTGTGGATGATGATAGACTCAAGGTGATCAAATTTAACCTGGATGATAAGGAGTACAAGATGATTCACCGGGAGGTACCATGTGCCTTTGGGTGGAGGTATAGCAAGGAGATCCAGAAAATACATCGTCAAGGGTTACCTTTCTCTCTTGGACGTTTTTGGGTGCAACTAACATGCATTAATTGGAAAAATCTGTGCAAGAGTACCACCTTAGTTCACCTGGCATTCCGTTATGTTCACCGACTGTTGGCTATGGGTGTTTTCTGCCATGGTGAACTAACGCAATGCTCGGGGATCTGATGTTCATTACCTCTGGGCAATGACACCCGATGGTAACTTTTACCCAAACTTGGTGGGGTCTTTTGTGCAGGAATGTTTAGCAATGGGGGACAGGAAGAGTGATAAGATTCTATGGGCATCATGGTTGGTCTGTTGGTGCAACACTTAGGGCATTCGGTCACAATAGGGTTTTAGCTAACTTGGGGTGATAGGGTACAAGGTATAACATTGAGAAGTTAGCCAAAACATCCATAGTGGGACCTACGACATCAGAGGGTAGATATGTATGGCTTTATGGCAAAGCGAGCACTTGTATTTTCATTGTACTTCCCCATCCAGAGTGCAACGCCATTAACCATGACACATGTTTGGATGACCTACTTATTTATCTGGACCGGAGATTTGAGAGAGATTTCATCAAAGTTTTAGCTAACCCAGAAATAAATGTTGAGGAGGTCAAGGGTGAGAGCTCTCCAATAGCACCTCCTAGTTGTTGTTGCGTATCCATGGATATTATGGACCAATTGCAATCTCGTGGGGAATGTTTTTGAACTTTACCCAAGTTTTGCAAGAGTTTGTCCAAGCAATAGGAGAGATGCATTCGCAAGTGGATGATCTTAGCTCGAGGATAGATAGCATCGAGGCCACGCTCAAGCAACAAGATACATCGAGAGGAGCTTCATGAGTTACGAGGATGAAGGCCCTTCAGGGCCATAGAAAGTACATAATGGAAATGTGCAACTACATAATAAGTATCATGTAGAGTAATGTCTAGTCCAGAATTTGCCAGAATTATTCCAGTGATTCCTCCTATGATAAACCTCCCTACCTCACTTATGCTTTAATATAACTTCTGTGCATTGGAGACTATGCATTGGTTAAGTGTAGGGAGGGAGTAGTGAGCACTTTGGGAGTCTTCATTCTTAGATTTCCTCGGTGCATTTCATGATTTGCATTGGTAGTTGTTTTTCTTGTTTGGTGAAGATTTTAATTTTTGGTTTTTGAGGAATGATTTTGGATGAATTTGGTGGCATGACATACTATGCTAGGGTTCCTAGTTTGCATGGGGTATGATGTTGTAGAATATTGGTGGTGTATTTTTCATTTTGATCTTATCATTTGTAGCATGAAGCCCACTTTTGCGGGGGCTGAGCTGGGGTTTACCCTAATCTAGAATAATTTTAGGCCCAATCTCCTACTACTACATATTCATAGTCTACTAGGGTTCATGACCAAGACATATCATATCATACCTTATCATTTGTAGTTCATATTTGTTGCTATGAGAGAACTCGCTCTTTTCCTTTTCTTTCTTTTGCTTTGATCCTAAAATGTGAAATTCAAATATTTATTTGAATTCCATGTCTAGGGAGTATTTTCTATAGCCTGGGGATAAACTGTGGGAGCAGGGTCTAATCTATTAGCCTTTTAAGATTCCTTAGTTCTTCCTAATTTTGTGTTCATGAATTATTATGATTGTGCATGATTATTTGAAATGCATGAATAGTACACCACATATAAGCATACACTTTGGGCTATATCCATGTATGGTGCAAATACTGATGCCCCATTGGGAAGAGAAACCTGGATGTTAGAATGGGAAAGGGAGAACAGATCCGCATGGGTGTGTGCACGGGGGATTCAAGAATGCTCTGATTTATTTTCCATTGCACTAGTCTTAGATGACTTCATAAAGTTATCCGAGAGGTTCTGGGTAGAGATAGAAAATAGTAGCAAACTAGGGTTGTAAGATGCCTTAGATCATATATAAGGTGCCAACAACCATTGAGCCTAGTTGTAAGACCTGGGGGAAGTAGTGCATTCATGGTGGAAGACCCAAGCGTAATTGCACGAGGGACCTTATTGTACTTCTCTAATTACGATGGTGGTGTCATGGAGGGTTGCGAGAGAACCCACCATGACAGGGACAGGGAAGTGTATGCCATCAGCTACACCACGTATTATGAACACTCTATTAGGTTTGCATAAATATGTATGTGAATGAATCAAGGATAGAAGCATTAAATTGATCATCTTGCTTAATGATTCCTTAAGTGCTTAGTTAAATAGTGTACTTTGCTTTCTTACTTTTATGCTTAGTAGTTGCTAGATTGAAAAACCAAACCTCCCTCCCTTTACATGTTTGCTTTAGTAGCTATTCCTTTCACTCCTATGGATTGAAGACCCGTACGAGGTTGTGTTTTTGTTGGTACTTAGACCTAGCATCTCCGTGGACAAACCCAGAGCTTTCCGTTAACTACTCTCTAGGTAGCGTAGCAGTGAGAACATGGTGCATAATACAAATATCTTATCTTCTAACCTCCCACCATCCGCCTGGGTTAATTAGCTATGATTAACGACCCCGAGGGGAGGCATGTCAGCATGTAATGGTAATTTGAATTCTTTTGGCATCTTGAAGTTGTGAAGATGTGGTGTTAGTGGTGACTTGTCTGCATCGCCATCTGCTACCTTGTCTCTCAATTCGTCATCATTTTGGATTTTTTTAAAATTTACCCTTGGGGACTTTGGTTTAAGAGTAGCTAGGAACTGATTATACAATTTCTCTTTGTTCGCTTCTAGAAACAATGAAAATGCTCTCATTTCCTTTTTCTTGTTCGTGTTAGGAGATTCTGACTCTTCTTCATCTTCTGTGTCATCCCCAACTTGTTCTTGCTCTCTGTTGGGAATGTGATCCTGATTTTGGCTAGGATGTATATTCCTATTTCTTCCAGCTCTTTGCTATTGAGTGTGGTGGTTATGACTTTTTTTATTTCCGGTGAACACCATTATCAACCTTGTTGGGAATGAACGTCTAGAAAAAATTTTCATCCCCACAGACGGCTCAAAATGTTGTGGTATTCCCAATCTGACCGATTGATCTTGGTTCACCACAGTGTGCCTGCAAAAGAGATCCTGGAAGAGGTTCCGGGCAAAATACTCTGATGCCCAAGTCAGTTCCTTCATTTTCAGAATCAAGTTTCTTTAGTCTAGTTGCACTTACCTGAATTCGTACCCTCATTCTTCCTTTTATAGTGTGTCACGAACGTGGTTCTATCTTATCCAGGCTTTCCATTGTTTTTCTGATCGTGGAATCGATCAATGCGGTTCGTGGCTGACAGCTGATCAAGGCCCCCACTATTCTCGGTTCATGGGTTGGCTCAACTTGCCATGCATCCGTTTGGCCCAGCTCGCATCACTAGTTAGCCTCTGGCCCCTTTGTGGTTTTAGGCTTGCCGCTTAGTATTTGGGCTAGGCATACACCAAAATCCCAATCTATCTCAGAATATAGAGGGTCCAGCTCTCCTAAATTAGGCAGTATCAATGATTTTAATGAGTGGATTAGCACTAAAGGACTTCAGGAAATTAATACTGTAGGTAATCTATTCACTTGGACAAACTCAAGGCTAAGAAATCCAACCACCAAGAGATTAGATAGAGGACTTTGTACTATACAATAGAGTACAAAATTCCCAGCTTACTCTATCCAAATTCTCAATAGACAATCCTCTGACCACTGCCCCTTATACTTACAGATTTCAACCTTATCACCCTCTCATCCTAAGCCTTTTAGCTTTATAAAAACCTGGTTTAATAGACCAGAGTTCATAAACTTAATAATAACTAACTGGAATATCCCACTTCCTCAGTCAGGAATGCTTTGCACCTAAAATTAATCAGACTCAAAAAAATAATCAAGATCTGGGATAAAGAATCATTAGGTAACATTGACTCTAATGTACTCACAGCTGAAGAGAATCTAAGGTTACAAGAAATTAAATATGACTCCACTCACTCTGAAACAGATCTAATTAAACTTAATGAAAACAGGGCCTTACTAATTAGAGCACTTAAAGAAAAAGAAAAATTTTGGAAGGAAAAATCAAGAACAACCTGGATTAACTTGGAGCTGACAATACACAGTTTTTCCATAAAACTATAGCAGAAAAAATAGCAGGCTACATATATCAAAAATTTAAAATAGGCTAGGTCAATGGCTTAACAATCACTAGGAAATCCAGGATGAGGCTATTGCTTACTACTTAGAACTCCTATCTGAACCTAATCTCCCAGGTAATAACACATACTACCCACATTTTCTCAGTCAAATATCTAACATCATCTCTGACCATGATAACTCTCTACTATCTAAACCAGTTTCAGAGGAAGAACTTAGATTAGTAGTCATGAGTCTCAATAAAAATAGTATCCCTGGTCCTGATGGCTACTCATGAAAATTCTACACCAAATGCTGGGATTTCATTAAGGAAGATTTGATATCTGTAATCAATGATTTTCTCTTAGGCACTAACTTGCCAAGAGGTATTACTAGCACTTGGATTGCTTTAATACCAAAAAAATCAACCCTAGCTTCTTTTGATGATTAAAGACCAATTAGTCTATCAATTGTAGCTAATAAAACATGCTCTAAGGTACTCATGGAAAGGCTCAAACCTTACATGGAAAAATTTATTTCACCTAATCAAACTGCTTTCATGAAGAATAGAGATATTTCTGATAATATCCTTTATCTCAATGAAATGGTAAGATTTCTTCATAAAAAACACAGAGTACCAAACTGTATCCTTAAGCTAGACCTTAGGAAAGCCTTTGATAGGATTAACTGGAATTTCTTAAAAAGCATACTTTGTAAATTTGGTTTCAATGGTAATTTTGTGAATGCTATTATGAAAAATCTCTCCCAGGCTTATTTCTTAGTGCTCATGAATGGTAATCCGGTTGGCTTTTTTCAGAGCTACCCGAGGAATTAAACAAGGTGACCCCCTATCTCCCTTTCTTTTTAACATATTTTCTGAAGCTTTCTCTAGAAGCCTCTCTTTTATCTTCATGAATAACAAACTGAAGTATTACCAGCTTCCATAAGGCATTACACCAGCCTCACACTTGAGTTATGTTGATGATGCCATAATATTTATGCAGGCATCAAAGACTAACCTAATTAGGATCAAAGCCTCTTTAGAAACCTTTGAACTTACCTCAGGCCAAAAAATTAATTATGAGAAATCTGATCTTTACATATGTAAAAGGGCAACAGTTGGAAAGATTAATCAGATTAGGACAATTTTAGGAATGAAAAAGGGACTTTTTCCTTTTAAATACTTAGGTTGCCCAATTTTTACAGGAAGAGCACTGAACATACTTTTCCAACCTTTGCTTGAACTCATTGATTAAAAGTTGATAAACTGGAAGAATAAATGGTTGAGTACAGGGGGAAAATGGTTCTTATTCAAGCATCTATATATTCTTTTCCAAAACATATATGGACTGTCCTAAGGCCTCCTAAACAGATAATTAAATCCCTAGAAAAGAAAATATCTAAATTCTTTTGGGGTGAAAGAGAGGGTAAGTTGAACAAAGTGTGGAAAAAACGGTCAGACCTATGGCCTCATCGGTTTCAAAATGGATTAGGCTTTCGATCTATTCAGGAAATAATTGATGCATGCTCCTTAAAACTGTGGTGGAAATGCCAACATGGCATCACCATGTGGTCTAAACTAATTTGGGCATTACCACAGTCTCATAGGAAATCACAAACTTGGAAGAGAATTTTCTCTATCAACCTGTTTGCTGAAAATAACTCTGTAGTAATTCATGGCCATGGTCTCTGTAGCTTCTGGACCTCCAATTGGTGCCCAAATGGCCCACTGATTAATCATGTTCCTCCTTATTCTTCCTCTATCCCCTCCTCTTGTAAAGTGGCACAATTCATCAGTAATAAATGCTCTTTCCTGTCTCAGATTAGTCCCTATCTGGACAATGATACTCCGATTGTTTTGCAGGAAGCTGTAATAAATGAAGATAGACAGGACAAACCGATATAGAAACCAGAAGAGAATGGATCTTTTACCTTCAGATCAGCTTACAAGTCTCTCACTCACAATCAGGTAATTTCCCAGCTACCAAAAAGATTTGGAACTTTAGATTGCAGAAAAATCTAAATCTTCACCCGAAAAATGCTTAACTCCTTTTTGCCTTTTGATGATGTATTAATTAAATATGGTTTTAGCCTTGCCTGCAACCAATCAGATTCCCCAGATCATTTTTTCAACTCATGTCAGATTGCACAAGCTGTATGGAATGATAATGCTGACATTTTAGGTCATTGTAACCATACTCTGAATAATTTAACTGAAAGAAATTTTGCCTACTGGAACAATAAAGGCCTCCCAAAAATTCATAGACTTAATTGTAACATACTGTCACCTTTGGTCTGCTGGTCTCTGTGGAAAGCTAGAAATGATTATCTTTTTTAAAACAAAAATTTTTCCACAGCTCAAATTTGCAGAGAAGTAAGAGATTTAGTATTCTTATCCCTTCTGGAAAAACCTTGCTTCTCAAACAAACCATCTGACATGAGATTTTCAATCACTTCCTCAATCCCACCTTTTAGACCTCCCCCAAAGCCTTCATTTACCATTATACATTGGGAAATACCTAAACTAAATAGCATTAAGGTCAATGTGGATGCTACCTGGTCTGTTACTAACTCAACACTTGGCCTCATAGCTATAGATAATAATGGCATCCCCATCTTAATTAAGACTTTAAACATCACTGCCAACTCTCCCCTTGAAGCTGAAATGAAAGCCATTCTCTTTGCATGTCTCTCTTTTCCTACTCCTGCTTGTAGAATTATAATTGAATCGGATTCACTATTAGCTGTTACTATGATTAACACTCCCAGTAGAGCAAGATGGTCTCTATATACCCTTGATTTCCAAATTCACTCTCTACTAAAGGACACTATTCTGAAACATGTTATCAGAGAATGCAATTCTGCTGCTGATGCTCTTGCAAAATTAAAATCCTCTCCCTTTTTAGAAACTAACTAGTGTCTAGGTGATCTCCCTGCTAACATTAGAGGAATTATCAACCTAGATAGGACTCAAACTCCTTATATTAGAATACATAGGCATGCTTTTGATGATGATTTTACTGGTGATGTTTCTCTCTATCTGGTAACTCAGGTACTTATCAGAGGCTGCACCTCAAACTGCAGGATTAACTTTAGAAACATATAAGGTTTTGCACTCATTATATCATTTAGTTCTCCAAGCTCCACTACCAAGGGTTTGCACTCAGTCCTGCTCAACCATTTTGACTACACTGATGAATCCATCTGACATCACTCACATGATGAACACTCATTTTCTGGAGAATCTGATACCCAAGACTCATTTAGATACTCAGTAGATGCTTGGCCAAAGTTAGAAATTAACACATGGGGTGGAGATTTCTAACTTTGGAAACGCATCTGCTGATACAGATCTTACATGTATAAAATTAGATACTTAAACTCTAGTTTAGATGCTATCTAATTCTCTACTAGTTTTGGAGGCAATAATGTTACCTCGGCCAATATGCTACTAATATTAAACTTCTGTAATATATCGTTCTCGACTGAAAGGATTGGGGACCCTTATATAAATATCCCTCACCTGAGGGTGTTTTAACCTAAAAAAATAAAATAGCCCACCAAGCATGCTGGGGTCAATCTGGATGTGACAAAAAATAATCAGAACCATTCACTAGCAAATATAATTGGAGAATTCTAAAGATACCCCTGGGGTCATCGACCCCTACATGTGGCACCCTTCCACTTGTTAACCAAGCATGTGGACGGAATTTGTAGCTTTTTTGAAGCAGCTTTTTTGAGTCTTGGAATTTGTGACCTCTCGGTTTCCCAAACCTTTTCAAATGCTTTTCTTCACTTATTCTCCTAACTTTCTTTTGAACTTCCCTCGAGCCCTCGAACCTCCTACTTCAAGCTCTCGAACCTCCTGCCTCGAGCCCTCGAACCTTTTCTGTTTTTATTTTATTTTTTAATTTTTTACATTCGGGGTTAATGGTCATTTCGCCTACTTCCACCCAATTTTTCCGTTGACATTTTTGTCAACAAATTCCAGGATTTTTTTTGCACTTTCAAATTTTAAAAGGTTATTTATGTACTTTTGACTAAGACACAGAGTTGAAAATGCACTTTTTTTTTCTATTTTAAAATGCATCCTAAATAGCAGATGATTTGTTTGTTATTTTCTCAAGTTACATGGTTATTTGTTTTTATATTAATTTTACAAAATTCTTTGATCTTAGTAGTAGGTTATTTCTCCCTTAATCCCCATTTCACTCCGCAGACCACAGGCAGCTGGGTTTTAGGTTTGCGTTGGTTTTTCACAAGCTATTACCAGAATGGGTAAACTAAGAAAGCTTAATCGCACCACTTCTCATCGGATGTCCATGTTCAGGTATGATGACATCGGATTCGGTTCTATTAAACAAGTTTGATTCTTTCCTATTGGCATTCTAAAAAGATTGTTTCTTAATACGGCCAGGACATTGGTGTCGAAGTTGGTGAGGCACGAGTGAATTGAAACCACAACCTCAAAGGTAGCGTTCATATTTTGGAGTTTATTTTCCCAGAGATTCAATTTGAATACCTTATAATAATGCCTTACGCTTTGTTGTTTTTTTTAATACAGGCTAAGGAAGTCCGAAGGCTTCCTGAAAGGATGATAACGCTTGGAAAAAAGGTATACACAATAGTTGTATGTATGTACCTAGAGTATTGAAGTTGGGATGTTGGATCTTGAATTTCATGTTGAAGTGTGGAATTGTTGATTGAAATTTTAAGACGCCACATTTTTACCATATTATTTGTTGCTCTTAAACTATTTCCAGTTATGATTTGTCTCTTACCTTCCCCATTGGTTTATAGCTCATGTTAGAAGCTTGGCATTTATGTTCGAACTTATTGGAGCTGACTTACCTTGCTTTGCGTTCACCTTTTGTATATTTGGTTAACGATGTGTTGGTTTATAGCTCCTGTAGGAGGCTTGCCTTTTATGTTCGAACTTATTGGAGCTGACTTACCCTGCTTTGCTCCAGTTCAATTTTTGTTTCCTTGGTTAATGGCATGAGAAGGAAAATTTCCTTTCCTGTTCCTAGTTTGTTGCTTGACTACTTCTTTCAAAGTTAAGTGTGGATCTACATGGTATCCTTTTGCATATTAATTAGGTATAGGTAGGTTTCAGAAGTGTTCATTATTGTCTTCAGCATCTTAGCCTCTTGATCTCTTGGATAGTCAACTTTAGTTGTTGGACCTCTGCAAAGTTATCCTTGAATTTACCATCTGGACTGATGTGTGCCTGATTTGTTGGGATTAAGCTATGAATTCTTTGATGCCCTTTGATTCAAATGGAAGAAATGCTAAAATTCATCTTCACACTTTACAGGGTTCTTAAGTGTTTCTTGCAGTTCTTTGGTTCACGTTAGATAAAAATGCTTGCATGTGGAGTGTAAATTTGGTTTTGGGACATTGAATGTTGAAGAGGTGAATTTTATTTTATGATGAGTCCGTCATTTTCTACTTCATTTGAAGGAGAGAAATTGCATACATCCGGGCACTGTTCTTTGTGCTATGTATGCAACCACCCCATGTTTCCCTTCTATGCCTTTGTCATAAAACTGACCTGTAAAAAGCATGGTAGAGGTTTTGGAACTATTTTGGCATCACAATTTTAAGGCTTATTTTGGCTGGTGGATTTTAGTCCCTTCATTAATAATTCTGATAGCTGGAGCTTTTTCTTCTAAATGCTCTCTGATGCCTATGTATTGACTCCTCAAAGGAAAAAAAGTGGTGCTTGAGATCTCTATGTGAAACTCTTTTGGAATCACTGTTCTAAAGCTTATTTGGGCTGGTTGGTTTTGTCCTACAACATTAGTGCAAAAATCCAGAGACGTTTCTGATTACCGTAGTCTTTGGTTGCAAAAAGGAAAAATTGATCATATTGATTTCATTATTAGACATTAAGTTTTTGCTTACCGTCCTACATTAAGTTTGTGCTGCAGCTGTCTAAACATTCTTTTGTTAAGTTTTTGACTCTTGCAGTGATTTGTGCTAGGGTTCTCTTTGTGAAACAAGAAATGTTACTGCCTTTGTTCTTGGTGATGCTGTTGTTCATAAGATTTTCACAGAACTGGCTTATCGTTACAAATAAGCATTTGACCTGTTCTTTAAAAAAAGCACTTTATTTGTTAGATTTCAGTTGTCAAAAGTTGTGGTTATAATACCTAGGTTTATTATATCATAGAGATAGAGCTGGTAGTTTTACTTGAGTGCTGCAAACTCGAAGACGTGTAGGTGATGCTACCCAAATGGCTTATATAGAGTAAGTTTAGGTCTATCTTTTCTACCTTCAATGTCTTCACTCTTCTTTCGATTCCACGAATGCATAAAACAACATTTTCACCCAAGAGGAAATGTAGTTCACCCCGAAAGAAATTGATACAACAATTACAAAACAATAGGGTTTTTTATTTCTACTTTTGTTCAGCAATCTATGACAAAAGGAATTATAGAGGGAGCAATAGAAAGGGGAGAGGATGGAAGATCTGTGAGATGATAAGTCTAACCATCTCTCTGAACCTATGAAGATGGCTTTCCTAACAACTATACACAGATTAAAAAAACACTCTTTCATAACAACTGTGACAGTTGAAAATTTGATTTCAGGGCATATGCTTTTGTTGGTTTAATTTTGTGTAGGATATTTTATTGCTTATGAATGAACGGGAAAGAAAAAGCATGTTACTAACTGTCAGCATGCACGTGATTATTATTAGAATATTAGGTGGTCTTGTTTACAGGTTTTTAGATAGAGAGAATGAACTAAGGGAAGCGAAACCTCCAACTCCGCCACCACTAAAAAGACAAACTATGGATCCTTGGACTAAGTCATGACTCAACAGGCAATATTCTTCTCCTAAAGTGGAGAAAAGCTCTGGCTCCGACTCTTGAGTTGTATTGCTTCCAGGTCTGTGACCGTGTGTACTCTAGTTCATCAATTGTTCAGGTGAATTTAGATGGTTGTATGAAATTCATCTATGAGACGATTATAGCATAGTGATATTTTGATATTATTCAGTTTGAAGATGCTCGTTTGAATTTACTTGGTTGATTATCGCTTGTAGGCCTGTAGTATAAGTTTAAAATACATAAAACATTTGGCAGATGACACCTATCGAACCTCCAATGGAATTTTCACCTCTCAAATCCGTACCTCTCGAACCTCCTCTCGAACTCTCACCTCTCGAATCCTCTTCTTGAACTCTTGAACCTTCACCTCTTGAACCTCCAATGGAACCTTCACCTCTTGAATCCGTACCTCTCAAACCAGTACTACTCGAAGCCTCCACTGGAACCTTCACCTCTTGAACCTCCAATGGAAACTTCACCGCTCGATTCGTACTTCTCGAACCAGTACCGCTCGAACCCTCCACTCTAACCATCACCTCTCGAACTCCAATGGAACCTTCACCTCTTGAATCCGTACCTCTCGAACTAGTGCCACTTCATTGTCATGCATTGTTGAACCTTCTCCCTTAATTAATATAAAATATTGTTGGATTCTTTATAGCATACTGTAGTACTATATCTTTATATTATAATGTTTTCCATAAATTTTCTACTCCCTTTGTTTCACAATGTTCAACACCACAGCTTCAAGTGTTTCAGTCAATGAATGGTCATTTTGCCTATTTCCGCCCAATTGGCCGTTGAAATTTTGGTCAACGAAATCCCAGATTTTTTTCACTTTCAAATTTTAAAAGGTTATTTCTGCACTTTCGACTAAGACATAGAGTTTAAAATGCACATTTTCCCTATTTTAAAATGCATCCTAAACAACGGATGATTTGTTTGTTATTTTCTCAAGTTATAGGGTTATATTTTTATATAAATTTTACAAAACCCTTTGATTTGAGTAGTAGATTATTTCTCCTTTAAACCCCATTTCACTCCGAAGATAACTAGCATTAGGGTTTTGAGGTTTGCGTTGGTTTTTCACAAGCTATTACCAGAATGGGTAAACTAAGAAAGCTTAATTGCAACACTCCTCATCGGATGTCCATGTTCAGGTATGATGTCATTGGATTCGGTTCTATTGAAAAAGTTTGATTCTTTCCTATTGTCATCCTAAAAAGATTGTTTTTTATATGGCCAAGACATTGGTGATGCAGTTGGTGAGGCACGAGAGAATTGAAACCACAATCTCAAAGGCAGCATTCATATTTTGGAGTTTATTTTCCCGGAGATTAATGGGAGGATCGTCGCCATACCTCGGAAAGTTAAAATTATAAGCCCTCAATGCTTACTATCTACAACTAAGTAGATAGCTGCAAGTTGGGGTAGTACACAAAGAAGAGAGATTTTCTTAAGCGTTTAAACACAAAAGGTTGATGTTAGAATAGAAGTAGTTATATATACACTTATAAAATTGAGTAAATGGGGGAGGGGGTTTGGTTGGTTGGCTGGTTGGTTGGTCCTAAATTATGAAAATTAAAAGACGAGATAACTAGCAAAGTCAAGTAACTATGCTAATCATAAAAAAACTAAAACAAATGGTTATAAAAACTACAAAAGATAAAGCCTTGGGGGGAAATTGACATCCACTTCCAAACCAAATGTAAATAATTGAACCATTCACTCATTCTATCACATTCGTTACCTATGGGGAATGCCAATGGAAGATAAACATTCATTCCTTCTTAATAGTAATTTGCAATGACAAACAATGACCATTTGCCAACCTTGTTGACAATCACTCTAGGAAAAAAACACCATAGAGGTATTTCATCAACGAAATTATACACAAAGGACCATAGATTTGACAACAACAAGCCTTCTACCAAAGACATAGTCATTTAACCAAACATAGCATTCATTATTTTTTTTTAATTTTAACACCATCCTAGGATGGGAGGGACTATAGTTGGCTCCCCAGACCATTAAGATCAACCAAAAAGGTCTAAATGTAGCTGTACATCATAATTGCTTCCAAAAGCAGGTGTTCTAATCCAAACTGTCTGAGTCCAAACTAAAAGTGTAAACTGAGATGCTATTCTTTGACGATCATCCGTTCAGACACAACGCAAACAGGTCGGGGAGACGTGTATACGAAACCCCTATTTGTCAACGAGGTGTCAGTCGAGATGATTGATTAAATCTTTTGTAGTCTACTCATCCGCATATCAACTTCAGTCTCCCTCCCCTGTTTTTTCTTTGTAATCTACCTTTGAGATGAATGCTTTCCTTGTGCTTTCCCCGAGGAGAGTCTCAACTCTGCATTTCTTCAGTACCTATCCTGCCATGATAAGAAGCACCAGCAGAATCCATTCGCAAAGTGAAAGTAGAAATAATGCAAGAATCATTGATCTGTGCTACCATTCGGATTAGGTCTAAGTGTGATCAAGTAACCAACCTCACTCCATGTAAAACTATTTTATCTAACATTATTAGACCCTTGAAAAAGGAAGGCATCTTATCTAAGTTAAGATCTCCATTTATGTTCTTTTCCTTTGCATATTTTGCCAAAAAATCAGAGGCCGTATTGGATTCCCTTGGAATGAACTTTATTGGATTGACATTGTGCCCTGCGTTCAAGCTACTACAGATAGAAAAAACTCTCCATGGGCAGATCAGTGGATTCTGTATTCCTTTTACAGCTGCTAAACAATCTGACTCAATTTCACAACCTTTAAGATCTAGTTCAGAGCATAGCTGATATGCATACTGTATACCTACCAATTCAGCATTTAATGGGGAATCAGAATGGAAATTTACTACTCTCAGTTTAATCACCTCTCCATTCTAATCCCTCATGATCACTGCACATGAGGACTCACCCCCTGCTATCCATGTTGCATCAGTGTTTAATTTGAAACCATTTTCTGGTTTTTCCCATCTTACAGCTGCAAAGATTCTTTTCATTTTTTGTAAAATGATAGGTATAATTCCAGCTTGAGTTAAATCCTTATGTTTTTGTTTATTACCTCTAGGTGGATTAGCAGTAAAGATCAAATGAATCCAATCTTTGATATACAGAAAGCAAGTATCTGGAGAAAAAGATTGATTATCAAATAGAATCTTGTTTCTAAAAATCCATAGGGACCATGTTGTGACCAAAAGGGCGGCAATATTCAAGTTAGAGGATATCCTAGACTTAGCCCTTATAGAAAGATAGTAGTCCACTCTGTTAATGAAACTCCTGAATTTTGGGTGTTGTACTCCTATAAGTGAGTATATTCTGTTCCAAATTCCAAGTGAGGATGGGCTTGAGTTAAAAAAGTGGTCCAGGTTGTCTGAGTGATTCTTACACAGAGGACACTTTGAAGCTAGAGAAAAACCAATTTTACTCAATATGTTATCAAAAGGCAAAATCCCATTAAGGACTCTCCAGAGAAGAACTGACATTTTGGATGGGATAAAGGAAGACCATACTTTGTGAAGATGTCTAATATTAGTACCTTTTTGTCTAAGAGTCTTGTATGCTGAACTTATAGAAAAGTTCCCATCCAGGGAGG
Organism: Rubia yunnanensis; assembly: GCA_037428765.1. NCBI lineage: Eukaryota > Viridiplantae > Streptophyta > Magnoliopsida > Gentianales > Rubiaceae > Rubia > Rubia yunnanensis. The sequence continues at coordinate 47,181,359 of CM075061.1, read as the reverse complement.
GGGTCCATACCAGCCTATCATCATGTAAATTTGTAATTTCCACCTCCTGCAAAGAAGAAATGGTAATGGTAGCCAGATGAGGCTCCAGTATTGGGAGATAGGAGTTTTTGTTAGCAATAAATGAACTTAGGGATATGTCAGAAAATGGAATATCCATCCCCTTGGGCCATTCATAGTACAGAGCACCCTCACCAGTCCAGTTTACACTCCAGAAAGAGCATGTACCCTTACCATGTATGACTCTAGTTAAACTATTTGCACTTTCAATTACCTTACAGATTCTATGCCATGTGTGAGATGTTTTATATGATTTAGGCAAAGACCACAAATGTTTAGACCATTGAGAGTTATTAATTTGTAATTTCCACCATAATTTACATGAAAAAGCATGTACTATTGCCCTGAGGTCTCTAAATCCTATCCCATTCTCCTGAACTGGGAAGCTCATTCTTTTCCAGGAGCGCCATGTTTTTTTTTTATCCAAGATCTCACTATTTCCCCAAAAGAGTCCTGAGGCTAATCTTTCCATTTTCTTTAAGACTACCTTAGGTGGACCGAGAACTGCGAAAATGTGTGTGGGGATAGATAGGAAACAATGATTAATAAGAATGATTTTACCTGCTGTGCTTAACCACCTGTTCTTCCAGTTGTTAATGGATTTTTCCATTCTCTCCATCACAGGATAATAATGTACCTGTTTGTTCCTTCCAGCAAAAATTGGGACCCCTAGATACATAAAAGGAAAGGAGCCTCTAGCCATTCCTAGAGTCCTAGATACTGTTTGCATTCTATCCAGAGGTGTTTTCTGATCGGCAAAGAAATTAGATTTTGAGAAGTTAACTTTCTAACCTGAAGACTGCTCATATGCATTCAGAAATTTCTTAAATCTTTTCAGGTTTTTAATATTACTACTCAGAAAAACTGCGGTATCATCCGCATACATAAGGTGAGTTATCAGAGGACAGTTTCTAGGAAAACTGAAATGTTGCAAGTACCCGGAGTTGAAAAGTGCCTTTAAACTTCTAGAAAAAGCCTCGGATAGTATGTTATACAGAAAGGGGGATAAAGGATCCCCCTGTTTAATACCTCTATTAGAAGGAAAGAAACCTGCAGTGACACCATTAATTAAAACTGAAAAGTGAGCTGAGGCTATGTTTTGCATTATGCGTTGCACTAAAGTACCATGAAATCCGAATTGGAGTAGAATTGAATTAAGAAAGGACCATGAAACCCTATCAAAGGCCTTTTGCATATCTAATTTAACAATAAGATTCGGGGCTTTTGATTTCCTAGTTAAACTTCTAGTCATTTCCTGCATTAAGATTATATTATCATATATTTCCCTCCCCTTAATGAATGCACTCTATTCAGGGGATATTAATGAGGGCATGAAGGGTTTTATTCTTTCCATTAGCATCTTAGAAAAAACTTTATTCACAAAGTTTGATAAACTTATAGGCCTAAAATCAGAGAATGTGATTGGGATAGGTATTTTGGGAATTAAGGTCAGCCAAGTGCTAGATATGGCCTTTGGGATATTACCATTTTTTAGGAAATCATTAGCAGCATCAAGAAGATCATCTCTAATAGTTTCCCAGAAAGTGGTATAGAAGGCTCCAGGATATCCATCTGGTCCAGGAGAGCTATTTCTATTAAGATAAAAAACTGCTGATTTGAGCTCCTGAATTTGAAATGAAGATAACAGGCTTTCATTATTCTGTTCAGTAATTAAACTGGGGATTTCAGAAAGGAAGTATTTTAGATATGTTCCCTTTTTTTGTGAAGCTTCCTCATTAAAAAGTTCTTTGAAAAATCTTACTGCTTCCTCTTTAATCTGCATTGGTTCAGAGATCCAGTTACCTGTTCCATCTTTAATTTTACTGATTCTTGTTTTTGATCTCCTTTCCCTAATTGAGTGGTGAAAGTATTTCGTGTTAGCGTCTCCCTCCTTAAGCCAATTAATCCTAGCTTTTTGCTTAAGGTAAATTATTTTTTCTTTTTGAGCCCTGACCAACAGTTGTTTTGATTTGGTTTACTCAGCTAGTGTGGCTTCATCTTGTGATTGCTGAAAGGAGATTTCTAGCTCATTAACCACATTCTCATAATGTGTCAAATTCTGTGACACGTTACCAAAATGTTGCTTATTCCACTGTTTTATTTCCATCTTTAGCCTCTTAAGTTTGTAGACTAATCTGTACATCCCATGAAAAGGAGCATCTAAGTTCCAGTTTTTATTTACTAGTTCATGGAATTCCTGTCTATTTGACCACATGTCTTGGTATCTAAATGGTCTAGGGGCTTGTTCTTCAGATGACTGAACAGATAAAAATAGTGGTGAGTGATCTGAGGTCGTCCTGTTTAAAACCTGAATGGAACTATTAGGAAATTGCTCTAACCAGTCTAGGGAAGCTACACCCCTATCTAACCTCTGAAACATTAAGTCCTTGCACTTATCCCTATATCTATTATTGCTCCAAGTGAAAGAGTTTCCGACAGTAGGAATATCATGCAAGTTCATTATGTTTATAACTTCTGTAAACTGTTTCATGCTCTTTTTGGGTGTAGACTTACGGCCCTTATATTCAGCAACAGATAAAACAGTGTTAAAGTCTCCTATATAAATGGAAGGGGTATGCATAGTAACCTGTAAATCTTTCCATAAGGCCTCCCTCATTTGTCTGTGTATACTAGCATATATAAAGAAACAGTGCCAGTTGAAAGATGATACAGAATCTGTTATATTAACTTGAACAAATTGATCTGTCTCACTTAAAATTGTAAGTTTGAAAGCTGGATCCCATAATATCCAGATTTTGGCATATTGAGCAGGGAAAGCATTATGATAACCAAGGTCATGCTTTAATACTGTTAACATCTGTATGTCCTGCCAAGGTTCAATTAAACACAGAATATCAATCTTATGCTTTTGTTTTAAAACCTTTAATCTGTCCAAAGATGTTCCAATTCCCCTTACATTCCATACCAGAAGATTTCCTATTATGGTGTGTTTTATCATTTAAAAACTTTGGGGGTGGCTTTCTGTGATGATCTTAGGTTTCTACCTGTCTTAGCTGAAGTCTTTCCACTATCTCCTGTTCTAACTTTACTGTTTGCATCTTTACTCATGGGAGATTTCAGATCAGAATTATTTACCTTGTTTACCATGCTTACCTCCTTCTTTGTTAACTGATCTGGAATCAGGAAGTCACTTGTGTTAGTGTCTGAGTTGAAGTTGTGCTCTGCTTCACCTGTAGGGGGTAGCTCAAGAGAAAGGGGAGAAGTTATAGTGGAATCATTTTTGTCAGTAGTGAGTATTGGTGTAGCTTCCTGTGTTACCACAGTTTCATGGTATATCTCTGCTACCTCTTCCTCCAATTCCTCTTGTAAATCATCTAATGTTTGAAAGGCATTAGAAATTGTTACTATGTTATTGTTTGTAGGACTTTCCTGGATTATGGGCAGTTCTGATTCTGGATTCTTTTTCCTCCAAAAAGATGTGGTTATAGGCTTAGATATATCATCAAGAGAGTAAAAAGAGGCATTTCTTTTCTTATGGCTGACCTTAAAGAAATTGATGTTACTTTCATGTTGAACTCCTAAGAAAGATTTCTGAAGTTGAATATCCTTTTCTTTTTGTGAACAAGTCAGAGTGGAAGAGCCCTCTATATTAAATATTTCTTTTGAAGGTTGTTCTAGACTTTTTTTCTCCTTATGGACATATCCTGTAGTACCCTCAGATTTTTTAAAAACCTTTTTCTTCAACTCAGGGTGCAACTGGTTACAATTTCTGTTGCTGTGACCAAGTATTTTACAGTGTGAGCAGTACATAGGCAAATCCTCATATTCAATATTGTATTCAACCACCTTGTTTCCTACTCCTACCATTATAGTATCTGGGAGCTGTGATAACAAATCAATCTCTACACAGACTTTTATTGCTGATGGCCTAGTTAGAGCTTTGGTAGCAGCATCCATTTTAAGAAATCTACCTATCTGACTGCTGATTCCCATGATTGCAGAATTATTGTAGAAGTGTAGCGGAAGGTTATGAAAAGTTACCCAGACCGGAACTATGGAGGATTCCACAGTTGGGGAGAAATCCGGCGACCACTTCTGAACTTTCATCGTGAATCCTTGGATTGTCCATTGCCCCTTCATCCAGCATCTTTGGTAGTCCTCGCATTCCTGAAATCGAATAAGCACATGCCTGTAGTCAATAGAACCTAACTGAAATTTGGATTTAAAACCTATGGATTTGAAGGCTTGTTGCAAGGTATCCATCGTGGGTTTTCCCCGGATGAATTTTTCGACGAGTGCATTCTGATAGTGGGCAGCTAGTTGTTCGCCTTCTTCGGGGGGAAGGATATAAGCCACTTTACCCTTGAATTCAGTAATGGGGTGTAAATTGGGGGTATCGGGAAGTGCCGTAAGAAGTGGGGAGTGTTTTGTGTTCAGCACTTGGACGAAGCTTCTGTGAATTGGGGGAATGGGAGGTGTAGGATCTGGTGGAAATGGAGGCATCGGCGACGCCATGGTTAGCCACCAGTGAGCGACGGGTGAAGCTTTCAGACCGTAGAGTTGTGAAGTAGTGGAGTAATTGTTAGCAGATTGAGGTGAAGAAGAAGAAGATGTCAGTGTGTGTAATCGCACTATTTTCGCACAGAGTAACAGTAATGTAAACATAGCATTCATTAGGCAAAACCTAGAACAAACCACATTCAAAGTTTAACGTTTCATTGCATCTATAGGATAAATATGAGAACAATCCACATTAACATACTTATCTAGCAAGAATCACAACACATTATGCACAAGAAGTTCTAAGTTCATGTTCATAGATTTTCATGCAAAGGAGCTAAGGAATTCGTCACTTTCCTAACACCCTAACACTGCAATCATACAAACACTTCCTATTCTCAAACAACATATGGCATAAATGAATTAAAATATAGCATTAAGAACACATGAATGCTAAATAACAAAGGCTTCAAGAATGAGTAAAATAATCTATTCACTACTTCCACTACTTATTGTGAAGATAAATCTTCTATTCTTTTTAGATAGTAGTTTGCAAGAGTGAATTCGACATCTCTTGTCAAACCTCACCAATGACTCCCTTAGCCGAAACAAGACTAAGAGTATCCCATTGGTGGCATTGAGTACGAAGAATCAACAAGCTTGGAAACACTTATAAACACTACACCTTGTCTAAGCATTTAAAAAATTCATGCATTTACACAAGATTAGTCAAGAACGATTGACATTCATAGAACCATCTCATTTGCTACCTACAACAAACATGACAAAGAGTTCAACAACATCACATTCATCTAGCAATTATCAACACATCAACATCATTAAGAAGCTCTAACTCATGCTCTTGGATTCCACATTAAAAGAAGGGAGAATTAGCTACTTTCTCCCAACCCTAACAAGTAATCATACAAGCAATTCATATACTCAAGCTTCCAACAACATCAATGCCATTAACAATTCACATCCAAAGCTCAATAAATGCACAATAGAAAAAACACTAAATAGATAGATATGGTTCTCAAGACATAGATATGAAAGCTTCTATCAATTGCTCCCAAGATTAAACTAAGCTAAATAATTAAAAGACATGATTAATATACAAAAACTAAAAAAAGAAAGAAAAGAAAAACTAGGGTTTTATCCCAGAAAATGGCAGGAAGAAGAAGATCTTCTGAAGAGGAGAGGATAAGGCGGGTATTTATAGTATAAAAAAGCAAGAAAGATTTCTGGCCATACGTTCGCCATGAGTCGTGACGGAGCCAAGTTCCAGCATCTTGATTCCTTTCTTCTTTTTGTTTCATGTCCTCCTCTCCACTTCACTTTTCTTCAATTCCTTAATTATTCAAAAGCTCATATACAAATCTTCAAGTCCTAAAATCTTCAAAGGTATTCTTCAAAGTCTTCAAACAAATTGCCTTGTCACACAATATCCTCTAGAAAAGTAATAAAAGCGCAAAAGTTTCTTTTAACTCTTCTTAGAGAATTTCAAGGCAAAATGCCACATTTAGAGCACAAAAGTGTAAAAAAGTGAATTCTAAAAGTCCTAATATAACCGTATAAAATGGGCACATCAAACCTCCCCGCACTTAAACTTTACTCGCCCTCGAGTAAGAAAATATTCAAGACACAAAGGAATTCATATGTCTATATCCTATACTAATATTCTCCCAATCAAAACCTTACAAAAACTCTCAATATCGTAAATCCCAAAATCAAAGCTCAAATGATAATTTTTCATACACACAACCTCAATTCCTAAATCTAACCAAACCTACCACTTATCAATTCACTACCCATAAAAATGTTTCAATGTCCCGAATTGATAATCCCAAAGTCCAATGACACGAAATGAAGTCAAAACCATATGAAAGGTTCAAGTACATACTTCACTCTATATCAATATATCAACCAAAATCCAATGACACAAAATGAAGTCAAAACCATTTATGAGGTTCAAACACATACTTCACTCGATGCCAATATATCAACCAAAATGAAGTATAAAAGAATCAAGAATTTCATAACCATACTTCATTTTTCAACCCGCTAAGTTACCCAATCCGAAAAGGTCTCAAGATGTTGAGCTACCTAATCCATCTATGTGACAACCGCAACCTTAAGACTCTCATTTTTCCTAGGAGCCCTTTTGGGTTTTCATTTTCTTTTTTTTTTTGAAAAATTTTAATTTTTCAATTTTTTTCTTTCTTTTCCTCATGTTTTTCCAATCAAAAGTAGCAAAAAGCATTCCAAATCAAGCTAGCATGCATCGAGCCCTCTAACCCCTCCCCGCACTTAAAACATTACATTGCTCTCAATGTAAGCATGTAAGGCAAGAACAATAAAACTCAATGTAAGAGGTAGAGTGACACCCGTTTCTCCGCATAGTCACCGTTGATACGATGCAATCCAATGTAATTGTATAGAATCAGTCCCAAAATTGGTTTCAGAGCCCTAAGGTGGAGCAAAAATTCCGTAGAAGAACTCACACCTCGAGCAAAATGTTGTCTCCTTGGCGCCGTTTGATCAAGACTAACACTACAGAGAACAACATCAAACTCACAAGTACATAAGGATTTGTAATAATAGGTTTAGCATAGAAAGTTAATAACCATAGTACTCTCAAAGAACAACCAATCCACCATGCAATCACCACTACAAGATTATTCAATAAAAATATCCAACATATATTGACACGTATCCAAGCATCATTATAGAATATGCAATTATAGTCACAATGATGTAGTCGGCATACTACAATCAACAAAGGTACAATAAAGATGCAAGAATATTCATATGTCAATATATGTAGGATGGTAGAGGAATGATTGGAGGTGAAATGGTGAGAGGCGGAGAAATGGAGAAGATTGGAGGTTTAAAATAGAGATGTACGCCCGTCGCGACTCGCGACGAGTAGGGAGGGCTCTGGTCTGGCTAGGCTCGAGGATGAAAGATGACATCTCAAGGACCTGTGGTCTCGAGAGCTTGTGGCCTCGAGGACCTGAGGTCTCGAGGGCTAGTCTCGAGGGATGATTGACTTTTAGGTTTGGCTCGAGTCGAGGGCTTGTGGCCTTCAGGACCCTAGGTCTCAAGGACCTGAGGTCTTGAGGGCTTGTGGCCTCAAGGACCTGAGGTCTCGAGGGGCTGGTCTCGATGGATGATGGACATACTCGAGACAAGGCCATCGCAACTCGCAAAAAGGCGAGGACGGGAGCTGAATTTTCACACAAATTTTCTGATCACGTTGTGACTCGCGACCACTCCATCGCTACTCGTGATGTTCCATCGCGATTCATGATGAGGCCATCGCAACTCGTGGAAAGCGGAGGCTAAAACCCAAAAATTTCACAAAATTTGCTGAGCCCGTCGCGACTCGCGATGGACTACTAACCTAGTACATAGGCAATGTTTTTGATTCGTCCTCTTGTCCAAGTCTTTCCTTCTTGACTCCAAGCATTTCTCCCTTCAAAAACCCAGTGCCTTGGCTTCAAAATTGCTAAAAAATCATGGAAAAAATAGGCCATAAAAATAACAAGACAAACTAACAAAAACTAAACAACAAAAACTAAAATAAAGGCCGAATTCATTTATGTCGTCGGTACGACAAAGCTCCATATTTTTAAGGTCATTGGCACGCTAATGTTATCCATATGATGAAGGCTTGAACCCATTCACCATGAGAATCCAAAAGTAGAGAGGTGGGGGTACAAAACTTTGAAGAGGAAAGTGTTGTTAAGGTGGAGATGGTTTAAAGGGAGTTTGGTGATTAGGAGGCTTGGGATTGTCTTTTGGCTCCTCTCTCATCTCCCTCAAAACTTCCAAAAATGGTGGAGTTGGTTCAATAGGTAGGGGTAGGGGTGAAAATGCTAATGAATGTAGTACAATCACCGCCTTTTCCTTTTTAGCATCCTCAACAACCAATTCCTCATCCCTTTGAACTCAAGATCATTTCCCATGGTGACCTCACTCCCCAAATTCTCAAGTTCGAATTGGGATGGTGTATTTTTAGAATCACGAGCTTCCATTTGGGACAACGCTTCTAATATACTCCTTGCATGCCCCTCAATAGCCTTAACACTAGAGGAAAACCGAAAGTCTTGGTCCTCACTAGTAAAATTGTTCAAGTTTGCTATTGTATTCATGACTTCCTCACGTGTCAAACTTGAACTTCCTTGTTGGGCTTGATTTTGGGGTATGGTATAAGATAGTGATGGCTAACTATTTTTCTCGCATTGTTGGTTTTCCGGATCGTTCTCATACCACCAATCTGGATTACCACTACATTTTGGATTGTAAGAATTGTGGTATGGATACCATTCTTGGGTTTCTTGCCCATGAAAACCAACATCTCCTACCTCCTGGTAGAACTCTTCCTAATACCCATGGTTTTGGAAAGCAAGGGTTCTTTCCCCCTCATAGTACTCTTCCCATAACAAATAGCAAGACTCGGTAGGATGGTCGGAATGACACATCCTACAAAACCTTTTTTGTTGAACCTCTCTTCTCATCATGAGTTCCCTCAAACTGAGACGCTCCATTTAAATTTTTTCTTTCTTTTTCAACAGTCCAAAATCATATTGCAAGTATTCTGGATAAAAATTAACCAAGAACTCAAGCAATACTTACTTCGAACAAAAACAACCACCAAGAAGTGGAAAATAAAAACAACTAGCTAATAGCAACCAAATACATCTAAACACTTAAAAATAAACGTCTCTTCCCCGGCAGTGGTGCCAAAATTTGGGAGGATCATCGTCGTACCTCTCAAAGTTAAATTTATAAGCCCTAAATGCTTACTAACTACAACTAAGTAGATAGAGGCATGTCGAGGTCGTCCACGAAGAAGAAGGATTTTCTTAAGCGTTTAAACACAAAAGGTTGTTGTTAGGCTAGAATTAGATATACGTACACATATAAAAGCGAGTAAAGGGGGGGGGAGTTGGTTGGTCCTAAATTATTAAAATTAAAAGACAAGATAACTAGCAAAGTCAAGTGACTATGCTAATCATAAAAAAAAACTAAGAAAAAGGGTTTTAAGAACTACAAAAGATAAAGCCTTGGGGGAAATTCGCATCCACTTCCAATCCAAATGTAAATCATTGAACCATTCACTCATTCTATCACATTCGTTACCTATGGGGAATGCCAATGGAAGATGAACATTCATTCCTTCTTAATAGTAATTTGCAAAGACAAACAACGACCATTTGCCAACCTCGTTGACAATCACTCTAGGAAAAAACACCATAGAGGTATTTCATCAACAACATTATAAACGAAGAACCATAGATTTGACAACAACAAGCCTTCTACCAAAGACATAGTCATTTAACCAAAATAGCATTCATAGGCAAAACCTAGAACAAACCACATTCAAAGTTCAACCTTTCATTGCATCTATTGGATAAATATGAGAACAATCCACATTAACATACTTATCTAACAAAAATCACAACACATTATGCACAAGAAGTTCTAAGTTCATGGTCATAGATTTTCATGCAAAGGAGCTAAGGAATTCGTCACTTTCCTAACACCCTAACACTTAAATCATACAAACACTTCCTATTCACAAACAACATATGGCATAAATGAATTAAAACATAGAATTAATAACACATGAATGCTAAATAACAATGGCTTCAAGAATGAGTAAAATAATCTATTCACTACTTCCACTACTTGTTGTGAAGATATATCTTCTATCCTTCTTAGATAGTTTGCAAGAGTGAATTTGACATCTCTTGTCAAACCTCACCAATGACCCCCTTAGTCCAAACATGACTAAGAGTATCCCATTGGTGGCATTGAGCATGAAGAATCAACAAGCTTAGAAACACTTATAAACACTACACCGTGTCTAAGCATTTAACAAATTCATGAATTTACACAAGATTAGTTAAAACGATCGACATTCATTGACCCATCTCATTTGCTACCTACAACAAACATGAAAACGAGTTAAATATCCTCACATTCATCTAGCAATTAATAACACATCAACATCATTAAGAAGCTCTAACTCATGCTCTTGGATTCCACATTAAAAGAGGGGAGAATTAGCTACTTTCTCCCAACCTTAACAAGTAAGCATATAGTAATTCATATACTCAAGCTTCCAATAACATCAATAGCATTAACAATTCACATTCAAAGCTCAATAAATGCACAATAGCAAAAGCACTAAATAGATAGATATGGTTCTCAAGACATAGATATGGAAGCTTTTATCAATTGCTCCCAAGATTAGACTAAGCAAGATAATTAAAAGACATGATTAACCTACAAAAAGTAAGAAAGAAATAAGAGAAAAACTAGGGTTTTATCCCAGAAAAATGCACGAAGAAAAAGATCCTCTGAAGAGGAGTGGATAAGGTGAGTATTTATAGTATAAAAAATCAAGAAAGATTTCTGGCCATACGTTCGTCGCGAGTCGCGACGGAGCCCAGTTCCAGCATCTTGTTTTCTTTCTTCTTTTAGTTTCATGTCCTTCTCTCCTCTCCACTTTTCATCAATTCTTCAAAAGCTCATATACAAGTCTTCAAATCTTTAAATCTTCAAAGGTATTGTTTAAAGTCTTCAAAGTCTTCAAATTCTTCAAACAAATTGCCTTGTTACACAAAATCATCGAGAAAAGTAATAAAAGCGTAAAAGTCGCTTTTAACTCTCTTTAGAGAATTTCAAGGCAAAATGGCACATTTAGAGAACAAAAGTGTAAAAAAGTGAATCCTAAAAATCCTAATATAACCATATATAATGGGCACATCAATTCAATTTTAATACCTTATAATAATGCCTTACATTTCATTGTTTTTTTAAATACAGGCTAAGGAAGTCCGAAGGCTTGCTAAAAGGATTTTAACACTTGGAAAAGAGGTATATACAATAGTTGTATGTATGTACCCAGAGTATTGAAGTTGGAATGTTGGATCTTGAAGTTTATGCTTAAGTGTGGAATTGTTGATTCAAATTTGAAGACGCCACATTTTTACTATATTATTTGTTGCTCTTAACCTCTTTCTAGTTGTAATTTGTCTCTTGCCTTTCGCCATTGGTTTATAGCTCCTGTTGGAAGCTTGGCGTTTATGTTCAAACTTATTGGAGATGACTTACCTTGCTTTGCGTTCACCTTTTGTATCTTTGGTTAACAATGTGTTGGTTTATAGCTATTGTAGGAAGCTTGGTTTTTATGTTCTAACTTGCTGGTGTTAACTTACCCTACTTTGCTCCAATTCAGTTTTTGTTTCTCTGGTTAAAGGCATAAGAAGAAAAATTTCCTTTCCTATTCCTAGTTTGTTGCTTGACTGCTTCTTTTAAAGTTAAGTGTGGATCTACATGGTATCTTTTTGCATATTCATTAGGTATAGGTAGGTTTAGGAAGTGTTCATTATTTTCTTCAGTATCATAGCCTCTTGATCTCCTGGACAGTCAACTTTAGTTGTTGGGTGTCTGCAAAGTTGTCCTTGAATTTTCCATCTGAGGTGATGTGTGCCTGCTTTTTTGGGATTAAGCTGAGAATTCTGTGATGCCCCTTGATTCAAGTGGAAGAAATGGTCAAATTTATCTTCACGCTTTCCAGGTTCTTAAGTGTTTCTTGCAGTTCTTTGGTTCACGTTAGATAGAAATGCTTGCATGTGGAGTGGAAATTTGGTTTTGGGGTATTGAATGTAGAAAAGGTGAATTTTGTTTTATGATGAGTCCTTCCTTTTCTACTTCATTTTAAGGAGAAAAATTGTATACATCCGGGCACTGTTCTTTGTGCTATGTATGCAACCATCCCATGTTTCCCTTCTATGCCTTTGCCATAAAAGTGGCATGTAAAAAGCATGGTAGAGGTTTTGGTACTATTTTGGCATCACAATTCTGAGGCTTATTTTGGTTGGTTGATTTTAGTCCCTCTATTAATAATTCTGATAGCTGGAGATTTTTCTTCTAAATATTCTCTGATGTCTAAGTATTGACTCCTCAAAGGAAGAAAAAGTGGTGGTTGAGATCTCTATGTGAAACTCTTTTGGAATCACTGATTTAAACCTTATTTGGGCTGGTTGGTTTTGTCGTACATTATTAGTGAAAATATCTAGAGACGTTTCTGCTTACCGTCATCTTTGGTTGCACAAAGGAAAAATTGATCAGATTTATTCCACTATTAGACATTAAGTTTCTACTTACCATCCTACATTAAGTTTGTGATGCAGCTATCTAAATATTCTTTTGTTAAGTTTCTGACTCCTGTAGTTATTTGTGCTAGGGTTCTCTTTGTGCAGCAGGACATGTCACTGCCTTTGTTTGCGGTGATGCAGTTGTCCACAAGATTTTTCACAGAACTAACTTATCGTTACAAGTAAGCATTTGTCCTTTTCCTAAAAAAAGCACTTTACTTGTTAGATTTCAGTTGTCAAAAGTTTTGGTTATAGTACTTGGGTTTATTTAATCATAGAGATAGAGCTGGAGGTTATTGTCGATTGCTGCGAACTCGAAGACATGTAGGTGATGATGCCGAAATGGCTTATATAGAGTAAGTTTAGGTCTATCTTTTCTACCTTCAATGTCTTCACTCTATTTTTGATTGCATGAATGCATAAAACTACATTTTCACCCGAGAGGAAATGTAGTTCACCCCAAAACATATTTATTCAACAATTACAAAGAAATAGGGTTTTTTATTTCTACTTTTGTTCAGCAGTCTATGACAAAAGGAATTATAGAGGGAGCAATAGAAAGGGGAGAGGATGTGAGAACTGTGAGATGATGAGTCCAACCATCTCTCTGAACCTATGATGATGACTTTGCGAACAACTGTACATAGATTAAAAAAACACTCTTTCATAACAACTATGATAGTTGAAAATTTGATTTCTGGGCATATGCTTTTGTTGGTTTAATTTTGTGTAGGATATTTACTACTTATGAATGAACATGAAAGAAAAAGCCTCTTACTAAATGTCAGCATGCACGTGATTAATATTGGAATATTGGGTGGTCTTGTTGACAGGTTTGCAGATAGAGAGAATGAACTAAGGGAAGTAAAACCTCTAGCTCCGCCGCCACCAGAAAGATAACCTATGGATCTTTGGACCCAGTCACGACTCGGCCAATAGTATGCTTCTCCTAAAGTGGAGAAAAACGCTGGCTCCGACTCTTAAGTTATATTGCTTTCAGGTCTGTGACCGTGTGTACTCCAGTTCATCATTTGTTTATGTGAATTTAGATGGTTGTATGAAATTCATCTATGAGATGATTATAGCATAGTGATATTTTGATATTATTTAGTTTGAAGATGCTCGTTTGAATATACTTGGTTGGTTATCGCTTGTAGGCCCGTAGCTAAACCTTCTCCCTTAATTAATATAAAATATTGTTGAATTCTTTATAGCATACTTTAGTAGTATATCTTAAAATTATAATTTTTCCATAAATTTTCTACTCCTTTTGTTTCACAATGTTCAACACCACAGCTTCAAGTGTTTTTTTGCAAGTTAAAATATGAATAAATTTAAATGAAAATAATAAAACTGATGAGATATTGAAAATGATTGATCTTTTACCATAAAAGGAACTATAACAAATTTTAAAAAATACCAAAAATAAAAAGTATCAAATTTAAGAAAATAGAGAATATTTATATAAATAAAGATATTAATAGTTAAATAATGATATTGACTCTAAAGGTTAACTTAGCAACTTTGATAAATCGTTGAGAATAAATATGAAGCATGATCATAATTCCCAGAAAGTGGGCGATAATTTCCCAAGATATCATTCCTCTTAAATTGCATCATGACTCATGAGTGAGTATGGCTGAAGATGTTATGCAATTTACAATCCCAAAACAGTAGTTTGAAGGGCATATTCTCTCATACGAGAAGTACTTTTATTACTACCAATTACCAAACAATGTAAACGAGAAACATAAAATAGGTGAGAAATGACATTTGGGGTTTTTGACTTCCTTTAAACTTATGTTGGGAAAAGAGTAGATAAGAAATCAAAATTTTCAGCATCAGTAGGATTGTGGATTGAATCTCGCAGGAACCTCTCCTTCTGGCGAGCCCTTCTCCTAATGGACATATCAAAAAATTTCTAATTGAACTCCACCACAAGCCCACCAAGAATGTGTGAGTTAATCAGGATGTAAAAAATATAATCATAACCATTCACTAACAAATATGATTGGAGAATTCTAAAGATACCCCTGGGGTTGTCGACCCCTACACGTGGCACCCTCTCACTTGTTAATAAAGCATGTGGACGGAATTTGTAGCTTTTTTGAAGTAGTTTTTTTTAGTCTTAGAATTTGTGACTTCTCAGTTTCCCAAACCTTTTCAAATGCTTTTCTGCACTTCTTCTCCTATCTTTCTCTCTAGCCGCCCTTTAGAACCTCCTGCTTCGAGCCCTCGAAGCTTTTGCCTCGATCCCTTGAACCACCTGTCTCGAGCCCTCGAACCTCCTGCCTCGAGCCCTCGAACATTTTCTATTTTTATTTTATTTTTGAATTTTTTTACTTAAGGGTATAATGGTCATTTTGCCCACTTCGGCCAAATTTGGCCGTTGAAATTTTGGTCCGCGAAATCCAGGATTTGTTTTTGCACTTTTGAATTTTAAAAGGTTAATTCTGCACTTTCGACTAAGACATAGAGTTTAAAATTCAGATGATTTGTTTGTTATTTTCTCAAGTTACAGGTTATTTTTTTATATTAATTTTACAAAACTCTTTAATCTGAGTAGTAGATTATTTCTCCCTTAAACCCCATTTCCTTCCGCAGACCACAGGCCGTTGGGTTTTAGGTTTGCATTGGTTTTTCACAAGCTATTACCAGAATGGGTAAACTAAGAAAGCTTAATTGCACCATTTCTCATCCAATGTTCATGTTCGGGTATGATGTCATCGGATTCGGTTCTATTAAACAAGTTTGATTCATTCCTATTGACTTCCTAAAAACATTGTTTTTTTACATACGGCCAGGACATTGGTGTCGCAGTTGGTGAGGCACGAGCGAATCGAAACCACAATCTCAAAGGTAGCGTTCATATTTTGGAGTTTATTTTCCCATAGATTCAATTTTAATACCTTATAATAATGCCTTACACTTCGTTATTTTTTTTAATACTGGCTAAGAAAGTCCGAAGGCTTTCCAAAAGAATGATAATGCTTGGAAAAGAGGTATAAACAATAGATGTATGTATGTACCTAGAGTATTGAAATTGGAATGTTGGATCTTGAAGTTTATGTTGAAGTTTGGAATTGTTGATTGAAATTTGAAGACGCCACACTTTTACTATATTATTTGTTGCCACATTTTTACTATATTATTTGTTGTAACATTTTTACTATATTATTTGTTGCCACATTTTTACTATATTATTTGTTGCTCTTAACCTCTTTCCAGTAATGATTTGTCTCTTGCCTTTCCCCGTTGGTTTATAGCTCCTATTTGAAGCTTGGCGTTTATGTTCGAAGTTATTGGAGCTGACTTACCTTGCTTTGCGTTCACATTTTGTATCTTTGGTTAACGATGTGTTGGTTTATAGTTCCTGTAGGAAGCTTGCTTTTTTTATTCGAAGTTACTAGAGCTAACTTACCATGCTTTGCTCCAATTCAGTTTTTGTTTCTCTGGTTAATGGCATGAGAAGGAAAATTTCCTTTCCTATTCCTAGTTTGTTGCTTAACTGCTTCTTTTAAAGTTAGGTGTGGATCTACTTGGTTTTTTTTGCTATTCATTAGGTATATGTAGGTTTCATAAGTGTTTATTATTGTCTTCAGCATCATAGCCTCTTGATCTCCTGGACAATCAACTTTAGTTATTGGGCCTCTGCAAAAGTGTCCTTGAATTTGCCATCTGGGGTGATGTGTTCCTGCTTCGTTGCGATTAAGCTGAGAATTCTGTGATGCCCCTTGTTTCAAGTGGAAGAAATGCTCAAACTCATCCTCACGCTTTACAGGGTTTTTAAGTGTTTCTTGCAGTTCTTTGGTTCAAGTTAGATAAAAATGCTTGCAAGTGGAGTGCAAATTTGATTTTGGGACATTGAATGTAGAAGAGGTGAATTTTGTTTTATGATGAGTCCTTTTCTACTTCATTTGAAGGAGAGAAATTGTATACATTCGGGCACTGTTCTTTGTGCTATGTATGCAACCATCCCATGTTTCCCTTCTATGCCTTTGCCATAAAAGTGGCATGTAAAAAGCATGGTAGAGGTTTTGGTACTATTTTGGCATCACAATTCTGAGGCTTATTTTGGTTGGTTGATTTTAGTCCCTCTATTAATAATTCTGATAGCTGGAGATTTTTCTTCTAAATATTCTCTGATGTCTAAGTATTGACTCCTCAAAGGAAGAAAAAGTGGTGGTTGAGATCTCTATGTGAAACTCTTTTGGAATCACTGATTTAAACCTTATTTGGGCTGGTTGGTTTTGTCGTACATTATTAGTGAAAATATCTAGAGACGTTTCTGCTTACCGTCATCTTTGGTTGCACAAAGGAAAAATTGATCAGATTTATTCCACTATTAGACATTAAGTTTCTACTTACCATCCTACATTAAGTTTGTGATGCAGCTATCTAAATATTCTTTTGTTAAGTTTCTGACTCCTGTAGTTATTTGTGCTAGGGTTCTCTTTGTGCAGCAGGACATGTCACTGCCTTTGTTTGCGGTGATGCAGTTGTCCACAAGATTTTTCACAGAACTAACTTATCGTTACAAGTAAGCATTTGTCCTTTTCCTAAAAAAAGCACTTTACTTGTTAGATTTCAGTTGTCAAAAGTTTTGGTTATAGTACTTGGGTTTATTTAATCATAGAGATAGAGCTGGAGGTTATTGTCGATTGCTGCGAACTCGAAGACATGTAGGTGATGATGCCGAAATGGCTTATATAGAGTAAGTTTAGGTCTATCTTTTCTACCTTCAATGTCTTCACTCTATTTTTGATTGCATGAATGCATAAAACTACATTTTCACCCGAGAGGAAATGTAGTTCACCCCAAAACATATTTATTCAACAATTACAAAGAAATAGGGTTTTTTATTTCTACTTTTGTTCAGCAGTCTATGACAAAAGGAATTATAGAGGGAGCAATAGAAAGGGGAGAGGATGTGAGAACTGTGAGATGATGAGTCCAACCATCTCTCTGAACCTATGATGATGACTTTGCGAACAACTGTACATAGATTAAAAAAACACTCTTTCATAACAACTATGATAGTTGAAAATTTGATTTCTGGGCATATGCTTTTGTTGGTTTAATTTTGTGTAGGATATTTACTACTTATGAATGAACATGAAAGAAAAAGCCTCTTACTAAATGTCAGCATGCACGTGATTAATATTGGAATATTGGGTGGTCTTGTTGACAGGTTTGCAGATAGAGAGAATGAACTAAGGGAAGTAAAACCTCTAGCTCCGCCGCCACCAGAAAGATAACCTATGGATCTTTGGACCCAGTCACGACTCGGCCAATAGTATGCTTCTCCTAAAGTGGAGAAAAACGCTGGCTCCGACTCTTAAGTTATATTGCTTTCAGGTCTGTGACCGTGTGTACTCCAGTTCATCATTTGTTTATGTGAATTTAGATGGTTGTATGAAATTCATCTATGAGATGATTATAGCATAGTGATATTTTGATATTATTTAGTTTGAAGATGCTCGTTTGAATATACTTGGTTGGTTATCGCTTGTAGGCCCGTAGCTAAACCTTCTCCCTTAATTAATATAAAATATTGTTGAATTCTTTATAGCATACTTTAGTAGTATATCTTAAAATTATAATTTTTCCATAAATTTTCTACTCCTTTTGTTTCACAATGTTCAACACCACAGCTTCAAGTGTTTTTTTGCAAGTTAAAATATGAATAAATTTAAATGAAAATAATAAAACTGATGAGATATTGAAAATGATTGATCTTTTACCATAAAAGGAACTATAACAAATTTTAAAAAATACCAAAAATAAAAAGTATCAAATTTAAGAAAATAGAGAATATTTATATAAATAAAGATATTAATAGTTAAATAATGATATTGACTCTAAAGGTTAACTTAGCAACTTTGATAAATCGTTGAGAATAAATATGAAGCATGATCATAATTCCCAGAAAGTGGGCGATAATTTCCCAAGATATCATTCCTCTTAAATTGCATCATGACTCATGAGTGAGTATGGCTGAAGATGTTATGCAATTTACAATCCCAAAACAGTAGTTTGAAGGGCATATTCTCTCATACGAGAAGTACTTTTATTACTACCAATTACCAAACAATGTAAACGAGAAACATAAAATAGGTGAGAAATGACATTTGGGGTTTTTGACTTCCTTTAAACTTATGTTGGGAAAAGAGTAGATAAGAAATCAAAATTTTCAGCATCAGTAGGATTGTGGATTGAATCTCGCAGGAACCTCTCCTTCTGGCGAGCCCTTCTCCTAATGGACATATCAAAAAATTTCTAATTGAACTCCACCACAAGCCCACCAAGAATGTGTGAGTTAATCAGGATGTAAAAAATATAATCATAACCATTCACTAACAAATATGATTGGAGAATTCTAAAGATACCCCTGGGGTTGTCGACCCCTACACGTGGCACCCTCTCACTTGTTAATAAAGCATGTGGACGGAATTTGTAGCTTTTTTGAAGTAGTTTTTTTTAGTCTTAGAATTTGTGACTTCTCAGTTTCCCAAACCTTTTCAAATGCTTTTCTGCACTTCTTCTCCTATCTTTCTCTCTAGCCGCCCTTTAGAACCTCCTGCTTCGAGCCCTCGAAGCTTTTGCCTCGATCCCTTGAACCACCTGTCTCGAGCCCTCGAACCTCCTGCCTCGAGCCCTCGAACATTTTCTATTTTTATTTTATTTTTGAATTTTTTTACTTAAGGGTATAATGGTCATTTTGCCCACTTCGGCCAAATTTGGCCGTTGAAATTTTGGTCCGCGAAATCCAGGATTTGTTTTTGCACTTTTGAATTTTAAAAGGTTAATTCTGCACTTTCGACTAAGACATAGAGTTTAAAATTCAGATGATTTGTTTGTTATTTTCTCAAGTTACAGGTTATTTTTTTATATTAATTTTACAAAACTCTTTAATCTGAGTAGTAGATTATTTCTCCCTTAAACCCCATTTCCTTCCGCAGACCACAGGCCGTTGGGTTTTAGGTTTGCATTGGTTTTTCACAAGCTATTACCAGAATGGGTAAACTAAGAAAGCTTAATTGCACCATTTCTCATCCAATGTTCATGTTCGGGTATGATGTCATCGGATTCGGTTCTATTAAACAAGTTTGATTCATTCCTATTGACTTCCTAAAAACATTGTTTTTTTACATACGGCCAGGACATTGGTGTCGCAGTTGGTGAGGCACGAGCGAATCGAAACCACAATCTCAAAGGTAGCGTTCATATTTTGGAGTTTATTTTCCCATAGATTCAATTTTAATACCTTATAATAATGCCTTACACTTCGTTATTTTTTTTAATACTGGCTAAGAAAGTCCGAAGGCTTTCCAAAAGAATGATAATGCTTGGAAAAGAGGTATAAACAATAGATGTATGTATGTACCTAGAGTATTGAAATTGGAATGTTGGATCTTGAAGTTTATGTTGAAGTTTGGAATTGTTGATTGAAATTTGAAGACGCCACACTTTTACTATATTATTTGTTGCCACATTTTTACTATATTATTTGTTGTAACATTTTTACTATATTATTTGTTGCCACATTTTTACTATATTATTTGTTGCTCTTAACCTCTTTCCAGTAATGATTTGTCTCTTGCCTTTCCCCGTTGGTTTATAGCTCCTATTTGAAGCTTGGCGTTTATGTTCGAAGTTATTGGAGCTGACTTACCTTGCTTTGCGTTCACATTTTGTATCTTTGGTTAACGATGTGTTGGTTTATAGTTCCTGTAGGAAGCTTGCTTTTTTTATTCGAAGTTACTAGAGCTAACTTACCATGCTTTGCTCCAATTCAGTTTTTGTTTCTCTGGTTAATGGCATGAGAAGGAAAATTTCCTTTCCTATTCCTAGTTTGTTGCTTAACTGCTTCTTTTAAAGTTAGGTGTGGATCTACTTGGTTTTTTTTGCTATTCATTAGGTATATGTAGGTTTCATAAGTGTTTATTATTGTCTTCAGCATCATAGCCTCTTGATCTCCTGGACAATCAACTTTAGTTATTGGGCCTCTGCAAAAGTGTCCTTGAATTTGCCATCTGGGGTGATGTGTTCCTGCTTCGTTGCGATTAAGCTGAGAATTCTGTGATGCCCCTTGTTTCAAGTGGAAGAAATGCTCAAACTCATCCTCACGCTTTACAGGGTTTTTAAGTGTTTCTTGCAGTTCTTTGGTTCAAGTTAGATAAAAATGCTTGCAAGTGGAGTGCAAATTTGATTTTGGGACATTGAATGTAGAAGAGGTGAATTTTGTTTTATGATGAGTCCTTTTCTACTTCATTTGAAGGAGAGAAATTGTATACATTCGGGCACTGTTCTTTGTGCTATGTATGCAACCATCCCATGTTTCCCTTCTATGCCTTTGCCATAAAATTCACTTGTAAAAAGCATGGTAGAGGTTTTGGAACTATTTTGGTATCACAATTCTGAGGCTTATTTTGGTTGGTTGATTTTAGTCCCTTGATTAATAATTCTGATAGCTGGAGATTTTCTTCTTAATACTCTCTGATGTCTATTTATTGACTCCTCAGAGGAAAAAAGGTGGTGCTTGAGATCTCTATGTAAAACACTTTTGAAATCACTGTTCAAAACATTATTTGGGCTGGTTGGTTTTGTCCTACATTATTAGTGAAAATATCCAGAGACGTTTCTGCTTGCTTTCGTCTTTGGTTGCACAAAGGAAAAATTTATCAGATTTATTCCGTTATTAGACATTAAGCTTCTGCTTATTGTCCTTCATTAAGTTTGTGTTGCAGCAGTCTAAACATTTGTTTGTTAAGATTCTAACTCCTGTAGTAATTTGTGCTTAGGTTCTCTTTGTGATGCAAGACATGCTACTGCCTTTGTTTGCGGTGATGCTGTTGCTCACAAGATTTTCACAGAACTGGCTTATCGTTACAAGTAAGCATTTGACCTGTTCCTAAAAAAATACACTTTACTTGTTCGATTTCAGTTGTCAAAAGTTGTGGTTATAATTCATGTCAAAAGTTGAACTGCACCTTTACTACTGTTCCTATGTGCGATTTACGGTGCGATTAACACACATCACACTACTATTCCTTTCCTCAAGCTCGTCACCTTCATTTCTGTCTGCAACGGTCATATTACTGCTCTTGGTAACTACTTTGGCCGCTGATCATGGCGTCGCTGATGCCTCCTCCGCCCCCGGACCCTTCTCTCTCGAAGCCCCCGGTTATTCGTAGCTTCGTCCAAGCTCTCAATACAAAACAATCCCCTCTCCTAGCGTCCCTCCCAGATACTCCAAACCTTCACCCGATAACAGAATTCAAGGGCAAGATTGCATACATACTCCCCCCTGAAGAAGGAGAAATCCTAGCTTCGCACTACCAGAATGCCCTCGTCGGAAAGTTCATCCGAGGGAAACCACATATGGATTCACTTCAACAGTCATTCAAATCAATAGGCTTTAAATCGAGATTTGAATTAGGCTCTACTGATTATCGACATGTTTTTATTCGATTTCAGGATAATGAAGACTACCAAAGGTGCTGGATGAAGGGCCAGTGGTCAATTCTAGGCTACACAATGAAAGTGCAGAAATGGACATCAGATTTCTCTCCGTCTGTGGAATCCTCCATTGTGCCGGTTTGGGTAACTTTTCATAAACTACCAATTCATTTCTATAATAACTCTGCTATCATGGGTATAAGCAGTCAGGTAGGAAGGTTTCTTAAGATGGATACTGCAACTATGGCATTATCCAGACCTTCAGCTATTAAAGTTTGTCTAGAAATTGATCTGTTAGCCCAGCTTCCTAAATCAATTATGGTAGGCATAGGAAACAAGGTTGCTGAATACCCAATAGAGTATGAGGACCTGCCTACATATTGTACTCACTGTAAAATAATTGGGCATAGCAACACAAACTGTAATTTCCTGCACCCCAACTTGAGGAAAATAACTAGTAAGAAGATAGAGAATATTGCAAATAAGAACAAACTGAGGACAGATTCCCACCCAACAGAGGAAATTAACACTGAAGGTACATCTGCTCTTACAGTCTCACAAAAGGAAAATGATGTACAGAATCAAAAAATAATGACTGGATTCCAAAATGACAGTAACATTAACTTCTATAAGGTAAGTCATAAAAAATGTAATGGCCCTTTTTACTCATTAGATGATATATCTAAGCCAATAACCACATCCATATGGAGGAAAAAGGATCACCAACTTGAACAAACATCAATACATGAAAAGGAAACAAACATAAACACTGTAACAATCTCTAATGCCTTTCAATCTTTAGAAGATAGTGAGGAAGAGCAGGAAGGGGAGATTGCAGAGATTTTCCATGAAACAGTTCAATCACAGGAAGCACCTCTTGCCATTATTTCTGATGTTTCTACTAATAACATTATTTCCCCTGTGGCCCAAAATGACATAGCACAAGTGGAGACTATAGAGCAACCACAAACAGGTTCTGCGGAGCATAGTATCAGCAACAAGGAAGGATTGAAAGAAACAACTACAACAACTCTTGATCCGAGCATTACGGAAAAAGAAGGTGAGCAGGCAAAGGTAAGTCCTTCAGATCATTTGTTATCTAGGATCATTGGCCATAGCAATAGAAAATCAGGAGAAAAAGGCAAAAACTCAGCAAAGACTAGTAGAAAACTGAGATCATCACAAAAATCCAATCCCAAAATTTTTAAATGATAAAACACACCATAATAGGGAATGTACTGGTTTGGAATGTTAGGGGAGTTGGCACTTCAATTGACAGACTCAAAAATCTGAAACTTAAACACAAGTTAGACATAATGTGTTTAATAGAACCATGGCAAGAAAATCAGAGGATCATAAAATTTAAAAATGAATTGGGATTTCAAAATGCCTTCGGTGCCCACAGTGCTAAAATCTGGTTATTTTGGAACCAGTCTTTTAGCATCTCTGTTCTAAGTGAGACTGATCAGTATGTACAAGCTAATATAATTGACTCCTTATCTTCTCTGAGCTGGAATTGTGTATTTATCTATGCAAGTGTACATAGACAAATAAGAGAGTCATTGTGGAGTGATTTAATGGTAGCTAATCTTCCCCCTTCCATATATATTGGAGATTTCAACACTGTAGCTTCTGTTTCAGAGTATAAAGGGAGAAAGTCAACTCCAAAAAAGAGTATGATGCAATTTAACAAATTTTTAAGTGACTTGGATTTGCATGATATACCTACGGTAGGTAATTCTTTTACATGGACCAATAACAGGTATAAGGAAAGGTGCAAAGATTTAATTTTCCAAAGGTTAGACCGGGGAATCTGCTCACTAGATTGGTTTGATAAATTTCCTAACAGCTCAATCCATGTTCTTAATAGACTGTCTTCGGATCATGCTCCTCTCCTCTTATCAGTACAATCATCTGAGGAACAAGCCCCTAGACCTTTTAGATTTCAAGAGATGTGGACTGGTAGACAGGATTTTCTTAATCTAGTGGAAACCAACTGGAATATGGACACTCCCTTCAGAGGGATGTATAGGTTAATAAATAAACTGAAAAGGCTTAAGATGGAAATAAAGCATTGGAATACAACTCACTTTGGCAATGTTGATCAGAATCTGTCACTATATGAGAATAAGGTTAATGATTTAGAAATCTCATTTCAACAAAATCCTTCTGAATCTACTCTGACAGATTTGAATAAATCTAAACAACTTTTAATGAGGGCTCAAAAAGAGAAAATAATCTTTCTTAGGCAAAAAGCAAGGTTGAATTGGTTTAAATATGGTGATGCAAATACAAGTTATTTTCACCATTCAATTAGGGAAAGGAGGACTAAAACCAGAATTAGTAAGATTAGAGATGAGCAAGGAAATTGGACCTCTGATCCTATACAGATTAAAGAGGAGGCAGTGGGATATTATAAAGCTTTATTCAATATGGAAGAACCTCAGAAACAGGGAACTTACATGAGTCATTTTCTAGCTGAAATACCAAGAGTAATAACTGAACAAGACAATAATTTACTGTTGGCTCCTTTTCTGATTCATGAGCTCAAATTTGTAGTTTTTGACCTAAACAAACATAGCTCCCCCGGACCTGATGGATACACTGGTTTTTTCTATACCACCTTCTGGGAAATTGTTAAAACTGATTTACTTGAAGCTGCAAATGACTTTCTAATAAGTGGAAACATCCCAAAGGCAATTTCCAGCACTTGGCTAGCTCTAATTCCAAAAAAACCAATACCTGTCACTTTTTTGACTTTAGACCAATAAGCCTTTCTAATTTTGTTAACAAGGTTTTCTCTAAGATGATGATGGAAAGGATTAAACCGTTTATGTCTCAACTTATATCCCCTGAACAAAGTGCTTTCATGAAAGGGAGGGATATTTCTGACAACATAATTCTGATGCAAGAAATGACCAGAATGTTAACAAGGAAATCACAGAAGCAGAACTTAATCATTAAATTAGATATGCAGAAGGCTTTTGATAGAGTCTCATGATCTTTTCTTAACTCAATTCTCCTTAAATTTGGTTTCCATGGTATATTTGTTAACCGAGTTATGCAGAACATAGCTTCAGCCCATTTCTCAGTGCTAATTAATAGAGTAGCATCGGGTTTCTTTGCTTCAAACAGAGGAATAAAACAGGGAGATCCTCTTTCTCCATTACTGTTCAATATCTTATCTGAGGCATTCTCCCGAGGACTTAAAAAACTGTTTAATTTGGGTTATTTGCAACTTTTCAGTTTACCTAAAACATGTCCACAGATTACTCATTTAATGTACGCTGATGATACTGCAGTTTTCCTTAGTGGAAATAAGAAATATCTGAAAAGATTTAAAAACTTTCTCTGTGCATATGAGCAAACATCAGGACAAAAAGTAAATTTTTCTAAATCTAACTTCTATGTATCTCCTAACACCTCAGTAGAAAGATCTCAGATCCTGAGTAGGAATTTAGGGATGGTTAGAGGAGTGTTTCCTTTTCAATATCTAGGGATCCCAATTTTTACAGGAAGGAACACTCAGAGATACTACTACCCCATATTGGAGAGAATGGAAAAAAGCATTAATTACTGGAAAAACAGGTGGTTGAGTACTGGTGGTAAAATAATTCTAATAAACCATTGTTTCTTTCTATCCCAACTCATTTGTTTGCTGTACTAAGGCCCCCAAAGTTAGTATTGAGGAAAATGGAAAGGATGGCTTCTGGTCTGTTTTGGGGAGCCACTGATAGTACAGAGAACAGGAAAAAATGGAGAGCATGGAGAAAAATGAGTATTCCAGTACAAGAGAATGGGATAGGGTTTAGAGACATTCAAGCTATAGTTGATTCATTCTCCTGTAAGCTATGGTGGAAGCTTCAAATGAACACTACACAATGGGCTCAGCATCTCTGGACACTACCTGATTCTTACAAGAATTCTCAGGTATGGAAGAGAATATGTAACATAACTGAAAAAACCAATAGTTTGACTAGAGTTATTCATGGAAAAGGAAAATGCTCCTTCTGGAACTCAAATTGGTCAGGGGAAGGAGCTTTATACTATAAATGGCCTGATGATGTGGAAATTCCATTCCCTGAAATCACACTAAGCTCCTTCATCCTGAATAAAGACTCTAATCTTCCTATTCTAGAGCCACATTTGGCTACCAATATAGTTTCAATTTTGCAGGAAGTATCCATTAGGAACTCACATGAAGACAGACTGATATGGACATCTTCGGTGGATGGAAACTTTTCAGTCAGCTCGGCCTATAAGATCTTGAGGCTAAGGGGAACAAGCATCAGACATCTTCATAAGGTATGGGCAAATTTCATACCTGTCAAAATGTCAGTACTAACCTGGAGAGCTTTGAATGGAATTCTGCCCTTTGAAAATGTTTTGTGTAAGTTAGGTTTTTCACTAGCCTCTAAATGCCCTATATGCTCTAATCATTCAGACTCTATCAACCATTTCTTTAATTCCTGTTGTAAGGCTTATGCAGTATGGAATAAAGTTAACTGCATGCTGAATCTGCATACACCTGAATTCAGGAGTTTTAGTCATTTAATTGAATACTATCTCACCATTAGGGCAGGCTCTGTGATTCTGCATCATGTGTATACTGCTGCACTCATTGCCACAATCTGGTCTCTTTGGATTTTTAGGAACAAAATACTCTATGATAATCATACATTTTCTGTTGATGTATGCTTCCAGAATATAAAGGAACTGATTCTCATAATTTTTACTGCAAACCCATTGGAAGGCAATTTGGACAAGCATAAGAAATTAATACAGGCTGGAATCATCCCTCAGATAACTCAAAAAAATAAGAAGAAGGAAATCATAGTTACTGCAGTTAGATGGGATAAACCAACAAATGCTTATAAGATTAACACTGATGCATCATGGGTAAATGGAGGAGACTCTTCTTGTGCAGTAATAGTTAGAGATTGGAGGGGAGATGTTAAACATATGAGAGTCAAAACTTTTAAATCAGATTCTCCTCTACTTGCAGAGATGGAAGGCATTCTATTTGCATATCAGATATGTTTAGAACTTGATATTAAGGGTAGTATAATTGAGACAGATTGCAAACCTGCAGTTAAAGCAATCCATGATCCTTATTCTGGCTCATGGAGATTTTTTTCTCTTAACTGTCAACTGAATTTGTTGCATAGAGACAACCCAATCAAATATGCTCCGAGGGAAGCTAATACTGTGGCTGACTTTTTGGCAAAATTTGCAAGGGAGGAATCCCTAAATGGAGTTTTTAAAATTAGCAATGCCCCTTCTTTCCCTAAAGGTTTGATTATGCTAGATAAAATTGGAGTTCAGGGGGTAAGAATAAGAACTGCAAATGGTAACTCAGATTACACATAGGATGGTTTTTTGTTTCTGGCTATAATACAATTGTTGTGGAACAGAGACTGCTCTTTTCTTTCTGTTTTGCAGATTTCTTGCTCAGGTGAGAGTCTGGACACATCAGAGTATGAGGCTACATTGTCTGTCTTTCAGCAAAGAAATACAGGGGTGCTGCACGGCTATGGGACATTGACTGATAAGGGTTTTGAATTTCATCTCCCTGACTATGTTCGTGTCCCTTAGTCCGAATGACCCCTATTTACACTCTATATAGCATAGTATATGTACACAAGCTGAACTGGTAGTATTTTCATATTTTGCCTTCCACTTCGGATCATCACAGGCATGATTTTGTACAGATGGAACTCTTTTGCTAGTAACTACAGGGTTTGGGGAGCCAAATATATTCCCCCCATCTATTTGGATAGTTTAACTCAAAAAAAAAAATTCATGGGTTTATTCTATCATAGAAATAGAGCTGGTGATTATACTCGATTGCTGCAAACTCAAAGACGTGTAGGTGATGCTACCTTCAATGTCTTCTTAAAAAAGAAATTTACTTATTAGATTTCAGTTGTCAAAAGTTGTGGTTATAATACCTAGTAGTTATACTCTATTGCTGCGAACTCTAAGACGTGTAGGTGATGCTGCCCAAATGGCTTATAAAGAGTAAGTTTAGGTCTATCTTTTCTACCTTCAATGTCTTCACTCTTCTTTCGATTCCATGAATGCATAAATTACATTTTCACCCAAGAGGAAATGTAGTTCACCCCGGATGAAATTAATATAACAATTACCAAAACAATAGGGTTTTTTATTTCTACTTTTGTTCAGCAATCTATGACAAAAGGAATTATAGAAGGAGCAATAAAAAGGGGAATGTATGTAAGATCTGGGAGATGATGAGTCCAACCATATGTCTGAACCTATGAAGGTGACTGTGCTAATAACTGTACACAGATTAAAAAAATACTCTATCATAACAACTGTGACAGTTGAAAATTTGATTTTTGGGCATATGCTTTTGCTGGTTTAATTTCGTGTAGGATATTTTACTGCTTATGAATGAACATGACAGACAAAGCATGATACTAACTATCATCATGCACGTGGTTAATATAAGAATATTGGGTAGTCTTGTTTACATGTTTGTAGATAGAGAGAATGAATTACGGGAAGCGAAACCTCCAGCTCCGCCGCCATCAGAAAGACAACCTATGGATCCTTGAACCAAGTCACAAATTAGCCGACAATATGCTTCTCCTAAAGTGGAGAAAAGCTCTGGCTCCGGCTCTTGAGTTATATTGCTTCCTAGTCTATGACGATGTGTACTCCAGTTCATTATTTGTTCAGGTAAATTTAGATGGTTTCATGAAATTCATATATTAGACGATTATAGCACAGTGATATTTGATATTATTCAGTTTGAAGATGCTCATTTAAATTTACTTGGTTGATTATCGCTTGTAGGCCCATAGCATATATTTATAATACACAAAACATTTGGCAGATGACATCTCTCGAACCCCCCACTGCAACTGTCACCCCTCGAACCTCCAATGGAATATTCAACTCTTGAATTTGTACCTCTTAAACTTCCTCTCGAACCTTCACCTCTCGAACCTCTAATTGAACATTCATCTCTTGAATCCGTACCTCTCAAAACAGTACTACTCGAACCCTCCACTCTAACTGTCACCTCTTGAACCTCCACTAGAACCTTCACCTCTCGAACCACCAATGGAAACTTAACATCTCGAATCCGTACCTCTCGAACTAGTACCACTCGAACACTCCAATCTAACTGTGACCTCACAAACTCTAACGGAATCTTGATTTCTCGAATCCGTACATCTTGAACCAGTGCCACTTCGTTGTCAAGCAGTGCTGAACCTACTCCAGTAATTAATATAAAATATTGTTGGATTCTTTATAGCAGCAGTAGTATATCTTTAAATTATAATTTTTCCATAATTTTTTTACTGCCTTTGTTTCACAATGTTCAACACCACAACTTTAAGTGTTTTTTTTTGCAAGTTTAAATGTGAATAAATATAAATGAAAATAGTAAAACTGATGAGACTTTGAAAATGATTCATCTTTTACTATAAAAGGAAATGTAACAAATTTAGAAAAAAATTAAAAATAAAATGTATCAAATTTAAGAAAATAGAGAATATTTATATAAATAAAGACATTAATAGTTAAATAATGATATTGACTCTAAAGGTTAACTAAGCAACTTTGATAAATCAGAGAGAATAAATATGAAGCATGATCATAATTCCCAGAAAGTGGGCGATAATTTCCCAAGATATCATTCTTCTTAAATTGCATCATGACTCATGAGTGAGTATGGTTGAAGATGTTATGCAATTTACAATCCTAAACTGTAGTTCGAAGGGCATATTCTCTCATACGAGAGGTACTTTTATTGCTACCAATTACGAAACAATGTAAACGGGAAACATAAAATAGGTGAGAAATGACATTTGGGTTTTGACTTCCTTTGAACTTATGTTGGGGAAAGCGTAGATAGGAAATCAAAATTTTCAGTTAGGTACTGTGGATCGGATCCCGCAGGAACCTCTCTATCTGGCGAGCCCTTGTCCTAGTGGACATATCAAAACCTTTCTGAGTGAACTCCACCACAAGCTAACCTAG
Organism: Rubia yunnanensis; assembly: GCA_037428765.1. Classification (NCBI taxonomy): domain Eukaryota; kingdom Viridiplantae; phylum Streptophyta; class Magnoliopsida; order Gentianales; family Rubiaceae; genus Rubia; species Rubia yunnanensis. The sequence continues at coordinate 47,151,189 of CM075061.1, read as the reverse complement.
AATGCTAGGGTCAATCCGGATGTGACAAACAATAATCAAAACCATTCACAAGAAAATATAATTGGATAATTTTAAAGATACCCATGGGGTTGTCAACCCCTACACGTGGCACTTTTCCAATTGTTAACCAAGCCTGTGGACGAAATTTGTAGCTTTTTTGAAGTAGCTTTTTTGTGTCTTGGAATTTGTGAATTATTGGTTTTCCAAACCTTCTGAAATGCTTTTCTGCACTTCTTCTCCTATTTTTCTTTTGAACCGCCCTCGAGCCCTCGAACCTTCTTCTTCGAGCCCTCGAACCTTCTGCTTCGAGCCCTCGAACCTTCTGCTTCGAGCCCTCGAACCTCCTGCCTCGAACCCTCGAACCTCCTACGTCGAGCCCTCAATACTCTTGCCTCGAGACCTCGAACATTTTCCATGTTTTTTTTATTTTTGAATTTTTTAAATTAGGGGTACAATGGTCATTTCTCCTACTTCCGCCCAATTTGGCCGGTTAAATTTTGGTCAACGAAATCCAGGATCTTTTTGCACTTTCAAATTTTAAAAGTTTATTGCTGCACTTTCGACTAAGACATAGAGTACAAAATGCACTTTTTTCTATTTTAAAATGCATCCTAAATAGCAGATGAATTGTTTTTTATTTTCTCAAGTTAAGGGGTTATTTTTTATATATTAATTTAAAAAAATCTTTGTTCTGAGTAGTAGATTATTTCTCCCTTAAACCCCATTTCACTCCGCAGATCACAGGCGGCTGGGTTTTAGGTTTGCATTGGTTTTTCATAAGCTATTACTAGAATGGGTAAACTAAGAAAGCTTAATCGCACCACTTCTCATCGGATGTCCATGTTCAGGTAAGATGTCAATGGATCCAGTTCTATTAAACAAGTGTAATTCTTTCCTATTGACAACCAAAAAAATTTGTTTTTTATACTGCCAGGACATTGGTGTTGCAGTTGGTGAGGCATGAGCAAATCGAAACCACAATCTCAAAAGTAGTTTTCAAATTTTGGAGTTTATTGTCCTGGAGATTCAATTTTAATACCTTATAATAATGACTTACGCTTCGTTGTTTTTTCTAATACATGCTAAGGAAGTCTAAAGGCTTGCTGAAAGGATGATAACGCTTGGATAAGTGTTTATACAATAGCTGTAGGTATGTACCTAGAGTATTGAAGTTGGAATGTTGGATCTTGAAGTTTATATTGAAGTGTGGAATTGTTGATTGAAGTTTGAAGATGCCACATTTTTACTATATTTTTTGTTTCTCTTAACCTCTTTCTAGTTATGATTTGTCTCTTTCCTTTCCCCGTTAGTTTATAGCTCCGGTTGGAAGCTTGACGTTTATGTTCGAACTTATTGGAGCTGACTTACCTTGCTTTGCATTCACCTTTTGTATCTTTGGTGAACGATGTGTTGGTTTATAGCTCCTGTAGAAAGCTTGATTTTTACGTTCGAACTTACTGGAGCTGATTTACCCTGTTTTGTTCCAGTTCAGTTTTTGTTTCTCTGGTTAATGGCATGAGAAGGAAAATTTCCTTTCCTATTCCTAGTTTGTTTCTTCACTGCTTCTTTTAATGTTATGTGTGGATCTACATGGTATCTTTTTGCATATTCATTAGGTATTGGTAGGTTTTAGAAGTTTTCATTATTGTCTTCAGCATTATAGCCTCTTGATCTCCTGGACAGTTAACTTTAGTTGTTGGACCTCTGCAAAGTTGTTCTTAAATTTTCCATCAGGGGTGATGTGTGCCTGCTTTATTGGGATTAAGCAAAGAATTCTTTGATGCTCCTTGATTCAAGTGGAAGAAATGCTCAAATTCACCTTCACGCTTTACTGGGTTCGAAAGTGTTTCTTGTAGTTCTTTGGTTCACGTCAGATAAAAATGCTTGCATGTGGCGTGCAAATTTTGTTTTGGGACATTGAATGTAGAGGAGGTGAATTTTATTTTATGATGAGTTCTTCCTTTTCTACTTCACTTGAAGGAAAGAAATTGTATACATCCGGGCACTGTTTTTTGTGCTACGTATGTAACCATCCCATGTTTCCCTTCTCTGCCTTTGCCATAAAACTGACCTGTAAAAAGCATGGTAGAGGTTTTGGAACTCTTTTGGCATCACAATTCTGAGGCCTGTTTTGGCTGGTTGATTTTATTCCCTTGATTAATAATTCTGATAGCTTGAGATTTTTCTTCTAAATGCTCTTTGATGTCTATGTATTGACTCCTCAAAGGAAAAAAAAGTGGTGCTTGAGATCCCTATGTGAAACTCTTTTGGAATCACTGTTATAAACCTTATTTGGGCTGGTTGGTTTTGTCCTATATTATCAGTGAAAATATCAAGTGATGTTTCTGCTTACCGTCATCTTTGGTTGCACAATAGTGTTTTTTATTTCTACTTTTGTTCAGCAATCTATGATAAAAGGAATTATAGAGGGAGCAATAGAAAGGGGAGAGGATGTGAGAAGTGTGAGATGATGAGTTCAACCATATGTCTGAACCTATGAAGATGACTTTGCTAACAGATGTGCACAGATTAAAAAAAACACTATTTCATAACAACCGTGACAGTTGAAATTTGATTTATGGGCATATGCTTTTGTTGGTTTAATTTTGTGTAGGATAAATTACTTCTTATGAATGAACAGGAAAGAAAAAACATGTTACTAACTGTCAGAATGCACGTGATTAATATTAGAATATTTGGCGGTCTTGTTTACAGGTTTGAAGATAGAGAGAATGAACTAATATAAGCGAAACCTACAGCGCCGCCGCCACCAGAAACATAACCTATGGATCCTTGGACCAAGTCACAACTCAGCCGACAATATGCTTCTCCTATGTGGAGAAAGGCTCTGGCTCCGACTGTTGAGTTATATTGCTTCCAGGTCCATGACTGTGTGTACTCCAGTTCATCATTTGATCAAGTGCATTTAGATGGTTGTATGAAATTCATCTATGAGATGATTATATCATAGTGATATTTTGATATTATTCAGTTAGAAGATGCTCGTTTGAATTTACATGGTTGATTATCACTTGTAGTCCCGTAGCATAAGTTTATAATACACAAAACATTTGGCAGATGACACCTATCAAACCCTCCACTCTAACTATCACCTCTCGAACCTCCAATGGAACCTTCACCTCTCGAATCCGTACCTCTCGAACCTCCTCTCAAACTCTCACCTCTTGATTCCTCTTCTCGAACTCTCGAACCTTCACCTCTCGAACCTCCAATGGAACCTTCACCTCTCGAATCCATACCTCTCGAATGAGTACCACTCGAACCCTCCACTCTAAATGTCACCTCTCAAACTCCAATGGAACCTACACCTCTCTAATCCATACCTCTCGAACCAGTGCCACTTCGTTGTCATGCCTCCCTTAATTAATATAAAATATTGTTGGATTCTTTATAGCATACTGTAGTAGTATATCTTTAAATTATAATATTTTCCATAAATTTTCAACTCCCTTTGTTTCACAATGCTTAACACCACAGCTTCAATTGTTTTTTTTCCAAGTTGAAATGTGAATAAATTTAAATGAAAATAGTAAAACTGATGAGATATGAAAATGATTCATCTTCTATCATAGAAAGAAATGTAACAAATTTAAAAAAAATCAAAAATAAAAAGTATCAAATTTAAGAAAATAGAGAATATTTATATAAATAAAGATATTAATAGTTATATAATGATATTGACTCTAAAGGTTAACTAAGCAACTTTGATAAATCGGTGAGAATAAATATGAAGCATGATCATAACTCCCAGAAAGTGGGCGATAATTTCCCAAGATATCAGTCTTCTTAAATTGCATCATGACTCATGAGTCTTGGAATTTGTGACTTATCGGTTTCCCAAACCTTTTAAAATGCTTTTCTGCACTTCTTCTCCTATCTTTCTTTCGAACCGCCCTCGAGCCCTCGAACCTCTTTCTTCGAGCCCTCGAACTTCCTGCCTTGGGCCCTCGAACCTCCTTCCTCGAGCCCTCGAACCTTTTCTATTTTTATTTTATTTTGAATTTTTTAAATTAGGGGTATAACAGTCATTTTGCCTACTTCCGCCCAATTTGGCCGGTTAAATTTTGGTCAACGAAATCCCAGATTTTTTTTCACTTTCAAATTTTAAAAGGTTATTTCTGCACTTCCAACTAAGACATAGAGTACAAAATGTACTTTTTTCTATTTTAAAATGCCTCCTAAATATCAGATGATTTGTTTGTTATTTTCTTAAGTTAAAGGGTTATTTTTTTATATTAATTTTACAAAAATGATTTCATCTGAGTAGTAGATTATTTCTCCCTTAAACCTCATTTCACTCCGCAAACCATAAGCAGCTGGGTTTTAGGTTTGCGTTAGTTTTTCACAAGCTATTACTAGAATGGGTAAACTACGAAAGCTTAATCGCACCATTTCTCATCAGATGTACATGTTCAGGTATGATATCATCAGATTCGGTTCAATTAAACAAGTTTGATTCATTCCTATTGACATCCTAAAATATTGTTTTTTATACGGCCAGGACATTGGTGTCGCATTTGGTGAGGCCCAAGCGAATCAAAACCACAATCTCAAAGGTAGTGTTCATATTTTGGAGTTTATTTTCCCATAGATTCAATTTTAATACCCTATAATAATGTCTTATGCCTCATTTTTTTTAATACAGGCTAAGGAAGTACGAAGGCTTGCTGAAAGGATGATAACGCTTGGAAAAGAGGTATATACAATAGCTGTATGTATGTACCTTAAGTATTGAAGTTGGAATGTTAGATCTTGAAGTTTATGTTGAAGTGTGGAATAGTTGACTGAAATTTGAAAACGCCACATTTTTACTATATTTTTTGTTGCTCTTAACCTCTTTCACGTTATATTTGTCTCTTGCTTTTCCACGTTGGTTTATAGCTCCCGTTGGAAGCTTGGCGTTTATGTTCCAACTTATTGGAGCTGACTTACCTTGCTTTGCATTCACCTTTTGTATCTTTGGTTAACGATGTGTTGGTTTATAGCTCCTGTAGGAAGCTTGCTTTTTTATTTTTGAACTTACTGGAGCTGACTTATCCTGCTTTGCTGTAGTTCAATTTTTATTTCTCTGGTTAATGGCATTAGAAGGAAAATTTCCTTTCATATACCTAGTTTATAATACCTAGAGTATTGAATTTGGAATGTTGGATCTTGATTTTTATGTTGAAGTGTGGAATTGATGATTGAAATTTGAAGACGACACATTCTTACTATATTTTTTGTTGCTCTTAACCTCTTTCCAGTTATGATTTGTCTTTTGCCTTTCCCCGTTGGTTTATAGCTCCTGTTGGAAGCTTGGCATTTATATTCGAACTTATTCGAGCTGACTTACCTTGCTTTGCATCCACCTTTTGTATCTTTGGTTAACGATGTGTTGGTTTGTAGCTCCTGTAGGAAGCTTGCCTTTATGTTTGAACTTACTAGAGCTAACTTACCCTGCTTTGCTTCAGTTCAGTTTTTCTTTCTATGGATAATGGAATGAGAAGGAAAATTTCCTTTCCTATTCCTAGTTTGTTGCTTGACTGCTTATCTTAAAGTTAAGTGTGGATCTACATGGTATCATTTTTCATATTCATTAGGTATAGGTAGGTTTCATAAGTTTTAATTATTGTCTTCAGCTTCATAGCCTCTTGATCTCTTGGACAGTTAACTTTTGTTGTTGGGCCTCTGCAAAGTTGTCCTTGAATTTTCCATCCGAGGTGATGTGTTCCTGCTTTGTTGGGATAAAGTTTAGATATTTGTGATGCCCCTTGATTCAAGTGGAAGAAATGCTCAAATTCATCTTCACGCTTTACAGGGTTCTTAAGTGTTTCTTACAGTTCTTTCGTTAACGTTAGATAAAAATGATTGCATGTGGATTGCAAATTTAGTTTTGGGATATTGAATGTAGAAGAGGTGAATTTTGTTTTATGATGAATCCTTCCTTTTCTACTTCATTTAAAGGAGAGAAATTGTATACATCTGGGCATTGTTCTTTGTGAAATGTATGCAACCATCCCATGTTTCCCTTCTATTCCTTTGCCATAAAACTGACCTGTAAAAAGCATGGTAGAGGTTTTGGATCTATTTTTTTATTTCAATTCTGAGGCTTTTTTTAACTGGTTAATTTAGTCCCTTGATTAATAATTCAGATAGCTGGAGATTTTTCTTCTAAATACTCTCTGATGTCTATGTATTGACTCCTCAAAGGAAAAAAAAGTGGTGCTTGAGATCTTTTTGTGAAACTATTTTGGTATCACTGTTCTAAACCTTATTTGGGCTGGTTGGTTTTGTCCTACATTATTAGTACAAATATCCAGATACATTTATGCTTACCATCGTCTTTGGTTGCACAAAGTAAAAATTGATTAGATTGATTCAGTTATTATACATTAAGTTTCTGCTTACCGTCCTACATTAAGTTTGTGATGCAGCTGTCTAAAACTCTTTTGTTTAGTTTTTGACTCACGTAGTGATTTGTGCTGTGGTTCTCTTTGTGCAACAAGACATGCTACTTCCTTTGTTTGCGGTGATGCTGTTGTTCACATATGCTTTTGCTTTTGGGCATATGTTTTTGTTGGTTTAATTTTGTGTAGGATATTTTACTACTTATGATTGAACAGGAAAGACAAAGAATGATACTTACTATCATCACGTACGTGATTAATATTAGACTATTGGGTAGTCTTGCTTACATGTTTATAGATAGAGAGAATGAATTAAGGGAAGTGAAACCTCCACCTCCGCCGCCATCAGAAAGACAACCTATGGATCCTTGGACCAAGTCACGACTCAGCCGACAATATGCTTCTCCTAAAGTGGAGAAAAGCTCTGGCTCCGGCTCTTGAGTTATTATTCTTCTTGGTCTGTGACCGTGTGTACTCCAGTTCATCATTTGTTCAGGAAAATTTAGATGTTTGTATGAAATTCATCTATCAGACGATTATAGCACAGTGATATTTTGATATTATTCGGTTTGAAGATGCTCATTTGAATTTACTTGGTTGATTATCGCTTGTAGGCCCATAGCATAGGTTTATAATACACAAAACATTTGGCAGATGATACCTCTCGAACCCTATACTCTAATTGTCACCTCTCAAACCTCCAATGGAACCTTCAACTCTCGAATCCGTATTTCTCGAACCTCCTCTCGAAATATCACCTCTCGAATCCTCTTCTCGAACTCAGGAACCTTCACTACTCAAACCTCTAATTGAACCTTCACCTCTCGAATCCGTACCTCTTGAACCAGTACCACTCGAACCCTCCATTGTAACTGTTACCTCACGAACTCCAATGGAACCTTCATCTCACAAATTCGTACATCTCGAAACAGTGCCACTTCATCGTCATGCAGTGCAGAACCTTCTCCCTTAATTAATATAAAATATTGTTGGATTCTTCATTGTAGTAGTAGTATATCTTTAAATTATAATTTTTTTCATAAATTTTTTCTGCCTTTCTTCCACAATGTTCAACACCACAACTTCAAGTTTTTTTTCCAAGTTGAAATGTGAATAAATTTAAATGAAAATAGTAAAACTGATGAGATATTGAAAATGATTCATCTTTTACCATAGAAGGAAATGTAACAAATTTAGAAAAACATCAAAAATAATATGTATCAAATTTAAGAAAATTGAGAACAATTATATAATAAAGATAATAATAGTTGAATAATGATATTGATTCTTAAGGTTAACTAAGCAACATTGATAAATCAGAGAGAATAAATATGAAGCATGATCATAATTTCCAGAAAGTGGTTGATAATTTCCCAAGATATCATTCTTCTTAAATTGCACCATGACTCATGAGTCAGTGTGGTTGAAGATGTTATGCAATTTACGATCCCAAAACTATAGCTCGAAGGGCATATTCTCTCATAAGATAAGTACTTAAAACATAAAACAGGTGAGAAATTACATTTGGGTCTTTGACTTCCTTTTAAATTATTTTAAGGAAAGAGTAGATAAGAAATTAAAATTTTCAGCATCATTAGGTACTGTGGATCGGATCCCCGCATGAACCTCTTTATCTGGCGGGCCCTTTTCCTAATGAACATATCAAAACCTTTCTGACTAAACTCCACCATAAGCCCACTAAGAATGTTGGGGTCAATCTGGATGTGACAAAGAATATTTAGAACCATTCTCTAGCAAATATAATTGGAGAATTCTAAAGATACCCCTGGGGTCGTCGACCCCTACACATGGCACCCTTCCACTCATTAACCAAGCATGTGGATAGAATTTGTATCTTTTTATAATTAGCATTTTTTAGTCTTGGGATTTGTGACTTCTCGATTTCTCAAACCTTTTCAAATGCTTTTCTGCACTTCTTCTCCTATCTTTCTTTTGAACCGCCCTCGAGCCCTCAAACCTCTTGCCTCGAGCCCTTGAACCTACTGTTTCGAGCCCTCGAACCTCCTTCCTTGACACCTCGAACTAGATATTTAGAACCCTTAAACCTACTACCTCGAGCCCTCGAACCTCCTACCTCGAGGCCTTGAAATAATGACTTACACTTCATTTTTTTTAATATTGGCTAAGGAAGTACGAAGGTTTTCTTAAAGGATGATAATGCTTGGAAAAGAGGTATATACAATAGCTGTATGTATGTACCTAGAGTATTGAAGTTGGAATGTTGGATCTTGAAATTTATGTTGAAGTGTGGAATTGTCGATTGAAATTTGAAGACGCCACATTTTTACTATATATTTTGTTGCTCTTAACCTCTTTCCAGTTATGATTTGTCTCTTTCCTTTCCCGGTTGGTTTGTAGCTTCAGTTAGAATCTTGGCATTTATGTTCAAACTTATTGGAGCTGACTTACGTTGCTTTGCGTTCACCTTTTGTATCTTTGGTTAACAATGTGTTGGTTTATAGCTCCTATAGGAAGCTTGCTTTTTATGTTCGAACTTACTGGAGCTGACTTACCCTGCTTTGCTCTAGTTCAGTTTTTATTTCTCTGGTTAATGGCACGAGAAGGAAAATTTCCTTTCATATTCCCAGTTTATTTCTTGACTGCTTTTTTTAAAGTTAAGTGTGGTTCTACATGGTATCTTTTTTGCATATTCAATAGGTATAGATAGGTTTCTAAAGTGTTCATTATTGTCTTCGAATCATAGCCTCTTGAAGTCCTGGACCGTCAACTTTAGTTGTTGGGCCTCTGCAAAGTTGTCCTTGAATTTACCATTTGGGGTGATGTGTGCCTGCTTTGTTAGGATGATGCCCCTTGATTCAAGTGGAAGAAATGGTCAAATTCATCTTCACGATTTACAGGGTTCTTATGTGTTTCTTGCAGTTCTTTGGTTCGCGTTAGATAAAAATGCTTACATGTGGAGTACGAATTTGGTTTTGGGACATTGAATGTAGAAGAGGTGATTTTTTTTATGATGAGTCTTTCCTTTTCTACTTCATTTAAAGGAGAGAAATTGCATACATCCGAGCACTGTTCTTTGTGTTGTGTATGCAACCATTCCATGTTTCTCTTCTATGCCTTTGCCATAAAACAGACCTGTAAAAAGCATGGCAAAGATTTTGGAACATTTTGGCATCACAATTATGATGCTTTTTTTGGATAGTTTATTTTAGTCCCTCGATTAATAACTCCGATAGCTGGAGATTTTTCTTCTAAATGCTCCGTGATGTCTATGTATTGACTTCTCAAAGGAAAAAAGTAGAGCTTGAGATCTCTATGTGAAACAATTTTGGAATCACTATTCTAAACCTTATTTGGGATGGTTGATTTTTTTCTAGATTATTAGTGCAAATATCCAGAGACGTTTTTTCTTACCGTCGTCTTTGGTTGCACAAAGGAAAAATTGATCAGATTGATTCTGTTATTAGACATTAAGTTTCTGCTTACCGTCTTACATTAAGTTTGTGTTCCAGCTGTCTAAACATTCTTTTGTTAAGTTTCTTACTCCTGTAGTGATTTGTGCTAGGGTTCTCTTTGTGCAGCAAGACATGCTACCGCCTTCATTCGCAATGACGCTGATGTTCAGAAGATTTCCACAGAACTGGCTTATCGTTACAAGTAAGAATTTGACATGTTTCTAAAAAAGCACATTACTTGTTAGATTTCAGTAGTCAAAAGTTGTGGTTATAATACCTTGGTTTATTCTATCATAGAGATAGAGTTGGTGGCTTTATAGAGTAAGTTTATGTCTATCTTTCATACCTTCAATGTCTTCACTCTTCTTTTGATTCCATGAATGCATAAAACTACATTTTCACCCAAGAGGAAATGTAGTTCACCCCGGAAGAAATTGATATAACAATTACAAAAATAGGGTTTTCTACTTTTGTTCAGCAATCTATGACAAAAGGAATTATAGAGGGAGCAATAGAAAGGGGAGAGCATGTGTGATCTGTGAGATTATAAGTCCAAACATATGTGTGAACCTATGAAGATAACTTTGATAACAACTGTACATAGATTAAAAAAACACTCTTTCATAACAACTGTTACATTTGAAAATTTGATTTCCGGGCAAGTGCTTTTTCTTACTTTAATTTTGTGTAGGATATTTTACTGCTTATGTATAAACAGGAAAGAAAAAGCCTGTTACTAACTATCATCATGCACGTGATTAATATTAGAATATTGGGTGGTCTTGTTTACAGGTTTGTAGATAGAGAGAATGAACTAAGGGAAGCGAAACCTCGAGCTCTGCCTCTACCAGAAAGACAACCTATGGATCCTTGGACCAAGTCTAAACTCAGCCGACAATATGCTTCTCTTAAAGTGGAGAAAAGCTCTAGCTCCAACACTTGAGTTATATTGCTTCCAAGTCTTTGACCGTGTGTACTCCAGTTCATCATTTATTCAGATGAATTTAGATGGTTGCATGCAATTCATCTATGAGACAATTATAGCATAGTGATATTTTGATATTATTTAGTTTGAAGATGCTTGTTTGAATTTACTTGGTTTATTATTGTTTGTAGGCCCATAGCATAAGTTTATAATACACAAAACATTTAGCAGATAACACCTCTCGAAGCTTCCACTCTAACTGTCACCTCTCGAACCTCCAATGGAACCTTCACCTCTTGAATCCATACCTCTCGAACCTCCTCTCCAACTCTAACCTCTCGAATCCTTTTCTCGAACTCTTGAACCTTCATCTCTCAAACTTCCAATGGAACATTCTCATCTCGAATACGTATCTCTCAAACCAGCATAACTCAAACCCTTCAATCTAACTGTCAACCTCCACTGGATCCTTCACCTCTCGAACCTCTAATGGAAAATTCACCTCTCAAATCTGTATCTCTCAAACCAGTACCACTTGAACTATCACCTCTCGAACTCCAATAGAACCTTCACCTCTCGAATCCGCACCTCTCCAACCAATGCCACTTCGTTGTCATGCAGTGCTGAACCTTCTCCCTTAATTAATATAAAATATTGTTCGATTCTTTATTGCATACTGTAGTTGTATATCTTTAAATTATAATTTTTTCCATAAATTTTCTACTCCCTTTGTTTCATAATAATCAACACTGCAGCTTCAAGTGTTTTTTTTGCAAGTTGAAATGTGAATAAATTTAAATGAAAATAGTAAAATTTATGAGATATTGAAAATGATTCATCTTTTACCATAAAAGGAAATGTTACAAATGTAGAAAAACATCAAAATAAAAAGTATCAAATTTAAGAAAATAGAGAATATTTGAATAAATAAAGATATTAATAGTTAAATAATAATATTGACTGTAAAGGTTAACTAAGCAACTTCCCAAGATAAATCGGAGAGAATAAATAAGAAGCATGATCATAATTCCAGAGAGTGGGCGATAATTTCCCAAGATATCATTCTTTTTAAATTGCATCATGGCACATGAGTGAGTATGGTTGAAGATGTTTTGCAATTTACAATATCAAAACTGAAGTTCGAAGGGCATATTCTCTCATACGAGAAGTACTTTTATTGCTACCAATTACCAAACAATGTAAACGGGAAACATAAAAAAGGTGAGAAATGACATTTGGGTTTTTGATTTCCTTTGATCTGATCGGATCCCTCAGGAACCTCTCCATCTGGCAAGCCCTTGTCCTAATGGACATATCAAAAACATTCTGACTGAACTCCACCACAAGCCCACCAAGAATGTTGGGATCAATCTCGATGTGACAAACAATAACCAAAACCATTCACTAGCAAATATAATTGGAGATTTCTAAAAATACCCCTGGGGTCGTCGACCCCTACTTATGGAACCCTCCCACTTGTTAACCAAGCATGTGGACGAAATTTGTAGCTTTTTTTATGTAGCTTTTTTTAGTCTTGTAATTTGTAACTTCTCGGTTTCCCAAACCTTTTCAAATGCTTTTTTCACTTCTTCTCCTATCTTTCTTTGAAACAGTCCTCGAGCCCTCGAACCTCCTGCTTTGATCACTCGAACCTACTGCCTCGAGCCCACGAACCTCCTGCCTCAAGCCCTTGAACCTCCTGCCATGAGCCCTCAAACCTTTTTCATTTTTTATTTTATTTTTAAACTTTTTAACTTAGGGGTATAATGGTTATTTTTCCTACTTCTGCCCAATTTGGCCGTAGACATTTGGGTGAACGAAATACATCATTTTTTTTGCACTTTCTAATTTTAAAAGGTTATTTGTGCACTTTCAATTAGACTTAGAGTTTAAAATGCACTTTTTTCTATTTTAAAATGCATCCTAAATATTAGATGATTTGTTTGTTATTATCTTAAGTTACAGGGTTATTATTTTATATCAATTTTACATAACTCTTCGATCTGAGTAGTAGACTATTTCTCCTTTAAACCCTAGTTCACTCCGCAGACTACAGGCAGTTGGGTTTTAGGTTTGCGTTGGTTTTTCACAAGCTATTACCAGAATGGGTAAACTAAGAAAGCATAATCGAACCACTTCTCATCGGATGTCCATGTTCTGGTATGATGTCATCGGAATCGGTTCTATTAAACAAGTTTGATTCTTTCCCATGGACATCCTACAAAGATTGTTTTTTATACGGCCAGGAAATTTGTGCCGCAGTTGGTGAGGCACGAGCGAATCGAAACCACAATCTCAAAGGTAGCGTTCATATTTTGGAGTTTATTTTCCCAGAGATTCAATTTTAATACCTTATAATAATGCCTTACGCTTCGTTGTTTTTTTAATACAGGCTAGGGAAGTCCGAAGGCTTGCTGAAAGGAGGATAATGCTAGGAAAAGAGGTATATACAATAGATGTATGTATGTACCTAGAGTATTGAAGTTTGAATGTTGGATTTTGAAGTTTATGTTTAAGTGTGGAATTGTTGATTGAAATATGAAGACTCCACATTTTTAAGTGTTTATTTGCTCCTCTTAAACTCTTTCCAGTTATGATTTGTCTCTTGACTTTCCACGTTGGTTTATAGCTCCTGTTGGAAGCTTGACATTTATGTTACAACTTATTGGAGATGATTTACCTTTCTTCGTGTTCCCCTTTTGTATCTTTGGTTAACGATGTGTTGGTTTATAGCTCCTGCAGGACGCTTGCTTTTTATGTTCGAACTTACTATAGCTGACTTACCCTGCTTTGCTCCAGTTCAGTTTTTGTTTTTCTGGTTAGTGGCATGAGAAGGAAAATTTCCTTTCCTATTCCTATTTTTTTGCTTAAATGCTTCTTTTAAAGTTAAGTGTGGATCTCCATGGTATCTTTTTGCATATTCATTAGTTATAAGTAGGTTTCAGAAGTGTTCATTATTTTCTTCAGCATCATAGCCTCTTGATCTCCTGGACAGTCAACTTTAGTCGTTGGGCCTCTGTAAAGTTGTCCTTGAATTTTCCAGCTAGGTTGATGTGTGCCTGCTTTGTTGGGATTAAGCTGAGAATTTTGTGATGCCCCTGATTTAAGTGGAAGAAATGCTCAAATTCATCTTCACGCTTTACAGGGTTCGTAAGTGCTTCTTGCAGTTCTTTGGTTCACGTTAGATAAAAATGCTTGCATGTGGAGTGCAAATTTTGTTTTGGAACATTGAATGTAGAAGAGGTGAATTTTGTTTTATGATGAGTCCTTCCTTTTCTACTTCATTTGAAGGAGATAAATTGTATACATCCGGGCACTTTTCTTGGTGCAATGTAAGCAACCATCCCATGTTTCACTTCTGTGCCTTTGCAATAAAATTGACCTACAAAAAGCATGGTAGAGGTTTTGGAACTATTTTTGCATCACAATTCTAAGGCTTATTTTGGCAGGTTGACTTTAGTCCCTTGATTAATAAGTCTAATAGCTGGAGGTTTTTCTTCTAAATGCTCTCAGATGTCTATGTATTGACTCCTCAAAGGAAAAAAAGTGGTGCTTGAGAACTCTATGTGAAACTCTTTTGGAATCACTGTTCTAAGCCTTATTTGGGCTGGTTGGTTTTTTCCGACATTATAAGTGCGAATCTCCAGAGACATTTTTGCTTACCGTCGTCTTTGGTTGCACAAAGGAAAAATTAATTGGATTGATTTCGTTATTAGAAATTAAGTTTCTACTTACCATCCTACATTATGTTTGTGCTGCAGCTGTCTAAACATTCTTTTGTTAAGTTTCTGACTCCTGTTGTGATTTTTGCTAGGGTTCTCTTTGTGAAGCAAGACATGCTACTGCCTTTTTTCATAATGACGTTGTTGTTCACAAGATTTTCACAGAACTGGCTTATCATTACAAGTAAGCGTTTGATCTACTCCTAAAAAAACACTTTACTTGTTAGATTCCAGTTGTCAAAGGTTGTGGTTATAATACCTGGCCTTATTTTATCATAGAGAAAGAGCCGGTGGTTAATGGGAGGCCGTCGCCATACCTCTCAAAGTTAATATTTATAAGCCCTTTTATGCTTACTATCTACAACTAAGTACATAGCGGCAAGTCGGGGTCGTCCACGAAGAAGAGGGATCTTCCTAAGCGTGTAGGCACAAAAGGTTGATATTAGGCTAGGAGTAGACATATGTACATATATATAAAAGCATGTAAATGGGGAGTGGGGGGGTTGGTTGTTTGGTTGTCCTAAGTTATGAAATTAAAAAGACAAGATAACTAGCAAGGTTAAGTAACTATGCTAATCATCAAACAAAACTAAGGAAAAGGGGTTTTAAAACTACAAAGATAAAGCCTTGGGGGAAATGGATATCCACTTCCAAACCTAATGTAGATAATTGAACCATTCACTCATTCTATCACATTCGTTACTTGGCTTAACATTAACATACCCATCTAGCAAGAATCATAACATATTATGCACAAGAAGTTCTAAGTTCATGTTCATAGATTTTCATGCAAAGGAGCTAAGGAATTCGTCACTTTCCTAACACCCTAACACTTAAATAATAAAAACACTTCCTATTCTAAAACAACATATGACATAAGTGAAGTGAAACATAGCATCAAGAATAAATAAATGCTAAATAACAAAGGATTCAAGAACGAGTGAAACAATCTATTCACTACTTCAACTACTTGTTGGGAAGAAAAATCTTCAATCCTTCTTAGATAGTAGTTTGCAAGAGTGAATTCGATATCTCTTGTCAAACCTCACCAATGACTCCCTTATTACTTAGAGTATCCCATTGATGGTATTTAGCACGAAGAATCAACAAGCTTTGCAACACTTATAAACACTACACCGTGTCTAAGCAATTAACCAATTCATGCATTTACACAAGATTAGTCAAGAACGATCGACATTCATAGACCTCTCTCATTTGCTACCCAAAATAAACATGACAATGAATTCGACATCATCACATTCATGTAGCAATTATCAACACACCAACATCATTTAAGAAGCTGTAACTCATGCTCTTGGATTCCACATTAAAAGAGGGGAGAATTAGCTACTTTCTCCCAACCCTAACAAGCAATCATACAAGCAATTCATACACTCAAGCTTCCAACAACATCAATGCGATTAACAATTCACATTCAAAGCTCAATAAATGCACAATAGCAAAAGCACCAAATAGATAGATATAATGGTTCTTACTACATAGAAATGGAAGCTTCAATCTTTGCTCCAAAGAAAACTAAGCTAGAGAACTAAAAGACATAATTAAACTACAAAAACTAAGAAAAGAAAGAGGAGAAAACCTAGGGTTTCTAAGTCCAAAAATGCAGAAGAAGGAGCTGGGCAAAAGCTGCTGAATGAGAGGAAGGAGAATGGTATATATAGTACAAAGAAGATAAGGTGAAATTCTGGCCACCCGTCGGTCGCGACGGACATCGCGAGTCACGACGGCTCGCGACAGACGCAATTTTCAGCATTTTTTCTTCTTTCTCTTTTATATCTCATATCCTTCTCTTCTCTTCACTTCTTCAATTCTTCATATCTTCAAAAAGCTCAAATCCAAGTCTTCAAATTTTCAAATCTTCAAAGATATTCTTCAAAGTCTTCAAAGTTTTCAAAGTCTTCAAACAAATTACCTTGTCACACAAAATTCTCTAAAAAGTGATAAAAATGCAAAAGTCACTTTTAACCTTCAGATAATTTCAAGGCAAAATGTCATATTTAGAGCACAAAAGTGAATCCTAAAAGCCCTAATATAACCGTATAAAATGGGCACATCAGTTATACTCGATTGTCGCGAACTCAAAGACGTGCAGGTGATGCTACCTAAATGGCTTATATAGAGTAAGTTTAGGTCTATCTTTTCAACCTTCAGTGTCTTCACACTTCTTTCGATTCCATGAATGCATAAAACTACATTTTCACCCAGGAAGAAATGTAGTTCACCCCAGAAGAAATTGATATAACAATTACAAAAACAATGGGGTCTTTTATTTCTACTTTTGTTCAGTAATATTTGACAAAAGTAATTATAGAGGGAGCAATAGAATGGGGAGAGGGTGTGAGATATGTGAGATGATGAGTCTAACCATCTGTCTGAACCACTCTTTCATAACAACCGTGATAGTTGAAAATTTGATTTCTAGGCATATGCTTTTGTTGGTTTAATATTGTGTAGGATATTTTACTACTTATGAATGAACAGGAAAGAAAAAGCCCGTTACTAACTGTCAGCATACACGCAATTATTATTAGAATATTGGGTGGTCTTGTTTACAGGTTTGTAGATAGAGAGAATGAACTAAGGGAAGCGAAACCTCCAGCTCCTCCACCCCCAGAAAGACACCCAATGGATCCTTGGACCAAGTCACGACTCAGCCAAAAATAGGCTTCTCCTAAACTGGAGAAAAGTTGTGGCTCCTACTCTTGAGTTATATTGCTTCCGGGATTGTGACTGTGTGTACTCCAGTTCATCATTTGTTCAGGAGAAATTGGATGGTTGTATGAAATTCATCTATGAGACGATTATAGCATAGTGATATTTTGATATTATTCAGTTTAAAGATGCTCGTTTGAATTTACTTGGTTGATTATCGCTTGTAGCATAAGTTTATAATACATAAAATATTTGGCAGATGACACCTCTCGAACCCTCCACTCTAACTGTCACCTCTCGATTCTCCAATGGAACCTTCACCTCTCGAATACGTACCTCTCAAACCTCCTCTCGAACTCTTACCTCTCGAATCCTCTTCTCAGAATCTCAAAGCTACACCTCTCGAACCTCCAATGGAACCTTAACCTCTCGAATCCATACCTCTTGAACCATTACTACTCGAACCCTCTACTCTAACTGTCACCTCTCGAACCTTCATTGGAACCTTCACCTCTTGAACCTTCAATGGAAACTTTACCTCTCGAATCCGTACCTCTCGAACGTTCATTGGAACCTTCACCTCTCGAGCCTTCAATGGAAACTTTACCTTTCAAATCCGTACCTCTCGAACCAGTACCATGATGTGCCCATTTTATATGGTTATATTAGGACTTTTGGGATTCACTTTTTTACACTTTTTTGCTCTAAATGTGACATTTTTCCTTGAAGTTCTCTAAGGAGGGTTAAAAGCAACTTTTACGCATTTATTACTTTTCTAGAGAAGTTTTTGTGACAAGGTAATTTGTTTGAAGACTTTGAAGAATACCTTTGAACATTTGAGGATTTGAAGACTTATAATTGAGCTTTTGAAGATTTGAAGAATTGAAGAAGTGAAGAAAAGAAGAGGATATGAAACAAAAAGGAGAAAGAAGAAATGGTGCTGGACTTGGAGTCTGTCTCGAGTTCATCCTGAGCACGTCGCGACTTGCGATGGATGAGGGGTCCAAAACTCTTCTTGCTTTTTGTACTATAAATATTCACCTTATCCTCTCCTCTTCAAGAAGCTTTTGGGCAGCCTCTTCATTCTGCACTTTTGGGGTTAAAACCCTAGCTTTTCTTTCTTTCTTTTCTCAGTTTTTATAGGTTAATCATGTCTTTTAATTGTCTAGCTTAGTTTTATCTTGGGAGCAATGGATTGAAGCTTCCATTTATACGTAGTAAGATAGTAAGCATTTAGGGCTTATAAATATTAACTTTGAGAGGTACGGCGACAACCTCCCAAAGTTTGGCACCGCTACCAGGGAAGAGGCATTTAGTTTTAAGTGTTTAGGTGTATTTGGTTGCATATTAGCTAGTTGTTTTTATTTTCCACTCCTTGGTGATTGTTTTTGTTTGGAGTAGGTATTGCTTAAGTTCTTGGTAATTTTTTATCGAGAGTCCTCGCAATACGATTTCAGACTTTTGAAAATTTAAAAAAAATGGAGCGGCTCACCTTGAGGGAACTCATGATGAGAAGAGAGGCTCAACAAGCAAGATTTTGTAGGATATGCCATTCCGACCATCCTACCGAGTCTTGCTCTTTGTTGTGGGGAGAGCACTATGAGGGGGAAAGAACCCTTGGTTTCCAAAACCAAGGGTATTATGAAGAGTGCTACTAAGAGGTAGGAGATGTTAGTGTTCAAGGGCAAGAAACTCTAGAATGGTATCCATACCACAATCCTTACAATCCAAAATGGAGTGGTAATCTAGATCAGTGGTATGAGAATGAGAGCCAAAGAAAAAGGTGGGGGGGTTTGGTTGTTTGGTTGTCCTAAGTTATGAAAGTTAAAAGACAAGACAAATAGGAAAGTCAAGCAACTATGCTAAATCATCAAACAAAACTAAGAAATTTTAAAGCTTCAAAAGATAAAGCCTTGGGAGCAATCAATATCCACTTCCAAACCTAATGTAGATCATGGAACCATTCACTCATCCTATCACAATTGTTACCTATGGGGAATGCTAATGGAAGATCAACATTCATTCCTTCTTAAGAGTAGTTTGCAAATACAAACAACGACCATTTGCAAACCGCATTGATGATCACCCCAGACAAACAACGACCATAGGGGTATTTCATCAATGGCATTTTACACGAAGGACCATAGATTTGATAACGACAAGCCTTCTACCAAAGACATAGCCATTTGAACAAACATAGCATTCATTAGTCTAAACCTAGAACAAACCACATTCAAGGTTCGACCTTTCATTACATCTATAGGATAAATATGAAAATAATCCACATTAACATACTTATCTAGCAAGAATCACAACACATTATGCACAAGAGGTTCTAAGTTCATGTTCCTAGATTTTCATGCAAAGGAGCTAAGGAATTAGTCACTTTCTTAACACCCTAACACTTCAATCATACTAACACTTCCTATTCCTAAACAACACATGGCATAAATGAAGTGAAACATAGCATTAAGAACACATGAATGCTAAATAACAAAGGCTTAAAGAAAGAGTGACAAAATCGATTCACTACTTCCACTAATCATGCATCTACACAAGATTAGCCAAGAACAATCAACTTTCATTGACTTCTCTCATTTTCCACCTAAGACAACTATGACAGCGAATTGAACATCATCACATTTAGCTAGCAATAATCAACACATCAACATCATTAAGAAGCTCTAACTCATGCTCTTGGATTCCACATTAAAAGAGGGGATAATTAGCTACTTTCTCCCAACCCTAACAAGTAATCATACAAGCATTTCATATACTCAAGCTTCCAACAACATCAATGCCATTAACAATTCGCATTCAAAGCTCAATAAATGCACAATAGCAAAAGAACCAAATATATATATATAGTTCTTACTACATAGAAATGGATCATCATGCGGTTCGCAAGTCGTGATATGATCTGAAGTTTCATGCTAAATATCAGCCCCCACCCACCACTTTCCATGAGTTACGAACTAGAGCTGAAGTCCTCAAGAACTTGGGTCCTCAAGGTCACAAGCCCTCAAGTCGAGCTGAGCTCAATAGTGCAAGCCCTCAAAGACCTTGGATCCTTAAGGCCAAAAGCCTTCAACTCGAGTGGATGCCCTGGAGTCCAGTGAAGCCCTCAAGACCCCGGGTCCTTGAGGACATAAGCCCTCGAGTCAAGCTAAGCCCAATGGTGCAAGCCCTCGAGACCTCGGGTCCTCGAGGCCACAAGCCCTCGATTCGAGCTGAGGCCCTCGAGACCTTGGATCCTCAAGGCCGCAAGCCTCGACTCAAACTAAAGCTCTCAGGACCTCATCCCCTCGAGATGTCAGATCCTTGATGCTGAGGCCCTTAAGACCTAGATTCCTCGAGGCCACAATCTCTTTAAAGTCCTCGAGGTAGAAGCTCTCGACTCGAGCATAACCAAAACGTCCATCAGCCCTCAAGACCTCAGGTCCTTGAGACCAGTCCTCGAGACATCATCCCCTCGAGGCCGCAAAGTCCTTAGCTCGAGCCGAACCTGAAAGACCATCATTCCTCAAGACCATCATTCCTCAAGTCAAACAGAAGCCCTCAAGACCTCTGGTTCTCAAGGCTGCATTCTCTCGACTCGAGCTGAAGTCCTCAAGACCTTGGGTCCTAGAGCAGAACCCAAAAGTTCATTATACCCTTGAATCCTTAAGTCCTCAAGGCCAAAAGCCATCAACTCGAGACGATGCATCGCGAGTCGTGACTAGTGTTGTCGTGAGTCACGATGAGAAATCCAATTTTTCAACTAAGCTTAAAAAACTGCTTAATCATTCCTTCTTCTCCAAATACTCCCAAGAACCACCACATATCCACTATTCCTCCATCATATCACATATATTGACATATGAAGATTTTTTCATCTTTATAGTATCTTTGTTGATCGTAGTATGCCAACTACATCATTGAGTCTTTTATTGCTATAATTTATAATGATGCTTGGATATGGGTCGATATATGTTAGATATTTTTATTGTAAAATCTATAGTTGTGATTGCATGATGAATTGGTTGTTCTTTGATAATACTATGGTTATTTACTCTTGATGCTAAACCTAGTATTAAAAATCCTTGTACGCTTGTGAGTTTGATGTTGTTCTTTGTGGTGTTAGTCTTGATCAAACGGCGCCAAGGAGACAACGTTTTGCTCAAAGGGTGAGTTCTTCTACGACACTTTTACTCCCCCTTTCAACTCTAAAGCCAATTACGTGACCGAGTCTATACAAGAACATTGGATTGCACCATATCACCGGCGACTATGCGGA
The DNA here is from genome assembly GCA_037428765.1 of Rubia yunnanensis. Taxonomy (NCBI): domain Eukaryota; kingdom Viridiplantae; phylum Streptophyta; class Magnoliopsida; order Gentianales; family Rubiaceae; genus Rubia; species Rubia yunnanensis. The sequence goes on along the minus strand of CM075061.1, from coordinate 47,129,752 downwards.
GAAATGGGTGTCACTCTACCTCTTACCTTGTGTTTTATTATTTTTGCCTTACATGTTTACATTGAGGGCAATGTAATTTTTCAATTATGGGGAGGGGTTAGAGGACTCACATGCATGCTAGCTTCATTTGGAATGCTTTTTGCTACTTTTGATTGGAAAAACATGAGAAAAGGAGAAAAAAAATTTCAAACTTGAAAATTTTGAAAAAACCAATAGAAAATGAAAAAAAAAGATAAAGAAAATAGAAAGAAAAGAAAACCGCTAAGTTGAAAATCCGAGAGGGCAACTTAGGCAACATTGGGGGGCCGGATAGGTCAAAAACCTAAAAGGGCGGCCTAGGCAAAAATGAGAGGCCAAAATATGCGGAAAAATGTGAGATGTGAGCCAAAGAAACATGATGTGTGTCTAGGATGAAAACCCGAAAGGGCTCCTAGGCAAAACGAGAGAAAAAAGAGAAAAGAAAAATGCTATGATTTCACTCATTTGTCGGCATTGGAGTTATAAGGTTACATTTGTCATACTGATGGATCGGGTAGCTCAACATATAGAAACCTCTTGGGATTGGGTAACTTAGTGGGTTGAAAAATGAAGTATGGGTATGAAATTCTTGATTCTTTTATACTTCGTTTTTGTTGATATATTGGCATTGGGTGAAATATGTATTTAAACCTCTTCTATGGTTTTGACTTCATTTTATGCCATGGGATTTTGGTTTATATATTGGCATTGTGTGAAGCATGTATTTAAACCTCTTCTATGGTTTTGACTTCATTTTATGCCATTGGATTTTGGTTGATATATTGGTATCAAGTGAAGTATGTGCTTGAACCTCCTAATGGTTTTAACTTCATTTTATATCATTGGACTTTGGGATTATCAATTTAGGACTTTGTAACGTTTTTATGGGTAATGAATTGATAAGTGGTAGGTTTGGTTGGATTTAGGAATCGGGGTTGTGTGTATGAAAAAAATTCTCATTTGAGCTTTGATTTTGGGGATTTTGTGAGGTGTTGATTGGGGTAATATTAGTTAGGAAGTGGACATATGAATTCCTTCATGTGTTTAACTCTTTTCTTACTCGAGGGCGAGTAAGGTTTAAGTGCGGGGAGGTTTGATGTGCCCATTTTATACGGTTATATTAGGACTTTTAGGATCCACTTTTGTGCTATAAATGTGACATTTTGCCTTGATGTTCTCTAAGGAGGGTTAAAAGCGACTTTTTTGCTTTATTAATTTTCAAGAGAATTATGTGTGACAAGGTAATTTGTTTGAAAACTTTGAAGACTTTGAAGAATACCTTTGAATATTTAAAGACTTATAATTGAGCTTTCGAATATTTGAAGAATTGAAGAAGTGAAAAGAAGAAGAGGATATGAAACAAAAAGGAGAAAGAAGAAATGGTGCTGGACTTGGAGTTTTTCGCGAGGTCGTCGAGAGCACATTGCGACTCACGATGGATGTGGGGTCAGAAACCCTTCTTGCTTTTTGTACTATAAATACTCACCTTATCCTCTCCTCTTCAAGAAGCTTTTGGGTAGCCTCTTCTTCCTGCATTTTTTGGGTTAAAGCTTTTGCTTCTTTCTTTTCTTAGTTTATATAAGTTAATCATGTGTTTTAATTTTCTAGCTTAGTTTTATCTTGGGAGCAATGGATTGAAGCTTCCATTTCTATGTAGTAAGAACAATATATGTATATATATATATATATATATATATATTTGGTGCTTTAGCTATTGTGCATTTATTGAGCTTTAATTGTGAATTATTAATGGCATTGATGTTGTTGGAAGCTTGAGAATATGAATTGCTTGTGTGATTATTTGTTAGGGTTGGGAGAATGTAGCTAATTCTCCCCTCTTTTAATGTGGAATCCAAGAGGATGAGTTAGAGCTTCTTAATGATGTTGATGTGTTGATTATTGCTAGATGAATGTGATGATGTTGAATTCGTTGTCATGTTTGTTTTAGGTGGAAAATGAGGGAAGTCAATGAATGTCGATTGTTCTTGGATAATCTCGTGTAAATGCATAATTAGTTGAAGTAGTGAATAGATTTTGTCATTTGTTCTTGAAGCCTTTGTTATTTAGCATTCATGTGTCCTTAATGCTATGTTTCACTTCAATTTTACCATGTGTTGTTTGAGAATAGGAAGTGTTTGTATGATTGAAGTGTTAGGGTTATAGGAAAGTGACTAATTACTTAGCTCCTTTGCATGAAAATCTAGGAACATGAACTTTGATCTTTTTGCGTATAATGTGTTGTGATTCTTGCGAGTCGCGACCAACAGGTTGCCAGAATTTCACCTAATCCTTTTTGTACTATAAATAGCACTCTATTTCCTCTCATTCACATCTTCTTCATCTGCATTTTTGGTACTGTTTAGAACCCTATTTTCTTCCATTTTCATCTTTGAATTCTCTTGTTTTATGTTTAGTTTTTTTTATCATTAATTAGTATGAACTCTTGTAGCTAAATCTAGTTCTTGTGAGCAATTGACTAAGGCTTCCAAGCCCATATCTTAAGAACAATTTGTAGCCTATTTAATGCTCTTGCTATTATGCATTTATGGAGCATTGAATGTGTTTGTTAATATCATTAATGTTATTGAAAGCTTGAGTATATGAAGTACTTGTATGATATGTTTGTTAGGGTTTGGGGAAATGGGTTGATTTCCCCTTTTCTTGATAGGAATCCATAAGTATGATTTAGAGCTTTTTAATGCGTTGATGGATTGATAATTTCTAGATGAATATGATAAGGTTGAACTCTTTGCCATGTTTGTTGCTTGTAGCAAATGAGAGAAGTCTATGAATTTCGATCATTCTTGACTAATCTTGTGTAAATGAATGAATTGGTTAAATGCTTAGACGCGGTGTAGTGTTTATAAGTGTTTCCAAGCTTGTTGATTCTTCATGCTAAATGCCATCAATGGGATACTTCTAGTCGTGTTTCAACTACGGGAGTCATTGGTTAGGTTTGACAAGAGATGTCGAATTCACTCTTGCAAACTACCATCTAAGAAGGATAGAAGTTTAATATTCACAAAAAGTAGTGAATGTAGTAAATAGGTTGCATGTTCAATAATGGATAACAGGTTTGGAAGTGGAAGTTAATTGTGCCCAACTTTCCATTAATTGTTGTTTTCATCTTATATTTAGTTGTATTGCATAATTAGCATAGTTATCTAGCTTTGCTAGTTTTTGTATTTCAATTTGATAACTTAGGATCTAACCAACCAAAAACCCCCCTTGTTTACATGGTTACATATATATATATATATATATATATATATATATGTATGTATATGCCTAGTATGTCTTCTCCTATATATGTTTAAACACTTGAAAAGATCCCTCTTCTTATGAACGACCTCGACTTGCCATTATCTACTTAATTGTAGATAGGAAGAATTAGGGCTTAAAAGTATTAACTTTGAGAGGTATGGCGATGACCTCCTAAATTTTGGCGCCGCTGCCGGGGAAGAGACTTTTATTTTTAAGTGCTTGGGCATATTATGTGTGATCCCATGCTATTAGTAAATATTTTTTAGTTTATTTTTATTTTAATTTTTTAGTTTATTTTCCATTTTCACTTAACTTGGAGACGTATTTTTTGAGTTCTTGGTGTATGGTTCGTACGCGGTTCTCTTCACAAGAACCCTTACACTACGACCCCGAGTTAGAGTTGAATTTGAGACGGGCTAGTAGGCTTTCTTTGGAAAGTGTGAATAACACCTCTCCTAGTGGAGATTTTGTGGATACATCTTCCTCTATGGAACATCCACTTGAGCACTAAGATGAGCATCTGGGAGGAAGACCTCCTCTTCCTCCTCTCCCAGGGAAAGCTCCTCCTCTCCACCAAAGAGAGATTCCTTTGGGGCAAGCTTTGTTAATAGACATCATGACCCCCAAAGAGAGATTCCTGCGGTTGGACCGAACAGGCACTTTGAGCTAAAAACCAGGTTCATCAACATGCTACCCATCTTCCTTGGTAGGCAAGGGAAGAATGGAAACAAACACCTCACCGAGTTTCACTTCTTGTGTGGTGGTACAGTCCCTTATGGAGTGGACGAAATTTCTATAAGTTGAAGGCATTCCCATTCACACTGAGGGATGGTGTAAGAGATTGGCTCCACTGCCTACCGCCCAAGAGATTGGCTTGCTATGAAAATGAAGTTTCTAGCAAAATACTTCCCGGCTTCTAGATCCGCCACTCTAAAAAAGGACATAAGAAACATGCTCCAATGGCATGAAGAATCTCTCTTCGACTATTGGGAGAGGTTCAAGAAGCTTCTTGCGAGTTGCCCTTATCACGGTGATTCGGAGGGGGATTTGGTTTATTACTTCTACAATGGCCTTCTTGATGAAGATCAAAGGTTGGTAAGAAGTTCTTGTGGTGGAACCCTTAGAAACAAAACATTCTTCGAAGCTATACAATTGTATGAAGAGCTAGCGGAAGAATCGAGAAACTTTAGCTCAAGGGCTGATTTGAGAAGGAGAAATCCAATACCCGTAATTGATTCTCCAAATAGTGGAATGCTCAAGGATCAAGTCTTGGCCCTTGCATCTATGGTCAAATTGTTGATGACGAAGCCCCAGAATGCGCCACATGTTAAATCATGTGAATTTTGTTACTTGGCGCATCCTACGGACATTTGCCCCACTTTGCAAGAGGATTATGTTGAAGAGTTAAGTGTCATGGGCTATCAAGGGAATCAAAGCTACCAAGACAACCAAGGATATCAAGGTGGGCAAGGCTACCAAGGCCACCAAGGGTACCAAAACCGGTTGTACAATTTGGGAAATCATGACATCCCAAACCTCCGGTATGGAAACCCTCAAAGAAGCCAAAACCCTCAACCATATCGGCCTTATCAACAAAAATATAGGCCACATAAACAAAAATTTCAAAGGCACCAAGACAAACTCTGAGACCAAGGGGAGAGCTCGGGGCTAACAAAGGATGATGTGATGCAAGCCATTCACCAGTTGGGCATGTGCGGGGAAAAAAGTGAGAAATTCCAAGATAAAGCCAAGGAAAGTATCAAGATCTTGGAAACTCAAGTGAGACAAATAGCTCAAGTGGTGAATCAGATGGAATCCCGGGAAAAGGGTAAGCTTCCTCCCAACCGGAGATCAACCCTCAACAAAATGCAAGTGCTACCGCTTTGAGAAGTGGTAGAGAGGTTGGAACTTCAGTGGACAGTGAAATTTTTGAAGAGGAGCCTAAGAGGACGGAGGTGTTTGAAAAAGGAGTTGAGAAAGAAGAATCCCATGAGAAGAAGGCCGAAGAGTTAGCCAAAAAGGGAAAGGAAGAAGAAAGCGAGGTGGAGACATTGGTGCCAAGACCAAAGTCAACCTCTATTATGGAACCTTCATCTCTCCCTCACAAAAGATAAAAGATGGTGGAGTTCCCTCCATATGTGCCAGAACCTCCATTTCCGGAAGACATGAAAGACAAAAGGAGGAAGGAGGACAACAAGGACATCTAAGAAGTCTTTCGTAGATGTGAGGTAAACATCCCACTCTTGAATGCCATTGAACAAATTCCTAAATATGCTAAATTTATCAAGGAATTATGTGTTGTGAATAGAAAAAAGGGCCAAAAACAAGTTGAAAAATGGAAAAAGTGAGCATGTTTCCGCCTTGTGTCAAAAAGAGCTACCCCCTAAATGTAGTGATTCCGGCATGTTCACAATCCTGTGCATAATAGGAAATACACATTTTGAAAAATTTATGCTTGATTTAGGTGCATCAATAAATGTGATTCATTACTCTTTATATGAAAATTTCAACTTGGGAACATTGCACAAAACCGGGGTGGTAATCCAATTGGCCAATTGTTCTAGTGCATACCCTAAAGGTATTGTCGAGGACATGTTGGTTAAGGTGGATTCCTTAGTTTTCCCCATGGATTTTTATGTCCTTGACATGGAGCATGATAAATATGTCGCCCTGATTTTTTTGGGGAGGCCATTTTTGAAAACCCCTAGGACAGTGATTGATGTGCATAAAGGTACCCTCACCATGGAATTTGATGGAATAAAAGTAGAGTTTAACATAAATGACTCTATGAAGTATCCTAGTGAAGAACATGCTTGCCATGCTCTAGATGTTGTTGACAAATTTGTGAAAGATGTTTTTGAACTAAGTGGTGATGATACTTTGTTAGTTACTTTGCAATGTGATAGTAATAATGCCCACAATGTATACTCTATGAGCACTAACTTGAAGGAAAGCTTTGAGGATTTGAACCTGCTTGAAGAAATGAAACTGAGTCTCTCAAAACCATCTCCTCTACTCTTAGAGGAGCCTGAGGAACTGGAATTCCTCCCGTCACTTGTGAAAGCGCCAGTGATTGAACTTAAACCTTTGCCAAGTGGCCTCAAGTACACTTTTCTTGGGGAAAGGGAGACGCTTCCGGTTATCATTTCAAGCAAGCTCACCAAAGAGCAAGAAGAAAGGTTGATGGTGGTGTTGCAGGAAAACAAGAAAGCAATTGGATGGATTATTTCCAATATGAAAGGCATAATTCAGTTCACTTGTATGCATAGAATCTTGTTGGAAGAAGATGTGAGACCCGTTCGACAACCCCAACGCTGTTCAAACCCAGCTATGATGGATGTGGTGAAGGCAGAAACCCTCAAGTTACTCCAAGCAAGCATGATCTATCCAATCTCGGATAGCAAGTGGGTACGTCCAACTCAAGTGGTACCCAAGAACAGTGGGGTGACGGTGGTCGAAAATGAGAATGGTGAAATGGTGCCCACCCAAGTTCAAAATGGGTGGCGCGTTTGAATTGACTATCGGAGGCTAAATGCGAAAACTCGGAAACCCGGAAGGATCACTTCCTATTGCCATTCATTGATCAAATGCTTGAGAGGTTAGCAAGCCACCCCTTCTATTGCTTTTTGGATGGGTACTCGAGGTACTTTCAGGTGACTATCACCTCGGAAGACCAAGAAAGACCACCTTCACGTGCCCTTTTGGTACGTTTTCTTGCTGGGATATGCCTTTCGGGTTATGTAAGACCCCACAACTTTTAAAAGGTGTAGGGTAAGCATTTTCTTAGAATTTGTTGAAAATTTTGTCGAGGTGTTCGTGGATGATTTCACCATTCATGTTAATTCTTTTGACAACCGTTTAGCGAATTTGGCACAAGTTCTTAAACGTTGCATTGATACTAATCTTTTGTTAAATTCTGAGAAGTATAATTTTATGGTAGAGCAAGGCATTTTCTTAGGCCATGTTGTCTCCTCTAAGGGTATTGAGGTTGACAAGGCAAAGATAGACACAATTTAAACTTTTCCGTATCCTACTAATGTGCGCGTAGTGCGCTCTTTTCTTAGCCATGCAGGATTCTATCGCCGGTTCATCAAGGAGTTCTCGAAGATAGCATCTCCTTTATGCAAGTTATTTCAAAAAGAGGTGGAATTTGTGATGGAAGATGGTTGTAAATGGGCCTTCGATACATTGAAAGAAAGGTTAGTTTCGGCCCCTACTATATAACCCCCGGATTGGTCGTTGCCTTTTGAGATTATGTGCGATGCGAGTGATTACGCCGTTGGACCGGTGCTTGGTTAAAGGGTGGGGAGAGTGCCTCACACTATCTACTATGCATCTATGTCTCCAAATAAATCCCAAAGAAAGTATTCCACCACCGAAAAGGAGTTGCTAGCAGTGGTATTTTCTTTTGGAAAAATTTTGATCTTACTTGCTTGGTACAAAAGTTATTGTGTACACTGACCATGCAGTGCTTTGTCATTTAATGATGAAGAAAGAGGCCGAGCCAAGATTGATTAGGTGGATCTTTCTTTTGAGCAAATTTGAGTTGGAGGTGATGGACAAGAAGGGCACGAAAAACCTTGTGGCCGATCATTTGAGCCGGTTGACTCCGTGCAAAGACATTGGGGTAAACCCCATAGTGAAGGAGCAACTATGGGAGGAATTCCCTGATGAACAATTGTTCCCCATGACGGATCTCTAACTGTGGTATTCCGACATTGTAAATTTTCTTTTCACCGGTAAATTCCCTCCTTATTTTTCTAAGGTCCAAAAGGATAAATTAAAGAGTGATGCTAATTATTATGTGTGGGATGATCCTTTTTTGTGGAGACATTGTGCAGATCAAGTTGTTAGGAGATGTATCCCTGATAATGAAGTACACTTAATTCTTGAGTTTTGTCATTCTCATGCATATGGCGATCATTTTAGAGCAAAGATGACTGCTAGGATATTTTTAGAAAGTGGGTTTTATTGGCCTACGTTGAATAAGCATGCATACACCTTTTCCAAATCTTGTGATGAATGCTAGAGAGTTGGAAATATCTCCACTAGGAATCAAATGCCCCAAAGGTTTATTTTGTATTGTGAAATATTTGATGTTTGGGGTATTGACTTTATGGGACCTTTCCCTAGTTCTTATGGTTTTAAATATATTCTTCTTGCCGTTGATTATGTGTCGAAGTGGGTTGAAGCAAAACCCACTAGGATTTACGATTCTAAAGTGGTTGCAGAATTCCGGAAAGATAACATATTTTCTAGGTTTGGGGTACCCCAAGCCTTGATTAGTGACCGTGCAATCGGACCACAGTGGCCCTCTTGAAGAAATATGGCATTACTCACAAGATATCTACCGCCTATCACCCATAAACCAACAGGCAAGCCGAAGTTTCTAATCGGGAAATCAAGCCCATCCTTCAAAACACAATTAACCCTAACTGGAAGGATTGATGTTCTTGGTTGAATAATGCCTTTTAGGTGTATAGGATGACTTACAAGACACCAATCAGTATGTCACCATACCGGTTAGTGTTTGGTAAGCCCTGTCATCTACCGGTGGAAATTCAACGTAAGGCTTACTGGGTGGTCAAAGAACTCAATCTTGATATAGATGAGGTTGGCTTGCATAGGAAGTTACAATTGGATGAACTGGATGAGATCCGGAGGGAGTCCTATGAGAACACCGAAATCTATAAAGAGAAGACAAAGGTGTGGCACGACAAGATGATCATTAGGAAGGATTTTGACGTTGGTCAAAAGGTCCTCCTATTCCAATCTCTCCTTCACCTATTCCCACGTAAGTTGAGGTCCCGATGGTTTGGTCTTTTTGAGGTGCTTAAGGTATTCCCGCATGGCACAGTGGAGATTCTAGATTGAGCTAAGTCCAATACATTCAAGGTTAATGGACAAATTTTGAAACCTTACCACGAGAATTTTGTGCCGAAAAAAGGAGAGGATGTTGATCTCCTTTATCTGCTTTGTTAGTAAAACCCAAGAAAAGGAGTAAGTCGTGTCGACGATGTTAAATAAACTTGGTTTTGATCTTCCTGATCATCATTCGTGACTTTCCGTTAATGTTTTTTGGTTTTGGATTTTGTCATTAAGTTTCATTGTTTTTCTTTACGTTTTTCACGGATTGTTTTTCCATAATTTTGTAGTAATTTTGAAGCCAAGGCATTGGACTTTTGAAGGGAAAAATGCTTGGAGTCAAGAAGGAAAGACATGGCCAAAGGAAAGACATGGCCAAGAGAAGGAATCAGAAACATTTTCTATGTACCAGGTTAGAAGTGGTCGCGAGTCGCGATGGCCTTACAAGGGCCTAGTCACTAGTCGCGACCAAATCAGGGATTTTGGCTAAAAATTGAGGTCTCGACATCCATTTTTTATGAGTCGCTATGGCCTTGCGAGGGGCTTGTTGCGAGTTGCGATAGAGTGGTCACGAATTGCGATGTAATCAGAAATCTTGTGATAAAATTCAACTCACAGCCTCCACTTTTCGCGAGTCGCAATAGCATCGTGGGGGCCTCGTCACGAGCCTTTAAGATAATATCCCCTCGAGACCTCAAAGCAGCAAGCCCTCGACCCGAGAAAAACTTGAATGTTCATCATCCTCTCAAGGCCAGTTCTCGAGGCCAGTTCTTGAGACCAACCCTCGAGACATCATCCCCTCGAAACCTCGAGGCAGCAAGCCCTCGACTCAAGTAGAACCTGAGAGTCTATCCTCCTCTCAAGGTCAGTTCTCGAGACCAACCCTCAAGACATCATCCCCTCGAGACCTCGAGGCACCAAGCTCTCGACTCGAGCAGAACCTAAAAGTCCATCATCCTCTCAAGGCCAGTTCTCGAGATCGACCCTCGAGACATCATCCCCTCAAAACCTTGAGGCAGCAAGCCCTCAACTCGAGTAGAACCAGAATGTCCATCATCCTCTCGAGGCCAGTTCTCGAGACCAACCCACGAGACATCATCTCCTTGAGACCTCAAGGCCGTAAGCCCTTGACTTGAGCCAAACAAGAAAGTCCATCACCCTCTCGAGGCCAGTTCTCGAGACATCATCCCCTTGAGACCTCGAGGCCGCAAGCCCTAGAATTAAGCCGAGCCATAAAGTCCATCACCCTCTTGAGACCATTCCTCGAGACCAGTGCTCGAGACACCGAGGCCGTATGCCTTAGACTCGAGCCAAGCCATAAAGTCCATTATCCCTCGAGATGTCACCCTCGCGAGACCAATCCTTGAGACCTCGGGTCCTCGAGGCTGCAAGCCCTCGACTCAGGTTACAAACCGAACCTCTCGAGACCTCAAAGCCGTGAGCCCTTGAGGCATCATCTTTCATCCTCGAGCCTAGCCAAACCTAAACCCCTCGATACCATATGTCACAAGTCTAAACGGTCGTACAAGTCTACTTTAAATAACAGGCTAAACCCTTTTTTCCACAAACACATCCAAACTCCGCCGCTACTCTTCGTGTTCTCCCACTGCTTTTCATCTACTCTTCACCTTCCTCCACCTTCCCTCCACCAAGCGACCGCCCTCACCACCGATAACGGCTGCCCTCCGCTGCTCACAACCACCACTTCATACCCCATCCTTTCTTCCAAAATCTCCACCCACAAATCACCATAAAATCTTTGAAAAACACAAAACCTAGAATTTTGGGGGGTTTCGTGGCTTTTGGAAATTTGATTTTGAATTGGTTGTGGGCTTCTTCTTTTCTTTGTCCTAAGCATCTAAATGGTACATTTTTTCCCTTTATTGAGTTTCAATTGTGATTATGAATGTATACTCTATTTATTGGATATTGTGTAGATTATGTGTGATACCTTAGAATATTATCTTGTTGGACATTGGTTGATTTTGGTGAATATATTGTGCTTGGAATTTAATTTGATGGATATTGTGTGCTTATTTTGTGGTTGCGTTGTGGATTGTATATTTTGTGATTGCAGTTTGGATTGTATTGTGCTTGTTTGATTTTGGATTGTGTGCATTTGTGTTGCTTTGGCTGAGAATGGATTGTGACCTATGCTAGATATGAGGCATGTTGGCCCTTGATTAAACATAGTTGTTACTTGGATAAAATGTTATTGTCCTTTGTAATTTTATTTTGCTTAGGGAAGTTTAGCCATGGGACGTGGATGTTGACAATGTGAATGTACTAATGGTGGCTAAACTAGTTGAGCACAACAGTGATTTTGAAATATAGCATATTGATTTCAACTATGTGAGAACTTCGTGGACTTGAGAATATGGGCTTGGTGGACATAATATGGATTGTATATGCAATTGTGATTAGGACTTGAACTAGTTGACTTGATTTTGATTTGGCTTCGGATGATGAACTAATTTAATGTTGAGTATGAATTTGCAATATTGCATATACATGTATTCCTGTATGTTTGACTTGTTTGTTGTGGTTATTAGTGACAAAATGTATTTTCTGTAACTATTATTATATTGCTGACAAGAATATATAGAGTACAATAAGGAAACAAAATATGAGTAGAATGTTAGCTTAGTCAACATGACTTATCCAGAATCAATTTTATTCTAATCAGAAACACGATTTACTCTAATACCCCCCCCCTCAAGTGAAGCGTCGGATATTCAGCGATGCAAAGCTTAGACCGAAAGAACTCAAATAGGGGACGAGAAAGTCCTTTGGTGAAAATGTCAGCAATCTGAAGACCAGTGGAGACATGGGCTACACACAGCTTTCCAGAAACCACCAACGCACGAACAAAGTATTAGTCGATATCAATATGCTTGGTCTTCTTGTGGGAAACCGGATTCTAAGCTGAGAAATGGCACTAATGTTGTCACATAACAGCAATGGGGAGCTCGAAAGCGGAACACGAAGGTCGCGAAGGAAATGAGTCAACCAGACCATCTCGGAAGATGTGTTGGCAAGAGCCCAATACTCAGACTTAGTGCTGGAACAAGATATGGTAGGTTGTTTCTTGTTCCTCAAGGAAACAAGATTTCCACCAAGAAAGACTGCATACCCATATGTAGATTGGAGAGTCTCAAGAAAATGAGCTCAATCAGTATCTGAATACCCCAAGACTTCAGGAGTACTGGTCGAGCAAAAATTGAGTCCGAAATGGAGAGTGCCTCTAATGTAGCGAAGAATCCGAGTGACTACGGCATAATGGTCATCACGAGGATCCTGAATAAACTGACTGACGGTGTTGACCGCAAATGCCAGATCAGGATGAGTAATTGTCAGATACTGGAGGGCACCAACAAGGGATCGATACAACATTGGATTCTGAAAAGGCTGACTGGTGGTGTTCTGTAGCTGTAAACCAGGAACAAAAGGGGTGGAGACCGGGGTCGCATCGGACATACCAACACGAGTGAGAATATCCTGAGCATACTTAGCTTGACCGAGAAGCAGACCTGAGGAAGTGAGTCCTACTTCTAAGCCAATAAGGTAATGGAGGGCACCCAAATCCTAAATAGCAAACTCTCGATATGTCCGAGCAATAAACTGTTGAAGGAGCCCGGAGTCATTGCCTGTGAGGATGATATCATCGAGATAGAGCAATGACGAGCCTCGAGAGAGAACAAAAGGGGACGTATAGGTAGAACTGCATCGAAACCCGAGTTGATATAAATAACTGCTGAACAGCTGAAACCATGCTCGAGATGCTTGCTTAAGACCATAAATGGCCTTTCGCAAGTGGAAAACATAATCGGGATGAAGAGAGTCCTTGTAACCAACTGGTTAGGCCATATAGACCAGAGTATCAAGAATATTGTTCAGAAAGGCATTCTTGACATTCAACTATTGAAGAGGCCAGGAACGCATAGTGGCAATGGCAAGAACGGTCCAGACAGTGGAGGCCTTGACTACTCGACTAAAGGTATGATCAAAATCGAAGCTCAGAATCTGAGAGAACCCCTGGGCAACAAGGCAAGATTTTTAATGATCAATCGTACCTTCTGGATGATACTTCAGCCGGTAGACCCATTTAGAGCCAATAATGTTGACACCAGAAGGGCGTGAGACAAGATCCCAAGTGTGTTGGCCCCATAAGGCAGCAATATCCTCATACATAGTAGCAACACAAGACTGGTCCTTCAATGCTGAATGATAATCAGTGGACTCCGACTGGGCAAGAAGGGTAGCATGAAGACCATGAGCCACAAGACCAGAATAGTCTCGACGCGTAATTGCTCCAGTGAAAGATCTAGTGGCCATGCGATGAGTACGACGCTATGATAAAGAAGCATGAGGAGAGGGAGCCGAAGAGGACGTCGGGGACTAAATCATGGACGTAGACGGAGATGATATCGCAGGGAAGGAGAACTGTTCACTGGTGACCGTGGTGGAGTGGACAGGTCAATAGGCGGTGGAACGAAGTCCGACGAGCAAATAGGGCGGGGCATAGGAGATGGCGGATAAGAGGTCGAGAGGGGTAGACTAGAGCTGCCATCAGAATCCAGAAAAATAGAGACATTTAAAATTGAGAGAGCTCAGCCAGTGGCCGAGGCCAACGATGATGCGAAAGGAAAACAGCCTTCATCAAAATGAGCGTGACGAGTGACATAAATCCTGCCAGTGGAAGGATCAAGGCAGCAAAAGCCCTTATAATGATAGTTGTAACCGATGAAAATGTAGGGTATGCTCCGAGGGATAACTTATGTGGGGCCATAGGACGAACATAAGGAAATAATCGACAACCAAAAGGATGGAAGTTTGAGTAGATCGGATCACGATGATAAAGAATACCATAAGGAGAAGTCCCTTGTAACACCGGAGTGGGAAGCCGATTAATGGTGTAAACCGTATTAGCAAAAGCATCATCACATCTTGACAAGGGTAGATACAAATGAAAAGGCATAGTGAGACCCATTTCTGCAACATGTCTGTGTTTGCGCTAGGCCCGACCATTTTGTTGTGGGGTGTAAGGGCATGAAACTTGATGATGAATGCCTTTGGAGGCAAAATGGGATTGTAAGCGCCTATTGAAGAACTTAGTGCCACCGTTACTTTAAAAAAATTTGATTTTGGATGATAATCGATTCTCGACTAAGGCCTCGAACTACAAGTGTCAACAAACTCAGACTTTTTACACAGGGAAAAACCAGGTAAAGTGAGAATAATCATCCACAAACAAGGCATAATAAGAAAAACCATTTGTAGACAAAACTGGGGAAGGACCCCACAAATCACAATGTATCAAATCTAGGACGTGCACAACACACTTATAATTCTCAACAAAAGCTAACCGCTGCCCCTTTGCCATAACACATGGAGCGCAAGTATGCAGTTTAGTTAATAAAGAAGAAACTAACAGGAGATCGGACTTCTGTAAACATGAGATGGTAGTAGCTAGCACATACCCCAGCCAGGCATGCCAAAGCTTAAACAATGTCCATCTTTCATTCTGCTGCAAAAAGGAAATGAGTGTTGCGCCACCCTTATCTAATACGTACAGTCCTCCATCACTGTGGCCCCTGCCCACGACTTCCTTGGAAACTTTTTTCTGAATCACAAAGTTTCAATCATCAAAAGTAACAAAGACATTTAAATCCCTGGTCAGTTTACTAATGGACAGTAAGTTTTTAGTGATGGCAGGAATGACCAAAACTCAGATAGTGTCAAAGTATCAGAAACTTGAGAATCACCAATGTGAGAAATTGGAATAGAGCACTATTACCAACAGAAACATAGGAATTACCAGAGTAAGGTGCGACACTATCAAGGCTATAGTCTGAAGATGCCAAATGACTGGTAGCACCATAATCAACATACCAATTGGATGCGCGAGAATGTGGCTCTATCCGCAGCGAAGTCTGAAAATTGTCAGCCAAGTGCGTTGAGTCTGAACGATGAGTCTACACTAAAATCTAGTAACAGGTAACCACATAATGGCCCGGACAACCACACCACTACAATGAGGACGTCCACGTCCAGAACTAGCCCCAGTTGTGAACTGACCAGGATAAGAACTAAACCGACCACCTCTGTAGCCATAAGTTTGGCCACCTCTGGCGGCACATGAACCTCATGCACCACCGCCTCTGGCTGGCGTGTGATCGTAAGCACGCCTGAAAGTGGGCTGCTCACTTGCAGAGAATGCTATTGGGCCAGACGTATTCAATCTGACGCTTCTAAAGATGAAAGTTGGACTTATTTAGCTTAATTTGTAAAATTTGGAGAAGGGTATTAAACGATAATTTTTCACTGGCCATGAGGAGAACAAAGGAAGAAGTTCGGCCGCTAGAGGAAGAAGAAGGAGTGTAGGCCGTAGGAAAATTTTACGTTTTGGAAGGTGATTCAGAACACTGCTCTGATACCATGAAAAAATGTATTTGCCATAACAATTATTGTATTGCTGACAAGAATATATAGAGTACAATAAGGAAATAGAATATGAGTAGAAATCTAGCTTAGCCAACATGACTTATCCAGAATCAATTATAATCTATTCGAAAACGTAATTTACTCTAACAGTTACATATGGCCCCCACGAAGAGACCCAGGGCTCCCCCCCCCCCGAGGTGGGCGCACCGCCGCTCCACCTCCACCTCCTCCACCGGCTCTAGAATTGAGCCATGAACCTTCCCCTTCGGATAGGTACATGGCTTTGACCCAGATCACCGGGTCCTATGCGGAAAGATTGGAGGCCTTAGAAAGGTGTTAACTCAAGGAAACAAGCTTTATCAATGTGCCCATATTAGTGCTCTTGGGCTCACTCAGTCTGTCAGATGCCTCCTCACAAAAAGAGGAATGGAAGGGTTCATGAGTAGGAGCGCATCCTCTTACCGGAGGTACACACTGGAGTTCTTATCCACAGTTCGTATAAGCAGCATGAGAGGTGTCAACCATGAGAGAGGTACATTTCTTTTCACTTAGATGATATATATAGGAAAACGTCCGTCTTGTAGATTGAGGAGGCCTTTGGATTTAACACCGCAGAGATACGAGCTAGACTGGATCCACAGGCCCAGGAACGATTGATTGAGGATGACATGAACTTTTGGAATGACATCAACATAAGGACGAAGAACTCCCATGATAAGAGTAGCGTCATTATCCACCTTGCATTCTGTTATGTGCACTGCCAGACAATACATTCACTTTTTGTGGCACTTAACAAGTTAGGGACTAGGATACGGTCTATGGGAAGAATTGTGGATGAAGAGAATCGTGGAGGTGGTAGGAAAGCCTAAGGGGAAGATCATGGTCGGAGGTATGATAGGCCTTTTTGCAGAGTACTTGGGATTGGTTCCTCCGACTGACTTTCCATGCTTAGGAAGGTGCACTTCATACCTTATCACTGCTAAGAGGCTAGTTATATTTGATATTCTTAGCGCCACATGGACCATGGGGCAATTCCATTGGTTGTATGGCGCAATGAAGGTCACATTCATGGCACTTCCTCAGCCCAACAAGACGAAGATGGAATTTGACACACCTCAAGGAGACTTGGAGATTTCACCTGACTCCTCATGTAGAGATAATTTCCAACGCGAGCTCTGTAACCTTGGCCCAGCTTGTGTCCAGCATGATGATAGCATTTTACCTCCCTCTGAGCGACAGTAGTAGCAGCACTCCACACAACCTCCACCAGAGACATAGCCGATGAAGGAGTACGATGTACCACCTCACTATTCCTAGCCACCATAGGACTTCTACGAGCGGATGATGCAGACTATGTAGGATGGATTCCACTGCCAGGATAGCATAATATTGGAGCATCATGTATTTGTCTCTCACACCTTGATCGACATAGATGAGGAGATTGACCACCTATCAGCTCCCATCCATGAGATGCAATCCTAGGCAGGCGGTGTCTTAGGCCTCGATCCAAGAGCAAAGAGGCGGAAAGCTAGAGAGGCAAAGAAGTCCTATGGTGGCAGTAGCAGCACTCCACACAACCTCCACCAGAGACATAGCCGATGAAGGAGTACGATGTACCACCTCACTATTCCTAGCCACCATAGGACTTCTACGAGCGGATGATGCAGACTATGTAGGATGGATTCCACTGCTAGGATAGCATAATATTGGAGCATCATGTATTTGTCTCTCACACCTTGATCGACATAGATAAGGAGATTGACCACTTATCAGCTCCCATCCATGAGATGCAATCCCAGGCAGGCGGTGTCTTAGGCCTCGATCCAAGAGCAAAGAGGCGGAAAGCTAGAGAGGCAAAGAGCTAGGAGGTAAAGGAGCACAAAGTGGTTGGGACAGTATCAGCAGCTCTATTTTGGCGGTGGCCCTTCTTCATCACATCAGTGATTTTGTGAGCACCATATCTTTACCCTTTCCATACTTTTCTTTGTATTTTATTTCCTTATTTTCTACATTGAGGGCGATGTAGTGTTCTAAGTATGCGGAGGGGTATCTACTTTGAGGTGAATGGGATTGGAAACACTTTTGCATAACTCTTTTATTTTGTTTTGGATAGTTTCTCCCTTTTGTTTTGGGATGTTTTTCTTTTGATGTACTTGGATAATGTTGGCTTTGATACTTTTCCTACCCTTAACATTTGGAAAGCACTTTTCTACTTTTTGGCTTCGAGACACGTGAAAAATGCTGAAAATTTTGAAAACAAAAATATAAAATGAAAAAGAAAAAAAATCCCTCTAAGTTGAAAACCTGTGAGGGCAACTTAGGCAACATTGGTAGGTCAAAAACCTGAAAGGGCAACCTAGGCAAACATGAGAGGCTAAATGTGCGAAAAAAGGTGAGATGTGAGCCAAAGAAACATGATGTGTGGCTAGGATGAAAACCCGAAAGGGCTCCTAGGAAAAATGAGAGAAAATGAGAGAAATTGAAAAACGTTAAGTGTTCACTTATCCGACGTTGGAGTTATAAGGTTGTGGTGACCATACGGATGGATCGGGTAGCTTGACATCTTGAGAACCTTTTGGGAGTGGAAAATTTAGCGGGAGAAGACGAAGTAAGTTATGAAATTCTTGATCGTTAATATGCTTCGTTTTAGGTTGATATATTGATATAAAGTGAAGCATGTGTTTTGAACCGTATACATGTCTTTAGATTTACCTTTTATCATTGGATTTGGGATTATGAATTCGGGATTTGGAGATGTTTTAGGGATATCAATGAATTGATGGATTGATATGGTTTGGATAAATTTAGGAATAGGGGTTGTGGGAAACTTCTCATTTGACCTTAACATTGGGATGTGTGGTATTGATTTGGGGAGATTATAGCATAGTGAGATTTTTTATATTATTCAATTTAAAGATGCTTGTTTGAATTTACTTGGTTGATTATCAATTTTAGGCGTGTAGTATAAGTTTGTAATACCCAAAACATTTGGCAGATGACACCTCTCAAACCCTCCACTCTAACTGCCACCTCTGAAACCTCCAATGGAACCTTAACCTCTTGAATCTATACCTCTCGAACCTCTTCTCGAACTCTCACCTCTCAAATCCTCTTCTCGAACTCCCGAACCTTCACCTCTTGAACATCCAATGGAACCTTCACCTCTCGAACCAGTACTACTCAAACCCTCCACTCTAATTGTCACCTCTCGAACCTCCACTGGAACATTCACCTCTCGAACCTCCAATGGAAACTTCACCTCTCAAATCCGTACCTCTCGAACCGGTACCACTCAAACCCTCCACTCTAACTGTCACCTCTTTAATCTGTACCTCTCGAACCAGTGCAACTTCTTTGTCATGCATGGTTGAACCTTCTCCCTTAATTAGTATAAAATATTGTTGAATTCTTTATAGCATACTTTAGTAATGTATCTTTAAATTATAATTTCTTTCATAAAGTTTCTACTCCCTTTGTATCACAATGTTCAACACCACAGCTTCAAGTGTTTTCTTTTTTTCAAGTTGAAATGTGAATAAATTTAAATGAAAATAGTAAATGAGATATTGAAAATGATTCATCCTTTACCATAAAAGGAAATGTAAAAAAATTAGAAAAACATCAAAAATAAAAAATATCAAAGTTAATAAAATAGAGAATATTTATATAAATATAGATATTAATAGTTAAATAATGATATTGACTCTAAAGGTTAACTAAGAAACTTTGATAAATCGGAGAGAATAAATATGAAGCTTGATCATAATTCCCAGAAAGTGGGCAATAATTTCCCAAGATGTCATTCTTCTTAAATTGCATCATGACTCATGAGTGAGTATGGTTGAAGATGTTATGAAATTTACAAACCCAAAACTGTAGTTTGAAGGGCATATTCTCTTTTACGAGAAGTATTTTTATTGCTACCAATTACCAAACAATGTAAACGGGAAACATAAAACATATGAGAAATGACATTTGGGTGTTTGACTTCCTTTGAACTTATGTTGGGGAAAGAGTAGATAAGAAATCAAAATTTTTAGCATCATTAGGTATTGTGGATCGGATCCCGCGGGAACCTCTCCATCTGGCGAGCCCTTGTCCTAATGGACATATCAAAAACTTTCTAACTGAACTCCACCTCATGCCCACCAGGAATGCAGGGGTCAATCTGGATGTGACAAACAATAATCAGAACCATTAACTAGCAAATATAATTGGAGAATTCGAAAGATACCCATGGGGTCGTCGACCCCTCCACGTGGCACCCTCCCACTTGTTAACCAATCATTTGGACGAAATTTGTAGTTTTTTTTAAGTAGCTTTTTTGAGTCTTGGAATTTATGACTTGGTTTACCAAACCTTTTCAAATGCTTTTTCGCACTACTTCTCCTATCTTTCTTTTGAACCACCCTCGAGCCCTCAAACCTCCTGCTTCAAGCCCTCGAACCTCTTACCTCAAGCCCTCTAACCTCCTACCTCGAGCCCTCGAACCATTTCTATTTTTATTTTATTTTTGAATTTTTTAACTTAGAGGTATTACGGTCATTTCGCCTACTTCCGCCCAATTTGGCCGTTGATATTTTGGTCAACGAAATCCAGGTTTTTTTGCACTTTCAAATTTTAAAATGTTATTTCTACACTTTTGACTAAGACATAGAGTTTAAAATGCACTTTTTTCTATTTTCAAATGCATCCTAAATAGCAGATGATTTGTTTGTTATTTTCTCAAGTTACAGGGTTATTTGTTTTATATAAATTTTACAAAATCAATTCACCTTAGTAGCAGATTATTTCTCCCTTAAACCCCATTTCACTCCGCAGACCACAGGCAACTGGGTTTTAGGTTTGCGTTGGTTTTTCACAAGCTATTACCAGAATAGGTAAACTAAATAATCTTAATCGCACCATTTCTCATCGGATGTCCATGTTCAGGTATGATGTCATTGGATTCTGTTCTATTAAACAATTTTGATTATTTCCTATTGACATCCTAAAAAGATTGTTTTTTGATACGGCCAGGACATTGGTGTCGCAGTTGGTGAGGCACGAGCGAATCGAAACCACAATCTCAAAGGTAGTGTTAATAATTTGGAGTTTATTTTCCCGGAGATTTAATTCTAATACCTTATAATAATGCCTTACGCTTCATTGTTTTTTTAATACAGTCTAACGAAGTCCAAAGGCTTTCTAAAAGAATGATAACGCTTGGAAAAGAGGTATATACAATGGCTGTATGTATGTACCGAGAGTATTGAAGTTGGAATGTTGGATCTTGAAGTTTATGTTGATGTGTGGAATTGTTGATTGAAATTTGAAGACACCACATTTTTACTATATTATTTGTTGCTCTTAACCTCTTTCTGGTTATGATTTGTCTCTTTCCTTTCCACGTTGGTTTATAGCTCATGTTGGAAGCTTGGCATTTGTGTTCGAACTTATTGGAGCTGACTTACGTTGATTTGCGTTCACCTTTTGTATCTTTGGTTAACGATGTGTTGGTTTATCGCTCTTGTAGGAAGCTTGCTTTTTATGTTCAAAATTACTGGAGTTGACTTACCCTTCTTTGCTCCAGTTCAGTTTTTGTTTCTCTGGTTAATGGCATGAGAAGGAAATTTTCTTTTATATTCCTAGTTTGTTACTGGCCTGCTTCTTTTAAAGTTAAGTGTGGATCTACATGGTATCTTTATGCATATTCATTAGGTATAGGTAGGTTTCAGAAGGGTTCATTATTGTCTTCAGCATTATAGCCTTTTGATCTCCTGGACAGTCAACTTTAGTTGTTGTGCCTCTACAAAGTTGTCCTTGAATTGGCCATTTGGGCTGATGTGTGCCTGCTTTGTTGGGATTAAGCTGAGAATTATGTGATTCCCCTTGATTAAAGTGGCAGATATGCTCAAATTCATTTCATGCTTTACAGAGTTCTTAAGTGTTTCTTGTAGTTCTTTGGTTCACGTTAGATAAAAATGCTTTCATGTGGAGTGCAAATTTGGTTTTGGGACATTGAATGTAGAAGAGGTTAATTTTGTTTTATGATGAGTCCTTCCTTTTCTACTTCATTTGAAGGAAAGAAATTGTATACATCTGGGCACTGTTCTTTGTCCTATGTATGCAACCATCTCATGTTTCCCTTCTATGCCTTTGCCATAAAACTGACCTGTAAAAAGCATGGTAGAGGTTTTGGAACTATTTTAGCATCACAATTCTGAGGCTTATTTTGGCTTGTTGATTTTCGTCCCTTGATTAATAATTCTGATAGCTGGAGATTTTTGTTCTAAATGCTCTATGATGTCTATTTTTAAATGATATTGAAAAGGTGAACCTCCAGCCTCGGGCCCTCAAACCTCCTGCCTCGAGCCCTCAAACCTCCTGCCTCAAGCCCTCGAACCTCCTGCCTCGAGCCCTTGAACCTTTTCTATTTTTATTTTTTTAAAATAATTTTAACTTAGGGTTATAATGGTTATTTAGCCTACTTCCACCCAATTTGGCCGTTGACATTATGATCAACGAAATCCAGGATTTTTTTGCACTTTCAAATTTTAAAAGATTATTTCTTCACTTTCAACTAAGACATAAAGTTTAAAATGCACTTTTTTCTATTTTAAAATGCATCCTAAATGATTTTTTTGTTATTTTCTCTAGTTACAGGGTTATTTTTTATATATTATTTTTACAAAACACTTTTATCTGAGTAGTAGATTATTTCTCCCTTAAACCCCATTTCACTCCGCAGACCACAAGCAGCTAGGTTTTAGGTTTGTGTTGGTTTTTCACAAGCTATTACCAGAATGGGTAAACTATGAAAGCTTAATCGCACCACTTCTCATCGGATGTCCATGTTCAAGTATGATGTCATCGGATTCAGTTCTATTAAACAAGTTTGAGTCTTTCCTATTGACATCCTAAAAAGATTGTTTTTTATATGGTTGGGACATTGGTGTCGCAGTTGGTGAGGCACGAGCGAATCAAAACCACAATCTCTAAGGTAGCGTTCATAATTTGGATTTTATTTTCTCGGAGATTCAATTTTAATACCTTATAATAATGCCTTACGCTTCGTTTTTTTTATACAGGCTAAGGAAGTCCAAAGGATTGCTGAAAGGATGATAACACTTGGAAATGAGGTATATATAATAGATGTATGTATGTACCTAGAGTATTGAAGTTGGAATGTTAGATCATGAAGTTTATGTTGGTGTGTGGAATTTTTTATTGAAATTTGAAGACTCCACATTTTTACTATATTACTTGTTGCTCTTAACCTCTTTCCAGTTATGATTTGTCTCTTGCCTTTCCCCGTTGGTTTATAACTCATATTGGAAGTTTGTCATTTATGTTCAAACTTATTGGAGCTGACTTACCTTGCTTTGTGTTCACCTTTTGTATCTTTGGTTAACGATGTGTTGGTTTATAGCTCCAGTAGGAAGCTTGCTTTTTATGTTCAAACATACTAGAGCTGACTTACCCTGCTTTGCTCCAGTTCAGTTTTTGCTCCTCTGGTTAATGGCATGAGAAGGAAAATTTCCTTTCGTATTCCTAGTTTGTTGCTTGACTGCTTCTTTTAAAGTTAAATGTGGATCTACATGGTATCTTTTTGTATATTCATTAGGTATAGGGAGGTTTCAGAAGTGTTCAGTATTTTCTTAAGCATCATAGCCTCTTGATCTCGTGGACAGTCAACTTTAGTAGTTGGGCCTCTACAAAGTTGTCCTTGAATTTGCCATCTGGGCTGGTATGTGACTGCTTTGTTGGGATTAAGCTGAGAATTCTATGATGCCCATTGATTCAAGTGGAAGAAATGCACAAATTTATCTTCACGCTTTACAGGGTTCTTAAGTGTTTCTTGTAGTTCTTTGGTTCACGTTAGATAAAAATGCTTGCATGTGGAGTGAAAATTTGGTTTTAGGACATTGAATGTAGAAGAGGTGAATTTTTTTTTACGATAAGTCCTTTCTTTTCTACTTCATTTGAAGGAGAGAAAATGTATACATCCAGGCACTGTACTTTGTGCTATGTATGCAACCATATATCCCGTGTTTACCTTCTATGCATTTGCCATAAAACTGACCTGTAAAAAGCATGGTAGAGGTTTTGGAACTATTTTGGCATCACAATTCTGAGGCTTATTTTGGCTTGCTGATTTTAGTCCCTTGATTAATAAGTCTGATAGCCTGAGAATTTTCTTCTAAATGCTCTCTGATGTCTATGTATTGACTCCTCAAAAGGAAAAAAAAAAGTGGTGCTTGAGATCTCTATGTGAAACTCTTTAGGAATCACTGTTCTAAACCTTATTTGGGCTGGTTGGTTTTGTCCTACATTATTAGTGAAAATTTCCAGAGACATTTCTTCTTACCATCATCTTTGGTTGCACAAAGGAAACATTGATCAGATTGATTCTGTTATTAGACATTAAGTTTCTACTTACTATCCTACATTAAGTTTGTGTTGCAGCTATATAAACATTCTTTTGTTATGTTTCTTACTCTTGTTGTGATTTGTGCTAGGGTTTTCTTTGTGCAACAAGACATGCAACCGCCTTTGTTCGCAGTGATACTGTTGTTCATAAGATTTTCACAGAACTGGTTTATCTTTACAAGTAAGCATTTTACCTGTTCCTAAAAAAAGAACTTTACTTGTTAGATTTTAGTTGTAAAAAGTTGTGATTATAATACCTGGGTTTATTCTATCATAGAGATAGAGCTGGTGGTTATACTCGATTGCTCTCAACTCAAAGACGTGTTGGTGATGCTGCCTGGGAGGTCATTGCAGTACCTCTCAAAGTTAATATTTTTAATCCCTAATGCTTCCTATCTACAATTAAGTAGATAATGGCAAGTTGGGGTCTTCCACGAGAAGAGGGATCTTTTCAAGGGTTTAAACATATGTAGGAGAAAAGATGGAAAAAATGAATAACCTAGGGTTGGGAGAAGAGGAATTTTGGCCAAGAAGGATAAGGTATGAAGTGGGTGGTCAAAAATCCATTTTATAGTACAAGAGGGAGAAAAAGAAAAGCAAAAACCAAAAGTTTAGCAGGCTCCCGCCAGGGCGGGATTGGCCTCTCCCAAGCGGGAATGGCCTTGCCCGGGCGGGGATGACCATTTTCACCCTTGTGTCGCCTTGCCTTTTAATCCTCGATTCTTTTTTGTCTTCAATCTTCAAAGTTAGTATTCAAATCTTCAAAGTCTTCAAAAGGTGATCTTTAATGGTCTCTGATCTTCAATTCCCGATGTTCTTCCTTTGTCACACAAAATACACTTAGAAAAAGGTAAAAGATGGTAAAGTTGATCTTACCTCTCCTAAGACAATTTCAAGGTAAAACACAAGCTCTTGATAACAAAAGAGCATAAAAGTGATCCCAAAAAGTACTAAAATATGCACACAAAATGGACACATCAAACCTCCCCACACTTAAACCTTACTCGCCCTCAAGTAAGAAAAGATCCAAGTGCACGAAGGAATTAGAGTATCCACATCCTAACTACTATTCCCCCAAGTCAATACCTCACAAAACTCTCAATATCACACATCCCAACGTTAAGATCAAATGAGAAGTTTCCCACAACCCCCATTCCTAAATCTACCCAAACCATATCAACCAATCAATTCATTGATATCCCTAAAACATCTCTAAATCCTGAATTGACAATCCCAAATCCAATGGTACAAGGTGAGGCTAAAAGCATACATAAAGTTCAAACACATACTCCACTTTATACCAATATATCATCCTAAAAACGAAGTATATCAACAATCAAGAATTTCATAACTTACTTCATTGCCCCGCTAAATTTCACAATCCCAAGAGGTCTTAAGATGTCAAGCTACCCGATCCATCCATATAGCCACCGCAACCTTAAGACTCCAATGCGGGCAAATGAGTGAACACTTAACATTTTTCAATTTATCTCGATTTCTCTCATTTTAACTTGGAGCTCTTTCGGGTTTTCATCCTAGCCACACGTCATGTTTTTGTTTTTGGCTTACATCTCACCTTTTTCCACACATTTAGCCTCTCGTGTTTGCCTAGGTTGCCCTCTCGAGTTTTCGACCTATCCGGGCCCCCAATGTTGCCTAAGATGCCCTCTTGGGTTTTAAACTTAGCGGGATTAAATTTTTTTCATGTTTTTCCCATGAAAAGTAGCTAATTATGTACATGTAAATCATTACACCCCCTTCCCCACACTTAAAATCATACATTGCCCTCAATGTAAAACACCTAAGGCAATAAGTTTCAAGTATTAGGACAAAGGAAAAATAACTTACAATTATTGATGCGACGACTCCCCCAAGCTCCAAGAGTCCAACTATCAATTGACGATATAGCACATCACCACAAAAATTGGTGAAATTTGGAAAATGTAGATGTGTTATTTGGGGGAGTTCTTGAATTGGAGAAGAGAGCAATGAAGAAGAAAAAATATTGAACAGTGCCAGCGCGTACCGCGCGGGTGGGAAGGCTCCCAGCATCTGTGGCCAGCCTGATCCTCTGCCCTTTTATTGCCAGCACCTGTCGCACGGGCAGGAGCCTGACCGCCTGGGCAGGAGAGCTCCCAGCTTCCCGCAGCCAGCTCCCTTGATCAGATTTTTTTTGTTGCCCTCCTTCTTCCATGGTCAATTTTTCCATTCCAAAATTGTCGTCGATTCTCCCATGCCTGACCTATTTTTCTACAAAATCATGGAAAACACAACCGTGATAGAAATAAATTAAAACAATGAAAAAGAACAATAAAAATCAAATTGCGATAACATTGACGAAATGTCACGAATGACGATCTAGATGATCAAAACCAAGTTTATTTAACGTCATCGGCATGACTCACTCCCTTTCTTGGAGCTTACTCACAAAATGAACCAAGATGATCGGTCCCCTTTCCTCGATCCGGGTCAAAACAATTGGGATTCACATTATCCCCAACGAAACCTTCTTCAAATAGCTAAGGGTTTCTTCATGTTCCCTCAACATTTCCAACAACTCACCTTTTTGTTCCATAGTGATCTCAAGCACGTAAGCATTCGGGGGTTTCTCTCCTTCTCCATGGGGTGAACATTTTAGAGCTTTCGTTGGTGGTTTGCACTCTTCCACCAAAGTCTTCTCAAGAAAAAGAGGGAGAACCACCCTTATTGGCTTACTCTTGGACGCACTAAAAGTGTTGGATGTTGTTTTACCAAGAGTATATTCGCCAATGTTGTTTTCCTTCGTGTTAGTACTAACAACATTTGAAATCAAGACATCACTCAAAACATCATCTATGGAAACATTTAAGGAACTACCATCTTTGGGCTCAATTACATCTTGCTCTTTATCATCAATTACATGAATAACTTGACAAGAATGGTATCTACTAGGATGACCAATAGAATTATTAGTGTTAAATTCTACCTTCCGCCCATTAAATTCCATGGTCAATGTTCCTTTATGCAGGTCAATTATAGTCCTTGAAGTCTTTAGAAATGGCCTTCCTAAAAGAATAGGTTTAGAACTATTGTCACCTCCCATTTCAAGAACATAAAAGTCCGCGGGTAATGTCAAAGAATCCACTTTCACCAACACATCCTTCACAATACCTTTCGGGTATGTGCTAGAGTGATCGGCTAGTTGGATAACAACCCTGTTTTTGTACAAAATGCCTAGATTTAGACTTTCATACAAGGAATATGGGATTACATTGATTGAAGCACCCAATTCTAACATGGCCTTGTAAACACATTTTCCTCCTATCTCACAAGGGATTGTAAACATTCCCGGATTATCATATTTAAGTGGCATTTCATCATCAAACATGGCAGAGACATATTCACACTTCACACTCTTTTTATTAATTTTCAATTGATGTTTCCTATTGACGGTACACAATTCTTTAAGAAATAGCATACCTAGGAACTTGATTTAGAGCATTTAAGAGTGGAATATTTACCTCGCATGTACAAAAGACTTTGTAGATGTCTTTGGTGTCCTCCTTGGTCCTCCTATCCTTTAATGCCTTCGAAAATGGTGGTTCTGGCGCATAGATAGGGATCTCTACCCTTCTTGACTTCTTGTGTGGTGGGATGAGGTTTCAGGGTTTGATCCAGGTCTTCGTACAAATGTCTCCACCTCGATTTCTTCTTCTTTGCTTTATTTGTCCAACTCTTTGGTCTTCCTTTCATGGTCTTCTTCTTTCTCAACCATCCACTCAACAACAACCCTTGCTTGGGGGCTCATTCACTTCCCTTCCACTTCTCAATGAGATTACACTCACATTTTGTAGAGGGTTAATCTCTGGTTGGGAGGGTAGTTAACCCTTTTCCCGGGCCTCCATCTGATTCACCACTTGAGCTATTTGTCTCACTTGAGTTTCCAAGTTCTTGATGCTCGCCTTGGCTTCATCTTGGAATTTTTCACCGTTCTCCGCACACATGCCTAACCAATGAATTGCTTGCATCACCTCATCCTTTGTTAACCCTGAGCTCTCCCCTTAGTCTCGGGGTTTATCTTATAGCCTTTGAAATTTTTGTTGAGGGGGCCGATACGGTTGAGGGTTTTAGCTTCCTTGAGGGTTTCCATACCAGAGGTTCGGATTATCACGATTTCCTGAATTGTACGGCCAGTTTTGGTACCCTTGATAACCTTGGTAGTCTTGGTGACCTTGATAGCTTTGCCCACCTTGATATCATTGGTTGCCTTGGTATCCTTAATTTCCTTGATATCCCATGGCACTCACCTTCTCGACATAGTCCTCTTCCAAAGTAGGGTAAGTGTCCGTAGGATGCACCAAGTAACAAATTTCACATGATTTAACATGTGGCGCATTCCTGGGCTTCATCATCAATGATTTCACCATAGATGCAAGGGCCAAGACTTTGTCCTCGAGTTTCCCACTATTGGAAGAGTTACTTGCGGACATTGGATTTCTCCTTCTGAAATTGACCCTTGAGCTAAAGTTTCTTGATTCTTCCGCTAGCTCCTCATACAATTGCATCGCTTTAGATGAAGTTTTGTTCCCAAGAGTGCCACCACAAGAACTCCTTACCAACGATTGATCCTCATCAAGAAGGCCATTGTAGAAGTAATAAACCAAATCCCCCTCCGAATAATTGTGATAAGGGCAACTTGTAAGAAGCTTCTTGAACCTCTCCCAATAGTCGAAGAGAGATTCTTCATACCATTGGAGGATGTTGCTTATGTCCTTTTTCAAGGCAGCGGATCTAGAGGCCGGAAAGTATTTGGCTAAAAACTTTGTTTTCATATCAAGCCAACTCTTAATGCTCTTGGGCGGTAGGTAGTGGAGCCAATCTCTTGCACCATTTCTTAGTGTGAACGGGAATGCCTTCAATTTATAGAAATCTTCATCCACTCCATGGGGGACTGTACCACCACACAAGAAGTGAAATTCTGTGAGGTGTTTGTTCGCATTCTCCCCTTGCCTACCAAGGAAGATGGGTAGCATGTTGATGAACCTGGTCTTTAGCTCAAAATGCCCATTCGGTCCAACCACGGGATACTCGATGCACATTGGTTGTTGATTGAGGTTGGGGGCCATGATGTCTCTTAACAAAGCTTGCCCCAAAGAAATCTCTCTTTGGTGGAGAGGAGGAGCTCGCCCTTGGAGAGAAGGATATTGAGGTCCCCCTCCCGGATGCTCATCTTTGTGCTCAATTTGATGTTCCATGGAGGAAGAGGTATCCACAAAATGTTCACTAGGAGGGTGTTATTCACACTTTCCAATGAAAGCCTCCTAGC
This sequence comes from Rubia yunnanensis, assembly GCA_037428765.1. Taxonomy (NCBI): domain Eukaryota; kingdom Viridiplantae; phylum Streptophyta; class Magnoliopsida; order Gentianales; family Rubiaceae; genus Rubia; species Rubia yunnanensis. Next base: position 47,100,444 of record CM075061.1, on the reverse strand, counting down.
CCATCTCAAATTTAACTCTAACTCGGGGTCGTAGTGTAGGGGTTCTTGTGAAGAGGATCGCGTACGAACCATACACCAAGAAATTGAACAATACGTCTCCAAGCCAATTGAAATGGAAAATCAACTAAAAAATCATTAAAAAAAGTAAACTAAAAAATATTTAGAAATAGCATATAATCACACATAATATGCCTAAACACTTAAAAATAAAAGCCTCTTCCCCGGCAGCGGCGCCAAAATTTGGGAGGTCGTCGTCGTACCTCTCAAAGTTAATACATTTAAGCCCTAATGCTTCCTATCTATAATTAAGTAGATCATGGCAAGTCGGGGTTGTCCACGAGAAAAGGGGTCTTTTCAAGTGTTTAAACATATATAGGAGAAAACATACTAGGTATATACATACATAGATACATATAAAAGCATGTAAACAAGGGGGGTTGGTTTGCTTTTTATCCTAAGTTATCAAATTGAGAGACAACAATTAGCAAAGCAAGAAAACTATGCTAATCATGCAAGACAAATAAAGATAAGATGAAAACAACAACTAACGGAACCTTGGGCGCAATTGACTTCCACTTCCAAGCCTCTTATCCATCATTGAACATGCAACCTATTTACTACTTTCACTACTTGTTGTGAAGACTAAACTTCTATCCTTCTTAGATAGTAGTTTGAAAGAGTGAATTCGACATCTCTTGTCAAACCTCACCAATGACTCCCATACTCGAAACACGACAAATAGTATCCTATTGATGGCATTCAGCACGAAGAATCAACAAGCTTGGCAACACTTATAAACACTACACCGTGTCCAAACATTTAACCAATTCATGCATTTATACGAGATTAGTCAAGAACGATCGACATTCATAAACTTCTCTCATTTGCTACAAGCAACAAAATGACAAAGAGTTCAACATTATCATATTCATTTAGCAATTATCAATCAATCAACACAATCAAAAGTTTTAAATCATACTCTTGGATTCCTATCAAGAAAAGGGGAAATCAACCCATTTCCCCAAACCCTAACAAGCATATCATACAAGTACTTCATATACTAAAGCTTTCAATAACATTAATGACATTAATAAACACATTCAATGCTCCATAAATGCATAATAGTAAGAGTATCAAATAGGCTACAAATTGTTCTTAAGACATGGGCTTGGAAGTCTTAGTCAATTGCTCCCAAGAACTAGATTTAGCTAATACAAATCATACTAACATCCATAAACACATCCTTAGATAAAAGAAGAGAGAAAAGATGGAATAAATTAAGAGCCTAGGGTTGGGAGAAGAGAACTTTTGGCCAAGAAGGATAAGGTATGAAGTGGGTGGCCAAAAATTCCTTTTATAGTACAAGAGGGAGGAAAAGAAAAGCAAAAAGCAAAAGTGTAGCAAGCTCCTGCCCGGGCAGGAATGGCCTCGCCCTGGCGGGAATGACCATTTTCACCCCTGTGTCGCCTTTCCTTCAAATCCTCGATTCTTTTTTTTCTTCAATCTTCAAAGCTAGTCTTCAAATCTTCAAAGTCTTCAAAAGGTGATCTTCAATTGTCTCCGGTCTTCAAGTCTCGATGTTCTTCCTTTGTCACAAAAAATACACTAAGAAAAAGGTAAAAGAGCATAAAGTCGCTCTTACCTCTCCTAAGAGAATTTCAAGGTAAAATAAAAGCTCTTGATAACAAAAGAGCACAAAAGTGATCCCAAAAAGTACTAAAATATGCACATAAAATGGACACATTAAACCTCAAATGGCTTATATCGAGTAAGTTTATGTCTATCTTTTCTACCTTCAATGTCTTCACTCTTATTTCGATTCCATGAATGCATAATAATACATTTTCACCCAAGAGGAAATGTAGTTCACCCCTGAAGAAATTGATATAACAATTTCTACTTTTGTTCAGCAATCTATGACAAAAGGAATTATAAATAGAGCAATAGAAAGGGGAAAGGATGTGAGATCTGTGAGATGATGAGTCCAATAATCTGTCTGAACCTATGAAGATGACATTGCTAACAGCTGTACACAAATTAAAAAAAACTCTTTCATAACGACTGTGACAGTTGAAAATTTGATTTCTGGGCATATGCTTTTGTTGGTTTAATTGTGTAGGATATTTTACTGCTTATGAAGGAACGGGAAAGAAAAATCCTATTACTAACTGTCACCATACACGTGATTAATATTAGAATATTGGGTGGTCTTGTTTACAAGTTTGTAGATAGAGAGAATAAACTAAGGGAAGCAAAACCTCTAGCTCTGCCGCCACCAGAATGACAACCTATGGATCCTTGGACAAAGTCACAACTCAGCCGACAATATGCTTCTCCTAAAGTGGAGAAAAGCGCTGGCTCCGACTCTTGAGGTATATTGCTTCCAGGTCTCTGACTGTGTGTACTCCAGTTTATCATTTGTTTAGGTGAATTTAGATGGTTGTATGAAATTCATCTATATGAGACGATTATAGCATAGTGATATTTTGATATTATTCAGTTTGAAGACGCTCGTTTGAATTTACTTGGTTGACTATCACTTGTAGGCCTGTAGCATAAGTTTATAATACACAAAAAATTTGCAGATCACACCTCTCGAACCCTCCACTATAACTGTCACCTCTCGAACCTCCAATGGAACCTTCACCTCTCGAATCCATACCTCTAGAACATCTTCTCGACCTCTCACCACTCGAATCCTCTTCTCGAACTCTCGAACCTTCACCTCTCCAACCTCCAATAGAACCTTCATCTCTCGAATTTTTACCACTCGAACCAGTACTACTCGAACCCTCCACTCTAACGGTCACCTCTCGAACTTCCACTGGAACCTTCACATCTCAAACATCCAATGGAAAGTTTACCTCTCGAATCCGTACCTCACGAACCAATACCACTCGAACCCTCCACTCTAACTGCCACCTCTCGAACTCTAATGGAACCTTCACCTCTCGAATTCGTACCGATCGAACTAGTGCCACTTTGTTGTCATGCAATGCTGAACCTTCTCCATTAATTAATATAAAATATTGTTGGATTCTTTAAAGCATACTGTAGTAGTATATCTTTAAATTGTAATTTTTTCATATATTTTCTACTCCCTTTGTTTCACAATGTTCAACACCACAGCTTCAAGTAATTTATTTTTGCAAGTGGAAATGTGAATAAATTTAAATGAAAATAGTAAAACTTATGAGATATTGAAAATGATTCATCTTTTTCCATAAAAGGAAATCTAATAAATTTAGAAAAACATCAAAAATAAAAAGTATAAAATTTAAGAAAATAGACAAAATTTATACAAATAATGATATTAATAGTTAAATAATGATATTGACTCTAAAAATTAACTAAGCAACTTTGATAAATCGGAGAGAATAAATATGAAGCATGATCATAATTCCCAGAAAGTGGGCGATAATTTCCCAAGATACCATTCTTCTTAAATTGCATAATGACTCGTGAGTGAGTATGGTTGAAGATGTTATGCAATTTACAATCCCAAAACTGCAGTTCGAAGGCCATATTTCTCGTATACAAGAAGTACTTTTATTGCTACCAATTACCAAACAATGTAAACGGGAAACATAAAAGTGGTGAGAAATGACATTTGGGATTTTGACTTCCTTTGAACTTATGTTGGGGAAAGAGTAGATAAGAAATCAAAATTTTCAGCATCATTAGGTACTGTGGATCGGATCCTGCAGGAACCTCTCCATCTCTTGAGCCCTTGTCTTAATGGATATATCAAAAACTTTCTGACTGAACTCCACCACTAGCCCACCAAGAATGCTAGGTTCAATCTGGATATGACAAACAATAATTAAAACCATTCACTAGCAAATATAATTGGAGAATTCTAAAGATACCCCTGGGGTCGTTGAACCCTACATGTGGCACCCTCCCACTTGTTAACAAAGCATGTGGATGGAATTTGTAGCTTCTTTGAAGTAGCTTTTTTAAGTCTTGAAATTTGTGACTTCTCGGTTTCCCAATCCTTTTCAAATGGTTATCTGCACCTCTTCTCCTATATTTCTTTCGAACCGCCCTCGGGCCCTTGAAACTCCTACTTTGAGCTCTCGAATCTCCTTCTTCGAGCCCTCAAACCTCATGCCTCGAGCCCTCAAACCTCCTGCCTCAAGCCCTCGAACCTCTTGCCTTGAGCCCTCGAACCATTTCTATTTATATTTTATTTTTGAATTTTTTAACTTTGGGTATAATGGTCATTTTGCCAACTTCCACCCAATTTGGCCGTTGACATTTTGATCAACGAAATCCATGATTTTTTTGCACTTTCAAATTTTAAAAGGTTATTTCTGCACTTTTGACTAAGACTTAGAGTTTAAAATGCACTTTTTTCTATTTTAAAATTCATCCTAAATAGCAGATGATTTGTTTGTTATTTTCTCAAGTTACAGGGTAATTTTTTTATATTAATTTTACAAAACTCTGTGATTTGAGTAGTAGATTAATTCTCCCTTAAACCCCATTTCACTCTGCGGACCACAGGCAGCTGGGATTCAGGTTTGCATTGGTTTTTCACAAGCTATTACCAGAATGGGTAAACTAAGAAAGCTTAATCGCACCACTTCTCATCGGATGTCCATGTTCAGGTATGATGTCATCAAATTCGGTTCTGTTAAACAAGTTTGATTCTTTCTTATTGACATCCTAAAAAGATTGTTTTTTTCATATGGCTGGGACATTGGTGTCGCAGTTGGTGAGGCACGGGTGAAACGAAACCACAATCTCAAAGGTTGCATTCATATTTTGGAGTTTATTTTCCCAGAGATTCAATTTTAATACCTTATAATAATGCCTTACGCTTCGTTGTTTTTTTAATACAGGCTAAGGAAGACAAAAGGCTTGCAGAAAGGATGATAACGCTTGGAAAAGAGGTATATAAAATAGTTGTATGAATGTATCTAGAGTATTGAAGTTGGAATGTTGGATCTTGAAGTTTATGTTGAAGTGTGGAATTGTTGATATAAATTTGAATATGCCACATTTTTACTAAATTATTTGTTGCTCCTAACCTCTTTCCAGTTTTGATTTGTCTCTTGCCTTTCCCCGTTGGTTTATAGCTTCGGTTGGAAGCTTGGCGTTTATGTTCAAACTTATAGGAGCTGACTTACCTTGCTTTGCGTTAACCTTTTGTATCATTGGTTAACGATGTGTTAGTTTATAACTCCTGTAGGAAGCTTTCTTTTTATATTCGAACTTACTGGATTTGACATACCCTGCTTTGCTCCAGTTCAGTTTTTGTTTCTTTGGTTAATGGCATTAGAAGGAAAATTTCCTTTCCTATTCCTAGTTTATTGCTTGAATGCTTCTATTAAAGTTAAGTGTGGATCTACATGGTATCTTTTTGCATATGCATTAGGTATAGGTAGGTTTCAGAAGTGTTCATTATTGTCTTTAGCATCATTGCCTCTTGAACTTTTGGACAGTCAACTTTAGTTGTTGGGCCTCTGCAAAGTTGTCCTTGAATTTGCCATCTGGGCTGATGTGTGCCTGCTTTGCTGGGATTAAGCTGAGAATTCTGTGATGCCCCTTGATTCAAGTGGAAGAAATGCCCAAATTCATTTTCACGCTTTACAGGGTTATTAAGTGTTTCTTGCAGTTCTATGGTTCACATTAGATAAAAATGCTTGGGAGTGCAAATTGGTTTTAGGAATTGAATGTAGAAGTGGTGAATTTTGTTTTATGATGAGTCCTTCCTTTTCTACTTCATTTGAAGGAGAGAAATTGTATACATCTGAGCACTGTTCTTCGTGCTATGTATGCAACAATCCCATGTTTCCCTTCTACGCCTTTGACATAAAACTAACCTGTAAAAAGCATGGTAGACGTTTTGGAACTATTTTGGCATCACAATGCTGCTGCTTATTTTGACTGGTTAATTTTAATCCCTTGATTAATAATTCTGATAGCTAGAGATTTTTCTTCTAAATGCTCTCTGATGTCTATGTATTGACTCCTCAAAAGAAAAAGAAAAAGTGGTGCTTGAGATCTCTAGGTGAAACTCTTTTTGAATCACTGTTCTAAACTTTATTTGGGCTGGTTGGTTTTGTCCTACATTATTAGTACAAATATCCAGAGACGTTTCTGTTTACTGTCGTCTATGGTTGCACTAAGGAAAAATTGATCAGATTGATTCCATTATTAAACATTAAGTTTCTGCTTACCGCCCTACAGTAAGTTTCTGCTTACCGCCCTACATTAAGTTTGTGTTGCAGCTTTCTAAACATTCTTTTGTATAGTTTCTAACTCTTGTAGTGATTTGTGCTAGGGTTCTCTTTGTGCAGCAATACATGCTACTACCTTTGTTTGTGGTGACGTTGTTGTTCACAAGATTTTCATAGAAATGGCTTATCGTTAAAAGTAAGCATTTGACCTGCTCCTAAAAAAAGTCACTTTACTTGTTAGATTTCAGTTGTCAAAAGTTGTGGTTATAACACCTGGGTTTATTCTATCACTGACATAGAGCTGGTGGTTATACTCGATTGCTGTGAACTCGAAGGCGTGTAGGTGATGCTGCCCAAATAGCTTATATAGAGTGAGTTTAGGTCTATCTTTTCTACCTTCAATGTCTTCACTCTTCTTTCGATTCCATGAATGCATAAAACTACATTTTCACCCAAGAGGAAATGTAGTTCACCCCAGAATAAATTGATATAACAATTACAAAAACAATAGGGTTTTTTATTTCTACTTTTGTTAGGAAATCTACGACAAAAGGAATTATAGTGGGAGTGATATAAAGGGGAGAGGATTTAAGATCTGTGAGATAATGAGTCCAACCATCTGTCTGAACCCATGAATATGACTTTGCTAACAGCTGTACACAGATGAAAAAAACACTCTTTCATAACAACTATTACCATTGAAAATTTGACTTTTGGGCATATGCTTTTGTTGGTTTAATTTTGTGTAGGATATTTTACAGCTTATGAATGAACGGGAAAGAAAAAGCCTATTACGAACTGTCAGCATGGACGTGATTAATATTAGAATATTAGATGGTCTTGTTTACAAGTTTGTAGATAGAGAGAACGAACTAGGAGAAGTGAAACCCCCAGCTCCGCTGCCATTAGAAAGACAACCTATGGATCCTTGGTCTAAGTCACGACTCATCCGACAATATGCTTCTCCTAATGTGGAGAAAAGCTCTAGCTCCGACTCTTGAGTTATATTGCATCCAGTTCTATGACCGTGTGTACTCCAATTCATCATTTGTTCAGGTGAATTTAGATGGTTGTATGAAATTCATCTATAAGACAATTATAGCATAGTGATATTTTTATATTATTCAGTATGAAGATGCTCGTTTGAATTTACTTGGTTGATTATCGCTTGTAGGCCCGTAGCACAAGTTTATAATACACAAAACATTTGGAAGATAACACCTCTCGAACCCTCTACTCTAACGTTCACCTCTCGAACCTCCAATGAAACCTTTACCTCTCGAATTTGTACCTCTCGACTCCTCTCAAACTCTTACCTCTTGAATCCTCTTCTCGAACTCTCGAACCTTCACCTCTTGAACTTCCAATGGAACCTTGACCTCTCAAATCCGTACCTCTCGAACCAGTACTATTCGAACCCTCCACTCTCACTGTCACCTCTCGAACCTCCACTGGAACCTTCACCTCTCGAACCTCCAATGGAAACTTCACCTCTCGAATCCGTACCTCTCGAACCAGTACCACTTGAACCCTCCTCTCTAACTGTCACCTCTCAAACTCCAATGGAACCTTCACCTCTCGAATCTATATCTCTCAAACCAGTGCCACTTTGTTGTCATACAGTGCTGAACCTTCTCCCTTAATTAATATTAAATATTGTTGGATTCTTTATAGCATACTGTAGTAGTATATCTTTAAATTTTAATTTTTTCCATAAATTTTCTACTCCCTTTGTTTCACAATGTTCAACACCACAGCTTCAAGTGTTTTCTTTTTGCAAGTTGAAATGTGAATAAATTTAAATGAAAATAGTAAAACTGAAGAGATATTGAAAATGATTCATCTTTTTCCATAAAAGGAAATGTAATAAATTTAGAAAAACATCAAAAATAAAAAGTATCAAATTAAGAAAATAGAGAATATTTATATAAATAAAGATATTAATAGTTAAATAATGATATTGACTCTAAAGGTTAACTAAGCAACTTTGGTAAATTGGAGAGAATAAATATGAAGCATGATCATAATTCCCAAAAAGTGGGCGATAATTTCACAAGGCATCATTCTTCTTAAATTGCATCATGACTCATGAGTGAGTATGGTTGAAGATGTTATACAATTTACAATCCCAAAAAATGTAGTTCGAAGGGCATATTCTCTCATATGAGAAGTATTTTTATTGCTACCAATTACCAAACAATGTAAATGGGAAACATAAAACAGGTCAGAAATGACATTTGGGTTTTTGACTTCCTTTGAACTTATGTTGGGGAAAGAGTAGATAAGAAATCAAAATTTTCAGTATCATTAGGTACTGTGGATCGGATCCCGCAGGAACCTCTCCATCTGGCGAGCCCTTGTCCTAATAGAAAATAATCACCAAGAATGATGGGGTTAATCTGGATGTGATAAAAAATAATCATAACCATTCAGTAGCAAATATAATTGGAGAATTCGAAAGATACCCCTGGGGTCGTCGACCCCTACACGTGGCATCCTCCCACTTGTTAACCACGCATGTGGACGGAATTTGTAGCTTTTTTAAGTAGCTTTTTTGAGACTTGGAATTTGTGACTTCTCGGTTTCCCAAACCTTTTCAAATGCTTTTCTGCACTTCTTCTCCTATCTTTCTTTTGAACCGCCCTTGAACCGTTGAACCTCCTGGTTCAAGCCATCGAACTTCCTGCTTCGAGCCCACGAACCTCCTGCTTCGATCCCTCAAACCTTCAGTTCAGTTTTCCCTTGATTAATAATTCTGATAGCTGGATTTTTTCTTCTAAATGCTCTCTGATGTCTATGTATCGACTCCTCAAAGGAAAAAAGTGGTGCTTGAGATCTCTATCTGAAATTCTTTTGGAATCACTGTTCTAAACCTTATTTGGACTGGTTGGTTTTGTCCTACATTATTAGTGCAAATATCCGGACACGTTTCTGCTCACCGTCTTCTTTGGTTGCACAAAGGAAAGATTGATCAGATTGATTCCATTATTAGACATTAAATTTCTACTTACCGTCGTACATTAAGTTTGTTTTGCAAACATTCTTTTGTTAAGTTTCTGACTCCTGCAGTGATTTTTGCAAGGGTTCTCTTTTTGCAGCAAAACATGCTACTGCATTTGTTTGCGGTTACGCTGTTGTTCACAAGATTTACACAGAATTAGCTTATCGTTACAAGTAAGCATTTGACATGTTCCTAAAAAATAAAGCACTTTACTTGTTATATTTCAGTTGTCCAAAGTTGTGGTTATAATACCTGGGTTTATTCTATCATAAAGATAAAACTGGTGGTTATACTCGATTGCTGCGAACTTGAAGACGTGTAGGCGATACTGCCCAAGTGGCTTATATAGAGTAAGTTTAGGTCTATGTTTTCTACCTTCAACGTCTTCACTCTTCTTTCTATTCCATGAATTCATAAAACCACACTTTCACCCAAGAGGAAATGTAGTTCACCCCAAAAGAAATTGATATAACAATTACAAAAACAATAGGGTTTTTATTTCTACTTTTGTTCAACAATATATGACAAAGGGAATAATAGAGGGAGCAATAGAAAGATGAGAGGATGTGAGATCTATGAGATGATGAGTCCAACCATCTGTCTGAACCTATGAATATGACTTTGCTAATAGCTGAACACAGATTAAAAAAATACTCTTTCATAAGAACTGTGACAGTTGAAAATTTGATTTATGGGCATATACTTTTGTTGGTATAATTTTGTGTAGGATATTTTAGTGCTTATGAATGAACAGGAAAGAATACGCCTGTTACTAACTGTCACCATGCACGTTATTAATATTAGAATATTGGGCGGTCATGTTTACAGGTTTGTAGATAGAGAGAATGAACTAGGGGAAGCAAAACCTCCAGCTTCGCCACCACCAGAAAGAAAACATATGGATCCTTGGACCAAGTCATGACTCAGCCAACAATATGCTTCTCCTAAAGAGGAGAAAAGCTATGGCTCTAACTCTTGAGTTATATTACTTCCAGGTATGTGACCGTGTGTACTCCAGTTCCTCATTTGTTCATGTGAATTTAGATGATTGTATGAAATTCATCTATGAGACGATTATAGCATAGTGATATTTTGATATTATTCATTTTGAAGATGCTCGTTTGAATTTATTTGGTTGATTATTGCTTGTAAGCCCGTAGCCTAAGTTTATAATACACAAAACATTTGGCAGATGCACCTCTCGAACCCTCCACTCTAACTGTCACCTCTCGAACCTCCAATGGAACCTTCACCTCTCGAATCTGTACCTCTCAAACCTCCTCTCAAACTCTCATCTCTCGAATCCTCTTCTCAAACTCTCGAACCTTCACCTCTCAAACCTCCAATGAAACATTCTCCTCTCGAATCCGTACCATTCGAATCAGTACTACTCGAACCCTCCACTCTAACTGTCACCTCTCCAATATCCACTGCAACCTTCACCTCTCGAACCTCAAATGGAAAATTCACCTCTTGAATCCGTACCTCTCAAACCAGTACCACCCAAACCCTCCACTCTAGTTGTCACCTCTCGAAGTCCAATGGAACCTTCACCTCTCGAATTCGTACCTCTCGAACCAGTGCCACTTTGTTGTCATGCAGTGCTGAACCTTGTCCTTTAATTAATTTAAAATATTTTTGGATTCTTTATAGCATACTGTAGTAGTACATCTTTAAATTATATTTTTTTCCATAAATTTTCTACTCCCTTTGTTTCACAATGTTTAACACCCTAGCTTCAAGTGTTTTTTTTTGCAAGTTGAAATGTGAATTAATTTAAATGAAAATAGTAAAACTGATGAGATATTGAAAATGATTCATCTTTTACCATAAAAGGAAATGTAACAAATTTAGAAAAAAATCAAAAATAAGAAGTATCAAATTTAAGAAAATAGAGAATATTTATATAAATAAATATATTAATAGTTAAATGATGATATTGACTCTACAGGTTAACTAAGCAACTTTGATAAATTGGAGAGAATAAATATGAAGCATGATCATAATTCCCAGAAAGTGGGCAATAATTTCCCAAGATATCATTCTTCTTAAATTGCATCATGATTGATGAGTGAGTATGGTTGAAGATGTTATGCAATTTACAATCCCAAAACTGTAGTTCGAAGGGCATATTCTCTCATACGAGAAGTATTTTTATTGCTACCAATTACCAAACAATGTAAATAGGAAACATAAAATAGGTGAGAAATGACATTTGGGTTTTTTAATTCCTTTGAACTTATGTTAGGGAAAGAGTAGATAAGAAATCAATATTTTCAACATCATTAGGTACTGTGGATCAGATCCCGCAGGAACTTCTCCCTCTGGCGAGCCATTGTCCTAATAGACATATCAAAAACTTTCTGACTGAACCCCACCACAAGCCCATCAAGAATACTGGGGTCAATCTGGGTGTGACAAACAATAATCAGAACCATTCACTAGCAAATATAATCGGAGAATTCCAAAGATACCCCTAGGGTCGTCAACCCCTACACGTGGCACCCTCCCACTTGCTAACCAAGCATGTGAATGGAATTTGTAGCTTTTTTAAAGTAGATTTTTTTAGTCTTGGAATTTGTGACTTCTTGATTTCCAAAACCTTTTCAAATGTTTTTCTGCACTTCTTGTCCTATCTTTCTTTCGAACCGCCATAGAGCCCTTGAACCTCCTTCTTCCATCCCTCGAACCTTCTACTTCGAAGCCTCGAACCTCCTGCGTCGAGCCCTCGAACCTCCTGCCTTAAGCCCTCAAACCTCCTGCCTCGAGCCCTCGAACCTTTTCTATTTTCATTTTATTTTTTAATTTAACTTAGGGGTATAATGGTTATTTTGCCTACTTCTGCCAAATTTGGCCACTGACATTTTGGTCAATGAAATCCTTGATTTTTTTTTGCACTTTCAAATTTTAAAAGGTTATTTCTACACTTTTGACTAAGACATAGAATTTAAAATTCACTTTTTTCTATTTTAAAATGCATCCTAAATAGCAGATGATTTGTCTGTTTATTTTCTCAAGGTACAGGGTTATTTCTTATATTAATTTTACAAAAATATTTGATCTGAGTAGTAGATTATTTCTCCCTTAAACCCCATTTTCACTCCGCAGACCACAGGCAGCTGGGTTTTAGGTTTGCGTAGGTTTTTCACAAGCTATTACCAAAATGGGTAAACTAAGAAAGCTTAATCGCACCACTTCTCTTCGGATGTCCATGTTCGGGTATGATGTCATCGGATTCGGTTCTATTAATAAGTTTGATTCTTTCCTATTGACATCCTAAAAATATTGTTTTTTAATACGGCCAGGACATTGGCGTCGTAGTTGGTGAGGCACGAGCAAATTGAAACCACAATCTCAAAGGTAGCGTTCATATTTTGGAGTTTATTTTCCCGGAGAATAAATTTTAATACCTTATAATAATGCCTTACGCTTCATTTTTTTTTAATACAGGCTAAGAAAGTCCGAAGGGTTGCAGAAAGGATGATAACGCTTGGAAAAGAGGTATATACAATAGTTGTATGTATGTACCTGGAGTATTGAAGTTGGAATATTGGATCCTGAAGTTTATGTTGAAGTGTGGAATTGTGGATTGAAATTTGAAGACGACACTTTTTTACTATATTATTTGTTGCACTTAACATCTTTTCATTTATGATTTGTCCCTTGCCTTTCCTTGTTGGTTTATAGCTTCTGTTGGAAGCTTGGCATTTATTCGAACTTATTGGAGCTGACTTACCTTGCTTTGTGTTCACCTTTTGTATCTTTGGTTAACAATGTGTTGGCTTATAACTCATGTAGGAAACTTGCTTTTTATGTTCGAACATACTAGAGCTAACTTACCTTGCTTTGCTCCAGTTCTGTTTTTGTTTTTCTGGTTAATGGCATGAGAAGGAAAATTTCCTTTCATATTCCTAGTTTGTTGCTTTACTGCTTGTTTTAAAGTTAAGTGTGGATCTACATGGTATCTTTTTGCATATTCATTAGGTAAAGATAGGTTTCAGACGTGAGCATAGCCTCTTGATCTCCTGGGCAGTCAACTTTAGTTGTTAGGCCTCTGCAAAGTTGTCCTTGAAATTTCCATCTGGGTTGAGGTGTGCCTGCTTTTTTGGGATTAAGCTAAGAATTTTTTGATGCCCCTTGATTTATGTGGAAAAAATGCTCAAATTCATCTTCATGCTTTACAGAGTTCTTAAGTGTTTCTTGTTGTTCTTTGGTTCACGTTAGATAAAAATACTTTCATGTGGACTGCAAATTTGGTTTTGGGACATTTTATGTAGAAGAGGTGAATTTTGATTTCGAATGAGTCCTTCCTTTTCTACTTAATTTGAAGAGAGAGTGTATACATCTGGGCACTGTTCTTTGTGCTATGTATGTAACCATCCCATGTTTCCCTTCGGTGCCTTTTCCATAAAACGGACCTGTAAAAAGCATGGTAGGGGTTTTGGAACTATTTTGGAATCACAATTCTGGGGCTTATTTTGGCCGGTTGGTTTTAGTCCCTTGATTAGTAGTTCTGATAGCAGGAGAATTTTCTTCTAAATGCTCTCTGAGGTCTATGTATTGACTCCTCAAAAGAAATAAAGTGGTGCTTGAGATCTCTATGTGAAACTCTTTTGGAATCTCTTCTGTAAACCTTATTTGGGCTGGTTGGTTTTGTCCTACATTATTAGTGCAAATATCCAGAGATTTTTCTGCTTACCGTCGTCTTTGGTTGCACAAAGGAAAAATTGATCAGATTTATTCTGTTACTAGACATTAAGTTTTTTGCTTACTGTCCTACATTGAGCTTGTGTTGCAGGTGTCTAAACAATATTTTGTTAAGTTTCTAACTCATGTAGTGATTTGTGCTAGGGTTCTCTTTGTGCAGCAAGACATGCTACTGCCTCTGTTTGCAGTGACGCTGTTGTTCACAAGATTTTCACAGAACTAGCTTATCGTTACAAGTAAGCATTTGACCTATTCCTAAAGATAGCACTTTACTTGTTAGATTTCAGTTGTAAAATGTTGTGGCTATAATACCTGGGTTTATTCTATCATAGAGATACAGCTGGTGGTTATACTCGATTGCTGTGAACTCGAAGACGTATAGGTGATGCTGCCCAACTGGCTTATATAGAGTAATTTTAGGTCTATCTTTTCTACCTTCAATGTCTTCACTCTTCTTTCGATTCCATGAATGCATAAAACTACATTTTCACCCAAGAGGAAACGTAGTTCACCCCAGAAGAAATTGATATAACAATTACAATAACAATAGGGTTTTTTATTTCAACTTTTGTTCAGCAATCTATAACAAAATGAATTATAGACGGAGCAATAGAAAGGGGAGAGGATGTGAGATCTGTGAGATGATGAGTCCAACCATCTGTCTGAACCTGTGAATATAACTTTGCTAATGGTTGTACACATATTAAAAAAACACTCTTTCATAACAACTGTGACAGTTAACATTTTGATTTCTGGGCATATGCTTTTGTTGGTTTAATTTTGTGTAGGATATTTTACTACTTATGAACGAATAGGAAAGAAAATTCTATTACTAACAATCAGTATGAATGTGATTAATATTAGAATATTGGGTGGTTCATTTATAAGTTTGTAGATAGAGAGAATGAACTTAGGGAAGTGAAACCTCCAGCTCCAACGCCACCGGAAAGACAACCTATGGATCCTTGGACCAATTCACGACTCAGCCGACAATATGCTTCTCCTAAAGTGGAGAAAAGCTCTGGATCCAACTCTTGAGTTATATTTCTTCCAGGTCTGTGACCGTGTATACTCCAGCTCATCATTTGTTCTGGTGAATTTAGATGATTGTATGAAATTCATCTATGAAATGATTGTATGAAATTCATCTATGAAATGATTATAGCATAGTGATATTTTGATATTATTCCGTTTAAGATACTCGATTGAATTTATTTGGTTGATTCTCGCTTGTAGGCCTATAGCATAAGTTTATAATACACAAAACATTTGGCAGATGACACCTCTCGAACCCTCCACTCTAACTGTCACCTCTCGAACCTCTCGAAATTCATCTATGAAATGATTATAGCATAGTGATATTTTGATATTATTCCGTTTAAGATACTCGATTGAATTTATTTGGTTGATTCTCGCTTGTAGGCCTATAGCATAAGTTTATAATACACAAAACATTTGGCAGATGACACCTCTCGAACCCTCCACTCTAACTGTCACCTCTCGAACCTCCAATGGAACCTTCACCTCTCGAATCCTTACCTCTTGAACTCTCACCTCTCGAATCCTCTTCTCGAACTCTCGAACCTTCACCTCTCGAACCTCCAATGGAACCTTCACCTCTCGAATCCGTACCTCTCGAACTAGTACTAATCGAACCCTTCACTCTAATGTCACCTCTTGAACCTCCACTGGAACATTCACCTCTCGAACCTTCAATGAAAACTTTACCTCTCAAATCCGTACCTCTCGAACCAGTACCAATAGAACCCTCCACTCTAACTGTCACCTCTAAAACTCCAATAGAACCTTCACCTCTCAAATTTGTACCTATCGAACCAGTGCCACTTTGTTGTCATGCAGTGCTAAACCTTCTCCCTTAATTAATATAAAATATTGTTGGATTCTTTATAGCGTACTATAGTAGTATATCATTAAATTATAATTTTTTCCGTAAATTTTCTACTCCCTTTGTTTCACAATGTTCAACACCACAGCTTCAAGTGTTTTGTTTTTTTGCAAGTTGAAATGTGAATAAAATTTAATTGAAAATAGTAAAACTTATGAGATATTGAAAATGATTCATCTTTTACCATAAAAGCAAATGTAACAAATTTAGAAAAACATCAAAAATAAAAAGTATCAAATTTAAGAAAATAGAGAATATTTATATAAATAAAGATATTAATAGTTAAATAATGATATTGACTCTAAAGGTTAACTAAGCAACTTTGACAAATCGGAGTGAATAAATATGAAGCATGATCATAATTCCCAAAAAGTGGGCGATAACTCATGAGTGAGTATGGTTGAAGATGTTATGCAATATACAATCCCAAAACTGTAGTTCGAAGGGCATATTCCCTCATACGAAAGGTACTTTTATTGCTACCAATTACCAAACAATGTAAATTGGAAACATAAAACTGGTGAGAAATGACATTTGGGTTTTTGACTTCCTTTGAACTTATGTTGGGGAAAGAGTAGATAAGAAATCAAAATTTTCAGCATCATTAGGTACTGTGGATCGGATCCCACAGGAACCTCTCCATCTGGCGAGCCCTTGTCCTAATGGACATATTCAAAAAATTTCTGATTGAACTCCACCACAAGCCCACCAAGAATGGTGGGGTCAATCTAGATGTGACAAACAATAATCAGAACCATACAATAGAAAATATAATTGGAGAGTTCTAAAGATACCCCTGGGGTCGTCAACCCCTACACGTGGCACCCTTCCACCTGTTAACCAACCATGTGGACAGAATTTGTAGCTTTTTTTAAGTAGCTTTTTTTATTCTTGGAATTTATGACTTCTCATTTTCCCAAACCTTTTCAAATGCTTTTTTGCACTTCTTCTCCCATCTTTCTTTCGAACCGCCCTCCAGCCCTCGAACCTCCTGGTTCGAGCCCTCGAACCTTCTGCTTTGAGTCCTCCAACCTCCTGCTTCGAGCCCTCGAACCTCCTGCCTTGAAACTTTAATATTTTTATTTTATTTTTGAATGCTTTTACTTAGGGATATATTGGTCATTTCACCTAATTCTTCCCAATTTGGTCATTGACATTTTGGTCAACGAAATCCAGGATTTTTTTTTCACTTTCAAAATTTAAAAGGTTATTTCTACACTTTCGACTAAGACATAGAATTTAAAATGCACTTTTTTCTATTTTAAAATGCATCCTGAATAGCAGATGATTTGTTTGTTATTTTCTCAAGTTACAGGGTTATTTTTTTATATTAATTATATAAAACTCTTTGATCTGAGTAGTAGATTATTTCTCCCTCAAACACCATTTCACTCCGCAGACCACGGGCAGCTGGGTTTTAGGTTTGCATTGGTTTTTCACAAGCTATTACCAAAATGGGTAAACTAAGAAAGCTTAATCGCACCACTTCTCATCAGATGTCCATGTTCGGGTATGATGTCATCGGATCAGTTCTATTAAAAAAGTTTGATTCTTTCCTATAGACATCCTAAAAAGATTTTTTTTTATATGGCCAGGACATTGGTGTCGCAGTTGGTGAGCCACGAGCGAATCGAAACCACAATCTGAAAGGTAGTGTTCATATTTTGGAGTTTATTTTCCCGGAGTTTCAATTTTAATACCATATAATAATGCCTTACGCTTCGTTGTTTTTTTAATACATGCTAAGGACGTCCGAAGGGTTGCTAAAAGGATGATAACGCTTGGGAAAAAGGTATGTAAATAAGATGTATGTATGTACCTAGAGTATTGAAGTAGGAATGTTGGGTCTTGAAGTTTATGTTAAAGTGTGGAATTGTTGATTGAAATTTGAAGACGCCACATTTTTACTATATTATTTGTTGCCTTTAACCTCTTTCCAGTTATGATTCTTCTCTTGCATTTCCCCATTGGTTTATAACTCTTGTTGGAAGCTTGGCGTTTATGTTCTAACTTATTGGAGCTAACTTACGTTGCTTTGAGTTCACCTTTTGTATCTTGGTTAACGATGTGTTGGTTTATAGCTCTTGTAGGAAGCTTGATTTTTATGTTCGAACTTACTGGAGCTGACTTACCCTGCTTTGCTCCACTTCAGTTTTTGTTTCTCTGGTTAATGGCATGACAAGGAAAATTTCCTTTCCTATTCCTAGTTTTTTGCTTGACTACTTCTTTTAAAGTTAAGTGTGGATCTACATAGTATCTTTTCTCATATTCATTAGGTATAGGTAGGTTTCAGAAGTGTTCATTATTGTCTTAAGCATCATAGCCTCTTGATCTCCTGGACAGTTAACTTTAGTTGTTGGGCCTCTGCAAAGTTGTCCTTGAATTTGCCACCTGGGCTGATGTGTGCCTGCTTTGTTAGGATTAAGTTGAGAATTCTACGATGCCCCTTGATTAAAGTGGAAGAAATGCTCAAGTTCATCTTCACGCTTTACAAGATCTTAAGTGTTTCTTGTATTTCTTTGGTTCACGTTAGATAAAATTGCTTGCATGTGGAGTTCAAATTTGGTTTTGGCACATTAAATGTAGAAGAGGTGAATTTTGTTTTGTGATGAGTCCTTCCTTTTCTACTTCATTTGAAGGAGAGAAATCATATACATCTGGGCACTGTTCTTTTTGCTATGTATACAACCATTCCTTGTTTCTCTTCTATGCCTTTGCTATAAAACTGACCTGTAACAAGCATGATAGAGGTTTTGAAACTATTTTGGCATCACAGTTCTGAGGCTTATTTGGCTAGTTGATTTTAGTCCCTTGATTAATAATTTTGATAGCTCGAGATTTTTCTTCAAATTGCTCTCTGATATCTATGTATTGACTCATCAAAGGAAAAAAAAAAGTGGTGCTTGAGATCTCTATGTGAAACTCTTTTGGAATCACTGTAATTAGACATTCAGTTTCTGCTCACCATCCTACATTAAGTTTGTGTTGCAGCTGTCTAAACATTTTTTTGTTAAGTTTCTGACTCCTGAAGTGATTTGTGTTAGGGTTCTCTTTGTGCAGCAAGACATAATACTACCTTTGTTCGCAATCACAAGATTTACACAGAACTGTCTTATCGTTACAAGTAAGCATTTGACCTGTTTCTAAAAAAAGCACTTTACTTGTTAGATTTTTGTTGTCAAAAGTTGTGGTTATAATACATGGGTTTATTCTATCATAGAGATAGAGCTGGTGGTTATACTCGATTGCTGCGAACTCGAAGACGTGTAGGTGATGCTGCCCAAATGGCTTATATAGAGTAAGTTTTGGTCTATCTTTTCTACCTTCAATGTCTTCACTCGTCTTTCGATTCCAGGAATGCATAAAAATACATTTTCACCCAAGGGGAAATGTAGTTCTCCCCAGAAGAAATTGATATAACAATTACAAAAACAATAGGGTTTTTTATTTCTAATTTTGTTCAGCAATCTATGACAAAAGGAATTATAGAGGGAGCAATAGAAAGGGGGGAGGATGTGAGATCTGTGAGATAATGAGTCCAACCATCTGTCTGAACTTATAAAAATGACTTTGCTAACGTACACAGATTAAAAAATCACTCTTTCATAACAACTGTGACAGTTGACGATTTGATTTCTTGGCTAGTGCTTTTGTTGGTTTAATTTTGTGTAGGATATTTTACTGCTTATGAATGAACATGAAAGAAAAGGCTTTTTACTAACTGTCAGCATGCACGTGATTAATATTAGAATATTGGGTGGCCTTGTTTACAGGTAGGGGTGGGCAAAAAAATGAAAACCAAATCGAAAATTGAATTATCTGAATTCGAATAACCCGAACCGAATTTAAAATACAGTTTATGGATAACCGAATTGAATAAACTGAATTTTGAATATGGTTTTTGGTTTGGTTTGGTTTGGATATTGAAACTCAAACCGAAAGACGACCCATATACCGAATTAAAATTTAAAAAATAAATTAAATATATATACAAAATAATATAATTCTGAAAAATTAATATAAAATATATAACTACAAAGCCAAATTCATGGCCCAAACTCACATAGATTATGGCCCAAAATGAAAATTTGAGAACCCTCATTATTGGCCCCTTATATAAAATTAGAAACCCTACAAAACACAAAAGAAAAGCCTCTTGCCGTTTTCTTCTTCATCGCGAGAAAACCCCTGTCGTTTTCTTTCTGATCCCTGCCCTTATCTCCGTCACCACGACCTCATACTCTGGTGCCATAGCCTTGCAGTGGCCACACCACCAACACAGGACAGAGCTCAAGGAACGATGAGGATCAATCAAAGATATCAACCAAAGTGTGTAGCTATGATTTTGGTTGTGTCAGGTGAATGTAGTGCGGTTTAATGAATCATAATTTTCTATTGTATTATGTGTTGTTGAAAGCTATTAGTATATGTTTTCCAAGCTTTTATATGTTGTAAGAGTGCATTTATTGAGCTATGTGTTTTTCATATGTATCAAATGTTTAGAATGGTGGGATTGTGGGTTTTGATTGCATTGTTTTACTGGTTGAAATGGTTTCATGTGTGAGAACTTGGTATAGTCCTGACCCTATTAGCTGCTCTATAAGTTTTGGTCATTGAGAAGTTTTGTTTGTTTGTGTCTAGGCACTGGTTATTTGGCGAAGCAGAGCTCTAGAAATTGACGGAATTCTTCAACGAGGACCAAGTTAGTTTTTTTACCCTTTCACGTCTAAGCAGATTCCCACTCGGATCTTGGTGGATATAAAAGGCTTGCCTTTGTTTTGTTTTCTTACTTTAGTGATTTTGTTTTATGAGTCCTTTTTTTCAAACTCTGGTTTAGTTGGTTTGATTAGGAGGACCAACTTTTTGAAGAACCAAAGGTAAGCGAGGAAGCATAGCAAGAAGATGGGTGATGGTGCCAAGGGAGATGCTTAGTGATGATTCTTGTGCAGCATTTTTGTTTCTTTTTAGTTGAATTAGCATTGTGGATACTTACTAATGTTTTGGAACATGAGTAGTTGTTTGATCACAATTATGCTTTTGAGTTTAATGAGTGCTTTGGAGACTTATTAATGACTTGGAACATGAGTAGTTGTTTTAGATCAGTGATGCTTAACGTTGGATGAGTGAGTTTTGTGCTTTGTGGCGATAGTGTAGTTTTTGTTGTGCATTACCTATCATTGAATTAGTGTTATCTGTTAGCCGGTGTTCTGTGTGTAGCTAGCTTCTCATATTTGTTGGTGATTTTCCCCATATTCACTGTGATTTTAGTGATTAATGAAACATTCACAATGCTGCCTTTGTCGTTTGAACAACTTGAATTCTTCTGTTTTATTTGTGGTGTTAATGCACTGATGGAATTCTTGTGTTCTAACAGCTTATCATAAGGCTCCCCATTTGTTAAGATTTGAGTTTCAGGCGCATTAGTTGCTTCCTTTTGTAGTGTTTGCAAGCAGTACTGACGTGATTTTGAATTTTCTACCACAGAACATCTTCTAATGGCAATATTGAATTCATAAGTTCCCACAAAAAAAACTAAAAATTTAGGTCGGCTGTGGTTATTCCAAACCTTTTAAGGACCAGTACTGATTTCTAGCCACTCATGATTCATGTGTCAATAACGACTTAGGATTACCTAATTTGCATCAAATTTTTGTCTTGACTTTCATAAAGTTCTTTATTTCTTGCATTTCTTGTCATCTACTTAAGCCTGGAGGTAAAAGTATATGATGTTCTGATTTTTTGGAATCCCATATTGATTTTTTGCCACATGCATCAATTATGAACGCTATGTTTTCAGTTTAATGTAGAATGTGGGTCTCTTATCCACTGATAGCATTAGCATCTCCCTACTTAGGCTGTCTGAAAATATATATTTTTCTAATTGGACTGTAACTGTTGAGTTTCGGTATGATTGAGCTATCAAATCACACTAAATTATACATTTGGAAATAACAATACCTTCATCACAACTTGGTTTTCTATAATTGTTGTTTGTAATGCCTAGCCACAGTTAGATTGCTGAAGCGGTCAAAATGGCAATGAAAAAGGATGCGTCTTTAGACAGATTGAGGTAAAGGTATAAAGCGCCAGTCAGGATTATAAGGTATTCTTGCTTGTAAAATGAACTTTGTTCTGGTTTCAAGAATATATTCAATGAATTCTTTATGCCATGATATGTATATCATTATGATAACTTGTCTTTGAAACATCATAAAGATGAATTTTAGAAAGATAACTTTCCAGTTTCCACCTCAAAACGTTGAAAAGGTGAATTTTGAACCGCATTAGGCTAGTAGTTAGTGTGTGTGACTGTGTGCATGATTGCTAAGAAGTTCAGGAAACTGTAAGCAAGGAATATAATACTAATGTTAGTTTTTCGGCTACCTATATGTCAGTGTTAACTGAAAGGGATTATATAACGGGCTTGATTTGATTTACAAATTCTACTTTGGAACATTTGTTGATCAATTTGTGATGCTGTTAGTAAATTGAGACGTGTACAACGTTTATTTCTATAGGTTTGATGCATCCATCATTTACACTTCTTGTCATGTAACCCCACACCATCAAGTAATTTGAAAGTGTTACTAAAGAACCGATGCAGGACCAGCATACTAATGAGTTTATGTTGTTAATCTTTGAGAATCTGATTGACCAGATTTACTGAATGTTTTTACTGTACTTTCATGGACTTTATGATAAATGCATAATCATGGTTTTGTTGAAAGTTTTTCAGGTAAAGTGTGTAGTACAAGGAATGGTGAAAAAAAGGGAGTTGAAGAATACAAAATGTAGGGAAACACCACCAAATGGGCTCTCTATGATATGGAATTAGTAGAGTCATTATCGGGTACCTCAACTATAGAGTAAAAGTTATACTATGCTCTTCTTTTGGTATTCAATCATTCCTTTACCACACCTTTGATTGCACTCGCTGTATATTTTCCAAAAAGTTATGTACCCCATTCCTACTTTTTCCATTATTGAGACCACCACTCCCTCCTCCTCCTCCTCCACATTCTACGTGAACATATGCTGCTCTTAGTTAGATAGATGATTATTGCATTTGGGGCTCTGTTTTTGTTTTTTGTGTGTTAGATGTGTTTAATCCAATAGAGTTTTGCCATCTTTGCTATGAATGACAAATTCACATTGCTGGAATGCAGTATTAGCATTATTCATCTTTGTTGTTTAGATGAATGACAAATTCACATTGCTACTCAATTCAAGTGTGCAGAATGCATGACAAATTCACATTGCTGATTTTCACCATCTTTCTCTACATGGGTGTAATGCATTATGCATTCCTCTTTGATTACTCTTGGTATTACTTGTGGTTGAGTATACTGGAATTGAGTAGCTGATTATGTCAAGTCTTGTTAGCATATTTCAGTTTCTTTGAGATAGAGAATGATGATCAGTGACTTTTCTTTTCATGTTGCCTCAAGGTGAATATGAATGTGGAGTGCTTGACGGCTTAAAGATTGTGAACAGTTTGAAAATAAATTATAAAACGAAGTATTTTTCTTTAATGTTAAATGTAATGCTAACGTAAAATTATTATGGATGAGTTTGTATTGTATTTGTTGAATTTTAATTTTGAAAACTTGATTTGGTTGATGTAGAAATTAGATTTTTAATTTTTATTAAATTTTCAGGCTAAGATATATAATTTTGGTAATTATTTAAAAAAATCACAACCAAATCAGTTTATTCGGTGAAACCAAATTCCAAATTCGGTTTCAAACCGAAACCGAATTCCGAATTGGGTTTCAAACCGAAACCGAATTCCAAATTGGGTTTCAAACCGAAACTGAATTCCAAATTCGTTTTCAAACCGAAACCGAATTCTAAATTTGGTTTGGGTTACTCGGGTTATTCGGGTCAGTTTTGGTTTCGGAATTTTTAGAAAAAAAAGAATAACCCGAACCGAATAAACCAAAAACTGATTAAACCAAACCGATGCCCACCCCTATTTACAGGTTTGTAAATAGAGAGAATGAACTAAGGGAAGCAAAACCTCCAGCTCCGCCACCACCAGAAAGACAACTTATGGGTCCTTGGACCAAGTCACGACTCTGCCGACAATATGCTTCTCCTAAGGTGGAGAAAAGCTCTGGCTCCGATTCTTGAGTTATATTGCTTCCAGGATTATGACCGTGTGTACTCCAGTTCATCATTTGTTCATGTGAATTTAGATGGTTGTATGAAATTCATCTATGAGACGATTATAGCATAGTGATAGTTTGATATTATTCAGTTTGAAGATGTTCAATTGAATTTACTTGGTTGAATATCGCTTGTAGGCCCATGGCATAAGTTTATAATACACAAGACATTTAGAAGATGACACCTCTCGAACCCTTCACTCTAGCTGTCACCTCTCGAACCTCCAATGGAACCTTCACCTCTCGAATACGTACCTCTCAAACCTCTTCTCAAACTATCCCTCTCGAATCCTCTTCTCAAACTATCCCTCTCGAATCCTCTTCTCGAACTCTCGAACCTTCACCTCTCAAACCTCCAATGAAACCTTTACCTCTCGAATCCGTACCTATCAAGCCAGTACTACTCGAACCCTCCACTCTGACGGTCACCTCTCGAACATCCACTGGAACCTTCACCTCTCGAACCTCCAATGGAAGCTTCACCTCTCGAATCTGTGCCTCTCGAACCTGTACCACTCGAACCCTCCACTCTAACTGTCACCTCTCGAACTCCAATGGAACCTTTACTTCTCAAATCTGTACCTCTCGAACCAGTGCGTCTTCATTGTCATGCAGTGCTGAATCTTCTCCATTAATTAATATAAAATATTGTTGGATTCTTTATAGCATACTGTAGTAGTATATCTTTAAATTATAAATTTTTTCATAAATTTTCTACTCCCTTTGTTTCACATTGTTCAACATCACAGTTTCAAGTGTTTTTTTTTAAAAGTTTAAATGTGAATAAATTTAAATGAAAATTGTAAAACTCAGGAGATATTGAAAATGATTCATCTTTTACCATAAAAGGAAATGTAACAAATTTAGAAAAATATCAAAAATTAAAAGTATCAAATTTAAGAAAATAGAGAATATTAATATAAATAAAGATATTAATAGTTAAATAATGATATTGACTCTAAAGGTTAACTAAGCAACTTTGATAAATCAGAGAGAATAAATATGATGCATGATCATAATTCCCAGAAGTGGGCGATAATTTCCCAAGATATCATTTTTCTTAAATTGCATCATGGCTCATGAGTGAGTATGGTTGAAGATGTAATGCAATTTACAATCCCAAAACTGTTGTTCGAAGGGCATATTCTCTCATACGAGAAGTACTTTTGTTGCTACCAATTACCAAACAATGTAAACGGGAAACATAAAACATGTGAGAAATGACATTTGGGTTTTTGACTTCCTTTGAGCTTATGTTGGGGAAAGAGTATATAAGAAATCAAAATTTTCAGCATTATTAGGTACTGTGGATCGGATCCTGCAGGAACCTCTCCATTTGGCGAGTCCTTGTCCTAATGGACATATCAAAAACTTTCTGACTGAACTCCACCACAAGCCCACCAAGAATGATGGGGTCAATCTAAATGTGACAAACAATAATCAGAACCATTCAATAGCAAATATAATTGGAGAATTCTAAAGATACCCCTGGGGTCGTCGACCCCTACACGTGGCACCCCCCCACTTGTTAACCAAGCATGTGGACGGAATTTGTAGCATTTTTTTAAAAAAAATTTGAGTCTGGGAATTTGTGACTTCTCAGTTTCCCAAACCTTTTCAAATGCTTTTCTTCACTTCTTTTCCTATCTTTCTTTCGAACCGCCCTCGAGCCCTCGAACCTCCTGCTTCGAGCCCTCGAAAATCCCACTTTGAACCCTCAAACCCCCTGCCTCGAGCCCTCGAACCTCCTACCTTGAGCCCTCGAACATTTTCTATTTTTATTTTATTTTTAAATTTTTTAACTTAGGGGTATAATGGTCATTTTGCCTACTTCAACCCAATTTGGCCGATGACATTTTGGTCAACAAAATCCAAAATTGTTTTTACACTTTTGAATTTTAAAAGGTTATTTCTGCACTTTCGACTAAGACAGAGTTTAAAATGCACTTTTTCTATTTTAAAATGCATCCTAAACCGCAGACCACAGGCAGCTGGGTTTTAGGTTTGCGTTGGTTTTTCACAAGCTATTACCATAATGGGTAAACTAAGGAAGCTTAATCGCACCACTTCTCATCGGATGTCCATGTTCAGGTATGATGTAATTGAATTCGGTTGACCTCCTAAAAAGATTGTTTTATTATACAGCCAGGAAATTGGTGTCGCAGTTGGTGAGGCACGAGCGAATCGAAACCACAATCTCAAAGGTAGCGTTCATATTTTTTAGTTTATTTTCCCGAAGATTAAATTTTAATACCTTATAATAAAGCCTTACACTTTTTTTAATACAGGCTAAGGAAGTGTGAAGGCTTGCTGAAAGGATGATAACCTTGGAAAAGAGGTATATACAATAGTTGTATGTATGTACCTAGAGTATTGAAGTTGGAATGTTGGAACTTGAAGTTTATATTAAAGTGTGGAATTGTTGATCGAAATTTGAAGGCGCCACATTTTTACTATATTATTTGTTGCTCTTAAACTCATTCCAGTTATGATTTGTCTCTTATCTTTCCGTGTTGGTTTATAGCTCCTGTTGGAAGCTTGGAATTTATGTTCAAACTTATTGGAGATGACTTACCTTGTTTTGCGTTCACCTTTTGTATCTTTGGTTGACGATGTGTTGGTTTATAGCTCCTGTAGGAAGCTTGCTTTTTATGTTCGAAGTTACTGGAGCTGACTTACCCTACTTTGCTCCAGTTCAGTTTTTGTTTCTCTGGTTAATGTCATCAGAAGGAAAATTTCCTTTCCTATTCCTAGTTTGTTACTTTACTGCTTCTTTTAAAGTTAAGTGTGGATCTACATGATATCTTTATGCATATTCATTAGGTATAGGTAGGTTTCAAAAGTGTTCATTATTGTCTTCAGCATCATAGCCTCTTGATCTCCTGGACAGTCAACTTTAGTTGTTGGGCCTCTGCAAAGTTGTCCTTGAATTTACAATCTGGGCTGATGTGTGCCTGCTTTGTTGGGATTAAGCTGAGAATTTTGTGATTCCCCTTGATTCAAGTGAAAGAAATGCTCAAATTCATCTTCACACTTTACAGGGTTCTTAAGTGTTTCTTGTTGTTCTTATGTTCACGTTAGATAAGATGCTTGCATGTAGAGTGCAAATTTGGTTTTGGGAAATTGAATGTAGAAGAGGTGAATTTTGTTTTATAGTGAGTCCTTCCTTTTCTACTTCATTTGAAGGAGAGAAATTGTATACATCCGGGCACTGTTCTTTGTGCTATGTATGTAACCATACCATTTTCCCTTCTATGTCTTTGCCGTAAAACTGACCTGTAAAAAGCATGGTAGAAGTTTTGGAACTATTTTGGCATCACAATTCTGAGGCCTATTGTGGTTGGTTGATTTTAGTCCCTTAATTAATAATTCTGATAGCTGGAGATCTTTCTTCTGAATACTCTCTGATGTCTATGTATTGACTCCTCAAAGGAAAAAAATGGTACTTGAGATCTCTATGTGAAACTCTTTTTGAATCACTGTTCTAAACCTTATTTTGGTTGGTTTGTTTTTTCCTACATTATTAGTGAAAATATCCAAAGACGTTTTTGCTTACCGTCGTCTTTGATAGCACAAGGGAAAAATTTATCAGATTGATTCCGTTATTCGACATTAAGTTTCTGCTTACCGTCCTACATTAAGTTTGTGTTGCAGCTGTCTAAACATTCTTGTGTTAAGTTTCTGACTCCTATAGTGATTTGTGCTAGGGTTCTCTTTGTGCAAAAGACATGCTATCGTCTTTGTTCGCGGTGACACTTTTTTTGACAAGATTTTCGCAGAACTGGCTTATCGTTACAAGTAAGCATTTGACCTGTTCCTAAAAAAAAGCACTTTACTTATTAGATTTCAGTTGTCAAAAGTTGTGGTAAGAATACCTGGGTTTATTCTATCATAGAGATAGAGCTGGTGGACATAATCGATTGCTCAATGAATGCATAAAACTACATTTTCACCCAAGTGGAAATGTAGTTCACCCCAGAAGAAATTGATATAGCAATTACAAAAACAATAGGGTTTTTTATTTCTAATTTTGTTCAGCAATCTATGACAAAAGGAACTATAGAGGGAGCAATAGAAAGGGGAGAGGATGTGAGATCTAAAAGATGATGAGTCCAACCATCTGTCTGAACCTATGAAGATGACTTTGCTAACAGCTGTACACAGATTAAAAAAACACTCTTTCATAACAACTGTGACAGTTGAAAATTTGATTTCTGGGCATAAACTTTTGTTGGTTTATTTTTGTGTAGGATATTTTACTGCTTATGAATGAACAGGAAAGAAAAAGCCCGTTACTAATTGTCAACATGCACTTGATTAATATTAGAATATTGGGTGGTCTTGTTTACACATTTGTAGATAGAGAGAATGAACTAAGGGAAGTGAAACCCCTTTCTTCCAGCTTCTCTGGTCACCTGAATTACCAGGAACAACAAAAACCTTGTGATGTGCATCCCAGCTGGTAAAAGTGATAATTATGTCGGTGGATCGCCCACTATAAGACACGAAGTACACCGAGAGAAACAGCTTATACCTTGGCTTGATACCAAACTCGTCACATCGTGTCAAGAACATCATAATAATCACCAAGACATTGGGATGAACTTGTGCAGGGCTCACTTGTATTTGCTTAAGAAGTTTTGAAAAGAGAGGCGGAAAGGAAAAGGTGAGCCTGCAGCAAAGATGTCTAAGGGAAATAGTCGACCTTCCCTTGGGGAGGTTATGGGGGGTATCTTCCTCTCAAAAGGGTTGAAAATCATATTCTGGGGCTATTCACTGGCCAAGAAGGATCGAGTTCAAAACCTTTGAGATAACTTTCCCCACCGCTAGGGCTCCTTCCAGAAACCTTCAACCTTACCCCTCGAGATATCTTATCTTTCTTCTTCTGAGAGAATTTAGCTTTAGAAGGTGTCTTTAGTGCTTTCGAGGGCCCTTCCCCCTCTTCGAGGGACGTCCTCTCTTTCAAAGAAGATGTATTCTCCTCCTCCTCTATAGCTTCGAGGGACACTTCCTTGCTTTCCGGAGATGTATTCGCCTCCCCTAGGCCCTCGAGCTCTAGATTCGTTGGTGGGTAGAAGCTGATTTTGCCATTGGTAGGGGATTTTCTTCTATAAGGCTTGCCTATGCCTGGTGACCAGTTCTCAACGGGCCCTCGATGAGGCATATCAGTTACTAGGAAAACCCTCCCTTCCCCAGGAATGTTAGTAATGTGATCAGACACACCTCCCCCGGTATCGGAATCACAGTGAGATTCTTCCAAATGAGTGCACTCCAAGTTAGTAATAGCCCTCTCTGACGTACTAATCTCTGCCCCGCCTACCCAAACCTCACCGTGAAATCTCTTGGAGGCGGAACCCTCATCAGAACGGGGCATGATTGTAAGGTGAGAAAGGAAAAGAGCAGAATAAGGAGAGAAACGAAGGTACTTACTGATTTTCTGGGGAAAGGCAACGAAAATTAGATCGCTCGAGAGAGAAGGAGAAAATGAGTTCTTGTGAGAAGTTCTTGCAAATGAGAAAAAGTGAAAGAAAGAAGAGATGTTAAGGGGTAATAATGGGGGCTGAAACGGCAGAATAATTAATAACCGTCTTGGAAATGTAAAAAGTTATAGAAATACTCAATTGCTTTTCTGCCTTCTGATTTTTTATTTTTTTTTTTTGGTTGAATGCTTTTCTGCCTTCTGACAACACACCATTTGAGGGATCAAATTTTGTTGATATAATTTCACGTTGGGACGAATCATAGTAGATTGGATTTGACTGGGTAAATATTTTATCAGATCTAAAGTCAAATATATATTAATTAAAAACTAAGTGATCACTTCGGATCAAAACCTGACTCGACTACACCTGAGAATAATTCAGGTCAATTGGGTAATATCATATTTCTTTGTTTGATTATTCATGTTGAACATTATCCAAAGAAAGTTTAAAATCATACTTGATCAGTCCTAATTTAAATATTTTCACTCTATTTAATATTTTTACCTAACCAAGCTGTCAGTGTTTATTAGAAAGATCATTCAGATATACAAACCAAAAACTAAACTGCATAATCATCATTGTAGATGAGAAAAGGCAAACATATCTTGGCATTCTTCATTAAACCTTACGTGATCCATTTCCATCTTGACGTATCCGTGCTCCCTTCCAGCTCTTGGAGAAATGGTCACCTGCACAAAACAAAAGTGGTCACTGTTGGTTTAAATTGCAACCAGAAATGCTCAATGACAAAGTTGCAAGAAAGCTAAAACTTTTAAGCACCCATATCATCATGAAAGATAACTGCAAACTGGGTGTGGGATCATACAAATTCGATATATCTGAGGCCGGGGAAGTTCACAGCTGCAACTGTCATTGATGTTTCATCAGTAGCTACTTGCTTCCACATCTTGGGGTTCCTGTCTTTTCTATCTAGCATTCCTTTTTCTTTCATTGGTACAGCTTGCAACATATCATCAGTTGTTATCTACAGAAATGCAAAAAATCGTACTTGTGTCCACAAAGCTCTATGCCTAATTCTTCAACAAATGAAGATGACAAAAAGAGCTCCTGATCCCTCCGACTCAAGAGACACAAAAGAGTTCAACTTTAATTAATCTTCTGACAGATGCACCTAAAACCAGAAGAATATCACAAACTCACTCAAACATCCACTTCTTTGATTTAATAACACCAAATTCTACAATACCACATGTCATGTTTTAATAACTAAACAAAAACTTGATCAAGGCAACATTTAATACACAAGTAAAAATATAGGACAATCCAAGAAAACTCTCGTATACTCTAACCAGCTAAATTCATTCAAACACTAAAAGAAAGCAATAATAAAAGACAGTTAACGCTGTCTCCAAATGAAACACCAACTTCTATTAAAACAAGGAAGAATTTCACAAATAGAACAAAATTAATCAGTCCCACATCATTTTTTCTTTATAATCAAACAACATTAAGCCACAAACTATCAGTTCAGGGTTTAGCCGTACCCTGCATCTGCTTTAAGAGCACAATTCATTACAGGTTTTAACTTCAATATAGCAGCAGCCTTGAGTATATCTAGGATAATGATGTATCCATTGAGTTCCTTCATCCTTTCCTGCACATAAGATAGGAAAACAACCACCACTAATAGGTTAAGGAGGATCAAATCTAAAACTCGGAACTCGCATTTTATCAAGGTAGATGAGTCCTTTGTGACATATTCATATACCTTTAAATTTGCACCATATGGTGAATTTGGATTAAAATCGAGTACTCCCTCCATCCCAATTCTATTTGCACTCTTGTTTTTTTAACAATATTCTATATCAAAGTTTGAACGCATATTTGAATAAATATATGAACTACAATATATCATATATCAATTGTCGATGTAACAAGTAGTTTTTAAATATTAACTTTTTATTTGCTAAAGATATTGGCGGTCAAATATATTTCTTGAAAAGCGTGATATTAATTGCTGTGTAAATAGAGTTGGGAGAGAGAAAGTAATATTTCAATTAGTAGCATTTTTGGGTAGACTAAACCCCAATTTTGGTACCTTAGGGCATGGGCAGTGGTGGTCTCTTAAAATTAAAAGACCGCTCTAGTGAGCGAAAATCACCACAGTGGTGGTCTCTAGAGTGGTCTCTTAACAAGAGACCACTCAAGAGACCGGACTTGGGGCCCTCATTCTGACCGAAGCACATGGTGCAAGGGCCGCTGAAAAGCGGCCCTTTTTTTTTGTTCATTAAGGGACACGTGTCGCCCACTGAGTGGGCCACGTGTCCCACTAATTTGCTTTTTCTAAAAAAATTGAATGGGACACATGTCCCCACCGTATTTTTGGAATTTTTTTATTTTTTCAGAATTTCAATTTTAATTTGTTATTCCATCTTCCTCCACTTTTTGCCTATAAATATAGATGATTTCAACTCATTTCATCACACTACTTTCAAGTCCAATACTTCCACCTCACTAATTCATCTTCTACATTATAATCCATTTTTTGTGGTAGATTCACGAAGAACGTCGAAGGGCAAAGATAAAGTAATTCCAAATTCTTTCAATTTCAAAAATTCTTCACAAAATCTGAATTATCGTCCATTTTCAAATTCGGAATTTAGTATTTTCTGTAATTTTTACAGTTGTTATAATTGATTTTTGCAAGTTTAATGTTTTTATATAATTTTTTTTAATGGAATTCTCTTATTATTTATTTTTAAAATTTCATTTTAATAATTTCTTTTAAAAAATTGAATTTAAATTTATTTTTTACACTGAAGCATGATATTGACAAGAACGAGAAAAACAAATTATTTAACATATTTTAAAAAATAATAATATTATATTTTAAATATTAAAACATATTATTAAATTTCACATTTAACTTATTTTGGGTGGACATATTTATATAAAATAAAAATTTAATGGTCAAATTAATGAGTAAGATAGAGAAAATCAAGTGGGTTCCATGAATAGTAAAGAGTGGTCTATTACATTGTGAAGAAAAAAAAAGTTGTCTCTTAAGCAGTCTCTTAAGGTGAGGTGGAAGATAGAGAGAAATAAAAATAATATATTTAATTGGTAAGAGACTGTTGGCGGTCTTTACCACTGCTCATGGCCTTATAAATGACTGGATGATTATTTTAGTCCTCTGTTTTTCAAAATATTTTTTTGGTACTTTACAAATAACTGAATGATTTTTTTAGTCCTTTATTTTCCAAAATATTTTTTTTGGTACTTTACAAATAACTGAATGATTTTTTTAGTCATCTACTTTCCAAAATATTTTTTTTGGTACTTTACAAATAACTTAATAATTTTTTTAGTCCTCTATTTTCCAAAATGTTTTTTTTGGTACCTTACAAATGACTAAATGATTTTTTTAGTGTTCTACTTTTCTTTTTTTTAAATTTTGGAGGATATTTATTAGGTTCCCCAAACCTATTTAGAACCAAAAGATGTACAATGATGTTTTGAAAATATTACATTGATAAGGCAACCACGTTGCCCTCAAAAGAAAAGTCTAATACTAGTGGACTAGTGGTTCAGGACGAGAGGAAGTAGTACTTGTTGGCTCGAGGTCTCGAGGGGTTGAGGCTTGATGGTTCGAGGTTCGAGTGCCTGAGTGCTCGTTGGTTCGAGTGCCTGATGGCTCGAAGGCGGCAGGGCTCGAGAGTTTGAGTGTTCGAGGGATCCAGGGCTCGAGGCCACCTATGCTCGAGGGCTCGAGAGCTTGAGTGTTCGAGGTATCCCGTGTTCGAGGTATCCACAGCTCGATGGTATAAGGGCTCGAGGGCTTGGGTGCTCGAGGGCTCGAGTGAGAAACTCCAGTGCTCGAGTGCTCCAGTGGTTGAGAGCTCCATTGGTCGAGGGCTTCAGTGCTCGAGGGCTCCAGTGCTCGAGGGCTCCAGTGCTCGAGGGCTTCAGTGCTTGGGAGCTCCAGTGCTCGGGGGCTCCAGTGCTCGAGGGCTCCAGTGCTCGAGGCCTCCAGTGCTCGAGGGCTCAGGGCTCGAGGCCTCCAGTGCTCGAGGTCTCCAGGGCTCGAGGCCTCCAGTGCTCGAGGGCTCCAACATATGGTTTTCTACTTTTCAAAATGCTTTTTTAGTAACTTACACTTGTTTTTTTTAAATTAAGCCCATTTAACATATTGGTCTGTTAAGAAGAGAGGTAAAGAAGTAAAAACACATATTAACTAAGTTAAACCCTAGGGTAATATGCAAATATAACCCTATATGTTAGAGAACGTACAAATATAACCCTTAGTTGTTTTTTAGTGCAAATATAACCCTACATATAATACATAAGTGCAAATATAACCTTAAAGCCATTATTCCAGCATTGACTGACCATTTCCGGTCATTGACTGATTGAAAATGACCAAAATACCCTTCTAACCTAATACAAAATTTTAAAAGACAAAAATGCCCTCTGCCCTCTGAAACCACCGCCACCAGAAAATGCCATTGCTACCGCCAGAAAATGCCACCGCCGCCTTCTCCTCCTAACCCAATTTCTTAAAACCACCACTCCATTTTCTTTTCTCCTTCTGCCTGCAAACCTAGCTAAATCTCCTCCGCTGCCGTACAAATCGGTTCTTCTCCTCACTGATTCGTGTTCTTCTCCGACCACCCCTGTAGCACCCCCAAACCCAAAAAAATTACCGGGTCGGGTCTGGGAGTGCTACTAAAATTGCTAGCAGTAATGAGCAGATAAAATTTATGCAGAAAAAAAATTTGGATAATTCAAAGCCTAACTTACTATTACAGGGAAAGGTTTCACCTAATCGTTACAGATTCACGTTAAAATCTATCTGAAAGATTCTGATGGATCACCCAGGATCCGTTCTCAAAAGAAGTAAAGGCATCAGTGCTCTATTCTCTTACAGTTCATTTGCACCATAAAAGGGTTGTTTAACTAGGGCAAGCTCCTTGGTTGGTGAGGTTCCATCGCCAGTATTTACCAAGTTGAGTTTTAGTGATCACAGAAAAAATAGATTAAAAAATAGCCATATAAGTCCTAGCACATGGTAAAAGGATATGGGTGGTTAATGTCGAGTTGCTGCCAAGTGCCTATATGGCAACTCTGACTAACATACAAGGCATAACCTTTTCAATAGTGCCCTAAGGCTATTAGTCCAGAATTCAGTTTCGCCAACCACGCCTAATCAGATGTTCAGTTACAAGCTCTTATCAGATACAGATGGTTATACTAGTATGCCAGAAACTCCATGAGTAGCTGGTCTAATCAGACGGTCCGGTCTGTACCGTTCCCCGCTGACTTAGATCGAACTACAATCATGTAGGGGGGTTCGAAATCACATGCAGGTAATCAGGTAGCAGATAATTCAAGTTTGACACGGTAAGATAAAGTATAAGTCGGTCATCCGCATAATATATCAGAGTAGTATATGATTCAAGTTTGACACAGCAAGATAAAGTACAAGCCAATCATTCAAAAAAATATCGGAGCAGTTCATAAATTTAGTTTCATGATAATTGAGCACAGTATGATAAAATACACACTTAATATAACAGTCAGTATATACCATCATTTAAGTTTAACTATCATATCTCTCTCTAATGGGGTTCGAGTACACATGGTTCGAGTAAAGAGTAGAAAGGTTCGAGTATAAGGTTTCAAGTACAGGGGTTCCGTCCCCTCTGGAACTCCCTCTTTGGCGAGGAGCAGCCCGAGGCTCCTGATGGCCCACCGGAGGCTACCCAAAAATGGGACCCGGAGTGTTTGGACGACAGTGGTGGGCGATGGGTTAGGGTTTTAGGATGATGGAGCAGTGGCGTATTGAGGTTTAGGGTGGTTGTAGGGTGGCAGATTGAGGTTTAGGCTAGGTTTTGGGTGGTGGTAAGGCGGCAGCGGCGAGAGAGGGGGGGACAAGAATATAATAACAAGGAACTGGGAGTAATTTTGTAAAAGAATAAATTAAATAAGGGTCATTTGGTCATTTTATCAAGTCAATGCCAGAATAGGTAGGTCAATGCTAGTTTTTTGCATCAGGGTTATGAGTTTTTTGAGTCAATGCCGGTCAAGGATTATATTTGCACCTTTGGAAAACTTGGGGTTATATTTGCACTTATCAAAGAATTGAGGGGTTATATAAGCACTTTGCTCATTTTAAAAGTGCACATATATCCCTCCCCATTTTTTAAAAAGTGCACTTATACCCATATAGTCAGAGATCGGCATTTTTCGTCATCCACCATGAAGAGCAGCTTCTGTTATGATCCTTAAGGTTAGTCGGATGTTTTTACATCAATTTGGTAAAGCCGCAACAAACTTCTAGAAGAATACTGAAGCTTAACACTAAGGGCAACAAGTGAGCTCATGACGGATTCGGTTGGAGAATTCACCAATTAAGTGGTTGGAGATCTATGTGACAAGATGTATTTGCCGTAAGGAAATAATCTATTGCTGACATGATTAAATAGAATACAAAAGGAAATAGAGTAATACTAAGACTTTGGCTTAGTCAACAAGACTTATCCAAATTCAATCAAATCAATCATAATTTACTCTAACACCCCCCCCCCTCAAGCAAAGCATCGGATGCTCGGCGACGCAAAGCTTGGACCTGAAGAATTCAAACAGAGGACGAGAAAGTCCCTTGGTGAAGATACCAGCAATCTGAAGACTAGTGGAAACATGGGCAACTCGAAGCTTGCCAGAGGAGACCAACTCACAAATAAAATGATAATCGATATCAATGTGCTTTGACCTCTTGTGTGCAACAGGATTCTGAGCCAGAATAATGGCAATGTTGTTGTCACATTACAACAGTAGAGAACTGGAAAGCGGGACATGAAGATCGCGAAGCAAATGAGACAGCCAAACTACCTCTCAAGCAGTGTTGGCAAGAGCCTGATACTCTGATTCAATACTAGAGCAAGATATAGTGGGCTACTTTTTCGTACTTTAGGAAACCAAATTATCGCCAAGGAAGACAGCATAACCATAGGTGGAATGTTGGGTTTCCAAACAGCGAGCCCAATCAGCGTTAGAATAACCCAAGACCTTCGGAGTGCTGGCAGAGCGAAAAATAAGACCAAAATGTAGCGTGCCACGAACATATCGATGAATCCAAGTGACAGCAGTAAAGTGATCATCATGAGGGTCCTGAAGAAACTGACTAACGGTGTTAACCAAAAAATCCAAGTCTGGTCGAGTAATCGTCAAGTACTGGAGAGCACCAATCAGGGATCGGTAAAGAGTCGGATTCTGAAAACGAGGACTGGTGGAGCTGTGTAACTGTGAACCAGGAACAAAAGGAGTAGTGACCGGAACAATATCATACATGCCGGCATGAGTAAGATATCCCAAGCATACTTAGCTTGTCCAAGAAGTAAGCCCGGCGAAGTGGGTGACACCTCTAGGCCAAGAAAGTAATGCAAAGCGCCAAGATCCTTAATAGCGAACTCCCAATGTGTCCTATTAATGAAATGGTGGAGGAGCAGGAAATAGTTGCCAGTGAGGATGATGTCATCAACATAGACCAGGAGATAAAGCAAAGATGTCCCT
Source organism: Rubia yunnanensis (assembly GCA_037428765.1). Classification (NCBI taxonomy): domain Eukaryota; kingdom Viridiplantae; phylum Streptophyta; class Magnoliopsida; order Gentianales; family Rubiaceae; genus Rubia; species Rubia yunnanensis. The sequence goes on along the minus strand of CM075061.1, from coordinate 47,063,458 downwards.
CTAGGTAAAACAAATAAGGAAATGTCAGTCGAACTGCACTGAAAACCGAGCTACTAAAGATAATTATTGAACCTTTGAAACCAGGCCTGGGGAGCCTTCTTTAGACCGTAAATGGTCTTTTTCATACCGCTGACGTAATCCGGATGAAGTGGGTCCTTATAGCCAATAGGTTGCACCATGTAGACTGGAGTTTCAAGAACACCGTTCAGAAAAGCATTCTTGACATCTAGCTGATGAAGGGCCTAGGAGCGTATCATAGCAATGGCAAGAACACTACGTACAGTGGAAGCTTTGACCACAGAACTGAAAGTGTGATCAAAATCAAAACTCGAAATCAGTGAAAAACCCCTACGCAACAAGTCAGGCCTTGTGACGATCAACTATGCCATCCGAGCGATACTTCAGCTAATGGACCCATTTGGAGCCAACAATATTGACATCTGATGGGCAAGGAACCAAATCCCAAGTGTGTTGTCAAGTGCGTTGTCTTTTAAGGGTTGTAATCTCTTCATCCATAGCAGCTATCCGAGAAGGATCCTTAAGAGCCGAACGGTAATCGGAAGGCTCAGACTGAGTAAGAAGGGTTCAGCGGTATTAGTTCGAGAGGTACATGTTTGAGAGGTGAGTTCAAGAGGTAAAGGGTTCAGTGGTATTAGTTCGAGATATACAGGTTCGAGGGATACAGTTTAGGAGGTACGGTTTGAGAGGTACAGTTTGGGAGTTATTCTTTGGGTTGAGAGGTGAAGGTTTCAGTGAGGGTTCGAGAGGTGATGGTTTCAGTGAATTTTGAGAGGTGAAATTTCAGTGGGGTTCAAGAAGTGAAGGTTTCAGTGGGTTCAAGAGGTGAAGGTTTCAGTGGGTTAGATAGGTGGAGGGTTCAGTGGGGATTCACTAGATGAAGTTTTCATTAGGGGTTCGAGAGGTGTAGTGGGGGCTCGATAGGTGAAGTTTTCAGTAGGGGTTCAAGAGGTGAAGGTTTCAGTGGGTTTGAGAGGTGGAGGGTTCAGTGGGGGTTCACTAGGTGAAGTTTTCAGTAGGGGTTCGAGAGGTGAAGGGTTCAGTGAAGTTCGAGAGGTGAAGTTTTAATGGGGTTCGAGAGGTGAAGGGTTCAGTGAAGTTCGAGAGGTGAAGTTTTAATGGGGTTCGAGAGGTGAAGGTTTTAGTGGGTTCGAGAGGTGGAGGGTTCAGCGGGGGTTCACTAGGTGAAGTTTTCAGTAGGGGTTCGAGAGGTGAAGGGTTCAGTGAAGTTCGAGAGGTGAAGTTTCAGTGGGGATCGAGAGGTGAAGGTTTTAGTGGGTTCGAGAGGTAAAGTTTCAGTGGGTTCGAGAGGTGAAGTTTCAGTGGGTTCGAGAGGTGAAGTTTCAGTGGGATTCGAGAGGTGAAGGTTTCAGTGGGTTTGAGAGGTGAGGGTTCAGTGGAGGTTCACTAGGTGAAGGGTTCACTGGGGGCTCGAGAGGTGAAGTTTTTAGTAGGGGTTCGAGAGGTGGAGTATTCAGTTCGAGAGATTTAGGTTCTGATGGCATCATATATATACATATATGTAAACATAAACCCAATTTAACTCAGTTCGTGCTAAGGCGATGCAACACTCACCTTGTTAGATTTGGCTTGGGCAACCTCCATATTCTACGTTACCACCGTTCAACCGCTGTTCTTTGGTAAGAAATATTATAAGGCTGTAACGTTTGAGAAGGCATTAACTGGTATTACACTAGATGAGAACATAGGGTTCTGACACCTAAACCTAAAAATTTATCCATTTAACCTTCAATTATATAAGTTCCTACATCCACTTGCCCAATTTCACTTTGGATAAATTTTCACGTCCGCTTGCCTGACTTTCTCTTCCCGGTATTTCTTTAAAATTTATTTATTTATTATTATTATTATTATATTTTATTTTTTGTCAGGACATTAGATGAGAGATAGAATTATTTGATTAAAATCTAATTATTACATACACCCTAACTCCATTACGGTTGGGGTTTTCACAGAACCTCTCCACTCGAACTATCTCCACTCGAATATCTCCACTCAAACCCTGTACTCGAACCCTCTCCACTCGAACTCTCTCCACTCGAACCTCTCCACTTGAACCCCTCGAACCTCTCCACTCGAACCCCTCGAACCTCTCCACTCGAACCCCTCGAACCTCTCCACTCGAACCCTGTACTCGAACCTCTCCACTCGAACTCTGTACTCGAACCTCTCCACTCAAACCATCTCTACTCGAACCTCTCCACTCGAACCATCTCCACTCGAACCCTGTATTCGAACCCTCTCCACTTGAACCTCCCCATTCGAACCTTGTACTCAAACCTCTCCACTCGAACATCTCCACTTGAACTATGTCCACTCGAACCCTGACCTTCTATGGGGTTAACTTTACCATATATTTTGGGTTGATTATTGAGTTGAATGATTGATTAAATGCTTGGATATTTATGTTATTCGTAATGTTCTTGCAGTTTAAAGATTTAGATGAAGAATTGGCAAGTTGTTACAGTTATGGTGATTTGTGCTTGGAGATTGAAGAGGAAATAATAATGGAGATATTTGGTGCTGAATTATGGCAATTACAAATGTAGTTGGAGAAGAATCAGGATTGATTTGAAGACTCCTAAATGTTAGGAGAGAATATTTTGTCTATCTCTTTGAGTTCTAATTAGATAAGGAAAGACATATTTTATTCCTTATCTATCTTTTGGTTGTAGTAATATTTTGGAGACTTTTTTATTTACATGCATAGACTGTACGGAAAATAGAAGACGAACAGAATTACGTACGCACAGTCCATTTGCGCAGACAGTATTTTGCGATTTGGGTTTTCCAATATTTTATTCAGACAATTTTCATCATTTATTTTTATGCTTTTGATTGTTAGTTCAATTATGTATTCTAGCTAAATTCTTCTTTCCGGTAAAGATCAAGGAAGTATTGACGTCGATTCTCGTGAGATCTAATTAGTTCTTATACTTTGATTGCATGCTTGCATCTGCTGTTCTTGATTATAATGATTATAATTTCTTTCATGTTATTGAGTAGTGGCCAATATTTGATAGCATTTTAGTTAATTTAATGCCAATTGAACCAATCATCCGTAATTGTGATTTCAGTTCAATCAGTGGTAGGGAACAACAGTCTTAATTTAACAATCCGACGTCCGAGTTTGTTGGTTATGCATTGGGTCTTTCTCACTCTTAATGCTGCTAGCATATTAAATCTATAGAGCGTCTCTTAGGTTATATGTTAGTTATAGAAATAGTTGGTGAGGCGTCCTCCTGATTATCGACAAGGTAAGGAAAGATTGGTTGCTTGCAACTATAACCAATTTGTATGCATTTAAAGTCATTTTTGCATCATGGATCGAGATAGAAAGTCAGCATGGAATTGATCGAAACCGGAATCTTCTCATCATATTTGAATTGTTTTTGCAATCTGTAATAATTTTCCATTCTTGTTTTTACTCGATTTTTAGTTTCTCTTATTCACGACCCTCTTCTGGTTCTTTTGGTTACAAATTCACAGATTAAAGATTAAGGAAAAAGTCCCGCCAATCTCTTGGGAAACGAACCTACTCGCAGCTATACTGGTCGGTATGCCCATACCGATCACAGAATTCTGAACCGAAAATTTAGCTTAGAGCTTGATTTATTTTTGGTGTAAAATGACACGCCAAATTTTGGCACCGCTACCGGGGACTGGTTTTAAGCAGTATTTTTTCTTTTAATTCTTTAGTTTGTTTCCTTTTTTTTGTTTATGCCTCGTTCTTCTCGTACAAGAGAATTGATCTTCACTCCAGATATTGAGAAACTTGCACGAAGTCTAACAAAGCAGACAAAAGCCTTGAAAGGACCTTCCTTGTCTGAGTCAACTGCCATCGAAACCCATTTCAACATGGCTGACGAACAAAGATGTGAGGAGGAACCACCAGCCCAGTGTATAAGAGACATGGGACGTTACAGACACAATTGTCCTTTGTGCATTGTCCTTCCCAACATCAATCGCAACTCCGAAATTAAACCAGGTTTCATACAAGTATTACCTAAATTTGGTGATATGCCAGGTGAGAGTGCTCATAACCATCTTGATGAATTTGACCTCGTCTGTGCAACTCTTCGACCACAAGGTTTTTCGGAGGATCATATTAAACTACTCACCTTTACACACACATTGCAGGGAAAAGCCCGTGAATGGCTTTTTGAACTCCCACCCGGTTCAATTCAAACCTGGGAAGATTTGGAGGAGAGATTTTTACAAAAGTTTTTTTCCCGAGTCTAGAGCAGCTAATTTGAGATCTACAATAAGTGGCATTAGACAAAAGAGAGGAGAAAGTCTTGCAAATTATTGGGATACATTCAATCAATTGTGTCACAAATGTCCTAACCATGGTTTTACTGAGTATCAGCTCATCACTAATTATTTTTATGGTGGTATGTGCTCTATTGACAGGAAGATTTTTGAAGCAGCTTGTGGAGGAAATGTGTTGAACAAAACCATGGATGAAGCAAAAGAGATCATCCTTGATATGGTCACTCATAATTATGATGAAGATGATGATAGATCTAGACCGGTCAAGGCAGCCGGTAACTCATATTTGGATGAGAAACAAGATGCTTCAATTGTAAAAGATCTAGCCATGAAGAGTGCCAGAGGAGCCAAGTGCGAAATTTGCTCACAAATGGGACACTACACTGATGCTTGCCCTACTCTTCAAGATCCACAGACCAAACAAGCTTTCTTTGGATTTGAAGATATACCACAGAGGCCAAAGCGTAATGACCCATTTTTGGACACATACAATCCAGAATGGAGGAATCATCCGAACTTCAGATGGAATCAAAAGGGCCCTGGAATGTATGCTCCAAAACAAGCACAAGTTCGTCGTGAAGCAAATTCAGCAGCAGACGATCAGAGAGTCACCATGAATGAAGTTCTTAAGACGATGGCCCAAAGCAGCGAAGTGGTGCAGAATTTAGCCAAAAATACAAATGATGTCCAAAAGAAACAAGGGCTGCTATAAGGAACATTGAGCAACAAATGACTCAACTGGCTACGAAGGTAAACAAGTTGAATTTCAACACTGGGAGGTTGCCATCTCAGATGGAACCGAACCCTAGGGAGAATGCAAATGCAGTCACACAAAGAAATGGGAAGATATTGGACGATTCTGAGCCTAAAGAAATTGATAAGGAGAAAGGCAATCATGAAGAAGCCAAGGAGAGTAAAAATGAGTCCTCAAAGGTAAACCCTGAACCTATGACATCTATTTCTAACCCAAATGTCGCTCCACCTTTCCCATCCATATTATCTCGTAACAAGAAGGAAGATGATGAGAAGGAGATCTTGGAGATTTTCAAGAAGGTGGAGATAAATTTGCCCTTGATTGAAGCTGTTAAGCAGATTCCCTGGTACACAAAATTTCTTAAAGAGCTTTGTTCAAAGAAGATGAAGTATGGGAAAGATGCAAAAATTAGGATGGGAGAAAATTTTTCTGCTGTCATTTAACGTAAGTTGCCACAAAAATGTAAGGACCCAGGAATGTTTTCCATTCCATGCATAATTGGCACAAAAATTGTTGAAAAAACCATGTTAGATCTAGGTGCATCAATTAATGGTGTGCCTCTATCTGTGTATAATGACTTGCAAGAACCATTGAAAGAAACTCGTGTGATAATCTAATTGGCTGATAGGTCTAATGCATACCCTGAGGGAATGATAGAGGATGTACTTGTGAAAGTAAATGAATTGATGTTTCCTGTGGATTTCTACATTGTTGATATGGATGACTCATTCTCTGCAAATATATCCTTAATTCTTCTAGGAAGACCATTCATGAAAACGGCGAAAGCCAAAATTGATGTTGATAAGGGAATCCTTAGTCTTGAGTTTGATGGAGATGTAGTTTCGTTCAATATTTTTGATGCTATGAAACATTTAGATGATCCTGAATCCATGTTTACCCTTGATGTTATTGACCCGTTGGTTGATGATTATATAGAGAGATACTCCAGGGAAAACAAGTTGGAACAGGTAATCTTCAATGGATGGGTTGACAAGAATATGATGGAAGGTTTAGACGAAACATTTTGTGAAGTCATCATGCAGCTTTACTCCACCAAAGAATACAGCTCCCATCCACTTTCAGGCGGTATGCCCATACCGCCCATTTTCTGCTCAGAAATTCAGAAATACAGCTCCCAGCCACTTTCGGGCGGTATACCCATACCGCCCGTTTTCTGCTCAGAAATTCAGAAATACAGCTCCCAACCACTTTTGGGCGGTATGCCCATTTTGCCCATTTTCTGTTCAGAAATTTAGAAATACAGCTCCCAGCCACTTTCGGGCGGTATGCCCATACCGCCTGTTTTCTGCTCAGAAATTCATAAATACAGTTCCCAGCCACTTTTGGGTGGTATGCCCATACTGCCCACATCCAGACCAGAAGTGCACCATATCTCGCAGCCTACATCAGTCGGGATGATCATTCCACCTATTCCTGAACGCACCCTTCCTTCGATTGTGAAAGCACCCAAGCTGGAGCTGAAGACTTTACCTGAACATCTCAAGTACGCATTCTTAGGGGAGAATGAGACTTTCCCAGTCATCGTCAGTAAGGACCTGATCATGGAGCAAGAAGATAAACTGGTAAGACTTTTGAGGACACATAAATCTGCAATAGGGTGGACGCTAGCAGACATAAAAGGTATTAGCCCTTCTATCTATATGCATCGCATATTACTTGAGCATGATAACAAACCTTCTAGAGATCCTCAGCGAAAGTTAAATCCAGTTATGAAAGAAGTTGTGCATAAAGAAATCCTTAAATTGTTAGAATTAGGGATTATCTACCCCATATCTGATAGTGCATGGGTGATTCCAGTGCATGTGGTACCTAAGAAGTCCGGGTTTCAATTGGTTAAAAATGATAACAATGAACTAATACCCATGAGACTTCAAACTGGTTGGCGTATGTGTATAGACTATCGAAAGTTGAATAACGCTACTAGGAAAGACCATTTTCCCTCGCCCTTTATTGATGAGATGCTTGAAAGATTAGCTGGGAAATTATATTTTTGTTTCCTTGATGGCTATTCTGGTTATTTTCAAATCTATGTGGCTCAGGAAGACCAGGAAAATATAACTTTTACATGTCCATTTGGAACTTTTGCTTATCTTCGCATGCCTTTTGGTCTTTGTAATGCTCCAGGAACATTTCAAAGGTGTATGATGAGAATTTTTTCTGACATGCTTGAAATTTGTATTGAGATTTTCATGGATGATTTTACTGTACATTGTGATTCATATGATCAATGTCTTAATAATCTTGATAGAGTTTTGCAAAGATGCACTGATACTAACCTTGTTTTGAGCTATGAGAAATACTTTATGGTCAGAGAAGGCATTGTACTTGGACATGTGATCTCCGAAAGGAGGATAGAGATTGATAAGGGTAAGCTTGATTCAATTGCAAAGATACCTTATCCTACTAATGTGAAAGAGATTCGTGCCTTCATAGGGCATGCAGGTTTCTACAGGCGTTTCATCAAAGATTTTTCAAAGGTCTCTCAACCCCTAACAAGGTTGTTACATCAAGACATGTCATTCAACTTTGATGACAAGTGCTAGGAAGCTTTCAACCTCTTGAAGAAGAAGTTGACATCAGCCCCCATAATACAACCACCAAAATGGGGAGAGCCATTTGAAATCATGTGTGATGCAAGCGACTTTGTTGTTGGAGCAGTGCTTGGGAAAAAGAATGGGAAAGAGAGCCATTTCATCTATTATAGCTCGAAAACTCTTAACCCTGCCCAATGCAACTACACAACAACTGAAAAAGAGCTTCTAGCAGTGAATTTTGCTTGTGAAAATTTTTTATCATACTTGATTGGTTCTAAATTTGTTTATTCTGATCATGCAGCACTCAAGTACTTACTCTCGAAGAAGGAATCTAAGCCTAGACTCATACGGTGGATCCTTCTACTACAAGAATTTGACCTAGAAATCAAAGATAAAAAGGGCGCTGAAAATAAAGTGGCGGATCACTTGAGTAGGCTGCAGTCGAAGTCAGTCGGTATGCCCATACCGGACAAATTTCCAGATGAGCAATTGTTCACTTTTCAAGGTAAGACCCCATGGTATGCTGATTTGATTAATTTCTTAACCGCTGGAATTTTTCCAAAGGCGTGGAGACAGCTCGAAAGAACAAATTAAGGAGTCAAGCCAAGTACTTTGTATGGGATGATCCGTACCTATGGAAAATTTGTTCTGATCAAATTATTAGACAATGCATCCCTGAAGAGAAGGTTCACTCCATCTTAGAGTACTGTCATGACCTTGCTTGTGGTGGCCATTTAGGACCTAGAAGGACAGCTAGAAAGGTTCTTGATACTGGTTTCTACTGGGAAACCATTTTCAGGGATTCTTTTCAGTTTTGTAAGAATTGTGATCATTGCCAACGAACAGGTAATATTTCATCCCGGAATGAAATACCTCAAACACCTATTCTGGTTTGTGAAATTTTTGATATATGGGGAATAGATTTTATGGGACCTTTCCCGAGCTCTTTTGGAAACCTATACATTATATTGGTTGTTGATTATGTCTCGAAATGGGTAGAAGCAAAAGCTACCCGGACTAATGATTCTAAAGTGGTTGTAGGTTTTCTTAAGTCTAACATCTTCCATAGATTTGGCGTACCACGAGCCATTATCAGTGACCAAGGCTCTCATTTCATCAATAAGACCCTTGAGGCTCTTCTCCAAAAGTATGGGGTGCATCATCGAGTGGCCACAGCTTATCATCCACAGTCAAATGGACAAGACAAAGTTTCAAATCGAGAGATAAAGAACATTTTGGAGAAAACGGTGAATCCAAATAGGAAAGACTGGAGTTCACGACTGGATGATGCTCTATGGGCATATCGCACAGTATACAAGGCTCCAATTGGAATGTCCCCGTATAGACTTATATTTGGTAAACAGTGTCACCTTCCAGTGAAGTTAGCTCACAAGAGGTATTGGGCTGTCAAGCAAGTTTGCATGGATCCGAATGTTGTGGGACAAGAGAGAAAATATCAACTGCAAGAGTTAGAGGAAGCACGACTGGAATCCTATGATAGTGCTTGTTTCTACAAAGAGCGTACTAAGTTTCTCCATGACAAACACATTAGAAGGAAGCATTTCAAAGTAGGACAGAAGGTGTTACTTTTCAATGCTAAGCTTAAGTTGATGCCTGGGAAGTTGAAGTCAAGATGGATGGGTCCTTATGTGGTCATCAATGTTAGTTCTCATGGGATGGTGGAAATTAGAAATGTAGACACTCATAAGACATTCAAAGTGAATGGACAGTTATTGAAGCCATACCACGAGGGGATGGAATTTCTCACAGTCGAGGGAATAACACTAGCATTACCCACATCTGCCTGATCTGAGCAAGCCGGCTTAGTTTAGCCTAAGACGTTAAATAAAGGTGCTGCTTGGGAGGAAACCCAAGAGTTTATAATTATTTATTTTATTATTTTTTTGTTTTTCCCAAATTTTTTTATTACAAAAAAAAAGCATGTGATTCATGTGATTTTTTTTCTTTCCAACTATTTTACCTGTTTTGATGATTCTACATTGCAGGGTTGTAGAGAGAAAATTTTCAAACTGGAAGGAGGATTCGGAAAGCTTAAATTTCAGACTTGGGAGGAGATTTTCAAAGAAGAATAAAGGATGGAGGGCTTTTGTGCAAATTATTAAACTACTAAACCTACACCTATCTAATTCATAATTTCTCCTTGTCCTTCTCTTCCCCTACCAGCCGTTCCCCTCCATTCTCCATCAGCAATTTTCTGAAAAAAAAATTTCTCTCCCTTTTCTCGTTTCCAGCCGGCGCCACTAGCAGCTCCAAGGTGTCGCTAGCCACCGATCTTCTCCAGCTGCTCGTCCGCCGGTATTGAGTTGTGCCCGCCGTCCACCACAAGTAGAGCTTCCAGCCGCTTGTCCACCGGAGTCCAGCCGTGCGCCACCAATTTCCAGTTCTCCCATCGTGCATCGTACTTCCGCTGTGCTCCAGCCGTGCGCCACCAGCGAGTTCCACCAGTGAAGTCCAGATTTCCACCGCTTGGCTGCTCTCCATCCGTGAGCCACCACGCGCCGGCGAGTTCGGGCCCTGCCGCTAGTCAACCACCTGTTCGCCGCCGAGACCTAATCTCTGAAGACCAGCTCCGGTGAGTTTTTCCATCACCACAACCATGGGTCAAAATTTTTTTTTGAAGTCCAGAGGCCCGAGCAAGACTCCCTCTCCACCAAAAGAAACGACAAAATGCCGATAACCTTCTCCGGAGCTAAAGCAGCCAACCCGGTGGAAAAATACAGCACCACCTTCCAAGCGTAAAAAGAAGATTCCGGAGCCCGAGAAATCTCCTACCCCATAACCTGAGTCTGAAGAAGGCATTGGAGAGGATACTGAAACTCCACAGCCCGGAAGTGCAGTTCCACTGGTTCAGCCATTATCCGGCGATGAAAAGCGTCGCAGGTATTCTCTTCTGCAAAATAGACCTCTTGTGGAATGGTATGAATTTGATTGGCAGACTTTGCGAAAGTTAGAGGTTAAACTTGAATTTTAGGCATTCTTTTCTAATATTGGTTGGAATGCATTGTTGTGCGTTACTGATCCTGTTTGTCAGAAATTATGTTTAGAATTTTATAGCTCTTTCGTTTGCCAGGACTTAACAAAAATAGTTGATGTCATGAGCTCTAATTTTGTTACATTTAATCTTGGGGGACAGACTTGGACAAAATCAATTTCAGATCTAGTTGTTTTATTGGGTTTTGAAACCCCTGAGAGTATATCTGCTGATACGTATCTTTCTTATGCAACTGTATCTGACATTAAGTATGCTAAATCGGTGAACAATAAGTGGAGTATTCTTTCTTCTGAAAATGCCCATATTAAAAACATGTCAAAGAGTACTTCGGTAAAGAATGGTGCTTTAAGACTTTGTCATCGTTATTTGGCATATAACTTGTTTGGTAGGGTGGATGGTGCAAATGTTGTTACCCAAACTGAAGTTTCTTTGTTGTTCAAGATGTGGAGAGAGCGGAAAGTGAACTTTGGTTACTGGCTCCTTAAACAGTTCAAATTTAATTGTACTCATATGAAAGGTAAGTTGGCCCTAGGAGCATTAATAACCAAATTTGCGAAGCATTTAGGTGTGTTTAACGAGTCTAGTCTTCTCTATGGGTTGCAACCTAGTCGGATTGACATGCCTGCTTTGGAAAGAATGAGATTAGTTTATCTTGACACTGCTTCTGGGCAGTATAAGTTGTTTAAGTCGGGGGTTTTGCCACCGAGCAGAGCCTCCACTTCTGTTGCAAGTACTTCATTTGCGAGTAGGATGCATAGTGAACTTGGGGCAGCACCACCGCAATGGGCGGTTAACCTGTCCAATCAAGTCAAAGACCTCCATGACCAGCAAAGACAGCTTCAAGAGCAACTACAAAACATTGATGAGAAAGTCCAAGGATTGGCGCAGAAAGTTTCAACCCAAAGTAACCCAACTCACTTCGAAGACATGAAGACCGGAGGCCGTTGAAGACCATTTTTGGAGCCGTTGAAGACTTGAAGATTGAGAGGGATGACTATGAAGAAGAAGAAGACAACATGCAAAATTCTGGCACCCGTTGCGAGTCGCGACGAACCCGTCGCGACACCGTCGCGACTCGCAACCAACGGGCGGCCAGAAATCCACTTTATCTTCTTTGCACTATAAATACCACTCTCTTTCCTCCTCTTCTTCAGCTTTTGCCCAGCCCGTTTTTCTCTGGTTTTAGGGCTTGAAAACCCTTGGTTTTCTTCTCTTTCTTTTCTTAGTTTTTGTATTTTAATTATGTCTTGTAGTTCTATAGCTTAGTTCTATCTTGGGAGCAAGGGATTGAAGCTTCCATTTCTATGTATTAAGGACCATTTATATCTATCTATTTGGTATTTTTGCTATTGTGCATTTATTGTGCTTTTAATGTGCTTGTTGATTCATTAATGTTGTTGAAAGCTTGAGCATATGAAATACTTGTATTAATTGCTTGCTAGGGTTTGGGGGATTTGGGTTAATTTCCCCCCTGTTCTTGTTAGGAATGTATGAGTATGATTTAGAGCTTTTGATTGTGTTGGTGTGTTGATAATTGCTAGATGAATGTGATGATGTCGAACTTTTTGTCATGTTTGTGTTGGGTAGCAAACGAGAGAGGTCTATGAGTGGTCGCTCTTGACTAATCCCGTGTAAATGCATGAATCAGTTAAATGCTTAGTCACGGTGTAGTGGTCATAAGTGTTGCCGAGCTTGTTGATCCTTCGTGCTAAATGCCATCAATGGGATACCTTGAGTCGTGGTCTCGACAACGGGAGTCATTGGTGAGGTTTGACAAGAGATGTCGAATTCACTCTTGCAAACTACTACCTAAGAAGGATAGAAGTTTAGTCTTCACAACAAGTAGTTGAAGTAGTGAATAGATGGTTTTATTCATCCTTGAAGCATTTGTTATTTAGCATTTGTGTATTCTTGATGGTGTGTTTCCCTTCATTTATGCCATGAGTTGTTTGAGAATAGGGAGTGTTTGTATGATTGAATTGGTTAGGTGTTAGGAACGTGACGAATTCCGTAGCTCCTTTGCATGAAAATCTATAAATGTGAACTTAGAACTTCTTGTGCATAATGTGTTGTGATTCTTGCTAGAGAGGTATGTTAATGTTAAGCCAAGTAACGAATGCGATAGGATGAGTGAATGGTTCAATGATCTACATTAGGTTTGGAAGTGGATATCCATTGCCCCCAAGGCTTTATCTTTGTAGTTTTAAAACCCCTTTTCTGTAGTTTTGTTTGATGATTAGCATAGTCACTTGACCTTGCTAGTTATCGTGTCTTTTTACTTTCATAACTTAGGACAACCAACCAACCAAACCCCCCCCCATTTACTTTCTTTTATGTGTGTGTACATATGTCTAGTACTAGCCTAATAACAACCATTTGTGCTTAAACGCTTAGGAAGATCCCCCTCTTCGTGGACAATCCCGACTTGCCGCTATCTACTTAGTTGTAGATAGTAAGCATTTAGGGCTTATAAATAGTAACTTTGAGAGGTACGGCGACGGCCTCCCAAATTTTGGTGCCGCTGCCGGGGAAGGGGCGTTTATTTTTAAGTGTTTAGGTGTATTTTGTTGCACATTAGCTAGTTGTTTTATTTTCCACTCCTTGGTGGTTGTTTTTGTTCGGAGTAGGTATTGCTTGAGTTCTTAGTGAGTTTTTATCGAGAATCCTTGCACTATGATTCCAAACTTTTGAAAAAAAAAATTTAATGGAGCGTCTCACCTTGAGGGAACTCATGATGAGAAGAGAGGCTCAACAAGCAAGGTTTTGTAGGATGTGTCATTCCAATCATCCTACCGAATCTTGTCCTTTGTTGTGGGAAGAGCACTATGATCGAGAAAGAACCCTTGGTTTTAAAAACCATGGGTACTATGAAGAGTGCTACCAAGAGGTAGGAGATGTTGGTTTTCAAGGGCAAGAAGCTCATGAATGCTATCCATACCACAACTCTTACAATCCGGAATGGAGTAGTAGTCCGGATTGGTGGTATGAGAATGAGCCGAAAAACCAACCATACGAGCAACCTAGTTGGCCATCACCACCCTATACCATACCCCAAAACCAAGCCCAACAAGGAAATTCAAGTTTGACACGTGAGGATGTCTTAAATACCATAGCAAACTTGAACTCCTTTACTAGTGAGGAGTTGGATACCCAGCTCTCCTCTAGTGTTGAGGTCATTGAGGGGCATGTGAGGAACATATTAGAGGTATTGGCCTGCATGGAAGCTCGTGATTCCGAAAATACACCATCCCAACTTGAATTCGATGACTCGGTGAGTGAGGTCACCAATAAGAATGATTTTGAGTTTGAAAGGGATGAGGAGTTGGTTGTTAAGGATAGAAAAATGGAGGAAGAGGTGATAGTGCTACATCCATTAGCATCGTCACCCCTTCTCTCACCTAATGAACCAACTCTAATATTTTCAGAAGTTTTGAGGGAAACAAGAGAGGAGCCGAAAGATTATCCCAAGCTCCCTAACCACTCAATTCCCTTTGAACCATCTCCACCTCCACAAGACTTTCCTCTTGAAAGTTTTGTGCCCCCACCTCTCTTATTTTGGATGCTCATGGTGAGAGCTTCAAGCCTTCACCATATGGATAACATCAGGGTCGTGCTGACGACCTTAAAAATACGGAGCTTTGTCGTGCCAACGACGTGAAATAAATTCGGCATTTCTTTTAGTTTTTGTTTCTTAGTTTTTGTCTCTTAGTTTTTTGTTGTTTTGTTTTGTTCTTTTTATGGCGTGTTTTTCTGTGATTTTGTAGCAAAGTGAAGTGCATTGCAATAGAGGAGATGAAGGAACGAGATCAACGAACAAGGGAAGAAAGCTTGGACAGTTGGTAAGAAAACAAAAAAATTTAAGCCTGGGATACCCTGCCATCGCGAGTTGCGATGAGCTCGTCGCGATGAGCTCGTCGCGAGTCGCGACAAACAGGGGAGAAAAATCCACTCCCAGCACCAACTTTCCGTGAGTCGCGATAACATCGCGAGGTCTCGTAGTGAATCGCGACAAACTCGTCGCGAGTCGCGACGAGCTCAGAAATTTTTGGGCTTTCAGAACCAACTTTCCGCGAGTCGCGACAGCCTCGCGATGGGCCATCGCGAGTCGCAACATAGAGGTCGCGAGTCGCGACAAGATCAGAAAATTTTTGCTAAAGATCAGCTCCTGGCCTCGACTTTTCGCGAGTCGCGACGAACTCATAGCGAGTCGCGACCAGTGCAATCGCGAGTCGCGATGAAAAATCCAAGTTTCCAACTGATCTTAAACATTGCATGATCCGTCCTTCTTCTCCACCCAACACTCCCAAGAACCACCACATTCCCACTCATTCCTCCACCATCCTACATATATTGACATATGAACATTCTTGCATCTATATAGTACCTTTGTTGATTGTAGTATGCCGACTACATCATTGTGACCGTGAGTGATATCCTTATGTCAATATATGTTGGATATTTTTAATGCATAATCTTATAGTAGTGGTTGTGGGTGGATTGGTTGTTCTTTGAAAATACTATGGTTATTAACTCTTGATGCTAAACCTAGTATTACAAATCCTTATGTACTTGTGAGTTTAATGTTGTTCTTTGTGGTGTTAGCCTTGATCAAACGGCGCCACGGAGACAATGTTTTTCTCGAGGGGTGAGTTCTTCTACGGCATCTTTGCTCCCCCTTCCTGTTCCGAAATCGATTTCGGGACCATACAATTACATTGGATTGCGCCATATCACCGGCGACTATGCGGAGAAACGGGTGTCACTCTACCCCCTTTCCTTGATTTTTATTGTTCTTGCCTTACATGTTTACATTGAGGGCAATGTAATGTTTTGAGTGTGGGGAGGGGTTAGAGGAATCACATGCATGCTAGATTGTTTTGGAATGCTTTTTGCTACTTTTCATTGGAAAAACATGAGAAAAAGAAAAAAATATAATAAAAAAAAGAAAAAAAAGAAAAAAAAGAAAAAGAGAAAAGAAAACCCGCTAAGTTGAAAACTCGAGAGGGCAACTTAGGCAACATTGGGGACCCGGATAGGTCAAAAACCCAAAAAGGAGGCCTAGGAAAAAATGAGAGGCTAAAATGTGCGGAAAAAGGTGAGATGTGAGCCAAAGAAACATGATATGTGGCTAGGATGAAAACTCGAAAGAGCTCCTAGGCAAAATGAGAGAAAAAGAGAGAAAAAGAAAAATGCTATAATTTCACTCATTTGTCGGCGTTGGAGCCATAAGGTTGCGGTTGTCACATGGATGGATCGGGTAGCTCAACATCTAGAGACCTCTTGGGATTGGGTAACTTAGTGGGTTAAGAAACGAAGTATGGTTATGAAATTATTGATCTCTTTCTACTTCGTTTTTGGTTGATATATTGGTATTAGGTGAAGCATGTGTTTAAACTTCCACTATGGTTTTAGCTTCATTTTGTGTCATTGGACTTTGGGAATATCAATTCGGGGTTTTGAAATATTTTTATGGGTAGTAAATTGATAAGTGGTAGGTTTGGTTAGATTTAGGATCGGGGATATTTGTGTGAAAACTTCTCAGGTGAGCTTTTATTTTGGGATTTATGATATTGAGAATTTTTGTGAGGCATTGATTGGGGGATTAGTAGTTAGGATATGGATATATCATTTCCTTCATGTACTTGGATCTTTCTTACTCGAGGGCGAGTAAGGTTTAAGTGCGGGGAGGTTTGATGTGTCCATTTTATATGCATTATTTAGTAGTATTTAGGATCACTTTTGTGCTCTTTTATTATCGAGAGCTTGTGTTTTACCTTGAAATTCTCTTAGGAGAGGTAAGAGCAACTTTATGCTCTTTTACCTCTTCTAAGTGGACTTTGTGTGACGACGGAAGAACACGGAAGCAACGAAGACCGGAGGACATTGAAGACTACACTTTCGAAGACTTTTGAATACTCACTTCGAAGACATGAAGACCGGAGGCCGTTGAAGACCATTTTTGGAGCCGTTGAAGACTTTAAGATTGAGAGGGATGACTATGAAGAAGAAGAAGACAACATGCAAAATTCTGGCACCCGTCGCGAGTCACGACGAACCCGTCGCGACACCGCCGCGAGTCACGACGAGTTTCGTCGCGACTCGCAACCAACGGGCGGCCAGAAATCCACTTTATCTTCTTTGCACTATAAATACCACTCTCTTTCCTCCTCTTCTTCAACTTTTACCCAGCCCATTTTTCTCTGGTTTTAGGGCTTGAAAACCCTTGGTTTTCTTCTCTTTCTTTTCTTAGTTTTTGTAGTTTAATTATGTCTTGTAGTTCTATAGCTTAGTTCTATCTTGGGAGCAAGGGATTGAAGCTTCCATTTCTATGTAGTAAGGACCATTTATATCTATCTATTTGGTGTTTTTGCTATTGTGCATTTATTGTGCTTTTAATGTGTTTGTTGATTCATTAATGTTGTTGAAAGCTTGAGCATATGAAATACTTGTATTAATTGCTTGCTAGGGTTTGGGGGATTTGGGTTAATTTCCCCCATGTTCTTGTTAGGAATGTATGAGTATGATTTAGAGCTTTTGATTGTGTTGGTGTGTTGATAATTGCTAGATGAATGTGATGATGTCGAACTCTTCGTCATGTTTGTGTTGGGTAGCAAACGAGAGAGGTCTATGAGTGGTCGCTCTTGACTAATCCCGTGTAAATGCATGAATCGGTTAAATGCTTAGTCACGGTGTAGTGGTCATAAGTGTTGCCGAGCTTGTTGATCCTTCGTGCTAAATGCCATCAATGGGATACCTTGAGTCGTGGTCTCAACAACGGGAGTCATTGGTGAGGTTTGACAAGAGATGTCTAATTCACTCTTGCAAACTACTACCTAAGAAGGATAGAAGTTTAGTCTTCACAACAAGTAGTTGAAGTAGTGAATAGATGGTTTTATTCATCCTTGAAGCATTTGTTATTTAGCATTTGTGTATTCTTGATGGTGTGTTTCCCTTCATTTATGCCATGAGTTGTTTGAGAATAGGGAGTGTTTGTATGATTGAATTGGTTAGGTGTTAGGAACGTGACGAATTCCGTAGCTCCTTTGCATGAAAATCTATGAATGTGAACTTAGAACTTCTTGTGCATAATGTGTTGTGATTCTTGCTAGAGAGGTATGTTAATGTTAAGCCAAGTAACGAATGCGATAGGATGAGTGAATGGTTCAATGATCTACATTAGGTTTGGAAGTGGATATCCATTGTCCCCAAGGCTTTATCTTTGTAGTTTTAAAACTCCTTTTCTTTAGTTTTGTTTGATGATTAGCATAGTCACTTGACCTTGCTAGTTATCGTGTCTTTTTACTTTCATAACTTAGGACAACCAACCAACCAAACCCCCCCCCCATTTACTCGCTTTTATGTGTGTGTACATATGTCTAGTACTAGCCTAATAACAACCATTTGTGCTTAAACGCTTAGGAAGATCCCCCTTCTTCGTGGACAATCCCGACTTACCGCTATCTACTTAGTTGTAGATAGTAAGTATTTAGGGCTTATAAATAGTAACTTTGAGAGGTACGACGACGGCCTCCCACATACCCACACTGACCAAAATTCACCGGTTGACCCCATGGCCAATTAGCCGCCCAGGGAGCATTTTTTTAAAAAAAATTGTTGAATTTTAACATTTGTAGAGTAAGTGCATGACATCATATTTTCTACATCATTTGCATATGTTACCTCTCTTACACAATGAGGACCTTGTGTCGTCTAAGTGTGGGGTGGAGGTGTAACATCATTAGTTTGTTTTTCATATAAAGTTCTATTTGTATTTGTCTTTCATTAAAAAAATTAGAAAATTGTAGAAAAAATACAAAAAAATCAGTTTTTTCATCATTTGAGTCAAAAAATAGCAACCTTGAATTGGAAATTTGAATGGTTAGAGTTGGAATTTGGTTTGTGTTAAGATTGAATGTTGTTTCCCTTTGTGAAAGTAATCATGGATTCCTTATATGCATTTTAGGATGATGAATGTGCAATAAGTCATTTTTATCTAAAACTAAATATATTGTGAGGGTTTGAGCCTTAAAAGAGCAAAAGCCATAAAAAATATAGGTATATAAAAAAAGATGATATTAAGTAGCTCTTTATCTCTTTGTTGAGTGATCATATTTTGATATTCATTGCTTGGTTTGTACCATGATTTCGAGACTGTTTTTGATACTTGAGTATGAAAATGATAGATGCACTTAGGAATGAGCCCTACTTAGCTTCTACTATATATTTCCTTCCTTACATTGATCCCCTAGTTTGCCCCGTTGAAGCCAGAAAACTCTTTCTTTGGTATTTAGTCACTAAATATTTAGCCAAGAGCCTTAGCCTTTTCTTAACCCTCTAAGAATATGTTAGTGATTTGTTATTGCTTGTGATGTGGATTGGAATTTTACTGTGGGTTAGATATGGATGAGATTTTGGGCAAATACATGTGGAGCATAGAGTATTTTGGACTTATATTCATTGGGAAGGTGCATGTATAGTTTTTGCATGATATTATTGATCTTGTATACCCAGAAAATGCTTGTAAGTGCTGCTGTCTAGAAAAAAAAATGAAAAAAAATTCTGAAAAATTTTTTTTAAAAAAAATCTTGTCAGTAGCATATTGGGCTGGGAATTTTTCGTAGCAATATGGGTATGGTTTAGTGTTTGGTGGTGGTGATTATACTTCGTTGTGTTTTAATGTTACATATTCATTCGAAGTATGAACATAGAGGAGCATTGAGGTGATAATGAATTGCTTGCATATTCTCAGATTTTTAGCCTCGTATTCCCTTTATCCTACCTCTTTGGCCCTAGCCCCATTACAACCTTGATAAAGACCTGATTGATTTGTACTCAAGTGTTCAATTATTACGGTGGAGATAGTGGTACATACAAACCTGTTGTGATGAGTATTGAATATGATTTGTGTGATTGACCTGATTATGATTTTGAGAGATATTGAGTGATCTTGGTGAGGCTGGATTTTATTGCATGCTTTTGACTAGAATGTGAGGATGATGTGATTTTATAAGCAAAGGGGAATAGTTTGTGGTACGATGGCTGATTGTGTTTTGACTCTACTATGATGATTTTTTATTTAAGGGCTGCTGTAGTTTTTTTAAAATTTGAGTCTCACGTTTACATTTATGTTTTGCATTTGCATATGGTCGAGGGCTAGCATCGTCTAAGTGTGGGGTGTTTTGATGGGGTTAATTTTACCATATATTTTGGGTTGATTATTGAGTTGAATGATTGATTAAATGCTTGGATATTTATGTTATTCGTAATGTTCTTGCAGTTTAAAGATTTAGATGCGGAATTGGCAAGTTGTTGCATTTATGGTGATTTATGCTTGGAGATGGAAGAGGAAATAATAATGGGGATATTTGGTGCTCAATTATGACAATTACAAATGTAGTTGGAGAAGAATCAGGATTGATTTGAAGACTCCTAAATGTTAGGAGAGAATATTCTGTTTATCTCTTTGAGTTCTAATTAGATAAGGAAAGACATATTTTATTCCTTATCTATCTTTTGGTTGTAGTAATATTTTGGAGACTTTTTTATTTACACGCATAGACTGTATGGAAAATAGAAGACAGAACAGAATTACGTACGCACAGTCCATTTGCGCAGACAGTATTTTGCGATTTGGGTTTTCCAGTATTTATTCAGAAAACTTTCATCATTTATTTTTATGCTTTTGATTGTTAGTTCAATTATGTATTCTAGCTAAATTCTTCTTTCCGGTAAAGATCAAGAAAGTACTTACGTCGATTCTCGTGAGATCTAATTAGTTCTTATACTTTGATTGCATGCTTGCATCTGCTGTTCTTGATTATAATGATTATAATTGCTTTCATGTTATTGAGTAGTGGCCAATATTTGATAGCATGTTAGTTAATTTAATGCCAATTGAACCAATCATCCGTAATTGTGATTTCAGTTCAATTAGTGGTAGGGAACAACAGTCTTAATTTAACAATCCGGCGTCCGAGTTTGTTGGTTATGCATTGGGTCTTTCTCACTCTTAATGCTGCTAGCATATTAAATCTATAGAGCGTCTCTTAGGTTATATGTTAGTTAGAGAAATAGTTGGTGAGACGCTCTCCTGATTATCGACAAGGTAAGGAAAGATTGGTTGCTTGCAACTATAACCAATTTGTGTGCATGCATTTAAAGTCATTTTTGCATCAAGGATCGAGATAGAAAGTCAGTATGGAATTGATCGAAACCGGAATCTTCTCATCATATTTGAATTGTTTTGCAATCTGTAACAATTTTCCATTCTTGTTTTTACTCAATTTTTAGTTTCGCTTATTCACGACCCTCTTCTGGTTCTTTTGGTTACAAATTCGCAGATTAAAGATTAAGGAAAAAGTCTCGCCAATCTCTTGGGAAACGAACCTGCTCGCAGCTATACTGGTCGGTATGCCCATACCGACCACAGAATTCTGAACTGAAAATTCAGCTTAGAGCTTGATTTATTTTTGGTGTAACACGACACACCAACATTGAACCTCTCCACTCGAACCTCTCCACTCAAACCCTCTCCACTCGAACTCTCTCCGCCCGAACCTCTCCACTCGAACCCTATACTCGAACCTCTCCACATGCACCCTCTCCAGTCGAACTTCTCCACTCGAACATCTTCACTCAAACCTCTCCACTTGAACCCTCTCCACTTGAACTTAAACCCTCTCCACTCGAACCCTCTCTACTTGAACCTTGTACTCAAACCCTCTCTACTCAAACCTCTTCACTCGAACCTCTCTACTCTAACCCCATACTCAAACTCTCTAATTGGGTTTGGGGTTTCACAAATATTGACTAGTAGCGAAGGGGCGCGGGCGTGCTATAAAACCACGCGTGTCGCTGTCCCCAAACACCACGCTGTCGAAAGACAAAGAAGCGATCACGTCTTTCCATAACTTTTTGTGTGTGTCCAATGAGGAAATAATTACCCGTCACTTCAGCCCCCATATTTACCGCTCATCCACACTTCCATATTTACTTTTCTCATTTGCAGGCATCTTCCTACAAAAGTTTTCTTCCGTATTTCTCTTGCGAGCGATCCGACTTCTATCAATTTTTCCAGTAATCAGTAAGTTCTTTCATCCCCATTCTCCTTCTAATCTTCTTGTTTCCCCCTTCTCATCATGGCCCGCTCTGACGAGGGTTCCGCCTCCGAGAAATTTTCTGGTGAAATCAGTGTAAGCGAGTCTGGGGTTAGTAGCTGGAGAGAACTGGTAGCAACCCGGAATATGCCCATTTCGAAGGATTCCAGCCCGATCTAGATGCTAGAAAGGGTGTATCTAATCCTGGTGCTAATACTCCTGGGGAAGATGGGTTCATTCTTATAATCGATATGCCCTCTCAAAAAGCTGTGGAAAATTGACTTGCGGGCATGGGCAAACCCTACATAACGAGGTCCCCTACAAGCGGCAAAATTGGTTGTCCAGAGCTCGAAACCATAGGGGGGAGGAAGAAGTACTTTCTTTGAGGGGGAGGCAATCCTCAAGGGGGAGGAAGCACCCTCGAGTGGAGCTCGAGAACCTACTCTGGTTAGGCCCTCTCAAAGGAAGAAAGAGGGGAGCCTTCAAAGATCAAGGCTAAGGGAATCCCCATCCACTATTTCTAAAATTTTGAATTCACTCCTGCCTGGCCAACGAGTAGCTCTGGATGCCGATCTTCAAAGTTTTTGAGAAGGTGATTCCCCCCATAACCTTCCCACTGGAAGATCATCTATCTCTCTCCGACACCTCCGTTGTGGGCTCACCTTTCCCTTTTAGCCCATTTTTTTCCAAACTCCTTAGGTAATTTTAGGTGAGCCCTGCACAAGTTCATCATAACATTTTGTTGATTATTATGATATTCTTGACCAGATGTGATGAATTTGGTATTAACCCAGTTATAAGCTTCTTCGCTCACTATACCTCGTGTCCTATAGTGGGCGGTCTACTAATATGATCATCATGTTCACCCACCGAGAAGTTCATCATAAATTTTTTTGGTGTACCTGGAAATTTTGGTGATTGGAAGAGCTGGAAGAAAGGTATCTCGTTCGATAGTTGGAAGTATCGAGTCTCTTCATGGAATTGGGTTGTGGAAGTTGAGTCTCCCAAACCTGGGGAATATGTCTGCCCAGATGCCCTCGAGAGGGATATAAAAAAACTACTGTCCAGCTCCATCGATTATAGCCTTTTTCAATAATCCCAAACCCCGAATTGGTGGCTTTGCATTCCTGCCCAGATTTTATGAAGAGTATATGTTTAACACCCTCCGGAAAGATACAAGAAAAAGGCAAAGAGAACGTGGGGGCCCAGGGGATAACGCTTTCCTGGATATCATCGTTAGTATCTCTAGGCATTCGGGACCCTCCGAAGGTGCCTTAATAGAAATCTACTTTTTCTATTTGTTGTGTTATTAGGTTTATCACTATTAGCTAACTCTCTTACTTTTTCCATTTACAGTGGGTTTTGCTAAGGGCTTAAAGAAGCAGAAGCTCTCGAAGCAGGGTCAGGCTCACTCTGAGGGCACCATTGATTCCTTGAATTAGGCTTCCATTCCCCCGACTCCAGTGTCTCCCCTCTCAAATCAGGCTTCCCTCCTGTGGCAGGCCTCAAGAGGCCTATCTCAACCGTTGGTGTTGAGCAATCACCCCACACCAGGAACTTTCCCTAGAGAACGAGGGCAAACAACAATACTATAAGCTCCCCCTCAACAAGGCTGCTTATGGAACACCTAGTGGTGAAGATGTTCAACAACAATCACTGCCTTCTTCAAATGATGTTGTGGCCACATTCGGGTTCGGGCATCACATCTCAAAGATCGGCTCGAATTCTGATATTATTTTCCTGACTCTTTTCTATCTTTTTTCTTTTAAACTGCAATCTGAGCTTAATTGTTTGATCAGACTTCTAAAATAATTCATGAGGACACCGTGAGAATAGCGGCCCTCTTTTCCTTAGGTGAGGGAAACCTTCGTGAGGAGCTTTTAAAAAAATACTGAGATTTTGCAGCTAAGGGAATCTCTAGAGGGTCACCATCAGGTCCTCGAAGGGAAAGACAATATGCTCGAGGAGAAGGAGAGGGCGCTTGAAGAAAATTAACAGTTTTTGGATAGTGAAAGGCAAGGTATTAATGCCGAGAGACATCAATGGTTTCTAGAGAGGGTTACATTCACTAAGAGGGTTCAAGTTGTAGAGGACAAGCTTTAGGCTACAGAAAAGAAGGTTCGGGCTGTAGAACAAAAGGTTAAGACAGCAGAAGAAAAGTTTCAAGCTGCAGAAGATCCGGCCACGCAGATGCGACTGCTCGAGGCCTTCAAACGCAAGCTATTGAATAGCCCTGAGCTTGCTGAATTTTTCCTGAATCTTCTAAGGTTGGCCAAGGAGATTGGCAGCAGTGAATTAGATGAGGAATTTTTAAAGCCACGAGTGTCCACCTCTCTTTCTGAGGATTTGGCCAAGCAGGTGGATGAACTGGAAAATCTAGAGCTCGAAGCCACCATGGATGCAAAATGGGAGAGGCTATCAAAAACAATGGCATTCGCTTTGCCCTCTTGGATTTCATTAAGGCCAAAGGGGAATTCTTCACTGCCAAGGAGATTCGAGCAATCCCCCTTTCAGAGGCTACAGACGCCTCTCTTGAGCATGATTCCCCCGCTAACCAGGTGGAAGAAATGATTGCTTCCACGTCAAAAGAGGATTATTCTAGGATTGGTCCCTGATTGTAAAATTTTCCTCTTCTCTTCTTTTTTTTTTCTTAGGGGCCCCTCAAATGTAACTCTATTTTTTTCGAAAGTCAATGAAAATACTTTTTTCCTTTGTTTTTTGCTGCGACTAATTAGTTTCACTTTATTTTTCTTTTCGTAGTATAATTCGTTGAAAACGGTGATAGAAGGCGCTTGCAAGGAACTTTCGAGTGCACAAAAAGAACTTGATGATACAAACATACTAGTTGCCCTTCGAGACCTTTCTAAGTGTAGCCGAGAGAAAGACTCCTTGAAAGACAAGCTCCGCAACCTCGAAACCGAGATGAAACTGTGGCAATCTAAAGATCATTCTACATTCAAGGGGTTTGTCAAGGATTTTCTTAGCAAAGAATTTAAGGGTGCCCATCCTTTAGAAGTGGTCAAAGGTCGAGAACCTATTGATGAAGAACTAGAAGAAATGATGCAGCAAATTTATTTGAAATTCGGTTCTCTGAAGTCCTGCCTTGCTGCTACAATGAGGCTTTCAGTAGTGGAAGGGCGCCTAATTGGCTGCTTAGGCAAAAATCACAGACTGGTAGCCCAGAGGGAATTAATTGTCGAACATCATCTATTAGCTCAACGCAAAGTGGCTAGCCTTGAAGAGGACTTACTCGCTTGGAAAATGGCAGCTAGCGAGGACCTCCCTTCGGCAAACGAACCACATTCGACCCCTCAAGCCCCTTGAGAGAGCTCCCCAGTTGAAGGTAACTCTTTGGTGGAATCCCTTTTATCTGAAAATGCAAAACTACAATTTATAGAAATGGAGCAGCATTTCGCTGAGTATGAAGAAAAAATTGCCACCCACGAAGTAAGCCTTCATGCCCATATGCTTTCTCACGACATTTCTTCGTCCTATTTGATAAGAAATTATCATCTTCCAAGGTTTCTTCTAACAGCTGCACAGTACTGGATGGAAGAGGTCAACGTACATGAGAATGGAACTCCATGGAAAAAAAAAGCTTTTGGCCTCATCCTCGATTGGCTAGCAAAACTGAAAGTGAAGGGATTTACCCCTTCAAGTTTTCGCTCTGCCCCTCGGTCACAGAAGTCTGCTGTAAAAGAAATTGAACAACACCTTGTCCCATTGAGCAAAACTAACCAAAGGTTTTCCTCAAAATGCTGCAAAAGTGTTGGGTCACCCTCGAAGGACCCATTCGAACCTTCTACGAAGAAATATTGTAGGGCCGTCATCGTTACTCCCTCAGTGTATCCTGTAGAGGAGCAAATAAAGGATATCCAAAGGGCGGCTGGTATAAAGCTTGAAGAACTCGAAGAAATAGAGGAAAATGTGAGGAAACAAGGAAAGCCTATTTCCACCGAAGAGTTATTTCAAGCGGGATTTCCTCCCAGCGAATGAATATATGTAGATAGACTAGCTTGAATTTATGATAGTGTAAAAATGTTGTATCTTTAGTATTTGTTTTAAATTTGATTGAATGGTTAATATTCTTTCCATCTCTAATATTTTACCCCTTGAACAGGGGCGGCATGTGCATGTTTAGTAGATTGAAATGACTAAATTATTTTTTTGGTCCCCTACAAAGTATCTTGTACCATGTTTTGGTTCCCATTTGCAAATCAACCCGCAGACGGTACCCAACGAATTCAAAACAATTTGTTTGGTCCCCTAAGGTGGGCTTCAGGTAAGACTAAATGATTTTCCGGCATATTCAAGGAATTAATGGTAATTCTACAAATTAAAAATATTTACAATTAAAAAATATTAATTTTCAATTTTTTGACAACTTCATCCTGAGCCCACAAACCCTCGAACCTCCTGCCCCGAGCCTTCGAACCTCCTGCCCCGATCCCTCGAGCCTCATGCCTCGAGCCCTCGAGCCTCCTACCTCAAGCCCTCGAGCCTCCTGCCTCGAGACCATGAGCCTCCCGCCTCCTGACAAAATTTTCTTTTTATTTTTTAAACTCAGGTGCATAATGGTCATTTTACATATTTTGACCAATTTTACCGTTGAATTTCCCTGAAAATCACCTTTGGGGGCCAAACAAACTGTTTTGAATTTGTTCGGTACCGTCTAAGGGTTGATTTGCAAATGGAGACCAAAACATGGTATAAGATACTGTTAGAGTAAATAACGTTTCATTACGGCAAATACATTTTATCATGGTATTAGAGCAGTGTTATAATTCACCCTCCGAACCTCTCCTCCATTCTCATCATGGCCAGTGAAAATTATCGTTCAATACCCTTGTCAAATGATGCAAATTAAGGTCAATAAGTCCAACTTTCTTCTTTGGAAACGTCAGATTGAATACATTCTCAGATCTCAAAAGCTTTTTGGATATCTTGATGGGTCAATTCCATGCCCACCTCTCCCCACTCTGCCGCCGGCCAGCTCTTCGTCTTCCACTTTTGCCGCTGCCCTCCGCGCTCCTCCCACTAACTGTGCGGCGGCTCAGGCGGCTTAAAAATTGGCCTAGGACATTTATGGCCTCTTGATTGATGAAGACCAGAGGGTTTGTAGCCAGTTTTTCTGCTCTTCTCTCTCTCCTGAGGCCCTCTCCAAACTCCTGGCCTCATGTGTGATTGCCAAAGACATCTGGGACAGTTTTTCCGCCATTTTTCATAATATTAGCACATCCACTTTTCTTTGCCTTCGTGCAGATGCCCACAGTATACGTAAGAGTGATACCATTCAGGAACTCCATTTACAATTAAAAGATATTTTTTAGCAGTCATCCCTTATGGGTTCTCCAGTTTCTAATGATGATCAAATAATTCGATTTTTAACTGCTCTTGGGTCTGAGTTCAAAGATTTTTTTGCCGCCCTGATTAATTCTTCCCCTACACCACTTTATGCCGATGTTTTGTCACGTGCTAAGAATCATGAGGCATTTTTGAAAAATCTCCAAGGAAATTCCGTACCTGCGTCTGGCCCTGT
The DNA here is from genome assembly GCA_037428765.1 of Rubia yunnanensis. Classification (NCBI taxonomy): domain Eukaryota; kingdom Viridiplantae; phylum Streptophyta; class Magnoliopsida; order Gentianales; family Rubiaceae; genus Rubia; species Rubia yunnanensis. The sequence continues at coordinate 47,036,190 of CM075061.1, read as the reverse complement.
AGCTTTTTCTACAAGAGAGCAGCCCCCAGCCGGGGGTGCATGGGATCACACGCCAACAAGGGGCGGCAGCGCATAGGGTTCACGTGCCCCCAGATGTGGCCAAACTGGTGGCCGCAGAGGCGGTCGGTTTGGTTCTGGTCCTGGTCAGTTCAGGGCTGGTGCTAGTTCTGAATGCAGCCATCCTCATTGTACTTGGTGTGGTCATCCAAGCCATTATGCTGCTACTTGTTACAAGATGTTAGCACAGACTCGTCGTTCAGACTCCACACACTTGGCCAAAAAATGTAGACTTCCTTGCAGATAGAGCCATATTCTCGTGCATCCGACTGGTATGTTGATTCTGGTGTTACCAGTCATATGGCATCTTCAGCCTCTGGCTTTGACAGTGTCACACCTTATTCTGGTAAAACCTGTGTTTCTATTGGTAATGGTGCTCCTATTCCAATTTCTCACATTGGTGATTCTCGGATTTCTAATACCTTGACATTGTCTGATGTTTTGGTCGTTCCTGCCATCACTAAAAATTTACTGTCTTTTAGTAAACTGACCAAGGATTTAAATGTATTTGTTACTTTTGATGATCGAAACTTTGTGATTCGGAACAAAGTTTCCAAGGCAGTTGTGGGCAGGGGCCATAGTGATAGAGGACTATACGTGTTAGACAAGGGTGACGCAGCACTAGTTTCCTTCTTGCAGCAGAATAAAGAACATGCATCATTTGAGTGTTGGCATGCTCGACTGGGGCATGTGCCAGCAACTGTCATCTCTGTCTTACAGAGTCTGGTCTTCTGTTAGTTTCCTCTTTATTACCTAAACCACACACTTGTGCTCCTTGTGTTATGGCAAAGGGGTAGCAGTTTACCTTTGTTGAGAATCATAAGTGTGCTGCTCACATCTTAGACTTGATACATTGTGATTTGTGGGGGTCTTTCCCAGTTTTGTCTGCAAATGGTTTTTCTTATATTCCTTGTTTGTGGATTATTACTCTCGTTTTACCTGATTTTTTCCACTGCGTCGGAAATCCAAGTTTCTTGACACTTACTTGAAGTTTGAGGCCTTAGTCAAGAATCAATTTACATCAAAAATAAAAGTTTTTCAAAGTGACGGTGGCACTGAGTTCTTTTATATGTGCCTACAATCCTATTTTGCCTCCAAAGGTATTCATCATCAAGTTTCGTGCCCATACACCCCGCAGCAAAATGGCCGAGCCGAGCGCAAACATAGATATGTTGCAGAAATGGGCCTCACTATGCTTTTTCATTTGCATCTACCCTTGTCAAGATGGGATGATGCTTTTTCCACTACATTTTACACTATTAATCGGCTTCCCACTCTGGTGTTACAAGGGACTTCTCCTTATGGCCCTCTTTATCAGCGTGATCCGATCTACTCAAACTTCCATCCTTTTGGTTGTCGAGTATTTCCTTATGTTCGTCCTATAGCCCCTTATAAGTTATCTCCTCAAAGCATTCCTTGTGTTTCCATCGGTTACAACTATCATTATAAGGGTTTCCGCTGCCTTGATCCTTCCACTGGCAAGATTTATGTCACCCGTCATGCTCGTTTCGACGAAGACTGCTTTCCTTTTGCCTCTTCGGCTTCGGCCACTGGTTCTACTCTCTCAAACTTGGATGTTTATGCTTTTCTAGACACTAACGGAAATTATGGCCCGCCTTTCTCGACTCTTGATCAGCCATCACCTATGCCCTGCACTATTTGCTCATCAGACTCTGTTCCGCCGCCTATTAACCTGTCAACCCTGCCACAGTCATCGGCGGTCAGTCCTAGTCCCTCTGCGGCATCATCACCGGCCACCTCGGTCCTTCAGTCCTCGCCGTCCTCTCCGGCTCCTTCTCCCTTGGCCTCATCATCGCAGCGTCATCCTTATCGTATGACCACTAGATCATCCACTGGAGCTATTCAGCGTCGAGAGTATTCTGGTCTTATGGCTCATGGTCTTCTAGCTGCCCTTCTCGCCCAGTCAGAGCCCACCAATTACCATTTGGTGTTAAAGGACCCGTCTTGGGTTGCTACTATGAATGAGGAGATTGCTGCTTTAAGGGGGCTAACACACTTGGGATCTTGTTCCACGCCCTTCTGGTATCAACATTGTTGGTTCCAAATGGTTTTATCAGCTAAAGTAACATCCTGATGGTACAGTTGATCATCACAAAGCTTACCTTGTTGCGCAGGGGTTCTCTCATATTCTGGGCTTTGATTTCGATCATACTTTTATTCCGGTGGTCAAGGCCTTCACTGTTCGGACCGTTCTTGTCATTGCCACAATGCATTTCTAGCCTCTTCATCAGTTGGATGTAAAGAACTCCTTTCTGAACGGTATTCTTGATACTCCGGTCTATATGGCACAACCAGTTGGTTACAAGTACTCTCTTCATCCAGATTATGTTTGCCGCTTGTGAAAGGCCATCTATGGTCTTAAGTAAGCACCTCGAGCATGGTTTCAATGGTTCATCACCTATCTATCTCATCTCGGGTTTTGGTGCAGTTCTGCTGACACTTCCCTTTTTGTTCTCTCCCGAGGCTCGTCATTGCTCTATCTCCTGGTCTATGTCGATGATATCATCCTCACAGGAAATGACTTTGGGCTTCTTCGACAGTTTATTGATCGGACACATCGGGAGTTTTCTATAAGGATTTGGGTGCCCTCCACTATTTTATTGGCTTAGAAGTATCACCCACTTCTTCAAGTCTGCTTCTCGGTCAAGCTAAATATGCTTGGGATATTCTCGCTCGTTCTGGTATGTCTGATGCAACCCGGGTCTCTTTGTTCCTGGTTCGCAGCTACACAACTCCACCAGTTTGCCTTTTCAGAATCCGACACTGTATCAATCCCTTGTTGGTGCTCTACAGTATCTGACAATTACCATACCTGATCTGGCATTTGCGGTTAACATCGTCAGTCAGTTTCTTCAGGATCCTCGTGATGACCATTATACTGCAGTCACTCAGATTCTTTGCTATGTCATAGGCACTCTCCATATGGGCCTCACCTTTCGCTCGGCCAGTACTCCTGACGTCTTGGGGTATTCGGATGCCAATTGGGCTCATTGTCTCGAGATTTTCCACTCTACATATAGCTATGCAGTATTTCTTGGTGGAAATCTTGTTTCTTGGAGTGCCAAGAAGGAGCCTACCGTCTCTCGTTCCAGTACTGAGTCAGAGTATCGAGCTCTTGCCAACACAACCTCGGAGATGGTCTGGATGTCTCATTTGCTTTGAGACCTTCGTGTTCCACTTTCAAGCTCCCCGTTGCTGTTATGTGACAATAGTAGTGTCATTTTCTTAGCTCAGAATTTGGTTGCTCACAAGCGGGCCAAGCATATTGACATCGACTATCACTTTGTACGTGAGTTGGTGGCTTCTGGCAAGGTACATGTGCCTATGTCTCCACTGGTCTTCAGATTGCTGACATCTTCACTAAAAGACTTTCTCATCCACTGTTTAAGTTCTTTCGGTCCAATCTTTGCGTCACAGAACATCCGACGCTTTGCTTGAGGGGGGTGTTAGAGTAAATCACGTTTCTGATTAGATATTGATTGATTCTGGATAAGTCATGTTGACAAACCAGAGTTCTACTCATATTATGTTTCCTTATTGTACTTTATATATTCTTGTCAGCAATACAATAATTCATTACGGCAAATACATCTTATCAGATACTTTGTAGGGGGCAAAAAAACAATTTAGACGATTAAAATTAAGCAATTTAAAGACGAGAATTTTACCTAGGTTCGGCGTTTCCACCTACGTCCTGCAAATTTCTCGTACTAGCTTATCATTTCAAGAATACAATATGGCTATCGAGTGACATTTAGAGCCAGCCACTCAAACTCCATCTAGAGTGCTGCTTTAGAGGAACCACTCGAACCCCCTCTAGAGTGCCGCTTTAGAGGAACCACTCGAACATCAACCGTAGCTGGAAACATCATCTGGAGCGCTGCTTTAAAGCCACCTGCTCGAATACAAACTAGAGTGCCGCTTTAGAGCAAACCACTCGAACACACCTAGAGCGCCGCTTTAAAGCCACCCGCTCGAATACAAACTTGAGTGTCGCTTTAACCTTCACCTCTCGAATCTCCAATGGAACCTTCACCTCCCCTGGAACCTTCACATCTCGAATCCGTACTTCTCGAACTAGTATCACTCGAACCCTCCACTCTAACTGTCACCTCTCGAACCTCCAGTGGAACCTTCACCTCTCGAACAAGTGCCACTCGAACGTCCACTCGAACTCTCACCTCTCGAACCCTCCCCTGAAACCTTCACCTCTCGAATTTGTACCTCTCAAACCAGTACCACTCGAACCTCCAATGGAACCTTCACCTCTCGAACCATTCAATGGAACCTTCACATCTCGAATGTGTACCTCTCGAACAATCCTCTCTAACTCTCACCTAGGGGAACCCCTCCACTTGAACCCTCTCCACGTGAACCTTCACCCATCTCGGATAAATACCTTCACCTCTCGAATCACCTCTCGAACCCCTCCACGTGAACCTTCTGTACCTAAATCCTTTCCACCTGAACCTTCACCTCTCGAATTGTCCAATGGAACCTTCACCTCTCGAACCAGTACCTCTCCTATCGGTACCTCTCAAACCAGTACCACTCGAACCTGCACTTGAACTCTCACCTCTCGAACCTCCACTGGAACCTTAACCTCTCGAACCGTCCAATGGAACCTTCACTACTCTAATTCGTACCTCTCGAACAAGTACCACTCGAACTCGAACCTCTCGAACCTCCACTGGAACCTTCACCTCTCTAACCTTCCACTCGAACACTCACCTCTCGATCCTCAACTGGAACCTTCACCTTTCTAACCTTCGACTCGAACTCTCACCTCTAGAACCTCCATTGGAACCTTCACCCCTATGGAATCGGTACCACTCGAACCTCAACTCGAACACACTACCTTTCAAACCTCCAATGGAACCTTCACCCCTCTCGAACCAGTACCACTCTTACCTCAACTCAAACACACTACCTCTCGAACCCTCCACCCGAACCACTACTACTCGAACCTCCACTCGAACTCCCACCTCACAAACCTCCACTGCAACCTACATCGCTCGAAACTCCAATGGAACTTTCACCTCTCGAGAGGTACCTCTCGAACAAGTACCACTCGAGCCCACTACCTCTCGAACTCACCACTGGAACCTTCACCTCTCGTACTCTCCACTGGAACCTTCACCACTCGAACCCTCACCTCTCCTATCGGTACCTCTCGAACCAGTACCACTCGAACTTGCACTTGAACTCTCACATCTCCAATCTCCACTGGAACCTTGACCTCTAGAACCGTCCCATGGAACCTTCACCTCTCGAATCTGTACCTTTCGACAAGTACCACTCGAACCCTCCACTCGAAATCTCACCTCTTGAAACCTCCACTGGAACCTTCACCTCTCTAACCCCCACTTGAACTCTCACCTCTCGAACCACCACTGGATCATTCACCTCTCGAACCTCCAATGGAACCTTCATCTCTCGAACCTCCAATGGAACCTTCACCCATCTGGAATCCGTACCTCTCGAACCAGTACCGCTCGAATCCTCCACTCTAACCCACCACCTATCGAACCTCCACTAGAATCTTCACCTCTCTAATCCGTACCTCTTGAACCACTACCACTCTCACCTCAACTCGAACTCTCACCTCACGAACCTCCACTGCAACCTCACCTCCCGAACCGTCCAATGGAACCTTCACCTCTGGGGAGGTACCTCTCGAACCAATACCACTCGAGCCCTCCACTCGAACCCACTACCTCTCGAAGCCTTCACTGGAACCTTCACCTCTGAAAGCCTCCAATGGAACCTTCACCTCTCGAGAGGTACCTCTCGAACCAATACCACTCGAACCCACTACCTCTCGAACCCTCCACTGGAACCTTCATCTCTCGAAACCTCCAATGATATATTATTATTGTTTATTTTAAAATGCCCAAAATGATGACGTTTTGGGCAGCCACTTGACAACACCTGTAGACGCATATAACTAAGCAGCCTTTTTTTAAAATGCCCAAAACGGCATCGTTTTGGGCAGCCACCTTACAGCACCTATAGAGGCACATGGTGCGTGAACAGGTGCCTGCGAAATTACAATTCTACCCATGACGACGATTTGTGTCAACCATGCAGTTGACATGATTTCTTTTATATAGTACCCTAAGATATTAAAATGCCCAAAATGGCGTCGTTTTAGGCAGCCACCTGACAACACATGTAGAGGCACATGGTGCGTAAACATGTACCTGTGAAGTTACAATTCTACTCCTGACGACGATTTATATCAACCATGCGGTTGACAGGATTTCTTTTATATAGTAATCTTATATAAGTGATGCATGAGTGCCGGGCCCAGAAAGTTGCAATGTATAACAATAGGGGTCATCATATAATACTTCAAAAATATGGGTCTACTTTTTATTAGCCAAAATTTCAGGGACCCGATAGGTAGTTTACTCCTTTGGTTTCTTCTCCTTCGCTTCGTCTGCGGACTTCTACTGCTATATGTCTTCATTGCAAGCTTTCTTATTTTCTCTCTCCTCATCGTCTTCATCAATTTCTCTCTCTACCTTGTTTCCATCGTCCCCGTTCTATCACTGTTATTCAGATTACCACCATTTCATCAGCAATATCATTGTCCGTGGAATTTTTTTTTGCCTTTTTTTTCCTCTCCTGTATCTCGCCGTGATTTTCAGCCTTGAAGGTGAGCTATGTCAGTTTTTTTAAAGGCAAAGTCACGAGATAGACGATCTTTTCGTATGCTTATAGAAAAATGCGGTTGAATTAGAGTAATAGAATGTAAAAGCTCTTAGTTGCAATATTAAAATTTTAGTATGCAACATATAGTAGTTATAAAATTTATAACCCGGTTCATGCAACCCAAAAATTTTATCTTCATTTTTTCTAATTTACACTTTAAACCTTGATATTTTCATAACTTATGGAAAGACCGTCTTTCAAGAGACGAACTCTTTTTTAAATACTATAAAAATTCATATTGGAATTATGATCACTGCTGCTAGTCATTAAATTTTGACTAAATTATTTTTTTTCCTATATGAAAACCACGACGCAAACAAAATGTTTTGAATTTGTTTGGTACTGTTTCTAAGAGTTGTTTTACAAATGAGGGCCAAAAGATGGTATAAGATACTTTGCAGGGGAAAAAAATATTTTAGTCTTAAATTTTAATACTCCCTCCGTTTCTCTAATATTGGCACATCACTTTTGGGGTTAGAATTTAGGAGATGCTAAATGAGTGGATGAAATTGAATTGAAAGAAGAAAAAGTAAAATGAGTGGATGTAATAACCTTAAACTTGCCATAAATAGAATGTGCCAATATTAAAAAAATATCCTAAATTAGAAAGTGTGCCACTATTAAAGAAACGGAGTATAGTTTCTTTGTTTTAATATGTATTTTATTCAGTGTTTTCAGCTGCATTATGTTTTGTGCTCTTGTGTTGCAATTTTGGTCATGTTTGTGGCACTATTCCTCACGGAATTTTGGTTACTTTGTAAAATTGTAATTGTCGCTGTAATTTTTGAAATTCTCATATCTTAATTGATTCATCGCTATATGGCTCATGGAATTGATTTTTGTGTTAGCTACAGGTCGAGCTTTGTGTTTGTTTCGTTTCCCCGGAAATTTCTCTTGAGCTTTTTCGGTTTTTTTTCCAGTTTGTTGTTAGTGTTGTTTTCTCCGCTGTTGATTTTGGCATATCCTAACAAGAAATTAGGTTTGTCCCTAAATGTCTCCCCTAGAATTTTGAAGAGTTTTTCAAAGGAGGAAATAAGGGTAATAATCTGTATCTTCTATTCAAGAATTTATGATACATTATATAGTAGTACAGGATACTTATTCCAGGTAGGAGAAGGTAACAGAATACAATTATGGTAGGAATACAAACCAATTCCAATACCAATACTAATTAACACTAATTCCATAACACTAATACTAATTCTGTAACACTCCTCCTCAAGTTGGAGCATGCGGATCAGAAATGCCAACTTGCCAAGTAAGGAATGGAACTGGTTACGTCTGAGAGCTTTAGTGAACAAATCTGCGGGTTGGTCAACCGTACAAATATGTTGAGTAACAATAGCGCCAGATTGGACAAGATTTCGAACAAAATGACAATCAATTTCAATGTGCTTAGTACGTTCATGGAAATCCGGGTTGGCCGCAATGTGAATAGCGGATTGACTGTCACAAAACAATTTCATAGGAAAAAAGTGTGAAACCCCTAAGTCTTTCAGCAAGGACCGAAGCCATATAATAACTCACAGCAGGCAACTGCCATAGCACAATACTCTGCTTCAGCAGAAGACCGAGAAACAATAGGTTGCTTCTTAGTCTTCCAGGAAACTGGAGAATCACCAATCAAAACAAAATAACCAGATAAGGAACGCCTAGTAATTGGACAGGCGGCTCAATCTGAATCACAATAAGCAGTCAATTGTAGAGTACTACGGGAAGAAAGAAATAAACCTTGACCAGGACGACTCTTCAGATAGTGTAAAACACAAACCGCAGCTTGCCAGTGAGGAACACAAGGAGACTTCATGAATTGCGCAAGGGTATGAACTGAATAACTAAGCTCAGGACGAGTAATTGTCAAATAAATCAGGCGCCCAACTAAGCGGCGATACTGCTCCGGGTCATGGTAAGCTGGACCTTCAACACGTGCCAAATCATGTTGTTGCTCCATCGGAAAATCAACTGGTTTAGAAGCAGATAAACCTGTATCATATAGGATGTCCAAAGCATATTTCCTTTGCGAGAGAAACATCCCCTCCGGTCTTCTAGCAATCTCTATGCCCAAAAAATACTTAAGCAAACCAAGGTCCTTCATGTGAAAACAAGAACCCAAGTATGTCTTGAACTCAGAGATGAGCGAAGAAGAGCTACCAGCAATGACCAAATCATCCACATAAACCAGAACATGTAAAGACTTTGTTCCATGGGAATAGACAAATAAAGATTAATCTACCTTACTTTGAACAAAACCAAATGTCCGTAAAGCCTGAGCCAGTTTAGCAAACCAATTCCTAGGAGCTTGGTGAAGACCATAAAGAGATTTCTGAAGGCGACAAATCTGACCATGCGGAACTGCATAGCCAGGCGGAGGACGCATGAACACTTCTTCATGTAAATCACCATGCATGAAGGCATTATGAACATCCATCTAATGCAATTCCTAACCACGTATAACAGCAACAGACAAGAATAATCGAACGGAACTTATTTTTGCAACCGGAGCAAAAGTCTCTGTGTAATCAATTCCTTCAACCTGGCGATTTCCAAGAACCACTAGTCGAGCCTTGTGACGTTCAATGGTACCATCAGAACGAAACTTTGTTCGGTAAACCCATTTACATCCAATGGACTTTTTATGCGCAGGCAAAGTAGACAAAGTCCAAGTCTGATTCCGCTCTAGAGCAGTAAGTTCCTCAACCATAGCATCTCGCCAATGAGAATGACGGGAAGCCTCAGAGTAAGTAGTGGGATCTGCACTAGAAGTTACAGCACCCAAAAATCTAGAATGCATACTAGAAAAATTATCACAATTTACATATTCAGTAAGAGGGTAGAGAACACCTGAGGACAGTGATGACGCATGAGGGAACGTAGTCGAAGGGGGGGGTCTTCAGTAACAAGAGCACAAGTAGAATCATCACAATTATTATCAGCCAAATACGATTGTGGATGTCGAGTTCGAACACTCTGTCTGGTGAATGGTGGATCGATGGTAACTGGCTGAGAAGAACCAGTGACGGAAGGTGTAGGAAGGGCGGCCTCGGGCGGTATTGAGGTACTAACATCGGGAGACGTAGTCGACGGTAAGCCACCGAAGATTACCACCGGGAGGTTGTTGGCCGTTGGGGAAACGCCGGTGGTGACCGGAGTTGACCGGCCGGCGGTGACCGGCGTTGTCCGGCCTGTGTTGACCGGTGTTGACCAGCCGGCGATGATCGGAAGTGATTGGCCGGAGGTCATCAGCGTTGACCCACCGGCGTTGACCCGCCGGCATTGACCTGCCAGTATTGACCTGCCGGCATTGACCTGCCGGCATTGACCGATGTTGACCCGCCGGTATTAACCAGAATTGATCGGCCAGTGGTAACCGACGGGGATTGGTTGGCATTGACCGGCGAAAGGGCAGCCGGTGGCAGCTGACCACCATCGGTCGGCGTTGCTGGAAGTGGTTAATCGGAAAAACCGTACGATTCCAACGACAAGGAGGAGGAAACCGGTAGTGTAGTGGTGGCGCCGCCAGGTTCATCAGATGAAATAGATTACTGAGTTGCAGAATACGGGAACTGGCCTTCAAAGAAATCAACATCCCGAGTATTAAAGGTAACTCGAGAGTCTAAGTCGAGAAGCCGATAACCTTTCTTTCTAGCAGGATAACCAAGGAACAAACACCATCGGCTTCTTAGTGCAAACTTGTCACGGTATTCAGGAACACGAGCAGCAAAACACAAGCACCCAAATACCCGTAGAGAAGAGTAATTTGGCGCCTGACCATAGAGTAACTCAAAGGGAGTACGACCGTTGAGAAGCTGAGTCGGTGTTAGGTTGATCAGGTAGGTAGCAGTAAGAACACATTCTCCCCAGAATTCAATAGGAAGATTGGCTTGAAACCGTAAAGCTCGCGCCACATTGAGTAAATGACAATGTTTTCTTTCAACTCGACCATTTTGTTGCGGAGTATCAACCATAAATGTCTCAAAAACAATCCCAGATGCAGTAAAGTGAGATCGGAGAGGCAAAAATTCAGTGTCGTTATTAGCTCGAACTCGTTGAATTGTTCTTCCCCACTGGTTCTTAACTAAGGCACTAAATTCTAAAAATCTAGAAGCTACTTCAGATTTAGCTACTAACAAATAAACCCAAACAGCTCGGGAAAAATCATCTACTATTGTCAAGAAATAAAAAGCACCACAAGAAGATGGTGTATTATAAGGTCCCCAAACATAACAATGAATTAATTGAAATAATGCAGTAGCATTAGTAGTACTTAAAGGAAAACTATGTCTAGGCTGTTTTGCTCTATAACATATAGAACAAGGCACAAAATGTTTATTATTGCTAGGAGAAATAGAAGACAACACCGTGGAAGATGGATGACTAAAACGCTGATGCCATAAATCAGAAGAGGGCAGTGAAGCAGCTGTAGGAAGAGGCTGCAGGACAGGACTTCGAACACGAGCATCCAGCAGACGAAGCCAAAACACCCCCCCCCCTTCTGTTCACCCACGCCAATCACTCTCCTCGTACTGATTGTCTGTAAAATGCAATAATTTTCAGTAAACAAAGCTAGACAGTTTAGGGTAGATAAGAATCTAGAGCATGACAGTAAGTTGCAGCGTAATGTAGGGATATATAACACGTGCGGCAGTATAAAACCATCAAAACAAATAGATCCAAATTGTGTAGCGAAGAACATCGAGCCATCGGGCAGAAAAATATTCACAACATCAATAGTAGTAGTAAGATCAGAAAGAGAACATTTGTCACCGGTCATATGATAGGAGGCTCCCGAATCAAGAATCCATGGTAAAGTATGCTTACCAGACTCATCACCAGGAAGAGAGTGAAGCTGATTAAACAGGTTCATGGTCGTGCTCCATTGTTCATCAAACAGAGCAGGGCCAAAATCAGAGTGGGCAGGTACAGCAGAGGAGGCCGCCGTCGCCAAACTGGGTGGCGACAAGGCGGCTCCGGCGAACGGCGGTGGGAGCGAGAGATCAGTGGCGCCACTTGTTTGACCGGCGTTGACTAATGGCCGGTTAGGTGGTGCCAATTTCTTTCCCTTCTTGAACCACTCTGGGACACCATATATCTTGAAACAGGTATCTTTATCATGACCCTTGCGACGACAATGGGTACAAACAAGATTCTTGCGGTCGGCTGCAAAAAGAACAACTGGCGAAGAACTTGCAGGTGGTGAACGTCGTGCAGCATACGCCATGGAGTTAGAAGAAGACTCACGAGCTCGAATGATAGCTCTATGATTCTCCTCCTGAGTAACAAGGGTATACACCTTCATGACAGATGGCAGTGGCTCAATGCTCAAGATGTGGGATCGCAAGGTGTGAAAACCTCCGTCGAGACCAGAGATGAATTGGTAGATCAAATCCTTCTCTCTTTCTTGGAGGATTTTCGCCTGAAAATTGCACTGGCATAATGCCTTGCAATCTTCACAGATACAAACCAGAGGAGGTCGCATGCAGTGATAATCTGCAAACAACTTCTTCAGTGTGGCAAAATAGATGTCGATAGGCTGACCGTTCTGCCTGCAACCTTGAATGGCTTCTTGTGTCTGCAAAAGCTTCATTCCATCGGCGAAAATAAATTGTGCCTTAAGATCATCCCACAAATCCTTGACTGTGGAAAAAGAACTTGTAGAAGATCTTATCACCGGATCCGGGGTTTACAAGATCCAGCAGACAAGAGTAGCATTAACCCCAGGCCAAACAGCAGCATCAGGATGATCATCCTGGGGTTTGGTGATGGATCCAGTAATGAACCCAATCTTGTGTTTGGCCAAGAATGCGCGACAAATCGCATCGGACCATTCATTTTAATTTTCTTGACCTTTCAGCATGATTGGTACAAGTTGTAACCCTGGACCATCCCCAGGACCAATGAAGTAAGGATCAGTCGACACACGACCAATCGGTAAAGCAGGACGAGGGCCAGATTGCAATTGCATCTACTGAAGTAAAGCTGTAATCACGTCATAACCACTCATATCCTGAAGTTTCGAAGCCTCGGGAATATTCAAACGAGCTTGTTCTTCAGAACCAGACATATTGTAAAATCAGGTGTGGATCGGAAGAACAGAACACACCGGCGTAGATTGGCGGCGCTTGAAGGAGTTCGGCCTGTGGCGGCGGAACGAAAACTGGAGCAGCGAATGGCGTCTTCGGGCGTCGTCGGAACCGGCGGACAGCGGCGGCACTGGTGCAGCAGCGGTGGCGCGTGGGCTTGGCGGCAGCACGTGGGGCGACGGCGGCAGCTCGGAATAAAAATTTAGGGCAGCAAAAAATTTTTAGGTTTCAGAATTTTAGGCTCTGATACCATGTAGGAAATAAGGGTAATAATCTGTATCTTCTATTCAAGAATTCAGGATACATTATATAGTAGTACATGATACGTATCCCAGCTAGGAGAAGGTAATAGAATACAATTATATTTACAATTATGGTAAAAATACAAATCAAATTCTAATACCAATACTAATTAACACTAATTCCATAACAACACTAATACTAATTCCGTAACACAAACACCGATTTATTTGTAGTATAAGGTGTGGAAAATTGATTTATAGGCAGCATGCAGCATGTTGTTACTCCAGGGGAGCTCCTTCCCTGTTATTTGTGTGGCATTTAACATACTATTCAGAAAAGTCAAATTAGACAAAATATCATCAAATGGTTCAGTTTGACTGAGATTGTGTTCTGGTCATTCTTGTTGAAGGTTTCTGAGAGGAGGTTTGAATCTCATTGACTGGGTTGACCTTTGTAGTGATATGGGGTTATCAGGGATAACTGTGGCTGGCTGTGGATGATAGTTTCTTACTGCAGCTTGTAGAGGCTGCACTCAAGCATGTCGACAATATTTTGGTTGATTTTCAATCATTCCTACACTGAGAAGTGGATCTGTTCCGTCGTATTCTATTATATGCAGTATACATACAGTGTTGTATGCCTATGCCCAAGCCAGAAACACTGTCCTGACACGGTAGGATCTTACTAAGTCCGTCAAATGGATCGGATCACCTGTTGGATAACTATTATCCATATAATATTTTCACTTATTAGATAAGACTTATTGGATAATGACTCATTCGGTTAATAGATATAATTGATTTGTAGTTATTGCGTTTAGTTGGGTTGGATGGGTTGGGTAATGGGTGACCCGTGGATAATTTCATATCACAAGATAACTAAATTTTCACAAGTTTGATTACGAATGATTTAATTTTTCCCTAATATATAATCATTTATTATATTATGTAATATAATATTATGTACATTATATTATATTTAATAAAAATAAAAAATATATAATATGTTGGCTTTGTAAACTCGACGAAATTAACGATAAATATTAGTTGGGATTGAGCTTGAGCTCAAATACTGTATGAGCTCGAATATTGTACGAACTCGAATACTGTACAAGATTGAACTCGAATACTGTACGAGATTGAACTCGAATACTGTACGAGATTGAGCTCAAATATTGTACGAACTTGAATACTGTACGAGATTGAGCTCGAATATTGTACGAACTTGAATACTGTACGAGATTGAGCTCGAATATTATACGAACTCGAATACTGTACGATATTGAACTCGAATATCGTACGAACTCGAATGCTGTACGAGATTGAGCTCGAATACTGTACGAGATTGAACTCGAATATTATACGAACTCAAATACTGTACGAGATTGAGTGCAAAATTTGTACGAACTCAAATAGTGTACGGGATTGAATTTGAATGCTGTACGAGCTCGAATATTCTACGAGCTCGAATACTGTATGAACTCGAATATTGTACGAGATTGAACTCGAATAATTTGTGAATTATAATTTGTATAATTTGTGAATTATAGTGAATATTTATGTTAAATATTACACATGCATTTAATTAGGTAATTTTGGATATTTATTGGGTAGTTACCATAATATGGGACCCATTGAGATCAAAATTTTCCATTAACATAATTATTCTCATCATAAATCCTAAAAAATAATGATTATTTAATACATGATCTCATTGGATAATGACAACGTGTAACCCAAATCCATAGAAAATGTTTAATGATAACTTATTGGGTTAATTATATAATGACTTATTGGATAATGACTTATTGGATAATATATTTGATGTGTGATATTTAGTTGTTCATTTTTGGAAGAAATTTAGTGCTCTTTTATGTGATTTCTGGTACTTAATTGATTTATTTTGTTGATAGATCACTATTTTTGGAGCAAAGCGGTATTGGAGCGGAAGAGCTATTTTTGGAGCATTATGATGTTGTTCCAGCTATCCTTAGTCGGAATCCTTCATGTGGCAGAATTGTGCTTCGTTTAACGATCACTAAGTTGCTCCGTGAAGTCGACCCGATTAAGGTGAAGCTGATGAAAGGGGGATTGTTATACTCTTTTTTCCCGAAAGGGTTTTTAATGAGGTAACGATCCCGATCCCTCGTTAGGGAGTTTATGGAGTTGCAGTCCAGAAGAAAATCAGTCCAGAAAATTCAGCACTGTGATTGGGCCGTTTTGAAGCAATGAAGCCCAAGACTTGGATTAATTATTTATTCCAAGTTAGAACTTAATTGTAATTAGCCTGAAATTAAGAGGAAGAATATTTCTTTTTGAATAAGAATTCTAATTTTCCAAAATTAGTTAGAATTTGGATTTTATTTTTGGCATATAAAAATCGTGGGCTGTACACGATTTTGTTTTGTTAAATACTGGAGGCTGGACAGAAGAAGAGTTCGGACTGGGTTTTGTTTTTGTTTTGGACGAAAAGGAGAGAGAGGAGTATTCATATGATTTTTGTTTTCCTGGGGAGAAGGACAAAAAGCAGCAGTTTTGTTTTCATTGTTTTCTTCTGTGGGAGGCACGGAAGCAAGAGCCAGGATTTATTGTTTTTTTGTTTTCTTGTAAGAAAAACGCAAGCAGAGTAATTATTCATCGGTAATTTCTTTCTTCTTATTATTTTTGATTGTTAACATGTTTAATTTCGAATTGCTTGTTCTATTTAATTTAATCATGAGTAACTAAATTCTTAATCGGCGAGGTTAATTCGATGGTTCATGAATTGTGAGGCTTCGGGTTTTCAGAGATTTAATCCTATGAGTTTTTAATTGTTTATGCCTAAAATCTATGCTTGCTTGTTTGAGTTTGATCACCTCAATCTTGTTAGGCTAGGGCTAATTAAGTAGCACCTCCTGTGAAAAACAGATAACAATTATGACTGTAATAACAAGATGATAAACAATTAATTGGATAAACTGCATGCAAATACGTGCTTGTTGTCTAAATTGGGTTCCCTAGTTCTTAAGATCGTTAAGATATAACTAGTTTAGCAAATACTTGCTAGGAATATCTTAATTAGGAAGATCACGGGTTTAGCAAATACTTGCTCGCGATTGGAAATTTAAGGGGAATTTAGGGGAAATAGCAAATACTGTTCCTGCTTATAACCAATTAATTCATGGGGGTTAAATGACTTTTGAGTAGTCGATGATCAAGGAATGAACCAAAGATTAACCTATGCCGATCCTTTGTTATCCATATATTTGTTCGTAATTTATCTCTGCATTTTTCTGCATTTTTTTGGTCCTATTTTTAGCTTAGTAATTCATTAGTTTATTAAACAAATCTAAAATCATAGGCGTGGTTGCTAAACCAAACTTCGTTGGTAGTTTAAATTTGATAGAAATTACACCGTTCTCTATGGATACGACCTGCTTCTACTATACTAATCTGTGTGCTAGTTTGCAGTTTATTTGGTGATAGAAACGACGTTCACCAAAATGGCGCCGTTGCCGGGGAGCGGTAGTTAATTTCTATTTATTTTGCTACTAATTTTTGTTCTTTAGTTATTGATAGGAGGAATTTTTTTTTTCGGAGACTCTGTTACCGAAATTAGAAATTGCGAGGGACGAAACAGGATTTTTAGTTTGGTTTTCTTTGGTCGGAATTAGGAGAAAGCAGCAGGGAGGATTTTATTTGGGTTTTGTTTTCTTTGAAGAAAAACGCAAGCAGCAACATTATTAGTTTTAGTTTGTTTTCCTGGGAAGAATAACTAGATCGCGAGGATTATTCAATTGTTTTCTTGGTGATTTGCTAGTTTGGCCAAACAGAGGTTTCCGAGACAAAATCCGAATCTGAGATTGAATCCGTTCCCGATACTGTAATGGGTGACAGAGGAGAGGCGGATCCCAATGCTGACAATCCGTACATGTGGGAATTAACGGGGCATAGTGAAGAAGACCCTCCCACACCAATTTCTTTGCCAGAAGCTGCAACCCCTGTGGAGATAAAGTTTGCACTGCTGAACGTTCTGCCGAAGTTCTATGGGAAGAGTAATGAAGACCCTTACAATTTCTTGAACGAGTTCATCAAGATTTGTAAGGTGCAGAAAAGACCAGCTGGTGTCACAGAAGATCAGTTCAAGTTGGTGGCTTTTCCGTTCAGCATGTCAGGAGCAGCGAACCAGTGGTTTTCGAGCTTGGCTCCCAACTCTGTCACTTCCTGGAATGCGCTCAAGAAGCTGTTTTTGGACTATTTCTTTCCAGCCACTAAGACGGATGCTCTAAGGAAAGAAATTTCGAGCATCAAGCAGGAGTATGATGAGCCGCTGAGTACATTTTGGCTGAGGTTCAGACGATTGGTGGATCGTTGCCCTAACCATCGATACACCGAGGGGCAACTGCTACAGTATTTCTACCAAGGATCTACATCTGCGAACAAGGATTTGCTGAATACCGCAAGCAATGGTGGATTTTCAGAAATCAGAGTCAATGAAGCAAAGGAGATAGTGAAAAAGTTGATCAATTCCAAGAAGGAGTATGACACTGATGAGATCCGAATCCTGAAAAAGGTGGCACAAACAGAGCCCTCGAGCCAAGATGATTTTAGGGAGAGGATGGACAGGATGGAAAGGGTACTATCCAAGTTGGTGGAAAAGGTCACCGTTGCTAGCACGTCAGTTGGTCCTCCAGAAAAACCTTGTGACATCTGCTGCAGTCCAAACCACGTCACTTTACAATGCCCCCTTGAAATGAATGAACAAGCTAATACCATGGGGAATTGGAATGATAGGCAGCCAAGGAGGGACCCGTACTCAGCTACTTATAATCCGGGATGGAGAGATCATCCCAACTTTCGATGGCGCGATCCGGGAAATCCAGTACAACAACCATATGTTCCACCCCATCGAGCTCCTCCCCCTCCATATGCTCAGAATCCACCACCTCCTCAAGGGAAGTCTATGGATGAAAAGCTGGACATGATGATGGGCATGCTTCAAAACCAGATCCAAAGTTCGAAAAAGACTGAGGCTACCTTGGAGGAGCACACACGTCAGATTTCACAGCTGTCAAACTCGATGAATGAGCTCCGAATGAAGCAACCTGGATTACCATCTCAAGTGCAACTTAACCCCAGAGAGATGGCCAATCAGATCACCTTAAGAAGTGGAAAGGAGCTTGAGCCACTACCTCCGAAGACCGCAGCAAAAGGAGCTAAGGAGCAGTCGGAGCAGTCTGCAGGAGGCCTCGATTTGGCCAAACAGAGGCTCCCGACAGAAAAAGAAAGTGAGGTACAAGGGCATTTTGACCAAACCAAGGAGTCAAATCCAAGGTTGGGTCAGAATGATCCTCCAATTACAATTCTTCCTCCTTTTCCTCGTAGTTTAGCTAGAAAGAAAGATGATTCTGTTGATTTAATATCTATCTTTGGGAAAATGGAGATTAACCTACCTTTCTTGCAGGCTATAAGGCTTCCACTTGTGAGCAAGTTTTGAAAGATTTTATTGCAGGGAAACCTAAAGACTCAAGCAAGATCATAATGGGCGAGTCGGTTTCAGCTGTAATCCAAAAGAAAATGCCTCAAAAGTGCAAGGACCCAGGTATGTTTTCCTTACCTTGTTATATAGGAGATAAGAAGATCAATGCTGCCATGTGTGATTTAGGAGCTTCAATTAATGTGATGCCACTATCTGTTTATAATTCTTTGAAAGGGGCAGAAATGGTACATACTAGAGTAATAATTCAATTGGCAGATAAATCTTGTGTATGTCCTGAAGGGTTGTTGGAAAATGTGCTTGTGCGAGTCAATAACTTTGTGTACCCTACAGATTTTTATGTGGTAAAAATGAATCATACTAATGATAAGGGAACACAGGGGGTATTGTTAGGTCGTCCATTCTTGAAAACTGCAAACACCATTATTAATGTTGGGAATGGAACTATTTCTCTTGATTATTTTGGTGAAAAATACACACTCAATATTGATAAACCCATGCAGACGACTGTAGATGCTGAGAATGTAAATGCAATTTATCATACTAACCCATTTGTCCAAGATTCTCTTGAGACTAAAGTTTTGCAGGACAAGTTGGGAAATCAAATGCCTACAAGTCCAGAAGAGGAAAATGTTCAAGTTTCAAGTGATTATCAAGAAGATGTTGATACTCTTCCAGTGAGTATGGAGTCGCTCAAGTGTGAGGAAGAAACAAAGTTCCAACTCCAAGAATTGAAAGATCTAAGATTGAATGGGTTTGATCAAGCTATGCGGTACAAGGAGCGCAATAAGTTGTGGCCTGACAGAGATTTGAAGCCTAAGAAACTTGTGGTTGGGCAGATAGTTCGTTTATCTGAGTCAAACTTTCAACATATGTCATGGAAATTCAAGTCTAAATGGACTAGACCATTCGAAGTGGCTTATGTTTGGCCTGATGGGATGGTAGAGATTAGAAGCTGGGACGCAAAAAGGGCATTCATCGTCGATAGTCATCGCCTTACTCCGTATTATGATACTTCTCAGGTGGCATTAATGGAAGAAATTCCAGTATGCCCAACAAATATCCATTAAAGGCATCCAAAAGTCTAGCCAAAGACTGTAAACAAAGGCGCTACTGGGAGGCAACCCAGAATTTTTTTATTTTTTTTTCTTTTCTTTTTATTTTGTTTTCTTACAAAGTCTTTCAAATTTTTGTTTTTGTTTCAAAAAAAAAATTAAAAACGAAATAAAAAAATCATAAAAAAATTTTTAATGTGTTTTTGTTTTTTTTTTGCAGGGATATAATGTGGCGAGACAAAAAGTTCTGGGGCCAATCTGAAAATAATGCAAGGCTTGGAGTGGTTATGGATATTGTGGGTTACAATTAGGAAAAGGAATAGATTTGCGGGACTTTAATGAAATATGGGTATAAAACCTTATTCATTCTTCCAAGTTTTCAAAATCAGACTTCCTTCTTCCTCCAAATGCTACGCCGCCAAGTTTCTTCCTCCAAGAGCTGCGCCGCCGAGCTCCTCCGCCCCTGCTCCGGCGAATCCAGTGGCGCCACTTCTCTCCGCCGCTGCCCGGCCAAATTCCGGAGCTGCTCCGTCGCTACCGCCGGTGAGTCCTGAGCTTTCCCGTCGTGCGCCCAGTTCCCGAGCTTCTCCGCCGCTACGCCGGTGGTTCCACACCTCAGCCACCACCACGGGGAATACGCCGCCAACCACCACCTAGAGCCTGCCGTTGAATCTGCTCCGGCCGGCCAGCAATCATCCGCCCCATCGCCGCTCTCCACACACCCTGAAGCTCCCGCTAAGTCCCCTATCCCTTGTCCATTATTATTATTATTATTATTATTATTATTTATTTTTGTGTGTGTATATTGTGTCTAGGAATCTTCTCGTTTTTAATCCGAGAGCTTGCTTGAGGGCAAGCAAGTCTTAAGTGTGAGGAGATTTAGGTGTCGTTTTTACATTTTAGTGTCTTGTTTGTGTGACGTTTTATATGCTTTGTTTGCTGTTTTTTTTGTGTGTTTTTGTGAATAAATAATTCTAAAAAAAAAGAAAAAAATGTTTTTTTTAATCGAGTCGATCAAATTTTCAGCATGACAGTGAGTAATGAATTGGCTTTAAAATGGATTAACCTTTCTGGTAAAAGAATCATATTAGCAAACTTTTGTTGGTTGATATCTCCCTTGAAATGCTTAGTGATAAACCTTTGAAATTAACCTGAACTTGGCTAAATGATACATGGGATGACGAACAAGACTTGCATGAAAAAACCTAGTATAAAGTGAGGTTTGAGCCTAGAGTAGAGCACTCTCTACATCAAGCTTTTTTCTGAGAGTTGTGGTAACTAAGGTTGATGCATAATGAGTAAAAAAAGAGGCAAATTAGGATTAACCACACATCGTATATAGCCTACATTTTATATCCTCTAGTAAACCCTTTTGAGCCTTGATCTTTTCTTTGTGTAACCCACTATAAAAGCCTAGCCTTTTCTCTTTATACTATTTTTGCCCCATGCATGTATGTTCTTGAAATGAAAATTTCTGCTCTTGCTTGATATTGCATATTCATGATTCGAGTGCCGGTTCTCATTGAAAAATAGTCTTATGGCACTGTAGAGGTAAATGAGCATGTAATTTGAAGAATTCTGGTCTGGAAGAAAAAAAAAGAAAAAAAAAAGAGAATAAGGGTGTTGTTTTGCCCAGGAAAAGAAAAAAAAGAAAAAAAAAAGAAAAAAAAAGAAAAAAAAAGAAGAAAAAAATTCCAGACCTGAAATAGTCTTTTAATCAGTCCAGAAAATTGGTTTTGATGATGTGTATTTGCTGGAATTTTCTACTGATTTGTTCTTGAGCATATGTGCATGTTTGTATGAACCTTAGAGCCCCTAGGATCTCACCAACATTACAACCCCAAGCCCCGTTACAACCTTTAAAGACCTCTTTGGCTTGTTTTGTATTGGCTAAGGCTACCGCATGATTATAATTGAGTGACTGTCCTTACTTGTTGTGTGATTGAGTGAAAAACGTGAGGAATTCATGCTTGTCTCTTTTTGATCAGTTGATAGCTGGGTAAAGAGCAATGTAGGGGGGATTGAATTGAGTACTAAAGGGGGATGAGATCACCACTTGTTTGTGAACTGAAACTTGAACTTGGAAGGGGGATGTTGTTGATGAGCCATGAAATGAAAACTTAATGCTGAATTGTTTGACCAAAGTCTGGGTAATAGAGTCTTAGGTGTGTCATGTACATAGTTGGTCTGTTATTTTTATTTTCTTTTTTCTGTTGAGTCAGAGTCAGTTTAGGGATGGGATTTTGAATGAACAGCCTGCTTTGGAATTACTCATCTCATACTTGAGGGCAAGTATGACTCAAGTGTGAGGATTTGATGTGTGATATTTAGTTGTTCATTTTTGGAAGAAATTTAGTGCTCTTTTATGTGATTTCTGGTACTTAATTGATTTATTTTGTTGATAGATCACTATTTTTGGAGCAAAGCGGTATTGGAGCGGAAGAGCAATTTTTGGAGCATTATGATGTTGTTCCAGCTATCCTTAGTCGGAATCCTGCATGTGGCAGAATTGTGCTTCGTTTAACGATCACTAAGTTGCTCCGTGAAGTCGACCCGATTAAGGTGAAGCTGATGAAAGGGGGATTGTTATACTCTTTTTTCCCGAAAGGGTTTTTAATGAGGTAACGATCCCGATCCCTCGTTAGGGAGTTTATGGAGTTGCAGTCCAGAAGAAAATCAGTCCAGAAAATTCAGCACTGTGATTGGGCCGTTATGAAGCAATGAAGCACAAGACTTGGATTAATTATTTATTCCAAGTTAGAATTTAATTGTAATTAGGCTGAAATTAAGAGAAAGAATATTTCTTTTTGAATAAGAATTCTAATTTTCCAAAATTAGTTAGGATTTGGATTTTATTTTTGGCATATAAAAATCGTGGGCTGTACACGGTTTTGTTTTGTTAAATACTGGAGGCTGGACAGAAGAAGAGTTCGGACTGGGTTTTGTTTTGGTTTTGGACGAAAAGGAGAGAGAGGAGTATTCATATGATTTTTGTTTTCCTGGGGAGAAGGACAAAAAGCAGCAGTTTTGTTTTCATTGTTTTCTTTTGTGGGAGGCACGGAAGCAAGAGCCAGGATTTATTGTTTTTTTGTTTTCTTGTAAGAAAAACGCAAGCAGAGTAATTATTCATCGGTAATTTCTTTCTTCTTATTATTTTCGATTGTTAACATGTTTAATTTCGAATTGCTTGTTCTATTTAATTTAATTATGAGTAACTAAATTCTTAATCGGCGAGGTTAATTCGATGGTTCATGAATTGCGAGGCTTCGGGTTTTCAGAGATTTAATCCTATGAGTTTTTAATTGTTTATGCCTAAAATCTATGCTTGCTTGTTTGAGTTTGATCACCTCAATCTTGTTAGGCTAGGGCTAATTAAGTAGCACCTCCTGTGAAAAACAGATAACAATTATGACTGTAATAACAGGATGATAAACAATTAATTGGATAAACTGCATGCAAATACGTGCTTGTTGTCTAAATTGGGTTCCCTAGTTCTTAAGATCGTTAAGACATAACTAGTTTAGCAAATACTTGCTAGGAATATCTTAATTAGGAAGATCACGGGTTTAGCAAATACTTGCTCGCGATTGGAAATTTAAGGGGAATTTAGGGGAAATAGCAAATACTGTTCCTGCTTATAACCAATTAATTCATGGGGGTTAAATGACTTTTGAGTAGTCGATGATCAAGGAATGAACCAAAGATTAACCTATGCCGATCCTTTGTTATCCATATATTTGTTCGTAATTTATCTCTGCATTTTTCTGCATTTTTTTGGTCCTATTTTTAGCTTAGTAATTCATTAGTTTATTAAACAAATCTAAAATCATAGGCGTGGTTGCTAAACCAAACTTTGTTGGTAGTTTAAATTTGATAGAAATTACACCGTTCTCTGTGGAAACGACCTGCTTCTACTATACTAATCTGTGTGCTAGTTTGCAGTTTATTTGGTGATAGAAACGACGTTCACCAATATTTTTGACTCATTGGATCATATGAATATCTCATGGGTTATCCATTCAATTACTCAACACATTTATAACCCAACTCATTATGGATCATTTAATAAATGAGTTAATTGGATAATGATACATTTAATAAATTGATTACTTAAATAATGATCCATTGAGTTTGATTAATAAACTTATCCAATT
The DNA here is from genome assembly GCA_037428765.1 of Rubia yunnanensis. Classification (NCBI taxonomy): domain Eukaryota; kingdom Viridiplantae; phylum Streptophyta; class Magnoliopsida; order Gentianales; family Rubiaceae; genus Rubia; species Rubia yunnanensis. Next base: position 47,012,388 of record CM075061.1, on the reverse strand, counting down.
AATTCATTTGAGAGGCCTGGATCTTACTTTTCGAGATTCCGAGTCAACTAAACTGAATCCACTTTCAAATTTGTTGTAAATATCGATGGAGAGGTTAGTCATTCTTATTCTGCTTTGGGTGAATACTGTTTTGTTCGTTTAGCTTATAAATTTTACTTTCTTGCGCTAATATGATTGCAGGTATCAAGGTTTGGGAGAGCTTGGAGATGAAACTTGTGGAAGTGTATATAAGGCCATCAATAAAGAAACTTGAGAAATTGTAAGTATACAATTATGAAATGATTTTCTTAGGCTGAATGGATTTTTTAAATTTTATTTTTTGTCTTATTGTGAGATTTTATATTCTTATCAACGTGCAGGTTGCAGTCAAGAAAATGAAAAGGAAGTTTTTTGATTGGGAGGAGTGTATTAATTTACGAGAAGTTAAGGCATGTCTACGCCGTCTTTAAATATCTGCCCCTGGGTGGGGTAAATAATTTTAGAAAGAAGTGCGTTTATAACCCTATCTAATTTATATAAGTGTTAATATAATTTTTCAATATTTAAAAATGCTATTATAATCCTATATAATTAGTGAAAGTGTCAATATAATACTATAAGTTTTAAGGATGTGCTGATATAACCCTACAAACATTAGAAATATGTCGATATAACCCTACAAACATTAGGGCTGTGCTGATATAATCCAATAAGATTGCATAATGTACTGATATAACCCTACCTAATTTCAGCGAACTATGGCGGTCCAGCGAACTATGAGGGTAAAATTGTCCACCTAATTTCAGAGTTAGCCCAAAGGGTATTTTGGTCAATTTACATAGAGTCAACGCTGGAAAATTGAGGTCAATGCTGGAAATGGGATCTGAGGGTTATATTGGCACTTTCATTAACTAGTTAGGATTATATTTGCACTAAAAATTATCATAAGACTATATTGGCACTTATCCCATAATTTTATCTTGTCAATTTTTGTCTCTAACTGGTCAAGCTAACAAACTTTCTGTTCTTTATTTTGTAGTCTCTTCGTAAGTTGAATCATCCAAAAATTATCAAGTTGAGGGAAATTGTTCGTGAAAATAATGAGCTGTTTTTCATATTTGAACTCATGGTACGATACCAGCAAGTATTAATTATTTATCATGTCTTGTGTGTGTTTATTTAATGTCAGTTAATATACTTCTATAATACTCCCTCTGTCCCAGCTCATATTGCAGAGAGAGAAAGAGGAGTGGTATTTTTGTACAGTAGCTACAGTACCCATGCAGTACTGGAAAAGCTGAAAATGTAAGGGGAAAACACTGTTAACGAAAAAGTTGAACAGTGTAATTCAAATCTGGTTTTTGGTTTAATTTACAACTCATTACAGACTAAAATTTCCCTCCAGAATGTAACATTTGCCTCCAAAAAATCAGATTTGGAGCCAAAAAAACCGAATTGGCTCCAAAAAAATGTTGAACCTAAAATCTGGAGCCAAAAAAGGCCCAAAAAAAAAAACTTAAAGGCAGCAAAAACATTCTCTGCCATTCCTACCATTATTCTCTATAAAAGCATTGAACAACAGCATTAATACCACCATTCCAACATCCTTTTCACCTTTTCCCAAACTTTTTTCCAGATCCCCCCTTTTCCAACATTAAGACCCCTCAGACATTCAACACTCCTTCTGGTCCCTCAAAGATCCTCCCTGGGATCTTAATGTTGGTGGGCTGTGATGGTGGGAAGAAATCTTACAGATGAGGAAAGGCAGCAAGTAGCTCATTTTCTGTTGCAACACATCAGCAACGGAAAACTCAAACATGAGCAGCGACTACGGGCAACAAATCAGTGGGCCTGTTCTGTTCGAACAATCAGCACAATTTGGGCGAGAGTAAAGCAACAGATAGCTGGCGGGGAATCAATATCAGCAAGATCGTTGCGGCATGGGCGACCATGCCCAACGAGGAAGCCAATCGACACAGCAGCACTGATGGCCATACCTCTTTCAAAGAGAAGAACATGCCGGTCAACAGCAGCTGCTCTACAAATGAGCAAGAGTACGGTGCACCGGGCTGTGACAAACAAAGAAATCAGAAGCCATACCAATGCAGTTCATCCATTCTTATCAACAACAGCCAAGCTAAGGAGAATGGAATGGTGTTTATCAAGCGTAGAATGCAACATGCAATTCAAGGACATGCATAACATTATTCACATTGATGAGAAGTGGTTCTACCTCACTGAATCTACCACAAGGTACTTACTAGCCCCTGAAGAACCTGAACCGTATAGAACACAACACAACAAGCACTACATACCCAAGTTGATGTTCTTATGTGCAGTATGTAGGCCTATATTTGACCATGAGGGAAATTGTGTCTTTGATGGTAAAGTAGGTGTCTTTCCTTACACTGAATATGTTGCATCCAAGAAAAATAGTGTCAACAGGCCGAGGGGAACCCTAGTTTTAACACCAATTAAGAAGGTTAATAGGGAATGCACTAGGAAGAAACTTATTTACGATGTCATCCCTGCAATTAAACCTAAGTGGCCAGCTTGGTTAAGCAAACAGATCAGCATACAGCAAGATAATGCCCCATCCCATATACTGTCCAATGACCCTGAGTTCATAGCAGCTGCAAATTCAGATGGTTTCACAATTAAAATGGTGTGCCAACCAGCTAGGTCACCCGATTTAAACATCCTAGACCTTGGGTTTTTTGCATCCATCCAAAGCTTACAGCATGAAACACCTAGCACAGACTTAGAGGGACTCCTAGAGGCTGTAAACAATGCTTTTGAAAGAGAGGACCCAAAAAAGATTAACCATATTTTTCCGTCGTTGCAAAATGTGATGATTGAAATCATGAAGGATAAGGGGGGAAATAATTTTAAATTGCCACATATGGGTAAGCAAAGACTGATGAGGCAGGGGATTCTGCCAACAAATTTGATTGTGGAGCATGAAATTGTTAGAAAAAGTTTGGAAGACCTAATTGCTGTTGGAATGACTGCACAAGTTCAAGATCTCATGCTGAGCTTGGAAATGGGTTGAAAAAGAATGGCATGGAATACATTTTGTAGGGTTGCACTTGGAAATCTGTATAAACATGCATTTTGGTTTTCATAGTCATGTTTACGGTGCAACCTTGTAAAATAGGGTTCGTATCACCCCTGTTTGATTTTGTTTGTAAAAACGGTTTATATGAATGAATGAATGCATTTCTAGTTTCAAAAATCCCAAGTAATGGATGCAAACAAACACAGGACTGAAGTTGCACAAACTGGATGGCACACAACATTAAAACTGTACTAACAGAACACATCATCACGCCATCCATCTGGATTTGAATCAGCAAAACCAGGTTGCGTTCAGTGTCATTTTCAAAACAACATTCACATCATTACAAACAAGCTGCCAGAACTCAAAGTAAACATTAAGACAGTACATCTCAGGCTGTTTTCAAATCAGAGGAATGCCCCGCCAAGATCAAATCAGTTTTATAACTGAGAGGCATGGCTGCATTTGTTGATAATCATACATCACAGCATCATCATCGATTACGACCCTCTATATCTACTGTGACTCAATTAATTTAATCGCAATCCCGTCACACTGCCCCGCCAAGAACAGCCAAGTCTGTCGACCCAACCGCATGGCTGCAATGTGTCGGTCACAGCCTTACCTTAGCACAACCTTATCATCATACAGAGCATGCAGTTTCACAGTCATATAGAAAACTATTAGTCCAGACAGTCACACACGACTGTATCACAGTTGAAAAATGTTAGTCCAGCCCACATAAGAACTTCCCACAAAATATGTTACCAGTCCAGAAACAGAAAACCAGATAAGAATGTTATGTAGCACATAACACGCATTTCAAAACTAAGACACATGCCAAAGAACAGTTACTGATAATGTACAGCAGCATTGTCATTATAACCGAATGGGCGCGAAGGTCAGTTACTGGATTTGCTTGTGCTGTCCTCATCCACCTGCACAAACAAAGTAAACATTAAAATAGAATGATAGTGAAGAATACAATGACGACAAGGAAAAATGAAAGAAAGAGGGAAGATGCAACCTTAAAAAGTGCCATCAAGCTGGTTTTGGGAGGGTTTCCCATTTTCAGCTCGGACGGCACATATCCCTCCGGGGTTGGCATTTTCTCCCAAAAAGATATGTCGTCGAGAACATCTTGGGGCAAATTACGCAAGGACCATTTTTTCTTGCCTTCCGTAACCCCCTTTTCCGGCCAATTCCCGTGAAAATAGCATGAACCATATTCATAGAATCCTGGTTCACCAAACTTGATGCTGTGATAATCAGTAACACCATACAGTTTTGGAAACCAATCTGTATTTTCCCGACTTTCCTTATCAAGTACGAAACCATCGTCAGGGGAGTTGACAGGTTCCAGAGGCTGCTCGACCTTAGAACAATCAATAGGGGTATCCTCCGACCACGGAGTCCACTCAGAAAAGTTGATTGGACTGAAGTGAGTGGCCAACGGAACATCTGAATCAGACATGGATCCTGACAGAGAATGTGATTCATCACCCTGTACAATGTCCATCAGCACCTGGGAGCTTGAAGCTCCGGGACATGAGAGGGACAAGTGATTGGGCTCATCACTAGGTGTACTCATTAGGAAGAGTGGAAGCTGTGATGGTAAACAAGAACATGCCAAAAAAACACGAGTGCGAATCAGCAAATGACCGGAGGAATGAGACACATTAACACCAGACAAGCATCAGAAATCATAACATGCGAACTCGAACAAAGACATTATGGAGCAAGACATCATGGTTGAAGACCAATGCACACTATCATTTGATACAGTTAATACCAACACACCAGTTAGACATGCATAAGAAACAGGGGCTTCACTTCATTCATGTCACAGTAATGCGAACAGTACACATGAACCTCAGATAGGCATAGGGAAACGAGTGTCATGCGAACATGAACAAAGCCTTCACAGACCAGGGAAAGCTTTCACAGAAATGAACCGCATGCAAGCACCAGACAGCCACAACATAGATATCAGTTGATACAGTTGATACACACTATCAGTTGATACTATCAGTTCATACACACTATCAGTTGATACTATCAGTTGATACAGTTAATCACAACATGCAACACACACTATCAGTTGATACAGTTAATACCAACACACAAATTAGGCATGCATAACAAACAGGGGCTTCACCTCATTCCAGACACATGCACAGTCACATAGCAGTAAGGAAGACCAGCATAGTCACAAGGCCAAGGCAAGCATGGGAAAACAGAGCATTCAGACCGCACATAAGCATGGGAAAACAGAGCATTCAGACCGCACATAAGCATGGGAAAGCAGAGCATTTCAAGACCGCTCATAAGCATGGGAAAACAGAGCATTTCCAAAAACCACCAGATCTGAAGAGACCAGTAAACAGAAAATGGGTTTCAAAAGGGAAGCGTATACTCGAAACATCCAACCAGTCATGGGGTACAACAGACCACACCCACGCTCAGAGCAGCCGATGCTCGGCATGGGTATGCAAACCCTTGGGTTGGAAAACCCCTCCACGAAAACATGCAGAACACAAATGGGATTGAAAAAAAGAGTACGGGTTGTTCATAAAAAAACAGTTTAAACACCCAGATCTACGGAAACCCTTATCCGAAAATCGCGAAACCAGTAAAGAGTTGAACACAAAGTTTTAAAAAAATGACAACTTTTAGTTTTTCAAACCATAAAATACACAATCCGACCGCCGGTGGTGATTCGAGAAACAAAGGGTTTCACGAATCCACCAAATCTCGCGAATCAGTGAGCACGAGAAGTGAGCTGTGAAGAAATAATCGGGTAATATGCTAACATAGGATGGGATTTCGGACCTGTGATGAAGATTTTCGAAGAACAGAGAGGATCTTTGAGTTCAAGATCTCAGGGGCTCTCGTTTCACAGTGGAGATGATAAGGTTTGTGAGGGTTTGTGAGGAACCAGATGGGAGATGATAAGGTTAGGCATCGAAGGCTGTGATGATAAGGTTGTGCTTTTGAGGCATGGAGCAGTGTGCTTCTGAGGCATGCGTTAAAACGCAAACAACCAGCACATAAACCGATGCCTTCCGTTTCAAATTCCCTTCCCATTAAACCGAGCCCAACTCAGTTTAATATTATCCCAAACCCTCATTAAATCAGCCCAACTCCATTAAGGGCTAAACCAATCTCTCAAATCAGCCCATTAACACTTGCAATTTCTGAAAAAAATAAGGGCATGTTGGTCATTACAACTGAAGTCAACCTTGACATATTTGGCATATTCTGAAAATGCAATTTGAGCTGGGACGGCCCAAAATAGAAAGTGTGCAGTTTGAGCTGGGACGGAGGGAGTAATCATGTCCGGGTACAAAATTTCTCCCAATTGCTTTGCTTTCTTGAAACCATAATATCACGCCCAATGATGACTTCTAAAGTGCGCTACGCGCGCCTATACGATAAAGCTGGCAATAGCCTAATGCGGCCACGTATAGTTAAACCTCGATAAATGAATAACATCGATAAATGAATGTTTGATAAATGAATAATTTTTTTCGGTCCTGACTTGGGCTAAGGGGCTAAATGAATAACCTCGCTAAATGCATTAATGAATAATTTTCTTGAAATCCTTAAAGACCCTATGTAAATATAAATGAATAATCATCACATTTCATTAAATATATATATATATATATATATATATTAAAAAAAATTCAATCAACAATGTTCATACAATAAGTCATTCTTTTACAAAAAAATGAGTCTATAGTTTTTTGCTTTTTTTTTCACCAAAATTCATCTCATCCTTGATTTTCCTAGCACAAACAAAACTTTAGGAGTATTCTGCTCGTGTTGTAGAAAGTAGTTCCGTAAGGTGATTACTGCTTGATATGCTTCTTTTGATGACACATTTGGTGTGACATTACTATCATCTGGTTCTGGATCATTCTCATCATTCAGTACAGACTCAATAATTTCATCGTCGGTAGGCAATTCCATAACGACATCATTCTCGTTAGGATAGTTCAAAAGATGTTCGACGTCCATCACATTTTCTAAGGCTCTAGATATTGTAGGTTAGATACATTTTCTAAAACTCTAGATATTTCATACAGTACATACTATCTTATTAGTAGTCTCAAATACAATGTACATATGTACATTTTTGTACTTAGTCCACGTACATACAATTCATGTATTACTAATATAATTTCTTCAATACTATCTAAATGAATAAAAATTTATTTATCGATAAATGAATAATATATTCATTTATCGATAAATAAATAATCTCGCTAAACGAATATTTTTTTCATGGTCCCAAGAGTATTTATTTATAGAGGTTTAACTGTACAAGGCATTGCGTGATCATCGCAGATCGACGCACTTGGCCCACAATCCGTACATACTCCCTCTGGTCCACTATTTTTTGCCTCAACTTTTTGGCACTCTTTTTAAAAAAAAGTTATTTTTTCTGAAAATGATGAATGAAGTGATTGACAAGTGCTTTAATGGACACTTGATTAATCTCGATTTTCACAAAAGCAAGCCTCCAATTTTCCCTTAAACTTTCCCTCAAAAAAAGCTTAGTCACATGGACCTCAGCATGGTTTTGGAGGGAAAATCTGCTATTCTCACAAATGTAGAGGTAAAATCTACATTTCCAACACATTTTAGAGGGGAAAAAAATTGAAATGCAACAATATGGGATAAAGCAACCCTATCCTACAGACTTTCTAAATGAGCAGGTTCCCTATAAATACCATTGCACCTGGTATACTCCAAACCTATTCATTTACAAACTAAAACAGTCCATTTAAAAACCCACTGAACCAGAGGTTTGCATTGCCGGAATTGTGAAGCTAAGATAATCGATGGTGCTGGGGATGTAGGTGACGTGGATGGTGTGGAGGAAGTAGAACTCAGTCCATCGGCGAGGCGAAGGCTATCGAAGCTAGAGCGCACCCACATCAGTGTTTTCTTTGGGCAGAATGAGGAAAATGGTAAGCTCTCGTGGAAGAAGCACATTGAGGCAGCAACTCGGTGGAACATTTCTACGAGGACAGTAACAAGGCTTGCTGGTCTGCAAAGAAATCAACAAAGTTAGGGCTGAAAGTAGATTTACAGAAAAAAAATGAAAGGCAAAAAAGGGAGGCCATCAATTGAAATAGACAGAGAGCAGGTTCTTGCCACCCCTCTTCCCAAAAGAACAACAGAAAGATCATTTGCTGTAGCCATGAGTGTAAGTAAATCAACAATGCATAGATGGATTCATGAAAAGCAATTGAGAAGCCACTCGAATGCAATCAAACCACAAATCTCAGAAGTCAATCAATTGAAAAGGGTACAATTTTGTGTTAGTCATTTGAAGCACAACAGTTTGAGTAAGAAAACAAGTTTCAAGGATATGCATCACATTATTCACGTTGGCAAGAAGTGGTTTTTTATGACAAGGGTTGCTGAAAGATATTAACTATTGCCTGAAGAAATGGAGCCACATCGGACTGTACAAAATATGAGGTACATTACAAAAGTTATGTTTTTATGTGCTGTTTCAAGGCCTATGTACAGTGAAGATAGCGACCTAATATTTGATGGTAAAATTGGCATTTGGCCAATCGTGACAAAGGAGGCTGCAAAAAATAGAAGCAAGAATCGCCCTGCTGGAACACTAATTACAGTCCCCTAAAAATTAGTAAATCAAGAGGTCACTAAGAGGTACATGTTGGAAAAATTAGTTCCCGCAATCAAAACAAAATGGCCCTTACTTGCTAGCACAAACATTCTTATTCAACAGGACAATGCACGACCACATATTTGTGATGATGATGCTGATTTCAGAAAAGTAGCCAGAGCGGATGGTTTTGACATCAGATTGGGTTTCCAGCCACCTACTTCACCTGATCTAAATGTGTTGGATCTAGGTGTTTTTAGGTCTATTCAATCTTTGCAACACCAAACAACGTCAAAAACTATTGACGACTTAATTTCAGCAACTTAGCATGCATTTTTTGAATTGAATACAAGGACACTCGACAGTGTGTTCCTAACTCTACAAGGATGCATGGTGGAGATAATGAAATGTGGTGGTTCAAATAGATACAAGTTGCCACACATGAGCAAAGAACGGTTAGCTAAAAGTGGTGCATTGCCTATGGGCCTAGAGGTGGATGACGAATTGGTAAGAACTTGTGTTGCTTATTTACAGCAAAGAAATGTAACGAGTGGGCTTTATAGGCTGATCCAAGATCTACAGGAAGCTGACATTCAACAAACCTAGAAATGTTAGCAATGTATTTGTCTACATTTTTCATTAGTTGGGTTGCAGTGGTTTTCTAGAAATGGGTAAGATTATGTAAACATGCTGCTATATTTTTGCAATAGCTTGTTTAAATGCAACCATATTGAATGAAAGCTAATATTGAATGCAACCATATCGAATGAAAGCTTTCATGGAGTCTTTGTTCAAATGCATTCGTCACAATTACTTGCATACTAGTCAAAAACAACATGGAATCAAAACTTAAGAGTGGCAAGTGTAATTATCCATAAGTGATATGGAATCTTATAGTAAGCTAATTACAACATACCAGATACTAGCCAGCTGATAAAACATCATTCAAATATGTGACCAGTTATGTTTTTCCATTGCAATGTCGAATCCCATGTAGATAAACCTACATGATAGAAAGAGGTCATTCGAGAGAACAGATACAAATAAAAGTTAACTCCAAGAAAAAATAAAACAACAATCTCCAACAGGTCAAAATCCAACCTCCTTTTTGTATGTTCAAAAATAGACTTAAAACAAACCAAAATCATCAAAGTGTATCGACAAGGTAAAAATAAAATGAAACAACAATCAAGGAGACCTTTAATGTTGGCTCGCCCCTGTTAACGTTTGCAGATTGCTTGGCAATAGCTGCTTGCTGAGCCTTAGCAGCTCTCCCCGCGGCAGATTTCTCAAACTGCTCCTGTCTGCACATCAGACACGAATTTATCAGAACTTTTCTGCAGAAAATACATGCAACTACATGGCTCTGGTTTCAGACAAGACATTAAGAACCAATGCACAGCCAAACCATACCAGATCTCAAGTTGAAGTCTACAACATTGTAATTACTCCATTCATTTCACATAAAGAGGTCACAATTCTAATGTACACCTTTCAGTTTCAGTCGCTTGAGTAAAGATACAACAATTTTACAGCCATCTAACTTCATCAATCACTTCTTAAGCAATCAAATTTAAGCTACATACAACATTCATATGCACAAATAATGATCTGGTGTTTAGTTACACATTCATAATTTTTTTCAAAAAACACTACTTTTCACGTGGAAAACAGATGCCAGAGTAACATAAACCCAGATCCTCAAGTCATATAAACTACATCTACATGAATTGAAAAAATCATGGATCGAAAAAAAAGAAAAGAAAAACAAAGACATTGCCTTTTCTGTGGAGCCTCGGCGGCTCTAGTGCGAGCTTCCTGTGACGCTAATTACTCCTCCTCCCTCCGCCACCGCTTACAGATACAAATAAAAAACACTACTTTCTCCCTCCACCGCTAACTACATCTAGGAATCTGACAATGACCATGAAGAAGTTCTGCTCTATTAGAAGTATGGCTCCTCACCAGCAACATTGTCCTGACAGAATGTCGAAAGATGTATAACGAAGACAAGCAAAAAGACTTATTCTCATTAAGCATAATAAAGAAGGACTGACTTACCTATACAAGGAAATGGCCAACGTAAAATTTAACGACACACGAAGAAACAAATGTATTAGTCAGGAGTTGTCGAAAGAAAACAGTTACGATCCACAAGTGTTTATAAAGTTTTAGAGTTTGTGAGCAGATGTGTGAATAGAATCAAACTTACAACATCATTCAGAACAGACTCCCCAAAGACCAGAGCGTAGAGATTTATGTCAGTTCCGAGCTCCTAAAACTTAAGCATTTCATTCGTCAATACAGTTAGCCATTACAAAAATCCAAAAGAAACTGTACATATTCAAATTGGTGAATGAGAGAGAGATTCTAATAAGTTTGACTTAATGGACACCACTAGTGAGCTTTCTGTCTTAAAATGCGTATATGTACAATGTCAACCCCTTTAAAATGATACTACGCATTGGTAGCAAGAAGTTTTCCTTTGCTATTTTTAAAGTCAATAAACTTTCAGTGGACCTTTTTTAAATAAAATTGCTTAGAACATTGCACATCCTGGACATAGAGAATTGGTGGCTTTTGAAGTTGGAGATAGTAAGATGGATAGGAATGGCATGATGGAATATAATACCTGAAAAATTGACAAAAAAGTCACAAGATCAGTTGTAGATATAAGAGCCCCGAACATGAGGCATTTAACGTATAGTAGTTTATACATGAGATACATGAAACCACCAAAGCTGCTGCAACATAAAAAAAGAAAAGAGATGAAGTCAGTAATACAAAAAAAACAGATGAAGTCACGAATTCATCCCCTCAGTGGAGTTGCACAAACCTGACAACTACGATTCAGCATATCTGCCTAGGGTACCAATGCGACGCTTCCACCCATTGAGGGTAAACGAACCTATAACATCAGAACCAAATGAGTTTCAAGGATCTCACTCACACAATCCCTTCAGTGATGCATTTTTACATAAATCTTACAATTTCTCAGCATCTAGTATAAAATTAAACCTTTTTAAAGAAAAATGTTTAGCCAAGTATTTAACTATGGTGCAGAAGAGAAACAAACAGGTCTTACTTGTACTGAACTTACGAAACGGGAGAAGAGGATATCAAAAGACCGTTTAAAAGTTTCAAGATTGAACACCTGCATCACAGCAAACTCCATTTATATAAATGAGCAGGTTACATTTA